>VBSM01001265.1:39799863-39854934 GCA_008086735.1 Cheirogaleus medius | reverse complement strand
AAGAGTTCTTCCAAAATGCCACATCCACAAGAAGTGGTGCGTGGCAAACTGTCTATCCGAGGCCGCCTTGCACACTGGCACACGCTCAGGCTGCCACTGTCCTCTCCCTCAGGTCGGCTTCAGAGGTGCAGGGATAGTGGCTGACGCCTGTTCCAGGTAGGCCAAGGAGCCCTGAGGGATGTCGGCTGGCTTTTTGTGCTGCACACTGATGTCCTCCAGCACCTGCTACCAATGCCTCAGCTTTGTCAAGTGCTTCTGGACCAGCGCATCCTTCTGTAATTCATTCCTTAGCTCCGAGATATCCTCTTTGATAACTTGCTCAGGTTTCTGGACAGATAACTGCAATCTTTTTTGTAGAAAAAAACATTCTGTCTGTCTTGCAATATCTAGAAATTTCTGGATACGCTGATCAACACCAGTTCGAATTTCTTCTTGATCAGTGCCATTGACATAGTCCTGACTCACCAGAGAAGCAAAGCAAGCCTCGAAAGATGACTCCAACTCGTCCACCAAAGTACTGTTAGAAGGTCTCTGAGCGCCTGGCGTCACCTGAAGAAGCGAAGCCTGGCCCAGGAGTCCGGGCTGGGGTGGTGGAGGCCTGGGTGGTTGCCCAGAGAACATACCACCTAGTGGAGCCGCCATGTGTAGAATCCACCTTCAATATCTTAAGCTGGGAGTAAAAGCTAGCATTCTCCTAATTTGTCACTACAACTTCCAGACCAGCTACCCCAGCATTGAGGCTTTCACCATCAAGCCATGCAACTTCCATTCCACCATCATTCTGTCACTCTTAGGGAGAAGATTTTTGATGGTCTAATGTCATCAGCTTAGGTTGCCCCATTGTCCTCTCTGCCCTTGTACTCACCAGTATAAAAATCTTTTACCGCCACTGCCATTCAACCACCCACTTCTGTGATCAAATCCTGCACTTTGTTCTCCTGAACTGTTCCACTTCTGAAATCAGTAACCAAGGCATTTCACATTCTAAACAAAACTTTCTTTTATTCCAGATTTCTTACTCCTTTACTCTCACCAAACCTGCTCTTCAACTTCAATGAAATCTGCAGCTTACATTTTCCCAATTCTCCAAGTCTGTTCTCATTCGCTGCATTTACTTTCCTTTCTACCCTGGACCCTATAGTCATTTATTTCATATTAAGTCTCATCAGCACTTTCAATTTCATTCAACTGCCTCTGTCTTTCCACATTGACCCTAAAGCAGTCCTCAACCTTGGATCAATTTCTCCCCTATGTCCCTTCCAATTTTGATATAGCTATTAGTTAACTATTAGTGCATAAGAAATTATTCCAAACTTTAATGGCTTATAACAAAAATAATCTTTTTTAAAGTTTTATACAGTTTTTGCAGTTTCTGTTGAAATCAAGAGTGGCTCGGGTGGTTCTGGCTTGGTGTCTCCCAAGAGATTGCAGTCATCTGAAGGCTGACTTCCAAGGTAGCTTACGTGGTTGGCAAGTTAGTGAAGCAAGAGGTCTTAGTTTCTCACTATGTAGGCCTCCCTATAAGGCTTCTTGAGCATCTTCAGGACATGTAGCTAGCAAGTGATCCAAAAGAGAGCAATGTAGAAGCTACCATTTTGCAATGTGTATATATAGAGAGATACTTAAATATAAAATCATATTATATATATATGTGTATAAATGTATATAACACACACATACCCTAAAGGAGAATTTGTACAAAGCAGTAAAGCTAGAACAACTTGTTGGGAATAAGTTGAAATAATAATAGATAGCATTTATTGAAGACCCATTATAAAAAGAACAACTTATGTGTATTATTTAAACCTCACAACATTTCCATGACTTAGTAATTATTGCGCCATTTACAGCTAAAGAAATCAAGTCCTAGAGAGAAAAATCATTTTTCCAAAGTCTAATATCACCAGAAGACTCTTCCCAAGAACACACAGGCATTAAGGAATTTTGGTTGTCTATGGATGCATAACAAACCATTGCTGTGGCTTAAACTATTTATTTTGCTCACAGAGCTGCAATTTGGGTAAGGCTTAGTAGAGACAGTTCATCTCTATTTCTCTTGGCATCAAGCAGGGAAGCTTGAAGACTGAGGTCTGGAATCATGTGAGGGTGCATTCATTCATATCACCAGCAATTGATACTGTTGCTTTTTGCCTGGAATCTGCTGGGGTTATCAGCTGGAAAATCTGTATGTGGCATCTCCATGTGACCTTGGCCAGGTTCCAAGGCCAAGTGACCAGAGAGAGAGAGAGACAAGCAGAAATTATCATTTTAATGATCAAACTAAGGCCGGGCATGGTGGCTCACACCTGTAATCCTAGCACTCTGGGAGGCTGAGGCGGGTGGATTGCTCAAGGTCAGGAGTTCGAAACCAGCCTGAGCAAGAGCAAGACCTTGTCTCTACTAAAAATAGAAAGAAATTAATTGGACAACTAAAAATATATAGAAAAAATTAGCCGGGCATGGTGGCGCATGCCTGTAGTCCCTACTCTGGAAGCTGAGGCAGGAAGATCGCCTGAGCCCAGGAGTTTGAGGTTGCTGTGAGCCAGGCTGATGCCACGCCACTCTAGCCCGGGCAACAGAGTGAGACTCTGTCTCAAAAAAAAAAAAGATCAAACTATGGAAGTAGTGTAGCATTATTTCTACCATACTCTAGTGAACAGTCACAAGCCCACCCAAGTTCAAGGAAAGGGGAATAGATTCAGTCTTCTGATGGGAGTGTAGTACGATTCTGGAAGACACGTGGGGATAGAAATATTATTGTGGTCATTTTTAGAAATACTAATTGCCACAGTCTATCTTCTGTCCACAATGATCAACATCCCTCTCACATGCAAAATGCACTAATTCCTTCCCCTCAAACCCCCCAAACTCTCTTTCCATTATGGCAACAGGCTTGGGCTTGAGATCTAGGATCTTGTCATTAAAATCAAGTCCAGGTTTGGGTGAAGTTCCTCAGGTACAGTTCCTCTCAACATGAAGACTTGAGAACTAAAGAGACAAGTTATCTTTTCCCCACATATCCAACATACAATGGTGGGACAAGCACAGAATGTTCAAAAGGGGAAAAAGGAGGCACACCAGGAACACCGTAATAGTTTTGAAGCTAATTCTTGATTAGGGCTCAGTCTTATTGCCTGGGAATGATTATTTACAGCTCTTGACTCTACCTCGGATCTCTAGGTTCTGCTCTGTGAGATAGTCTTAATTTTCCATTAAAATGGCCGACTTGTGAGGCCAAGTAGTTTTCTCAGCTTGCTTCCTGTCCATGGAAGTTCAGGGGTCCAAAGGCTTATTTTCATTTTGAAAACTATTATTCCTTTTAATCCAAGCTTGTGGTACTTCGTTTGATATAATTTTCTTAAAATTTGTGTAAGTTTTTAATGATTCTTATTGGGGTTTATGTAATTCCATTAGATAAAAGCCACACCAACAAACCTCATCAAGATAAAACCTTCCTTCTCTTAGTCTTCCTGTTAGGTTGCTATGGGTCAATAAGCTTAATATTTGTAGAAATTTAATTCTTTTTCAAAAAAAGATCTTCACAGCACACTCTTTTAAGATTCTTAGAGGGACTTTTGTCTGTTTGAAGCACCACCATAAATCTGAGGTTTTTACTGAAGGTTTTACAGTCATGCCCTTTGCTTCATCTTTAGACCATGTTGCCCTAATAGCACTCTAGATATGATCTCTGCCCAAAAGTCATTTCTTAATTTTAACATCATTTGGCATCTGGAGAAGCTGGGAATGAGAAAATTTTATTTTGAAAATTAGCAAATCCTGGCTCCTTTATCCTTAATAGTTTCTTCTATACCTTATCTCCTCTCTCATTTCATTATAGGCAGCAAGAAGAAGCCAGGCAGCACTTTTAACACTCTGCCTGGGAATCTCTTTAATAAAATCATCTAGTTCATTAGGTACATTTTCTATTTCCATGTTACCACAGGTGATAATGTTGCTAAAATTTCCTCCACTACATTATAAAGGTCTACATTCCTCCAGCTTCCAATAAGATTTTCCTCACTTTTCTTTAAACCCTCCAGACAGACTCCTCAAGGGAAATCAGGCTTCTGCAGACAGTCTCTTTGAAGCCCTTCAGGTTTTCACTAACAGTATCCTCAAGGTCCACCTAGTTCTAAAACCAAATGTCTTTAAGTTTTGTTAAAGCATCCCACTTCTGGTACCAAAATTTGATCTGGTTATCAATTGCTACATATTAAATCGCCACAAAACTTTGGCTAAAAACAACCAGAAGATTTATTTTTGCTCATCAATCTGCAATTGGAGCAGGGTTGGGCAGGGACACTGGCCACTTTTGGAAAATGCACTCTGCAACAGAGTCAAACCAAGATGTAAACTTAGGTCTGACTCCAGAGCACATGCTTTTGCCATTCTATCTTGATGTCTTTCTTAGATGGATGAATATTAAATTTAAAAACCAAATGATCTGTGTGCAAAAGAAGAAGAGGAAAAAGTTCAAGCTGAAAACAAACTACATGGAGTAGTATACCAGCAACATACTAACATTATAGTAAAAGCAGGGGCTTTGGGTGACCACTGGAAAAAAAAAGTTATGTTGGAGTTTGTGACCAGCCTGGGCAACATAACAAGATCCCATTTAAAAAAAAAATTTTTTTTTAAATTAGCCAGGCATGGTGGTGCACACCTGTGGTCCCAGCTGCTTAAGAGGCTGAGGCAGGAGGATCACTTGAGCCTAGGAGTTCGAGGCTTCAGTAAGCTATGATCATGCTACTACACTACAGCCTGGGCAACAGAGTGATACCCTGTCTCTTAAAAAAAAAATTATCAGCTGGGCGAGGTGACTCACACCTGTAATCCTAGCACTCTGGGAGGCCGAGGCGGGCAGATTGCTCAAGGTCAGGAGTTCGAAACCATCCTGAGCAAGAGCGAGACCCCCATCTCTACTAAAAATAGAAAGAAATTAATTGGCCAACTAAAAATATATAGAGAAAAAAATTAGCCGGGCATGGTGGCACATGCCTGTAGTCCCAGCTAGTCGGGAGGCTGAGACAGAAGGATTGCTTGAGCTCAGGAGTTTGAGGTTGCTGTGAGCTAGGCTGACGCCACGGCACTCTAGTCCAGGCAACAGAGTGAGACTCTGTCTCAAAAAAAAAAGAAAAAAATTATGTTATATAAGCATGAGCATAAATCAAAAGACTAGATGTGTCCTTTCTGTCCTTCTAAAAATGATTTCAAATAAACAGTAAAGAATTTACATATGTCAAAGCTCATTTATTTATCATTTAGTACTCATTGTGGGTGAAGCCATATGCCAGGCTCTGGAGAAAGGGATAAATAAACATGATCACTGCCCTTGAAAAACTCTTAATTTAGTGAGGGGAGACAGACTCATAAACAGATAATTGCCATACAATATGGTGTCAATGGTATTATGAAGTTGTAAGCAAAGGGTTAAGGAGCTGTTAATTCTTCCTGGGAGCAAGTAAGGAAAGGTCACCAAGAAGACAACATATAAGCAGGGTCTTAAAAGATAGGAGTTCAACAGACAAAGGACGACAGGGAGTTCAAAGCAGAGAAAGAAACAGCAATGGCAAACTCACAGGCATAAACATTAGAATTTCGGGAAATACATGCATTTAAATTTAGCTAGGTGGGGGGATTAGGGTGGCTTCCTTACCACTAATTGAAGGTGAAAGTCTCAACTCTCCACTAGGCTTCATCTGACACCGTCACACCAAAGAAGGGAAGGGGCACCTCATTACCATCAGGTGCAGGTGAAGATCCATGTTCCACATGTGGCATCTGCTGACAAAAGGAAGAGGGAAGTATTAGGAGAGAACTTTGTTACTGCCCATTGAGGATGAAAGTCCAAGCTTCCCACTCTATCTTCTCTGACATGAACCCAGGAGAGGGAAGAGAGAATTAGATAGTCTCATTATAACCTGGTAAGGGTAAAAATCTAAGCTCTCCACCTGGCTTGATGGTGGTGTTGGGGATGGGGCCACTGTTTTTTTCTGTGGTATTTGCCTAAGGTAAGCAGTTATTGTCTAAAAGTTTTCTGTCTTGCAGAGCTGCTCCATTCATAGTCCTTTGACTAGAGAGAGCAGGCTTTTCCATTGGCATTTCTGGGTTGCCAGCTTCTCCAGTACGCAATCTGGGATATATGAGGCAAAAAGAAAACCCAGGGAACTCGCCACCATGTATTCCTTGGGTCCTAGGTTTTTACCTGGTCTGCCTTCTTCCTACCTTTCAAAGTCTTCTTATGTTTTTTTGTTTTTGTTTTGGGGTTTTTTTTTAATGTTTGTTTTAGGTATGTTTTATCTGTAAGGTTTTATATGTAATGTTCAGGGGTTTTAGCTGTACCTAGCAGGAGGAATAGGGAAAAGTAAATATATACCATCTTTCTATAAGTGGAAGTCTCAGGTCAAATAATTTTTTACAAAGCTACCAAGGCAATACTCTGTTAAAAAAACACTGTTAAAAGAATGAAAGGCAGGCTACATACTGGGAGAAAAATACTTGCAAATCATTTATCTGACAAAGGACTTTTATCCAAGTAAGAAAACAAATAACCCAATTAAAAGTGGGCAAAAGACTTAAAAAGCGACTTCACCAAAGAGGATATACAGATGGCAAATAAGCACACAAAAATATGCTGAAAAGGATTAGCCATTAGAGAAATGCAAACTAAAATTATGTCAGCTGGTCCGATGGTAATAGGTTTCAGAACTTAGTAACATTACTGTCACTAAAGTTGGCATTCAACCCCCACTGCTAAATTTGACTGGCTTAAGAAATAAAATAAAATAAAATCATGATGTCAGAGCCAGGCAAGGTGGCATGTACCTGTAGTTCCAGCTACTCAGATGGCAGAGGCAGGAAGATTGCTTGAGCCCAGGACTTGAGGCTATAATGCCTGATGGTTGTGCCTGTGAATACCCATTGCACTCCAGCCTGGGCAACATAGCAAGACCTCGTTTCTTAAAAGATCAAATCAAATCAAATCATGATGAGATACCACTAAACACCTAATAGACTGGCCAAAATAAAATATACTGACAATACCAACTCCTGGTGAGAATGCAGAACAACTGGAACTCTCATACATTGCTGATGGGAAAGCAAAATGGTATAGCCACTCTAGAAAACAATTTGGCGTTTTCTCATTAACTTACGCACAAATACCACATGACCCAACAATCCCATTGTAACACACTTTCCCTAGAGAAATGAAAACGTTCATATAAAGACATACATGAATATTTGTAGCAGCTCTTCATAATCACCGAAAACTGGACATAACCAAATGTCTTTCAATGGGTGAACAAATAAACTGTGGCACATTTATATAATGGAATACTAGTGAGCAATAAAAAAGGAGGTATGATGCATATAACAACTTGGGTAAATCTCAAGGGCATAATTCTGAGTGAAAGAAGCCAGCCAGTTTCCTGAATTTACCTACTATATGATTCCATTTATATGAGATTCCGAGTGGGGAAGGGTGTAACTACGAAAGGGATAGCACAAGGGGGCTTAGTGGGAGCTGAGGGAACTGTTCTATATCTTGATTGTGGTGGTGGTTATAAAAACTATATATGTGTAACATTAATAGAGCCATACTCCCAAAAAAGTGGTTTTCTTGCTGCATTTTAATTAAAATTTTATTGTATGTTAATTTTAAAATTCTATACCATAAAAAGTATACCATCCTCTACGTAATCTTTTAGAACTTACTATTTTCGTTTATGTTAAGAGTCATCCATATTGTTGCATGTTGCTGTGGTTCATTCATTTTAACTTTTGTTTTTCCACTGTGTGAATTGATCACAGTTTTTTCACCCATCCTCCCATTGATAAGCATTTTGTTTGTGTTTGTTCACATGAACAGTTTGCTGTGAATATTCTTGTTCACACCTCGTATTGAAATATATGAATTTCTCTAAGATATTTACCTAAGAGTGAAATTGTTAGGTCAACTCTTCTCCTAAAGCCAACTCTAGGAGAAAATGCCGGACCATTTTCAAATATTAGGCATAATACTTGAAGCTATGAGAATGGGGATAAGGGCTTAAAAGTGGAAGCATGGGGACCAAGTTTTGGGAAGCCCCTATAGTACTCTGTTCTTCATCCAAGAGATTTTGCCTACATTTCCCTCTTTTTAGAAGCCTTCCTTCCGTCCACATCAGCCACAGTCAGAGTTTTTTTCCTGTGCATTCCCAAGGCACATGTTGCGTGCCACACTTTAGGTAACTGTCAGACTGTACTATGATAACCGTACCTTCTGCTGAGTAGGGAGCTTCTTGAGGGAACAGGCCGAATGTCTTTATAGTCCCTATTCCTAGGACCTAGACAGACATAATAAATATTTCGATAAGTGAATGTTCTTTCTTAAATCTATGTATCCACTTTCCCAGTGTAGAATAATGAACATAATTTATTATTTCCTTAATAATTTAGAACATAATTACTTATTTCCATGGTAATTGCCTATGCCAAAGGAGAAGCTCCTTGAAAGAAAGAACTGAATGTTTTTTATTATCTCCAGCATTTAATATAGTGCCTGGCAAATGGTAGATGCTTGATAAATTTATTTAATATGTTTAATAAATTGAAACTTTCAGTGTTTTAAGAGTGTGTGTTATGAATGTCAGTTACCGTGGTTCAATCCTGGAGATAAAACCTAAAAGATTTAGCTAACTATATATTGAATATAGAACATACCCATGCGTATGGTTTAAAAAACAAAATAATAAAACCTTTATATCATAGTGTGAGATTCTATTTACATAAAGTTCAAAAGCAATTGAAAATAATTGATAGTGATAGAGGTCTGAGTAGTAAATACCTTTAGGGAAATAGTTACTAGGATAGAGCATGTAGGAGCCTACTAGGCCGTAAATGTTCTATATCTTGGACTAGGTAGGGACTATGTGTATAGATATGCATATGTAAAAGTTTATCAAGCTGTACACGTAAGATTTGTATGCTTTATAGAGATTATTCCTCAATAAAAAGTAAAAAGCACTACAATAATGGATACATGTCATTATACATTTGTCAAAACCCGTAGAATATAAAACACCAAGAGTAAACCCTAATATAAACCTATGGACTTTGGGTGATAATGATGTGTGAGACTCTGTCTCTACAAAAAAATATGGAAAAATTAGCCAGGTGTGGAGGTGTGTGCCTATAGTTCCTGCTACTCAGGAGGCTGAGCAGAAGGGTTGCTTGAGCCCAGGAGTTCGAGGTTGCAGTGAGCTATGATGAGGCCACTGCACTCCAGCCTTGGTGAGAAAGAAAGAAAGAAAGAAAGAAAGAGGAGAGAGAGAGAAAGAGGGAGGGAAGGAAGAAAGAAAAGAAAGGAAAGGAAGGGAAGGGAAAGAGAAAGAAGCTTCATCATAGAGGTAGCATTTAAGCTGGGTGTTATAAGGTGAATAGGATTTTACCACGCAGAGAAGTGAGAAGAGATATCAAGGATATCAAGGCAGAGGAAATAAGAGAAACAAAGGCATGAAGACATAAAAGGACATATAAAATGGTGACCTCAAAAAGTAAAATGAGGGATGTTAGACTCTTAGTGGTCCTCAATTGGGAGTACTTGTCAGAATAACTTGGGAAGCACTACCAAATTTTAAAAGATTGTGATGTACACCCTTGGGTAAAAACCTTAGATGACTACTGAGATCTTGTCTATGCCCTAAAAGTTTCTGAGTCTATGATTACCATAGTTCCTCATGAAAGAGCACCAGACTTAATAACACAAGTTATTGCTCTTTAATCCATGTTGGAACCCAAGTGGCAAAAATACTTTCTGTGCTCTGGATAGTGATTTGACACTGATGAATGGGTTGATCACATTAGAAAACCAAAGGGACTTGCAAATGAAAATAAAAAAGATATAGTCTCATACATCAAATTTTCCCCAGTTCATTTTTGTAAAATAAAAGAGCACTTTTTTTAAGGTTCACCCAAGTGCTAAGATGCCTCAGGTGAGGAGCTGATGATAATCAGTAATTATCCAAGGTGAGATCCAAGATATTTCGTAAAGATGGAACTAATAACCCTGTCGGAAATGGACATCAGCTTCATGGGGCAGGGGGCTATAAATCCAAACATAATATCCAACTTGTCTTCACCTCAGAGAGTTTCCAGCTGTTTATGATGTTCTGCTGTGATTTGCCAGAGATGAAATGCATTTTTTAACAATTGTTCCAGCCAGCTGAACGAAAGACTTGGAGCCATATTCTCTTTCAAGAAGTGTTGAACACTTTTGAAGTCTGCAGAGAAATAGTAGAAGGCGTCCACTTTCATGTCAGTTCCAAATTAAGATCTTTTCTTTGCAATCCTAGAGTTGATCATTGTTTTCTAAGTGAGCTAGTAGACGATCAGTTAAGGTCTCTCTTGGATTGAAAAGACACTTGTTGAGATGCTATGGGCTTAAAACTTATCGCTTCAAGGCCAGAAGTTCAAATCCAAGCCTTGTTAAAGGCAGAGGTAATAAAGAACACAGGCTTATGGAGAGCCCAGGGAGTATATGTGTTGAGAAATGATTGTGGGAAGGAAATGGCCCAAATAATGCTTATATCAGTATGTGCATGTGCTCGCATGCACACACACACATACACACACACACACATCCTGTGCTGAAGCATACAAGGCAATCAATGGTGATGGCAGTTATCTCACTAGATCATAGTTGTTAGATTGGAGACTCCTTGTGAGCAAGGACTGAGGCCTTTTGAGCTCTGAGTCCCCAACAGTGTTGAATTAATGAACGGCATATTGAATCTGAGAAGACAGTGGTATGGGCATGTAGCAATGTCTTCCCACAGTCACACTAGACTGCCCCAGGTGCCTCAAACAGGCCTCACATCGTCACACCCTACTCTGTGGCTGTACCTCTCTCATTCTTCCTCAGCCTGGGATGCCTTTACCCCATCCCTTCTTCCACATCTTTGTCTTTCAAAGTTGTCAAGATCCTTCTCGTTCTTCATAGTCTATCTGACTATCTTTTGAAAATAATTCTTTAAGCACAAATGGGAGCAGGGAATGTTCTTGGAAGTCAGAAAGATCTGGATTTGAATGCAGTTCTATTACTTTCAAGTTCTTGAAGAAATTACATCACCTTTTTGTGCCTCAGCTTCCTCCAGATGGGTTTTTGGGAATATTAATGTGATAAAGTATATAAAGCATCTAGCTCAGTCTGGATGAGGCTAGATTATCCTAGCACAGGATAGATTATCAGTGAATAACTGTTAGCCTTATTCACCTTCCTCTGTGAAACCCAGCTCAGTGCTTAATAAATGTTGGCTCCCACTGTCTATATATTCTTTAACATCTCTCTTAGGTTTCTTTCCCCCAGTCCACCACTCCTTCATCAGATATAATTGCTCCCTTCTCTGTTCCACAGTGCCTTGCTTATGCCCCTTTTCTAGGAGTTATTATATGCTGACTTGTGCTATAGCTCACTGTGTTTTCCTCCCCTGTAGGCTGAAAACATCTCAAGGGCAGTATCTATAGCAACTTGCACAGGGACTAGTTTAGGATAGACATTCCATAAATGGTTGTCTAATTGAAATATAATATTTAATCCAGCTTTCTAGGAGACAAAGTGAGCATGTAACATGTCTTCTCCCAGCAAGTGCATGGTCTCAGTAGCAAGGAGGAAATTCCCTGCAATTAAGTGTTTCAGAGTTGATTGCTGTCTGTCCAGCCCAAGTCAGCAGAGCCTGAACTTCCAGATGTCTTTGTTTCTCCCACTTCCAGCTTAGCCAGGCCAGAAGAACATTCCCATAAGGAAAACCCAATATATCTTTTTTTGATGATCTGACTAGAGTGCAAAATACTTGTTTGGAGAGAATGCACAAGAGTGAGGTTTTTCTTGGTTTTTACAAGGGACAGACGGTGAGAAAGAGAGAGGAAAATTGAAGCCAGAGAAAAATCTACTGTGCCCCAGGAAAGAAAGAACACATAGAGCCAACACAACAGATATTGTTTTGGGTCAAAACTTCAGAGCCTGAGCCATAAAGGACTTTACCCCCTTGAATTAATCTTAGGAAAATAAACAGAAGCAAAAAAAAAAAATCCCCCCCAAATAAAAGCACTTTCCCAAAAGCTGTTCTTTGCAGTGATATCTGTAGCAGTGAAGAACTGAAAGCAACCTAAAAATTCAATCTAACTCAACAAATATTGTCTGAACTACTAAATGTAGGGCACTAGAGTTAGGGAGATGTTGGTGAAGCTAGACTTCTAACCTTAATCCATTGTTCTATTCACTCAATTACTTTATTATAGGAATTTGATTTTATTATAGGGACTTATTATAGGAATTTGAACTAATATAATTGTGGGAATAGCTGCGGAAGTGCCACTCTGAAAGTGGAGGGGGGCACGGATCAATGGGGCCACCAACCAGTCAACACCAGAAGAAGCCAAGCACACCCAGCTGTCGTAAAGGGGCTGAAAAGGAGGAGCTGATGGAGATGTCTATGGAAGTCTGTGTGTCCACAGCCAAATGTCTGGTGGTGGGCTTAGAGCTAGTATTGCTCAGCAGGGTCAACAGTAGGGAAGAGCTGGACATGGAATTGAGGAGAGTGAGGACAAGCTGGAACCTACTGGCACCTCCTCGGCTGTTGTTGCTGTATTGAACTCCCATGATCTTCAGAGAGTAATGGCTGCTGATTCACTCCCATTTCCCAAATCTCAAGCAACTATCACTCTTAACCAGCTTTAACCTAGAGTCATACAGTTGCAGTTCAACCAAGTTGATACACATACTTTGCTCCATAACTATAAAGTCATTTCTTTCTTCTTCCAATTTTCTACAGTAGAAAAAGATTGGACCTTTAAGTCTAACAGTCCTGGCTTCTTATCCTAGTCCTGCTCCTGTCTAGCTGTATGACCTCAAGTAAATTACCATTTCTGAGCCTTAATGGATCAGGATCCCGTCCTCTGTGCCATTATAGTCCCCTGTGCTTCTCTCTGTTGTAGCGCTTATTTCATTTTCTTGTCATTATATATTTATGTGTCCATTTCCTCCATCAGACCATAAGCTCAAGCACTGACTCCTCTTTAGATTTATTGTCTCACAGTACCTGGCATAGAGTAGATGCCCAGTAGATGTTTGCAGAGAGAATGAATTCCTAAAATGAAAAATAGAAACTTATCAGACTATCAAGCTGGTAATGAAACCCAGTCCTAAGACATTAAGGCAGTGAGACCCATCTTTGGGCCTGTCACATTCAGAACCCTATAGTCTCAGGCTCCAGACACCCTTACCTCTTCCACAGCTTATATCTTAAAGCATTCACCACATTCCACTTCTAAACCTGTTTTAATCATCCTGATTCTTGACTCCTGGACTCGACTTCTCTTTATGATCTGCTATATCACCTCTTAGGCCTATTACTTGAAATGTTCAGGATTCTAGCTCTCTATCTTTTTTGAATTTTCACTTTCCTCTCTGATTAAACTATTTGTATTTTCTTGGTATATTTGTCACCCCCTACCCTAGGTTCTCAGATCAGAGACTATGAAAGTCCCGTCCTCAGGGAGTTCTCAGGCTGGTGAACAACACACAATGAAACCAGCAATTCCAGGACAATGTGGCAAGAGGTAATGTGGGAACATAGAAAGAATGAAGAGCACCTAATCTTACAAAGAGCAGGGTAGCTGTCAGAAGCAAGTGAAGTTTGACCTGAGTCACAAGAAATTGCATAGGAGACTCCAAGGCAGAGAAAGGGAGGCTGGGCATTGCAGACAGAGACCAGCAACGCAGAGCTATGAAGACAGGAGAGATCAGGCTCTGGGGGCTGCAGGTGGGTTGGTGTGGTGGGACCAGTGTGGAAGCACACCTGGGAAGTAGATGGAAATGAGCAAATGTCAGGTCACGAATGACTTGAGTTCCAAGCTTAGGAGCTTAGACCTAACTCCATAACGAGACAAAAGTGGCAAAATATCAGGATGATTTGGCCCAGAGATGTGCTTTGTTTGCCCCACATAATTTTTAAATTTGTTTGCCAGTGTTTTAAAATTTTGCATATAATTCTGGATCTCCGGCTTCTGTAGAAAAATCAGATCTGGCCACACGAGGCTCTCATTCAATCCCACGTGAGCTGAGTGTTGTTTGGCCTTCTTAAATGCCATAAGTGTTTTGTAATTCCCTGATCTCCACCACACCCTTTTGTCATCATACTTGCGCTCTTGTTTTTCTTTAAGAGGAGAAATATTTCTTAGTAACAGTATTTCTGTGAAAGAAGGGAGATGGAGGTTAGAGCACAAGAGTCAGGCATTTCAGAAAATGGGCAATAGCATGTTTCTTTGTGGAAATAAAGAAACCAAGTATATCTGTTGGAAGACTGCAACTTTCTCTGAAACACATTTCCCTTCACTTGTTTATGTTACCTGCAGGGTTTGCTATCTGATGACTTCACGGGGCCACCTTACTTTCATAAAACCCTGCAATGCTCACAGACCGTCAAGAAGAAATGTGTTGGGTATGCTAGTCTTAAAGAAAGTGTAGGAGACATGTACATGTCTGGCCAGAGCTTGTCGAAGAGAGGCCAACACTGACTCTCAGAGTCTCAAACAAGTGATGAATCAAGTAGAAAGAAATCAAGAGGACACAGAAAAGGGCTTGTCAGGGCCCAAAGGCAACTAATGGCAGGAATTCTCTGCAGCCAGTAACAGCACAGAGGAAATGCAACACAACCCCCCACTCTCAGATCTAAAGCCAAAAGACTGATCCCTCCCTGTAATCATGCAGAACTGGCCTAGCTTCTCAGTAAGAGGGTTACTGGATCCTTCAGACACCTCCCTTACCCCCATCACCCCACCTTCACATCCTGGGACTGCACTGCGTTTCCAAGCATCTAAACCCTCCAGCCGTCCTAAAGCCTTGAACTCCTGTTTCTGGGCTCTGCACAGCTGGTGAAAGGAGGCTGTGTTGGGCTCCCTGGGGGCCTCCTGTCTTCAGTGATGATTCTCTGCAGCTCAGTTCTGGCAGTCTTACCTCCTCTCCCCATGTAACTGATCCCAGTCCTCTGGTTCTGTCAGCACCTCTGCTGTGTACTCTACGACATGTGTGAGCCCCTGGCCCAGAGTGAACCTCAGAGTGAGGTGTGAGTTTCCTCCCAGGCCACTGAAGCTGCCTTTCTGCAGTAAGCCAGACACTTGGGCTCAGCTTGTCTCAGAAATAGTGCTTTCACTACACGATCAGGGAGAAGGGATTCCCTGAGTCTTCACATTGATCTCCCTCCCCATATTAATTCTGCTTGTACCTGCAGAGTTAATGTACATTAAAGCACAATGCTCAGTATGTCATGTTTCTGATCAAAAGCCTTCATTTCCTACCAAATTCAAACCAAGTAATCTGCTCTGGCGTGGTGGACCTTTCCCAGGATGACACCAAAATGCTTTTTGCTAGGCTTGTCTCCCACTATAATTAACAGATGCTTCAGCCAGAATGACCCTTGGCATTCTCTGCAAGTAAGGCACTTTCTTGCCTTGGTTCTTCTCTTCTTTCCTTCCTGCCCATTTCCAGCTATCCAAAGCCTCCTATTCAACAAATCTCATCCCAAGCCACATCTCAATGTCCCTAATGGCTTTAGTCACATGTCACCTCTTCTTGCTTGAGGGACCTGCCACACATTGTGTTTTCCTTGTTAAACCCTGGGTATAGTCTACTTTTTATTTTAATTACATGGCCACATGCCTTAGTCTGTTTGCTAGACTGAGCTTTGACAACAGGGGTCATGTATTGTTCATCTGTATCACCATGTCCCAGACAGGGCTTGGTAGATGCAAGATGCTCAGAAATATTCATTTGAATTGATTGAATTCCTCCTTCCTGTCATATTTTTTTGATAGATTCAGGGAGCAGGGGGAACTTTTCTGGTACCTCTTATGTAATCCTCTACTCCAGCAAAGGAATGGCTCTTAATTGTCATTTTGTCCAATCCTGTATTTGTTGATAAAAATCTCTTCCTGACATCTATGGCAGGGGATGATGCCAAGTAATTTTCCACTAGAGTAGTTGGAAAAGTGGTTAGGACCGTCCAGGTTAGGACTGTCCAGGTGGTACTAAGAGAGAAATTGCATGTATAAAGGCACCAGGGTTAATCCAGTTGTGTCTCATTGGGGGCCAGCCTGTCCTTTTCACCAGATGTTCTCTACCCCAGTAGCAAGAAAGGCCCAGTCTGCTGGTAACAGGGGGACTGAGGCCAAGCCAACTGGTGTATCACTTGCAAACACCATCCCCAGCATGCTGTGGCTGTCCCTCCTCATGCCCATGAGACAGGGGGTATGGGGGGGCTGGAGGCCATCATATTTTAAGTACCATACATCATAGATTCAAGTTTCTTGGAATTTCATCCCAGAAGTTAGAAGAGGTGGAAGAAAGAACATGGTCTTTGGAGCCAGCCAGACCAGGTTCAGTTTTCATTCAGGTTCAGTTTTCATTGTCTTGCTCAGTATGATGTGGTTAAGAAGTCTGGAGTTAAGCAGAACTAGGTTCAAATGCTATTATGCCATTTTCTATCTTTGTGACTTTGGACAAACTATCCAACTTCTCTGGGCCTTCACTTTCTAATGTGGAGAAGAACAATTACACTGTCCTTATTGATTTTGGGTGACAAATGAGAAAATACATGCATATCAGCTAGAATGTCTTCAGCTCCAAGTAACAAACAAAAACTCGGAATGGGAAGAGGGGAAGGGCCACGGGATGAAAAGTTACTCATTGGGTACAGTGTACACCATTCAGGTGATGGGTATATTAACAGCCTAGACTTCTCCACTATGCAATTCAGCTATGTAACAAAACCACATGTATGCCCTAAATCTATTTAAATGTTTTAAAAACTCAGAATGGCTGAAACAATAAGGAAAATGTATTCTCTCACATAACAAGAAGTCTAAAAGTAGGGAAGCTTTAGGATTGGTTAATGCATCAAGGACCCAGGTTCTTTTCATCTTAATGCTCTTCCAACCTCAGTGTGTACTTTCCTAGGCTGGTTTCCCTAGTGGTCAGAAGATGGGTGCCCCAGCTCCAGGCATCACATCCAGACACTGCAATGTACAACAACAGAAAAGAGTCATCTCTTTCTTTTGTGTCTTTCTAAGAGCGAGAAAACCTTTCCCAGAAACTCCTCACTGATGCTCTCTCCCGCATCCTTGGCCAGAGCTGAGTAACAAACCTGTCTTTCATGCAATCACTGACAAAGGGGAATGGAATCACCATGTTTAGCACAGCCAGTCATACTGGAGATAGAATCCCTTTTCCCCAGGGATGGATAGCTGAACAAAATTAGGATTCTGTTAGCAGAGAAGGGGTAGGATAGCTGTTGGTAGACAACCAACAAGGTCTGTTACAGCATGGAATCTAGTACATGGTATGAATAAAATATTTGTTAACTATTGTTATTAACTCTTCCTGGCTGTATGAACTTATTCAAGTCACAAATCTCCTAAAAACCTCTATTTTCTCATCTGTAAAATGAGAATAGGATTATCTGATTTGCTGGATGGTTATAAAGTTAAATGAGATGACATATGTAAAGTCTTTGGTGCTTAGTAAATGATAGCTGCTTATTGTAGTTGTATATAATTATTGCCAGAGTACTTGGGCAGCAGGCTGAGGTTTCCAACAAAGGTTCCTGGGGTTGGCCCCAGCCTGAAAACATGAAAAACATGAGTACAAGAAACAGTTCATACTTAATATTCTATAGTTGTGATCCTGTATATTAATTTGTCAGACCTTAATCCTGTAGGAACATTTGCCCATGCCCCATAGTTCTTCCTTTGTGACAGGAGACCCACTAAGACTGTGGTCCCCAACCCCCAAGCCAAGGACCAATAGATTCTCATAGGAACGTGAACCATGCTGTAAACTGCGTATGGGAGGGATTTAGGTTACACTCCTTATGAGAATCTAATGCCTGGTGATCTGAGGTGGAGCTGAGGCAGTGATGCTAGTGCTGGGGAGTGGCTGCAAATACAGATTATCATTAGCAGAGAGGTCTAACTGTACAATAAATGTAATGCTCGCCTGAATCATCCCCAAACCATGCCCCCTCCCCGGTCCATGGAAAAACTGTCTTCCATGAAACTGGTCCCTGATGCCAAAAAGGTTGGTGACTGCTGCACTAAGATGATTTCTACTAGGTGCTCTCCACTGCCCTTGCCCCTAGAGGGCACTAGACGCAATCTCGCCTCTCCTACTGAAGGATTTGATGGCCCCAAGACCAACAACCCCAACCACCACCAGGAGTAGGTCTCATTTCCTGGGCTTTGAGTCCTCAACTCAGGATGGAAGCTTGATTCTCTACAGCACCCAGGACTATGGCTCTCATCCCAGCTCTATCACTTATTAGTAGTGTGACCTTAAGGAAAAGCACTTTACCTATCTGAATATCATTTTTCATACCTGTAAAATAAGGTGCATCCTCATTTTTCATCACCTTCCCCTCAAACTCAGGCCCCTGGTCACTTGGATGACCTGCCATTGCTGAACAGACCATACAGTCTCTCCCCTCCAAGCCTTTACCTGGGCTATTTCCTCTGCCAGGATCAATGCCAACCCCCATTTCCTTCCTCACCCATCAGGATGAGATTCAGGAAAGCACCTCCTCTTTCTCTACCTCCTACCCACAGCTCAAGTGATCCTAAAGCACCTTGTGCTTACTTTATTTTTTAACAGTTTATCAGTACTTTTTTATTTTAATTTTTTATTGATACATAATAGTTGTACATACCTTTGGGGTATGTGTGATAATTTAACACATTCATATAATTTGTAAAGATCAAATCTGTATAATTGAAATGTCTATTACCTTAAATATTTGTCTTTTCGTTGTGCTAGGAACATTCAAATTATACTCTTCTAGCCATTTTGAAGTTTTACAATAGATTATTATAAACTACAGTCACCGTACTCACCTATCAAACACTAGGTCTTATTTCTTCTATCAAACTGTATATCATACTCATTAATCAATCCTTCTTTATCCCCCCTCCCCCATCTTTCGCAGCCTCTGGTAGCCACCAGTCTACTCTCTCTCTTTATGAGATCCACTTTTTTAGCTCCTGCATGAGTGGGAACATTCAATATTTGTCTTTTAGTGTTTGGCTTATTTCACTTAACATAATGACCTGTTACAGTTCCATCCATGTTGCTGACAGGATTTCATTCCTTTTTATGGCTGAATAAAAATCATATTATATATTTGTATATCTCACATTTTCTTTATCATTCATCTGTTTTTCATTGTTGTCCTTTTTATACATCCATCCATTGACGGACACTTAGGTTGAGTCCAGTATCTTGGCTATTGTGAATAGTGCTGCAGTAAACAAGAGAATGTAGATGTCTCTTTGATATATTGATTTCCTTTCTTTTTGATATATACTCAGTAATGGAATTGCTGGGTCATATGGTGGTTCCATTTTCAGTTTTTTGAAGAACCTCCATACAATTTTCCACAGTGGCTGTGCAAATTTACATTTCTACCAACAGTGTACAAGTTTTCCCCTTTCTCCACATCCGCACCAGCATCTGTTATTCCTTGTCTTTTTGATAAAAGCCATTTTAACTGGGGTACCTTGCACTTATTTGTATCATTGCATTGCTCTGTCAGGACTGGAGCTCTCTTTTACTTCTTTGTCTTTATCACTAGGTTGTGAGACCGTGAATTGAGAGCAGGGTCCCCCATTCATTGCTTTACCCTCAAATCAGTAAAGAGCATTGAAGTCTTTTCAGTGAAGGGGAGCTCGCAGTTTCCAATGACATTGCCTTGGGTGTTGTGTGTAGCCCTAAATAGCATCACAGAATCATTCACCCTCCCTCCCTCTTCACCCCTGGAATCCCAACCACAACAAAATAGTATGATGGCTTGCTTCCTTGGGAGACTCTCCATCCCAGCAAGTGGATTATTTCAATAAACAAATAATGAAGTATGGAACAAATGGGAGAGAGAAATGTAGGCTCCCAAGAGGAGGGCTGGAATCAGACTTGGCAAGAGGCTGTGAATACATCCAAAGCTGATAGATTTATAATTGGGAATTTTGTGTTTCCACATGGACCTTGCCTGCCTCCAGTATAATAGCGTACAGGGCAGGACATAGAGCCAAAGTGATTCAGAGGAGGTAGGACACCAAGATTCATTTGACTTGGAAAGAGCTTTGAATTTTTACATTCTACATAAACATAGAGGTCCTGAATGGTCTTAGGGGGATGCATGTGTCTTTATGTATGTGTGCACTCTCCCTCTCTATTTTTTGCTCTCTCACATAACACACAAGTGCTTCCGCACACGTGCACACACACACACACACTTTCATATGTGGGGATTGATTTCTTTTTAAAACATGATTATATTGCCATGCTTCTCGAAGAAATTAGAAAAGAGACCCTTAAGCTTCTTTTTTAATTTTTCTACAGCTCAAAAGGATTTAGGCATTCCAGATTCTCATGTTTGTCTGAGTTGAACCAAATGTCTCCATTCCAAATCTCAGAGTCCTATTCCTTCCCATTCAATGTCCTAACTTTCATGCATTAAAACTTGGGCACCTGTGATTTCTACTAACATTATAATTCTGTACCAGGATCAAGGTTTGGGTCTGATTTTCAATTATATTAGTCTTGCAGGTATAATAGGTGAAAAAATTTTATTTTAAAACCATAACAGAAGCTCTCTGGTTCTCTGAACATGCCTAGAACTGACAGTTTAGAATCTCTTATAATTTTCTTTTGATAAGAACTTCACCACAGTCAGAAGCAGCCAATCCATCTTAAAATCCTTGGTCACAATTCTCACCTTACCAGTCCACTCCAGCAGCCATTTGATCTCCCAGAGACTTGCCTTCAACAGGCATTTCATCCCAGGTATTCACAGGTGATACTGTCAGTAACTCTTTTGCCATTGCATGCCATGGATCACTAGTTGTTGGGAGATGCAGCCCACCAGGGGCTCCAATTGTACAGGTACAGTCTTGCTGAGTGTGTCAAACTGCAAGGACTAACCATTCTCTGACCCTGAGTCATTTATATAATAAGTCACAAGACAATTAAGTAGGTCAAGGTGACTGCAGCGTACAACTATTCACTCCCCAAGGGAAGGAGACTGGCTTGTTGACTGGTTGCTATAAAAGTTTCCAAGTCCTTGGCCCAGGGTTCCTCAGCGATAGCACAACCCCACTGCATGCATAGCTGCCATCTTGACCATTGCATTGCCCTGTGGGACTGGGGACAAGGAAACCAGCTCTACCATGTTGTTGGCCCTTCTGTTTGCTGTGCTGCCCTTTTCTGATACACTGAGTCTTGTCTACTTTCAGCACCAGTGGAGTGTCGCAGGCCAATTTGGAGTCCTGTTACTCCTTGCCATCCTCTATGAGGTTGGAGCTCCTCCCTGACACAGTATCCCATTTTCCACTGGCAATGGGGTCATCACTGAATCCAGACCCACTCAGGTCATATTACAGTCCCAGATTTCCATCTTTGAGGGTCAGTTTTCCATGACTACTTTCCACATCAACTACTGTATCAGCTAGTGCCCTGTCAGGGAAACAAATCATTCTAGATCTGTGCTGTCCAATATGGTGGCCATTAACCACATGTGGCTATTTACATTTAAATTATTAAAATTAAACAAAATTAAAAACTCCATTCTTTATTCACACTAGCCACATTTCAAGAGCTCCATAGCCACATACAGGTAGGTGACACTGCGTGAGTCAGCACAGTTAGGACCTTTCTACCATCATAGAACATCCTATTGGACAGTGCCACACTAGATCATTTCAAGCAGGAAGAGATTTAATGCAGGACATTGTTTACAAAGATGTTGGGCCACATGGGAGTAGCCCAAGGAAGAAAGGGCTTAGAAGGGTTAGAAGAGAAAGAGGGAGACAAGGAAGGTGCTGCTACCCTGAGTGAAGCTGGCCCACAGGAGGTGCTGGTCCAATAGGGGCTCTGCTGCTGAACAGCAACAGGAGCTGAGCAGGAACACAGGAGCTGCACTTGCTGCTGCTGGAGGCACCACCAAAAATCAGGACAAAACAAGGGCTTCGTCCTTCCACATACCTTTCAGTCTCCTGCCAACACTTTCTGTCAGGCAAGGGAGTCTTAAAAAAATGTAATTTGCAAGTTTCTACACTTCTTTTAATATTGAGGAAGGCAACAAGGGTAAGACTGTATCTTAAAACAAATACTTGCAGAGTATGGATTTTATGAACAATAATATTATTAGGGCAGGTGCCAGGGTCCCCATCCTATAGCTTGTATCCATTCCCTTAGCTCCACTTGTGAGCTCCACTCTACCCCTGCCACTTGTGATCCCGCCATATCGAATTGCATTCAATTCTGTCCTAACACCTTATGATCTTGTGTATCCTGTTTCCTCTCTCTTCACGTGGCTGCCTATTCTCATCCTTCAGATAGCAGGTCAGGTGTCATCTCCTCAGAGAGACCTTCAGTGACCTTGCCAACCTGCCTAAAATAGCCTCACCAACCTCCACCTCCTGCCTCAGCCATTCCTCATCTTCCACTCTGTTTATTTTATAGTCCTTGTTTCAGTTGAAAATTATCTTCTGTGTTTGTTTTCTGTCTTCCTTCACTAGGGCGCAAGCTCCAGGAAGGCAGGGCCCTGTCTGGGTTGTTCAGTGATGCTCAGCATTTGGAATGGTGCCTGGCATGTAAGATGCACTTAATAAAAACTTATATTGTCTGAATGAATAGTTTCCATCCATCCTTCAGGTCTGAAATCTTTCCTGTCTCCCTAGCTGGGTGAGAGATTACTGCTTAGTGTTTCCAGAGAACCCACACTTCTCCCACTGTAACACTGAAAATGACTGTAATTACTTGTATCTGATCCCTTGCTAAACTATAAACTCAGCGAAAGCAGGGACCATGTCTGTCTTGTTCCCAGTGGAGTCCTCAGTGCCTGGCACAGTGCCTGGGATTTAGCTGGAAGTGGTAAACTACCTGACAGATTTGGTCATTATACTGTTCCCCCAAAGTGTTTGGGAGAAGATTTGGTGATGGGTATGTAGAAACTAAGCAATAGAAAACAAGGCAATTATTAACTGTAGGAGAAACTGAAATCTTAAGAATAGAAATATAATCACAGAGCTCTACATGGCTTGACTGTGAATAACATTTATATAGTCATAACAAGGGCCAACAGGACTGCATTAGTTACATTAGACTGTGTTAGTTGTTAAAGTGTCGAAATATTTCTGTACTGGTTAGTAAATTGTAGCTACCTCTGAGTACCCTGTTACCACTGCCCAGCTACCCCTTCCCCCATCTTAGAACTCCCTAGAACTTTCCAGGATCCAGCAACTAAGGAGAAAATACCTGGCATAGCCAGGGGCTCCATAACCTCGTTTAAGAGGCCAGCATCTGTTCAGATCAGATCAGTCCATGCCTGTGCCAGTCATCAGCCTCCAGTCCCTCCTGGGCATTGCCTTTGGCTCTCCCAGAAGGCTTACCTCAGCCTTGCTTGCTACACCTACCTGGCCCTGGGAGCCCTGCCTGGGAACCATTCAGAGACTGTTCCAGTACCCATCAGGCTGCAAGGTGTTAGCCAGCCGGTCTCACCTCCCACACATCAGCCCCTGTACCTGAGTGTTCTGCCTGCCCCCAGCAGGCTTAGACTTTATCAGAAGAGACAGCATAGGCTGAGCGCGGCGGCTCACGCCTGTAATCCTAGCACTCAGGGAGACCGAGGCAGGAGGATCACTTGAGGTCAGGAGTTCGAGACCAGCCTGAGCAAGAGTGAGACCCCATCTCTACTAAAAATAGAAAGAAATCAGCTGGACAACTAAAAAAAAAAAAATAGAAAAAATTAGCCATGTGTGATGGCGCACACCTGTAGTCCCAGCTACTCGGGAGGCTGAGGCAGGAGGATCCCTTGAGCCCAGGAGTTTGAGGTTGCTGTGAGCTATGATGCCATGGCACTCTAGCACTCTGAGGGATTTCGGGAGTCATACTGGGAGAAGAAAATGGTGAGAAATAAAGCAGGAAGAGGAGTTTGTGGCCAGAGCCTAAGGGCCTATAATGTAGCCCAAGTGGTTCTCCCCCCTCAACTGGTGGCAGCATAACAGGTACAAATCTTCTGAAAAGCGATTTGGAAATACACATCAGAAGCCATTAAAATAGTTCTAACCGCGCTTCTAGTAATCTTATTTCTGGGGATTGTTCCTAAGGAAATACATTTTTTAAAGGATAGAGTGAGCAACACAGACTAAGATATTTATTGCATCATTATTGGAAATAGTGAAAAATTGGAAAATAATGAAAATTTCTATCAGAGGAAAATACTTAAGTAAAAAATGGCACATTCACCCAATGAATAATCAATATGAAGACTGACATGCCTGTCAGAATTTAGGTGGGCTCACCCAGGGGGCCTGCTGGGCCTAGGAGAGGGGAGATGGTCAAATGTGGGCAAGAGAGGAAAATGCAGAGTGGACCCTAGGTCAGCCCCCACAAGGGTGCAGGAAGGAGAGCTGCCATTTATCGAGCATTTCCCTTTTGGTAGCTCACTTAATTCTCACTGCAGTCCCACGAGGGTGGTACTAACGCCATCCCAATTTTATAGATGAGGACCTGAGGGCAGCTCAGACAGATGGGGTGATCTGCCCAGGGAAATCTAGCTTCAAAGTAGAGGAGCTTAGATTCCAAACCAATGCAGTGTGATGGCAGAGCAGTCAGTGTTTTCCCTCTGCAACATGATGCCAATTGTCAATGACAGTCATGTTATCCGTGGAAAGTCCCTTTATGTGACCCTGGGGTCTTTCTTCAGTCTTGGGAGAACAATGCCAAGCCTATGTGGATACCAGGGAATGACAGTAAGTAGTAAAATAGAAAAAGCTGAATGACACAATGCTAAGCAATAAAAATAGTTTTTAAAAATATAGTTGTATCAGTGATAAAAGCAGCCAAAAGAAATTACACTCACAGACAACAGCAGAAAGGGACAAGGAGAAATGGAAACAGATAACGTGTGAGTGGGTGCTCTCTTTCCTCTTTATTTTTGAGGTTTCCGTTCTTAACACTGTATTATTTGCACAATAAAAAACAATTCACAATGAAAGATGGAAAGGCAGAAAATATGAGTCCCTGGGGTGGCCCATGGCCATGCCTTGAGTCCAGCTGCAGCTCGAGGCCTTCCAAAGCCATTCTGACAGCAGCACTTGTAAAGAAGAAGTTGGCTTCTTTTGGACAAAGGAGGGAAGGAGAAAAATGTAGCATGTGACCCATGCCAAGAGGCTTAGGTTCTTTGCCATCATGCTCCTGTATTGGTGTCATTGCCACAACTGATGTGCAGCTCTTACCTGGGCTGGGGAGGTATGGCTATGACCTGACACTTGGCAGCCCAGGAATTTTTACATCTGATGATATGGCTGTTCCCTGTTTATCAGTTGTTGTCTGTCCTGGCTGGGGCTTGCGTTCAGCCTTGCTGGAGGAAGGGCCAGTGTGGGATCCTCTCCGACTGAGGGACAGAGGCCAAGGTGACTGCAGCCAGCAAAAAGAACAGTGAAACAGCAACATCCATGCCTGGGTTTCAGAGCTGGGGCCCAGTGATTTTTCTTTTGTTCACGCTCAGAACCCATACCTCACTTGATTTTATTTTATCCTTTAAATCACCATTCCTTTCGAGATTCCATACGTTTGCCTGTGCTGTTCCCTCAGTCTGGAGTGCCCTTTCTCATGCTCCTGACAGAGCTAAGCCCTGCCCTTCCTTTAGTACCACTTCCTTGATGAACCTTTTCCCAATTTCCTTTTGAGAAATTAGTCATTCCCTCCTCTGGCTCCCAAAGCACTTGATTTGTATCTTTCCTATGGCAATTGTATTTTTTTGCAGTACACTAGTTATTTATGTCCATGTCTGTTTCTCCCACTAAATGGTGAGCTTCTCAAGGTGGCCAAGGAACATGTCTTATTCAACTCTGATTCCCAACACAGTATGCCAACGTCAGGCATAGGGTGGGTGCTCAATCAACGTGTGGAACGACATTAATTTACAATGGCTGAGTTCTTCCTCTTTACATGTCACGGACTCTGTGAAAGCTGTTGAGATTATAGGCAGATAACCAATTGGTTTTATGTCCATTTCTTTCCTGTGCATTTTGAAAGAGGCAGGAAGAGGAAGAGAGTTAAAGCTATCTGTGGATCCATATTCCAGAGATTTCAGCCAGTGCTCCCTAGGGGGTAATAATATGAATAATAACTAACATGTGCAGAACTCTTACACTTTCACACCCATTAACTCTGTTGAGTCTCACAAGAACTCTAGTAGGCAGGCTGGGTGGGCAGTATTTGGCTTGTTCCAATGGTACAGCTGAGGAAACCAAGGCTCAGAAAAATGAAGTGGGCCGGGGGCGGTGGCTTATGCTTGTAATCCTAGCACTCTGGGAGGCCGAAGCGGGAGGATCGCTTCTTGAGGTCTGGAGTTTGAGACCAGCCTGAGCAAGAGTGAGACCCTATCTCTACTAAAATAAAAAAAAAATAGAAAGAAATTAGCCGGACAACTAAAAATATATAGAAAAAATTAGCCAGGCATGGTGGCTTGTGCCTGTAGTCCCAGCTACTCAGGAGGCTGAGGCAGGGGGATCATTTGAGCCCAGGAGTTTGAGGTTACTGTGAGCTAGGCTGATGCCATGGCACTCTAGCCTGGGCAACAGAGTGAGACTCTTTTGAAAAAAGAAAAAAAAGAAAAAGAAAAAAGGAAAAGAAAAAGAAAAATGATTTGCTCAAGAAAAAGAAAAGTGATTTGCTCAAGATTATATCAGCTCAAAGTAGGGCTGGGACTCCAATCCAGATCTGTTGACTCCAAGTCCCATGCTCTTGGGATTGCTGGGCTGACAAGGGTACAAGCAACCCTTCCCCTTGTCAAGGTTTGCAGAGGGAGGGAAGGAAACCCCTGGTTAACCCTTGGCAAGGTGTACTTGCATCAGGACCCAGTTGTCACCCTCATATATTCTCCTGTTCATCTAGAGGTTTAGCTCCTCAAGGCAGATACCACGCCTTCTCCTTTATTTCTCTCTCTAAAGCTCAGGTCTTTGGCAAGCCTCGCAGTTTCGCTGGGTCTTGATTTTCACATCTAAAATGAGGAAGCTGAGCTAGAAGTTTAAATTGGGTCACATTCACACTGGCATCCAACACAGAGCCTGGTCCACAGTTTCCATCACCCTCCCCATGGATGACTCTCAACTCCAACACTAGAGGCCTCCAGGACTTCAGCTGACATGATGGAGTGTGTACCCTGCACGTTGCAGCCTCTTCCCAGGCTGGCTGTGGAAACCGAGCCTCCTCCAGACAGCAGGGCTGCTCTGCTCAAAAGGATCAAGTCCGGAGCCTCATTAGTCATGTCAGATGACATAGTTAACACTTGGGGCCAGCACAGCCAGTTCATCAAAAGCTCCTATGTGCCTGGCTCCATCGCTGCAGCTGAGGAACTACTGTATGTGAGCAGGCAGCACATCAGAGGAGCAGCGCCAGAGTGCTTCCAAATTGGTTTTGATTAATTGCATAGACATGTCTTTAATTGGTGCCAGGGTAGCGGCCAGAGAACTTATGGGAAAGCAGGATGTTATGCTTTCATTCCCTGAAGTCCTATAAAGCTATGAAAGATGAGGAACAGAATCACTGCTCGTTGAAAATTTATCGACCATGCAGACCCAGAAAACACAAATAACTATCTGAATTGAAACCTAACCTCATTTTCCCAACTCATTGGAAACCATGCATGTTCCCCTCTGCCCTGCCTGCCTGCCGAGATGTGCAGCTGAGCAAAAGGTGTGATTTCTAAGAAACAAGTGCTTTAGCACGGAGACAGTATCCTCAGCTTTCCCCAGGCCCTGCTGGAGAAGACGCCTGGAGGGACCTGGGAAGGCGCCTCCCCGTCAGAAACGTCTCTCCCTCCAGCCCATCACCATTCTATGAACCGATATTAGAGACTGATTCACTTTGGCGAAGCATTCATTCAAGCATTCTTTCTTTCTTTTCTACCCTTGAGAGATTAAGACTCATGCACTGAGCGTGTACTAAATACAAAGCATGGTTCTGGTGTCACAGGGAACACTGAATGCAGTCAAGAACAGACCCCTCTCTGAGGAAAGTGGGCATCTGGGAGAATAGAGGACAGGTCCACAGGTGAATTAATGCATGGTGGGTGGCATCCCTCAGAAGATGAAGCATTGGGATTTGGCATCAGAAGGACATGGGTTCAAATCTCAGCTCTGATTCCTATTACTGAGCCACCTCAGATAGTCACTCTGAGTTTTAACTACAGAATAGGATAATAATACATAACTGCATATGGCAGTTTGAGACTCGTGTTAGCAGGGTGGAAAGTGCCCAGCACAGGGCCTGACATTGATTGACAAATCATTGCCATCTGAACAGGCATCACCCTCAAGGTTCTGCTAGAGCACTGTGTTATAGTACATATATTTCAGCAACAAATGATTACTGATCACAGACTCTGTGCCAGGCTCTGGCCTGGGCATTAGGGATTCAGAAAGGAAGCTTAGTCCTGCCCTTGGATGAGACTAAGGTCCACTAGGGAGTAACAACCATCTAATATGGTAGGAATGGCAAAGCATCACTGGTGTACTGACAGCCAGTAGTTACTTCTACCTCGAGAACTCAGGATAGATTTGCCTGAAGAGGGAATACTTGAGCTAAGTCCTGAAGCATAAGAAAATTTTCATTTGCTGATAAAGAAGGCATTTTTTTTGTATTCCATGCACAATGCCCCAGTTTCCTTCTTTTTGTTCCTAGAGCAAACAGAGATTACCCACCACCCCAGGATCTTGGAATCAGCTGTTTTCTTTGTATAGAAAGTTCTTCCCCCAGATTTTCCCAAGCTGGCTCCTTCTTGACATTTATAACCTGGTATTTTCGTATTTTTTCATTTGTTTATATATTATGTCTCCCTAACTAGAATGACAGGTCCATGAGAACCAGAGATCCTAGTTGTTTTTGCTCTATTCCGTTATAACATCTATAATATGGCGTGACATACTGTAGGTGTTCAGTGTCTGTTTGTTGCATGAACAGACAAACAACTGGAGTCACAGGAGGAAATACTGCAATCAAGGAACTGTTATAAGCACAGTGCCTGGCACATAATGAATACTGAATTTTTTCTTGATAAAATTAAACAATGCGGGATGCCTGAAGCGTAGGCTAGAGGAATTGAGGTAGGAGGTGATGGAAGAGGTGGCCTCTGAGCTGCACCTGAAGGCAGAGAAGAGGACAATGTGATGGGGATGCTGGGAAGGTGATCAGGAGGATTAAGTCACATAACTTTTAAACTCCTTTCAATCTTGAGCTTCTAAGAATTTCTCCCAAACAAACATCTCTTGTCACCCTTCCTGATTCCCTCACTCACACCCCTCCTTTCCACTCCACCCTGTCTGGAGGCCGTAAGGACATCTGACGCACCATTTCCTGCCAGTGTAAATCACAGACTGACGTGTGATGCTGGTTCTCAGTTTTAACCATCCCCCAGGTGGAGATGGCCCCACATCTCAGGGTGGAGGCCCCAAGCAAAGCCAGCCTTTCCACAGAGTGGCAAATAAGGGGGAACTGTTTACCCACCCGCACCTTCCTGGCCCTGCTCCCAGATAATTTTATATCCTCTGCTCCTGGATCTGCTTCTTAGTTGGATGCACCTCAGTTCACTTGCTGGAGCACTGATGTGTGACTGTTTAACTGCCGCTGCTTCCTGTCCCAGGGATCCTGAGCTTCGGGAGCATGGGAAAGAGACAAGAAAGAGAGCTTTATATTAGGTAAACTTTGACAGTAATAATAAAAGCCAAAGACGAACTTATACTTACACAGTACTTAACAATTTACAAAGCCCCAGAGAACTCCTATTTATCCTTCAAGGCCCTGCACAAATGTTATCTCTTTTCACCAACCTTCAACTCTCCTAGGCAGAGCTAATCCTTTCCTCCATACTTGGTAAAACCTCCATTACAGCCCTTACTGCCTTGCAATAGACTAATTTGTGTACATGTCTCATTTCCTCCATTAAACCATCAGATCCTTGGGGGCAGATCTCTTTTTTTATTTTTTTTTTTTTTGAGACAGAGTCTCACTCTGTTGCCCAGGCTAGAGTGAGTGCCGTGGCGTCAGCCTCGCTCACAGCAACCTCAAACTCCTGGGCTCGAGCAATCCTCCTGCCTCAGCCTCCCGAGTAGCTGGGACTACAGGCATGCGCCACCATGCCCGGCTAATTTTTTCTATATATTTTTAGTTGGCCAATTAATTGCTTTCTATTTATAGTAGAGACGGGGTCTCGCTCTTGCTCAGGCTGGTTTCGAACTCCTGAGCTCAAGCAATCCGCCTGCCTCGGCCTCCCAGAGAGCTAGGATTACAGGCGTGAGCCACCGCGCCCAGCCGGCAGATCTCTTCTCTCATAATAAAATATATTTCTTTCTTTCCTAAAAAGTGATTTTAATGTTCATTATACATATTTTTCTAACTGTAAAAGTAATATTTAGAGTTACAATAATAAAAATTGTATATACAAAAGTATAAAGAGGAGAATTTAAAGCCTATAATTTCATCATGCAGATAAAATCACTGTTAACATTTTGCAGCTATCTTGAATTTTTTTTAGCATATAGAAAGTAAAATGGGACTATATAATTCATGTGGTTTTATAGTCTGATTTTATCACCTATTCTATTGTGAACATCTTCAAACATCATTGACAATTCTTTAAAAACATCATTTTAAATGGCTACATTATCATTTAATGAGTATGCCATGAATTACCTAACAATTTCCCCATTGTGGAATATTTCAGTTATTTCCTTCTTTTTACTATTTTACCAATAATGCTGCAATGAATAGCTGTATACATAAATCTTTGTCTGCAACTCTATTTTCCTAAGAAAGGTTCCTAGAAATGAAATTTCTAGGTCAACTGTTTTAAACTCTTTAAAGCTTCCTGATGTTCACTGCCAAATTGCTGAGAAAGCAATACCAACTTACAGTCTCACCAGTGTAAGAGTGCCCATCTCACCTGACCATCATTATAATCCCATTTGTATCTTTACCAAGTCTGCTGTTTTTTTCACTATGTCTCTTGAGGTGAGTAATTTTTCTTAAACACAGCAGAAATTACACAACCAAACTTAGAATTGTCTTCTTCCAAGACATCAAACTGGGAGGGCATATTTATTTAAACAGTGCTTCTCTGACTTAAACATTTCTATAATTTTTATTTGAAAATTGGCTGCAAAACAAATTCTTCTGCATCTAAATTGCAATACATTTCTGTCTTTGGCCGTTTTTGATTTTTGTCATAGTCAAAAATCACTTGGAACTCATGGTAAATGAGATGAGGAGCTGCAGCTGGGTATGGGACCAGAAATGAGGTATAATTTTGCAGTAATGAGATTGAAGTATTTTTGTGACTTGTAAAGGGGAAGTCCTATGGGAATGTGGGGCAGTGGTGGCATCATCAGAATAAGGGCCGAGCCTCCCAGCATGACCACCCCAAAGCTGCTACACTCAGGTGGAGGTATGACTCTAGCATATACAGCTATGGAACCTCTTCTCGAGACTTCATTGCTACTCTGTGCACAGCTCCAGGGGCAGGTATTAACATTTTTCAGAACCCATCTTCTTTCCTCTTCTTTCTTCATCAAGCCCACTTGGGCCTGATGTGCACTCTAAGACCAAAACTTTAGAGGGAGGGTGGGACATGGCAATGCAAAGAGCACTCAGACTTCAGTCAGGAAGAAACAAGTCTGGCGCCCAGCGCTGCCTTTTACCAGCTGTGTGTTTGGCCTCTCTTGTAAAGAAGGATGCTATTTCACAGGATTGTTAGGAGACATGGTGAATGTCTATAACCAACACAGACACACAAACACACACAGGTACACGAAATAGCTAATGCTTACTGAGTATCCATCCACTCTCTGCCAAGTACATACTGTGCTTTCTATGCATGTGGCAGACCTTGCTAGTTGGTCACCCAGAAGCCATTTGTTTCTTGCTGCCTCACCACAGCTCCCTTGTACTTGGGGGTGATCGTGTGGCCCAGTTTGGCCAATGAGATTTAGGTGGAACTCTGCAAGGAGTTATTGGGAGAGCTTTTGCTTTTCTGATGGAACAGGACTGCTGAGTCTGAACTGCCCCTCATCCCACATCCCTTCCTGCCTTGAACTTGGAGGTGATGGCTGGGTATCACAGCCATCTTGTAACCAAGATATAAGGGCCAAAGGAGCACCTCTGCAATTCTTATCATGCCAGAAAACAACTACCTATTGAAGTCACTGTTATTTATCATTACTTGGAGCTAAAAATATTCTAATACACATGCATAAAAAGTGTCCACCCATAATAAATGCTCAACAAAGGGTGGGTAGCCATTTATACTCACATTCACATGTAACTCCTCCATCCAGGGAACTAATGATATTAATGATGGTCACCCCTTATATTTATGTAGCACTTGACAATTTTCAAAAGATTTTCACATCCATTTTGTCATTTGATTCTCAAAACTCTGCATGCAAGGAAGGCAACTTTTTTTTAAAATCAAGACTCCTTTTAATTACAAAGGATGTTTCAGAAGTATTTTAGAATGCTTATATACCGCACACAGTCTTGTATCCTCCTCTCCTCCCTCACTCCCTCCCTCTCACTCTTCCTTTCTTCTTTCCTTCCTTCTTTCCTTCCATGCCGGTCCTGGCCTGTTTTTCTCAGACCTGTCCCTCAGTCTTCTCCTGCTCTGCTCTGCTCTGTGACATAGGGAGGTTGATCCATGATTCATTCAGGCTATGAATTCAGGCTCTAAGACACTTATCTTCCAGCTGAGTTTGGCCAAAGGGAAGTATTAGTAGGACACTGGGGGTGAGTGAATGGGGGAGGAAGAGGCAGGGTGTTTCTTCTTCTCCCTATCTGTCTCGGGTGGCTCTCTGGCTACATGTGCCCCATGGATCCTGGTCCCACTGACAGGTCTGTTAGGGTTCAAGCTTTTGATCAGTGAGTTTCCTGGACCCTGGTGACTCTGCTTCCTCCCTCTGCCCCTTTGGCTGATATGGCAGTGGCTTCCTGTTCTCAAGCTCTGGGATGTCTCCCTGTCCCCTATCCCATCACCTGTGAAACCATTCCACTCATTTAAGTCCCTCTATTGTAAATCCTTGAAATGCCTTCTTTTCCCCTCAGTCAGCCCTCAGTTATGTCCACTGATCCCCCACACCTTTGCAGGACACTTTCTCAGGGCCAGGTTCCATGGAAGATGCATGGGCCAAGAAGCAGTCCCAGGATAAGGAGGGAAGTGAGAGAATACCAGGCTCTGCTGAGACATCCCCCAACCCAGCAGAACTTACCACTAAGTTCTGCCATGGCCTGAGCTTCCTCCTACCTGAGGCAGGCCAAAGACAATATGCAGGACCCTTGTTATGCTCCCTTCACTGCCCACTTCTTGGGCCGGTTTGGAGATGCTTCTGGATGGTGGAGGAAATGCTTATTGGCTTCCACATATTCCCAGCCAAATGCTCCTACCAGGGCCTCTCAGGCTTAGGAGAGCCTGGCTTCCCTGCTAGCTTTCTACTTCCCCTTCTTCTCCCCAAACAGCCTTACATAGGAAGCAGGAAGAATCTTTTTCAGAGTATTTGCTTCAGCAAAATGCCAGCAAAAATTGTTCATAAAGGCTAACAATGTTACCCCTGTAATCCTAGCACTCTGGGAGGCTGAGGTGAGAGGATTGCTTAAGGCCGGGAGTTCAAGACCAGACTGGGCAACATAGTGAGACCCTGTCCCTACAAAATTAAAAAAAAAAAAATTAGGTGGGTGTGGTGGTATGTGCCTGTAGTACTAATACTTGGGAGGCTGAGGCAGGATGATCACTTAAGCCCAGGAGTCTGAGGCTGCAGTGAGCTATGATCTTGCCACTGCACTCCAGCCTGGGTGACAGAGCAAGACCGTCTCAAAAAAAAAAAAAAAAAAAGGGCCAGGTGCGGTGGCTCATGCCTGTATTCCTAGCACTCTGGGAGGCCAAGGTGAGAGGATCATTTTAGTTCAGGAGTTCAAGACCAGCCTGAGCAAGAGTGAGACCCCATCTCTACTAAGAAAAAAAGATAGCAAGAAATTAGCTGGACAACCAAAAATATATAGAGAAAAAATTAGCCGGGCATGGTGGCACATTCCTGTAGTCCCAGCCACTCAGTAGGCTGAGACAGAAGGATTGCTTGAGCCCAGGAGTCTGAGGTTGCTGTGAGCTAGGCTGACCCCATGGCACTCTAGCTCGGGCAACAGAGTGAGATTCTGCCCCCCCCAAAATAAATAAATAAATAAATAAATGTCTGCAGTGACAAGGGACAGATTACGAAAAGGGATGTTAACTACAATGAAAGCAGCTTTTTCATCAGCAACAGTGGAAACGAGAAAACAGTAGGATAATATCTTCAAAATGTGGAGATAAATCTCAAACCAGAATTTGTATACAGTTAAGTTAGTGAGAGCCAAACTTTCAGACATTTTCTGACAAGCAAAGATAATGAGTTTACCTCACACAAACTCTTGCTGAAAGCACACTAATAGATACATTTCAATAAGCAGAAAATTGAATCGTGAAAGAAGTGAGATGTGAGGAGTGGGATATGAGTGAGGCACTGACAGGAGCTGACATCAGCCCAGAGAGAAGACTTAAACTTTTAGGAATGTTGAGAACTGGCTGTTAGGCACCAGCATTATCAAAAATTAAATTATATAAACCTACAATTAGATGAATCATTTAAAACTGCAGTCCCCAAACCCTGGTACCGGTCTGAGGCCTGTAAGGGACCAGGCTGCTTAGCTTAGCACCCCCACTCCCACCCTGCCACCATGCCTGGAAAAATTGTCTTCTATGAAACTTAGGAAATGGGGGGGGGGACACAGCCGAAAGGGGGGCACGCAGGTGAGCGCTGGAAGCTCCATCTGTATTTGTAACCACTGCCCATTATTGGCATCACCACCTGAACTCCGCCTCCGCCCCAACCCCCCAGGAAAAATTGTCTTCCATTACACTAGTCCCTGGTGCCAAAATGGTTGGGGACCACTGATTTAAAATATAAAGGTAAAAAATCCTCACAATGCATCACCTCTTAATTATTTTACTACATTGTGCTATTATCTATGCTCTTGAGGTTATTTATATCTCTTATATTTATATGGTAGAAATACTATAGAATGGTGTGCTACTGTTCATTACTTCCCAACTTTACATTCAGTGATGTCACATTGGGAACGTGAGTATTTATACTCTAGAAATCAAGAAATGCTACAAATCTGAGATCCCCAACCCCTACCAAGTAAAAACTGGTTGTTAAATATTTACTAGCACACCACTGAATACAAAAAGTAATGATTTATTAGTATCACTCCTAGGTATGTACCCAAGAGAACTGAGAACAGGTGTGTAAACAAGACTTGTGCATACATGTTTGCAGCAGCACTAGTCACAACAGTCAAAAGATGGAAACAATCCATTACGTACTAATGGATTTAAATAAAACAAAACAAAAAAAGGTGGAAACAATTCAAATGTACATCAATGGATAAATAAATAAACTAAATGTGGTACATCAACACAATGGAATATCATGCACCCCCCAAAAAGAAATTAAGTGCTAATGCATGCTGTAATACGGATGAACCTTGAAAACATGCTAAGTGAAAGAAGCCAGACACAAAAGGCCACATATTATATGATTCCATTTATATGAAATTTACAGAATAGGCAAATCCATTGAGAAAGAAAGCTGATTAATGGTTGCTAGGGGCTGGGGATAAGAGGGAATGGGGAGTGCCTGCTTATTGGGTACAGGGTTCCTTTTAGTGATGAAAATGCTCTGGAACTAGATAGTGGTAATGTTTGCACGACATTGTGAATGTGCTAAATGCCATTGAAATGTACATTTTAAAGTGGTTAAAATGGTGAATTTTGTTATGTGAATTTTACTGCCACCACAACAAAAAACAATTACCATAAAAATCCCTTCTTTTAACTCATCCATCAAACATTTATTGAGGAGTTCCAGGCAAGATTCATTCTGGATGCAGGGAACAAAGGGAAGAATCAGATGTGGTTTTGGCATTTGAGGAGTTCATGGGCTGGTAGGGGAGAAAAAACATCCTGCAAACAATGAAGTTAAGTGCTATAGTTTCCCTGACCTAAGAATGTGCATTGTACTCTGGAGATGGCTGCTTCCTAAATGGAGGTGGTGGGGAGCAATGGTAAGGTTGAGGCTTGAGTGCTGAGCAGGAGTTTGCCAGGTGGAGGGCAGCACAGGGAGGGTTCCAGCAGAGGGCGGTGCTTGATTGATCAAGCTCAAAAAGTTGGTGTCTAAAAGGCTCCAGTTTTCAGCAAATCTCGAGCCAAAGAGCACATGTGCAGTATAGGGCACGGACTTCAGTGAGAGGTGGGTGACCATTCCTGTCCAGTTGTAGTAGGCGACAGTAAGAAATGTTAGGGGAGGCCGGGCGTGGTGGCTCACGCCTATAATCCTAGCACTCTGGGAGGCCAAAGCAGGTGGATCGCTCAAGGTCAGGAGTTTGAGACCAGAGACCCCGTTTCTACTAATAAAATAGAAACAAATTAATTGGCCAACTAAAACTATATAGAAAAAATTAGCGGGGCATGGTGGTGCATGCCTGTAGTCCCAGCTACTCGGGAGGCTGAGACAGAAGGATTGCTTGAGCCCAGGAGTTTGAGGTTGCTGTGAGCTAGTCTGACGCCACGGCACTCTAGCCCAGGCAACAGAGTAAGACTCTGTCTCAAAAAAAAGAAATGTTAGGGGAATGGTGAGGACCTGCCAGGATGTGAGGGTCAAAGGAAATGTGATTCCAAGATTGGGCCAGTTGGTGGGTTGTGGATACTGCCTATCCTTAAAGGAAGCCTGCAGGGCATTATGTTCTCAGAAGACATCAAACTAGAATAGAATATTCAACCCCCTTACACGATCCCCCTTGCCCCATCTATGTATTCTACAATTTTTAATATTTTTTTTGCATTGAAACCTACTTCCCTTTTCCTTAGACTTTCTCTGTTTTTCTGTTTGAAATATATGTTACTATGGTAATGTCATGGCACAGGACAGCGGCATTTAGAAGTGAAGTATAAAGAATTTTCAGAACATCTAGAAACACAAGACTGGGGTTTAGGGATTTAAGCCCTAATTATGTGATAGTGTTCATGACTTCAGACACTGTGTCATGAATATAAACACACTCAGAAATTTGAGACAGCACAGAGGAGATAGTTGAGAGCTTTATTAGGATTTATGTGTCCAGATTTTTAAAAATGTATATAAGAAATATTAAAAACACAAAACATAACACACTTGGGAAGAACATCTGGAAAAAAACGAATGACAGAATGCCAACATGTACTTATGAATATACTTCTGGAAGGATTGGGGACCAGGACACTCCAGGGGAATTTGGAAAAACTCTCTGCACCACTTTGTATGATGTAAATATGTTCCTTAAGAATTGTATATAAACGAACTGTTGGTAAACCATTTGTTAAATGCAAAGGTGAGGACTATTTTAAAGATATCTTAAGAATGTACATTTTGTAATAGTAAAGGAAATTATTACCAACAGAGTAATAGAAGAAACTCACTGGATTGAGTGAGGTTCAAGGTCCTTCATTATTATTCTGGCTTTGGCACCAACCAGATGTGTGATTCAAGAAAAGTCACTCAACCTCCCTGGGCCAATTTCCTCATCTAATCTGGGTTGTAATTCTGAATTTTCACTTATTAGGTTCTTAATGCAAGGTACAAGGGGTACTGGCCCACAGCTTAAAGTCCAGTTTCTTCTGAGAGGTATTAATAATATTCCACATTGAATCCTTGTGGACAGAGTTCAGGGCCCTTTTACATAAGAGGAGCTGCAGTTACCATCATAATGTGTGTTTTGCTTCTTCACACCCTACATCTTCATTTTCACAATCACCCTAAGTGTGATGAGTCCAACTTTTTGTTCCAAATTCTTTACAAAGAGCTTGTTCCTTAGGGCTGTCATCTGGGGAAAACTGACAGTCTAAGGTAGGAACCCATTCTTGGTGCTCCTCCCACCTCTGGCCCTTCCCCTAGCCCACAAATCGGGGCACTGCCTAGAGGCAAAGGTTGTACCCTCAGTGCATAGTATAGGCCCAGGCCCCAAAAAGGAATTCAGTAAATGACTGTTCCCTAGATGTTTCTGAAGGAGGAAGCTGAGGCAAGAGATGGGTCTGGTGAAAGACCCGAACCCTAGAGGTAAATTTCTGGCTGCTTCTTTAAACATTTTTGAACTTTCCAAATTTTCTATGATGGGCAAAAATATGAACACACCACAAGCGTTAAACCCTCCTTTTCCGTCTTTTTGTTAATTCCCTGGTCTCTTATAAACAACGCAGTAACTAGTTTCCTTCTAGTACTGCAAACTTTGCTCAGTGCTCCAATGTTTGGCACAGGACATAGGGCACATGTCCTTTCTTAAAGAGAAACAGCCATTTCAGTCTTCTAGTTTGCCTTGCTTAAACAGTAATGACACTATGCATTTGTCTTTGTGGATCTAACACCCGCCATCCAGCCCCAGGCAAAGACTCCTGCCAACTGGCTCCAGAAAAGGCCATTTATCAAGTATTTAGGCAACACCTTGATTAATCTGCCATTCAGGAAGCACAAAACACAACCATAAGAATTCATTTGTCTTCTTAAGCAAAAAACAGGTTTAGGCCTTATTAACTTGCAAGAGACAGAAGGCAATGGATGAGTCAGGCTTTTTGGCTGATTACTACCATTTTGTAAAATAATTCAGGAGCCGTTAGTAAGACTAAAGAAGCAAAGGAAAGTACTGTCTATTGAGCACTTACTACATGCCAGGTTTTGTGCTGTGTACCTCATACACTTTATTTAATGTGAGCCTCATATCTAATAATCACTGTCTAACATACTATATTTTTACTCATTTATCCTATTTCTGTTTCCCTCACTTAAATGTATGTTCATAAGGAGAAACTTTTTTTTGGTCTTGTTTATTGCTATATCCTATGTCTAGAACAGTGTCAGACACATATAAGCACTTAATAAATATTTGTTTGAATGAATAAAATAAACAACTCCATGAGATAGATGGTATTATTTTTCTTTTACAGATGAATAAAAGAAGACCACAGAGGGTACAAATGAACTGCTCAAAGTCCCATTGCTAGTTAAGGAGCCAGAAATAAAACCTCATCTCACCTTTTGTTCTTTCTATAGACCTTACACTTAAAGATTTTAAAAAACTCTTCCAGCTTTGCAATTATCTGATCTACATCCCTGTAAAAATGCATTTACCTTGTGCACTCATTTGAAGGTTTGAAATTTCATTGATGAGATATATTTAACATTTTAATGATAATCATTTTACTAAAGCAACAATTAAGTATACATTTTCCGAACATAACAATTTCATCTATGGATAGGCATTAGCGACATAATTTTTCACTTTAAAATCCCACGTGATTACTCTTCAGACATAAATAAAAAGTACAGAAATTCTGGATGTCAACAAAATAACATTTGCAAATCCTTGAGAGTTTAGTAAGTTATAACATTAAGAAAACTAATGATGTGTGTGTAGTATTCTCAGTGTAGAATACCAAATATTCCAGTGTACATCCATGTCACCTGAGTGTCCCAGTATGGGAGGAGGTAGACTTGGTACATTGAAAGCCAGTCCTATACTAAAGAAATTATACAGAAGGCTCAACAATTCTTCAGAGAATCAGCTATAATAAAATCTGTCTCGAGAATTCATTTTGTGTGAGAATGTGAGAGTGAAATCCAAAGGAGGTTAATTTTACCCAGGAGAGTATTTCATATCCTTTCCCATTTGTCAGAATGTACTTGATTCGTAAGTACTCTTTTACCTACCTAGAACTACACAACAGAAGCATGCCACTTGTGGTGTCTCCTCTAACCACTGTGGTTCTTTGTAGGGATTCTGGTCACATCCCCTTCTCCTCTGGGGCAGGTGCCTTCCCTTCTGTCCCACTCCTACTGCCAACACAGGATCATACGGCCTCCATACTGACACAACCAGTTAATTGTGGGGTCAGACTAGTGATTTGGTCTCCATTTCTTCACTGCCGTCTTTTGGGGCTACTGTTTTTTTAAAGTAATAATATTTTGGAGAACTATTTTTTTAAAAGCATAAAAACTAGGAAAATTTTAAAAACACCCACAATCTCACCACCTAGAGTTACCATAACCTTTCTCGTCATTTAAAAAACAATTTTGTATACGACTCTTTTCACTTAACGTTATAAGCATTTTGCCATGCTGTTAAATACTCTCCAGAAACATTAATTATAATGACTGTACAACAGTCTATTGCATAGTCATACTGTAATTTATTTAACCAATTTTCTACTGTTGGACTTTAAGATTGTTAAACATTAATTTTGCCCACATTTTAGGGTATTTCTTTAGGACAGATTCCCAGAAGTGGAATTAGAGGATCAGAGGATATAAACATTTTTAAAGCTCCTGATAGATACTGCCAAATTGCTTTTCAGGAAGCTGTTGCCAATTTATACTTCCAACACTGCCAGTGTGTTTTTCTACCAATATACATCTGTCTAAAGGATAATAAAACTTAAGTGAAACATACAGTTTTCAAATGATTAATGTAGTTGGAGAGGGATACAAGACCACAGCACAAAGGTATGTAGCAAAGGTCATACCTATTTCCAGGTATGCAGTTAACAATGAGTTAGTGTGAGCACATGGAACAGAAAATGTGCAAGAATGAAGAGTAATGTAATTAGATTTTAGACCGTGAAATACAAAGCCTGTGTCTATTTTGCCCACTGCTGTATCCCAACACACAGGACAGTGCCTGGCACATACAGCCATTCAATAAATACATATATATTTTTTACTGAATTAACAGAATATTCTTTCAGATACAATCTTTCAGCTGCTGTAGGGTTTAGTCACTCCTGGATTCATGGGAAACATGAGTGGGTGGTTCATATACTCTTATAAAGGTCTATTCAATCCTGAGATTCTATTACAATTCTGGAAAATCAGTTTAAATAAAGGTGACACATTAAAGTTCTCTCTAGGGGAAAACAAATATACTCCCCTAAGAAGAAATACCTCAGCATCAGTTGCAAGACTGAAATATATATATATATATTTCCAAGCATGCAAAAAATATACTTCAGTGAGTTTTGTCATCTCCCTAAGTGTACACTTTAATAGGTGGTAGCATAAACTTGTTCAAATCCTGTCCATGGTCAAGGCAGTTTTAGAACTACCTTCAATTCATTCTATTATTGAAAGTTGCAACTTGGCATCATTTTCAGTATTGCCAAAATTGCTTTTGAGATACTAGACGGGAATAATATAGGTGGTGGTTTATATAATATCATTTTTAGTGAAAAATAGCACAAAATTCATTTGGTGAACCAGAATATAGTCAAGGGAAAATAGTCAATCATTCAGCTCTAGTTTACTCTCCTGGTCCCATAAAGATTCTCTCCAATATTTCACAATTTCTTTACAGTAAATTGTCAGACACTGCCAGATCAATGTGCCATTAACAATGTTATTGATACAAAACAATCACCTGTCATTGTTATATACATACTTTATATACACTAGACCAGGGATTGCCAAACTATGGCCCATGGGCAATATCTGGCCCACCACCTGTTTTACTATGCTCTGCAAGCTAAGTATTGTTTTTACAGTTGAAAAAAATCAGATTATTTTGTAAAAATTATATGAAATTCAAATTCCAGTAGACATTTATAAAGTTTTATTAGAATACAGCCATGCTCATCTATTTCCATATTAGCTATGTCTGCTTTTGCACTAAAATGTTGAGTAGTTGCAACAGAGACCATATGGCCCACAAAGCCTAGGACTTTACAGAAGTCTGCTGACCCCTGGGCTAGATCTAAGTGGGTCCTTGGAGGTACTGAGGTTCCCCACGACAGATTTTTTGTTTCTGGATATTAATACTGGGAGAAGGGTGATACAACTGGGAGACAGAATTTGCAAGGATCTGATAAGGCAGAGACTATAGAAGATAAATACATGAGGGTTTCCCCAGACAGGATATAAACACCAGGTAAAACCTGGGAGGGTTGATCTAACTGAAGCAGTTGGAGAATGCAGGGTAACACACAATTTGGCAGCAAAGGTAGCCACTTACTAATTGGGCGACATGGGACCCAGGTGAGACCCAATCCCAAGGAGCCTAGTGAAACTTGGTGATGATGTCTGAAAATAGCAGGCAAGCTCAGCAGTATATGTGATATAGTAACAGACAATTCCCCAATAGTACCCTACTCCTTTACTAGGTGTCCTCAAGTCATTTAGCATCCAAATTTATCCAAGCATCTATCTCCAAAGGCAAGTCTGGACTTTGACTAAGAAATGGATCTAGAAGAAAGGTTCTGGAAAGTAGGCCCTGGCTAAATATTCTTCCCAAATAATGGGAACATTTCAGTACTTAGAGTCAGGGGCAGAATTCAGAAGGCTGCAGAACCATCCACATGCTTTTCTAAGTGAAGGATTTAGTGGACATTTTATCCTTTCTCTTTTTGATCATTACTAGTGGGGCAGATGGAGCAAGGTGGAGTGTGGTCATGGGGAGGGGGAGAATTAGATAAAATCAATGATAGCTGGGCATGATGGCACACATCTGTAGTCCCAGCTATTCAGAAGGCTGAGGCAGGAGGAGGATTGCTTGAGCCCAGGAGTTTAGGGTTGCAGTGAGCTAGGATTACTCCAGCCTGGGCAACAGCAAGACCTCGTTTCTTTCTTTCATTCATTCATAAATAAATAAATAATCATTGACATGATGATCTACCCTAGAAGGTGTCTATTCCTCCTGGACTTTCAGCTGTGGCATAAAACATTCCATGTGGATTTTGAACCAGAATGGGGGTGAGGGTGAGGGTGGGGAGGAAGGTCAACCTGAAAGCTGGAGATTCACTGACTGATTCTGGTAAGCTTGAGGATGATGGTCAAGGTTTGCAGAAGCCCACAGACAACCAGGCTTGATATCCTGTGGTTAGGTAGAGTTCCTCCTGCCAGGGAAAATACAGTTGCTGGGAAAATGGGATTAGGATGTTATAGCTCTGAAAAAGTTTCATGATTCTGAGTACCAAACTGGTAACACTGGTTGCCTCTGAAGAGCAGAAGTGATAGCAGCTAAGGGTGGGAGGGAGCTCCTCCCCCGTGTCCCTTTTAAAAAATAAAAACATCATTCCCCTCATCTCCCCACCCTACTTCGTGAGGATAGGAAGGCAATCTGGGGCCAGGGCTGGAGCAGACAACTTCCTTACTCAATAGCTAAAGTAGGGGGCTAGAAGAGGGATCCAAAAATCAGAGAAGAGTTCCAAGTTGGGTGGAAAACCATGACACAAAGGGCAATTCAAGGATGAGCACACCAAAGTTGCCAAAAGCAGCTAGTGAAGGTGTGTTCCAGGACCAGAAAACAAAACACCAGGGAAATAGAGGAGCAAGAGCAAACTGGTGAATAAATTGAGAGGTGTCTGAGAAAAGCCAATGACAAGAGCCTAGGTGTGAAGCATGGCTGGATCTGTGAGACTCTAGGACCAGGAGCTCGAGAGTTCTGGGCGGCAAGGTGCAGGCCAGGGCAAAACTTGGATGAGCAATAAAATGGACTTGGTGGGTGGGCACATAAGGAGTGCCTTCTACAAGTTCTTATACAGCAACTCTCCTGCTTGGAGATTCTTCTAAATCATGCTCTTAGCCTTGGGTTTAGTGATTCTGAGCAGCTATGTGTGAATGGTTTGTTCTGGATGAGTGTTAGAGCAATAATTTTACTTTCCAAAAATCTGAGGCATCCTATAATCACTGAATATCTTCTGGGAAGCTCTGCAAATGGGTAATGGGGTTCGGGTAGTAGTTCAACATGACTACTACCAAGGACATGATCTAAGGTAATAAATTAAGTCCTTTTCATTACAGGCACTTGGAAGAATTTGAATTCACACTCCTAATTACCTGCTTCTGGTTGCCCTGTGTCTAAATCCTGTCTGGGCCAACGCTGCTTCTGGTACCCTAGACTCCAGCATGGGTCTTAGTCCAGCATTATATTGGCAGGGTCACTCCAGCCCTGTTCACGGGACTGAAATAAAATCCAGAAGTAAATACTCTTAGGACCTCTGTGTTATAATAGGTTGAAGACAATGCTTGTAGATATTGCTGTGGGATCCTGGCCTGGCCCAGGAACATATAAGTCCGCAAAAATTACCACTGGGGGCCGGGCGCGGTGGCTCACGCCTGTAATCCTAGCACTCTGGGAGGCCGAGGTGGGCGGATCATTTGAGCTCAGGAGTTCGAAACCAGCCTGAGCAAGAGCGAGACCCCATCTCTACTAAAAATAGAAAAAAATTAATTGGCCAATTAAAATATAGAAAAAATTAGCCGGGCATGGTGGCGCATGCTTGTAGTCCCAGCTACTTGGGAGGCTGAGGCAGAAGGATCGCCTGAGCCCAGGAGTTTGAGGTTGCTGTGAGTGAGGCTGACGTCATGGCACTCTAGCCGGGGCAACAGAGTGAGACTCTGTCTCAAAAAAAAAAAAAAAAAAAATTACCACTGGGCCCAGAAAGGGTTAATATCAGGTCGAGCAACAAAGTTACAATAGCTAGTGGTGGGGGCTTTGATCCTGAAGTACAGTGTCCCTAGTGGCAAGTGCTTGTGGGCAACCCAGAGCCTGGTCTGATCTAGGAAGACTTAATGGTCCTGAAATGGAATGTCTAGAAATTGCTAAATAGGTGGATGGAAGTCTATATGCTGTTATTTGGTTTAAGAGTGCTCTTATACAATATCTCTTCTTTGTGGGACAATGTTTAGCTTTCAGAGTGCCTCAAAACTGACAGGGTTAATGGGAAACTTGTAATTTTTCAAAGGGAGTAGAGTCAGGGAAAGAACAGAATTAAAACTATGTTGAATAATAAGCGTTGGGCCTCTACTATCGACCAATATTGTTTGCTTCCTTACAGGTTAAACAAGAGGAACTTTTATGTGTAAAAATCTTGAGTAAAACAAAGACACTGGTGTGAAATGCTGTTACCAAACCACTAGCCCCCCACCCCATCCTTGCTAAGCATTCTGAAATGTTTCCAGTCTATTTGCTATTACTTGTAAACCACTTGGGAAAAGTCCCATTTCATAAATCCTGGCAAGAGGCAGGAACAGAAGAGACAGAGTTTGAACTTACAGAGATAGCTTCTGGGGGTCTGACTAGAAAATTAGACAATCAAATAAATCAGTTATTATAAACCTATTCACAGTCTCAGAGAAGCAATTTATAAGCTACTGGCATAGAGTTAGAGGCAGAGGAGAGGAAGCAAATTACCTCAAATTGTTCATCTTCTGCAAGACTATTATCTTCCCCTTTAGACTTTGTTACTTAAGTCAATAGTGTCATCATTTTCTACTGATGCAGGTTCAAAGCCTCATGCTGTTCCCTCTGCCTGGGAAACTTTCCCTAATTTCATAGCTCCTTGTCTCACCCTTCCTCACAGATCCAGTTCAAGAACTACCTCATTTATGAAGCCCTTCAGCACTTGGTGATCTTGTTTCATAACTTCACATTGTCAGCTGGGCATGGTGGCTAACACCTGTAATCCTAGCACTTTGGGAGACCAAGGTAGGAAAATGGCTTGACGCCAGGAGTTCAAGACCTGCCTGATCAACAGAGACTCCATCTCTACAAAAAATACAAAAATTAGCCAGGCATGATGGTGCACACCTGTAGTCTCAAGCTACTCAAGAGGCTGAAGCAGGAGGATCGCTTGAGTCCAGGATTTGAGGCTGCAGTGAGCTATCATGATGCATGATGCCACTGCACTCTAGCCTGAGTGATAGAGCAAGATCCTGACTCAAAAAAAAAAAAAAAGAAAAGAAAAGAAAAAGAAAAAAACCCCAAAACCCCACAACCTCACATCGTCAATGCCTAGCAGTATTCTAAAAATAGCAAGTTCTCAAAGCACATAGACAATATTGGCATTACTAAAAAGAAGCTGCTGTGTGGGAAGCATATAGACAGCAGACTCCCTTAATTCAAAGTCTAGAGTCACCTGGTCTTCCTCCCCACACATCACAACCTAGACCTGGATCCCTTGGTTTTTATTTTCTAGGACCTGATCCTCCTCTTCCAGCAGAGGGGATACGAAAATGAGTACAGGTCCAAAGCACAGGACTAAAATAAAACAAACCCAGCCCTTCTGTGAGGGATAGATCTGTGAGAAGATCAGCACTGGTGGCCAACCCCTGAGTTCCAAGGGGCTCCCACTGACTTATCTGGGCCAGATCAGCCCTTACGCCCAGCATGCCACTGCTTTCTGTACCATACCTCAGGCCCTGACTGCGCAGCAGGCTGAAACTGTAAGCCTTCTTTTGGGGTCCTCCAAGAAGAGCATGCCTCCCTGGGCACAGAGATACAGACGCCACGAGATCCTGTTCCCACTTCTCATTGGCAGAATGTTGCGAACAAAGGAACAGGACAGCCACAGCAAGCTAAGGTCTGGGCAGTGAAGAGATCCAGACTTGTTAAGCAAAAGAAATCACAAACAAGCAAGTACCAGAAGTCAACAGCCAAAAGTTCCTCAAAGTTGTGGAGAATAGCAAGGAATACGGTCCAATAGTCCAGCAAAGAGTAACTAGGAGGGCCTTGACACCTAGGGAGAAGTGGTATAGAGGTGAGCAGCAAGGGGTTCCTGGCAGTGAGGTAGTTCCTAGTTCCGGTTCAGCTACCTCTCACCACGGTGTGAACCAATCCTGAGCTACCCTGGTGGGAAGGCTTGTTGAAGATGACGCCTGCAGAAGCTGGCTGGCAGGGTAGTGGATTCTGGGATGGGATACAGGAAGGGGCATTTCCCCACCAGCTTCGCCCTGTTGACTCCATGTTTCAGAACTTGTTACCTTTTTCCTCACACACAAATTATTTTTCCTAGTTTCCTTTGAAAGATCAGACTGGAAGTCAAGTTTTCCAGGTTTAGGCTCATCGTTCAAAATATCCGACATAACTTTTGCAGAAACTTTCCTCATGTTCAAGTTTTCTTTCAGAATGAGTCTAACAGTTTCTTTATCTAAATTTAATTCTTCAGCCATCATCCTCACCGTTAACTGCCTGTTTGAACAAACCAAGTCTTTGACCTTCTGGATGTTTTCATCCGTCCGGTGGGTGACTGGACGACCACTTCGGGCATCATCTCGAACATCTTCCCGCCCTTCTTTAAACCGTTTGTGCCAGTCAAAAACTCTGGCCCTTGACATGACTTCATCCCCATAAGCTTCTTTTAAAAGATGGTGAGTCTCACTTGCAGACTTGTTCAATTTCACGCAAAATTTGATACTAATCCTTTGTTCTAAATAGCGGTCACTCATTTTGGCACTGAACAACACAGGAAGGTTAACAGGCCACGACTGTGGGAGTGGGGTGAGACAGAGAGACAAATCTCTATAGGGTTGTAGGCATCATCATGTCGCTATTCTTGCTCTTCTAGAAGCCTCACTAGGAAAGAGTAATTGCTTTTCTGAGTTTTCGACACTCAGCTTCCAGTCGAGGCTGGGGAGACTCGTTCTGGGACGCTAAGAGGGAAAAATTAAATCTACAACCCACGTCTGTGTTCAACCAGTGCACGCAGATCTGCCCGGAGTTTGCAAATCAGTCACCAAGGTCATCTCGATTCCGTGGCCCTCAAGAGTCTACGACAGTTTCTTCAATAAAGGCCTAAGTGGTGGCAAAATAAGCAAGCAAGGAGAGATGCATCGGTGATGTAATGTGCAAGTTCGCCCCAAATGTGCAGAAACCCGCGCAAGGCAAACCTACCGGAGCAGCCTGGAGCTCGCCTGCTCTAGAGCCCCGGGGACAGGCCCGCATGCGCAATTCCCTCTCCTCGCGGGTTAGGCTTTGCGCAGTCGCACTGCGACAGCCCGCGCCAGGCCCCGCCTCTGCCTCGCCACACCCCGGCAGGCGCGCTTCCTTGCGCGTGCTCGCCTGCGGAGAAGGCGGCGGAAAAGAGGGGCGGGGGAGGAAAGCTGAGGGAAGAGAGGGCACCCCCGGGCGCCGGGGTGCATTGTGGGAAGGAGGCGGCAGCGTCCCGGGCGGGCGGGAGGTGCACCAGCGGCGGCGGCGGCGGTAAATCCTCCCGGCCGCTCACAGCACTGTGGAGCCGCGTCCTCAGCCCGGCCTCGGACCGCGGCACCCTTCCTGCCCCTCGCGGCTTCTCTGCCGCCCGCCCCTCCCCCGCGCGCCGGCCCTGCGGAGCCGGCCGGCCGGCCTGGCTCCCCTCCCCGGCCCCGACGGGCGGGCGGACTGCCCTGAGGCGGCGGGGAGGGGAGGGCTGGGCCGGCCGGCGGGCGGGCAACGATGCCGAACTTCTGCGCTGCCCCCAACTGCACACGGAAGAGCACGCAGTCCGACCTGGCCTTTTTCAGGTTCCCGCGGGATCCAGCCAGGTAAGCGGCGGGCGCCGAGCTGGCAGTCCGGGCCCACCTCCGCGGTGAGCGCTGCCAACCCGCGGCCCCGGGCAGGCTCCGGGGCCGAGAGAGGCATAGAGGGTACAGCGCACTGTCGTGGACCCCAGCCTCGGACCCAGGTGTGGACAGGGTCGCGAGCCGTGGGCGGGCGGGCGTCCGGGGGCCTCGGAGCACGTGCGCTAGCGGGGGATCGGCGCGGAAGGCACCACCAGAAATGTGAGGCTGCTGGGGTGGCGCGCGGAAACGGGGTGAGGTGGTTTGTCGCCATGGCTAACTTGCTGTGTGACCTCGGGCAAGTCGCCTTCCTCTTTGGGCTTTAGTTCCCTTAGCTGTCAAAAGAGAGACTAGAACTCTATGGTCGTGGTTACCGGAGACCGCCTACCTTTGATCTCAAGTCAAGTCGCAACTACTTTCTCCTTCGGCCTTGTCTTTGCACGGTTCAGGGCTCAGTTTCTGGCTCTGATCGTCACTCATTATCTCACTTGGTTATAGTGGAGATAATAGAAGATACGCGTGAGTGCGTGGGAATTGGTATTTAAACCTCTTCCTTGAGGTAATATATGCGCTCTAACTTATATTTAGGGAGTGATAGCGTAGGGACTGTATTTGAAAGGCTGAGGATGTTTCGTAGGCCTCTCTGGTTCATTCATTTAAAATCAAGGCCTACTATGTGCCGAGCATTAATGTTAGGTGCTGAGAATTCAGAGGCAAGCGAGACAGTGTCACTGCCTGCAGAAAGCTCACAGTCTGTTAGGGGGACAAATACAACAGGCGATTATAATGTAGCCTGCAATTTATTTATTAGTTCAACAGATACTTTTTGAGGGCCTACTGTGTGCTACGCATTGTTCTGAGCAGCGGGCTTTACAGATGAACAAACAAATCAGAGTCCTTGGCTCTCATGATTATATTTTAGTGGGAAGAAATAGACAAGTAAAATATATATAGTGTGTCATGGTGGTAAATACTATGGAGAAAAAGAAAGCAAAGTTACAGGGTAGGGGAAAAAGTAGTAGCAAGGGAGGCACAATTTGCTATTTTAAATAGAGTGATCGGAGAAGGCGTGACTAACAAGATGAATTTGAGCAAAGATCAAAGGAGGTGAGTGGGCCAGCCATGAAGCTATCTTGGGGAAGAGCATTCTAGAAACAGTAAATGCAAAGGCAGGGCAGCCAGGAACTGCTAGAATTGCTTTAGGGGAAGAGGGAGAGGGAAAAGATGAAACCAGAAAGGTGTATGTATGATAGGAGCAAATTGTGTGAGACATTATAGGCTAGGGAAAGCACTATGGCATTTATTCTGAGTGAAATTGGAAATCATTGAAGGTTTTAGAGCAGAGAGACTTAAACTTTAACGGGATCATTGGCTGCTTGATAAATAGATTGTAGGGAAGTGAAGGTGAAAGCAGAAAGACCAGTTGGAGGCTATGCAGTAATCCAGATTAGAAGAGGAGAGGGTGGGAAATTGTTGCATTTGAGATAAGATTTGAAGGTAAAGCCAACAGGATTTGCTAATGATTTGGATGTAAATTGTAGGAGAAAAAGGGGAGTCAGGGATGACTCCAAGATTTTTAACCTGAGCATTTACTGACATAGGGAAGACTGGGAAAAGCTGGTTTTGTGGAAGAATATTAAAAGTTTGGTTTGGGACATGTGAAGTTTTAGAGGCCTAATAAGAATAGATGTCTTTCTTCATACCATATACAGAAATGGACTCAAAATGGCTTATTTTATTTAGATCAGTGGCCTAAATATAAGAGCTAAAACCATTAAACTTTTAGAAGAAAACATAGGGGCAAATCTTTATGACTTTAGATTTGGCAGCACACTCTTAGATGTGAAACCAAAAGCACATATAATAAAGAGATAAATTGGACCTCATTAAAATTAAACTTTGTGTATCAAAGTACATTACTAAGAAAGGGAAAAGAATGGAAGAAAATATTTGTAAATACTACAATTGATAAGGGTCTAGCATCGGGGATATATAAAGAACTTTTACAATTCAACAACAAAAAGACAGCCCAATTAAAAAATGGACAAAGGACTTGAATATATTTTCTCCAAAGAAGAGATATAGATGGCTAACAAACACATGAAAAGATGCTTAGCATCACTAGTTAGTTATTAGGGAAGTCAAATCAAAACATATGAGGGGCAATTAGACATAAAATTACCATATGACCCAGTACTTCCATTCCTAGGTATATATCCAAAAGAATTTCAAACTGGTACTCAAAAAACTCAAATGTACACTCATGTTCATAATATCACTATTCACAATAGTCAAAAGGTGGAAACAGAAACAACTCATGTCTATCAATGCATGAATAAACAAAATGTAATCAATATATTGAGCCTTAAAAAGGAATGAAGTACCAAAACATACTATAACATGGGTGAATCCCGAAAACATGCTAAGTGAAAGAAGGCAGATATAAGAGATCATATACTGTATGATGCCATTTATATGAAATATCCAAAATAAATAAATCCATAGGGACAGAAAACATTGGTGATTGCCAGAGTCTGGCAGAAAGGGAGAATGTAGAGCAACTAATTAATGGGTACAGGGTTTCCTTTTGAGGTGATGAAAATATTTTGGAACTAGATAGTCATGATGATTGCACAACATTGTGAATGTACTAATTGCCACTTTTTTACTTTAAAGTGGTTAGTTTTATGTTACATGAATTTCACCTAAAAAACAATGTCTTGAATAGGTAATAGGATATACAAGTCTGAAATTCAGAGACTTCCAGACTGGTGGTTGTAAATACAGGTGTTCTCAGTTTATAGAGGGTATTTAAAGCCATGGTACTGGGTAAGGTTACTTAAGGAGTGAGCAAGATAAGCAGAAAGTAGGTTTGAGGCATTCCCAGTATTTCAGGTTCAGGGAGATGAGGAGGAACTAGCTCAGAAGAATGAGAAATAACTGTTGGGTTTCATGGGCGCAGTAAAGAGGAGCATCTTAAATCTGACCTAGCCTCATCGCAATATTATCTTCCTTTTACCCAAATTTTAGCCCAAGAGTATGATTAGAAGTTTATTTTTGCTGGGTGCAGTGGCTCACAGCTGTAATCCTAGCACTCTGGGAGGGCAAGGCGGGAGGATCACTTGAGGTGAGGAGTTTGAGACCAACCTGAGCAAGACTCTACTAAAAATAGAAAAAATTAGCTGGGTGTGGTGGCATGTACCTGTAGTCCCAGGTACTTGGGAGGCTGAGGCAGGAGAATGGCTTGAGCCCAGGAGTTTGAGGTTGCTGTGAGCTAGGCTGATGTCATGGCACTCTAGCTTGGGCAACAGAGTAAGACTCTGTCTCAAAAAATAGAAAAAAGTTTATTTTACTTGCATAATTAGGGCACCCCTAGACAGTTCTGGACCACAGGTCATTTGCGTCCATATATAGCGAATGCTTTTTTTCACTGTACTCCTTAGGGGAGTATATCCTATAGGGGTTTACAGTCTCAGATTTGAAAGGAGTTTTAAGATTTAGTGATATCTCCCTTGAAATGTCAGAATTTCTCAGTAATAGTGGCTTTTAACCATTTGCGGGGGGGGGTCATTGTTCCTATTGGGAATCTAACATAAGGGTCCTTGTCTGAGAAAAACATGGACATACAATTTTGCATTCCACCATAAAGGTGTTTACGGGCCCTGTGCGTTCCTGACAGGTGGGCATCTGTAAGACATGTAATGTAATAATGGTTCTCTGCTTTGTGAGGGAACACCTGAGGACTCTGGATAACTTAGGCTGTTGTTTCTTCCTTGTATTGAGTGGAAATCTACCTCCTGTAATTTATGCTTTGGAGGCCCTAGTTTTGTCCTCAGGATCACACTAAATGTGTTTTTTTTCTGTGTTAGAACCCTTTGAATATTTCAAGACCAAATCATGAACTTAATTCTTTTTTTTAAAGATCTTTATTGAGATATGATTCACATACCATGTATTAATAATTCACCCACTTAAAGCATACAATTCAAGGGTTTTTGGTGTATTACATTATTTTGAAAATTTTGGTAAAATGTATAACAAAATTTGCCATTTTTAAGTGTATGATTCAGTGGCAGTAATTACATTTACAATGTTGTGCAACCATCTTCACTATTTCCAAAACTTTTTCATTATCCTAAACAAAAACTCTAACCATTAAGCAATAACTTCCAATTCTCCTATCTTCCAGCCTCTGCTAACCTCTAATCCACTTTCAATCCTTATAAATCATATAAGTGGAATCATAGCATATTTTCCTTAACATAATGTGTTCAAGGTCTTTTTATCCAAACCAAATCTCATGATTTCAAGTTCTACTGTATTTGACACTTTCCTTTTCACTGTTCTCAGAGTTAGTTATAACAGAGAAATAGTTTCCAAAGGTGTTTATTCAATTAATAACAGTATTTTTGGGGTTTTTTTTTTTTTTTAGGTAAATGGGTTGTAGGGAAGTTGATAAAAGGTGACATTGCCAACATATTCTTCAAAAGTTAACTGACAGTATTAACTAACAAAGATAAATATATTTAATGCTATTAAACAGTACATTTTCCATTCATCATATTTATAAATTCCTTGAACACTTTTAGAAATGGCTATTTAGAAATAATTTAAAATTCAAGAGTAATTAATGAAGTACAGAGTGTGGAATTTACATACTATAGTAGTTCTTACTGGTTTAGTAAAAGTGACATTAATATACTTTTTTTTTTTTTTTTTAAGTAAAATAATATAATCAGCTCAGCTTAGGGCAGTGGCAGGGTTTAAGTGGAAAAAAAAAATCACTACCTAAATCTTGATTGCCCCAGGGTGATGTGCCTAATGCCAAGGTTGGTGGGAACCTGGGGACAGCTCATAGTGGAGTTCATCCCCAAACCAGGTGAAGGTATAGGATAATGAATTGCTCTGATTAGAGTGAGGTGGGCAATTGAAGCTCTCTTCTTCCTCCTTAGGCAGCTAGTACTAACTCATCCAGGAGTTCTTCTAGCAATTTAATCAAAGTTAATTGAGAGTTGATGTACTCTACCTTGTAAAATGTAAAACAGTGGTTTTCTGGGACTCAGGAGAGTTCCTGTGTTAGTCCCTTTGGACTACTATAACAAAATGTCTTAGACTGGGTAATTTATAAACACCAGAAATTTATTTCTTACAGTTCTGGAGGCTGGGAAATCCAAGATCAAGTCACCAGCAGATTTGGCGTCTGGTGAGGGCTTGCTCTGGGCTTCATGTTGAATAGATGATGCCTTATTGCTGTGTCCTCACATGGTGGAAGTAGCAAACAAGCTCTATTGGGCTTCTTTTATAAGGGCACTAATTCTATTTATGAGGGCTCCACCCTCTTGGCCGAATCATCTCCCAGATGTCCCACCTTCTAACACCACTGCATTGGGATTAAGTTTCAACGTATGAATTTTTTTTTTTTTTTTTTTTTTGAGACAGAGTCTCACTCTGTTGCCGGGATTAGAGTGCCGTGATGTCAGCCTAGCTCACAGCAACCTCAAACTCCTGGGCTCAAGCGATCCTCCTGCCTCAGCCTAGGCATGTGCCACTGTGCCTGGCTAATTTTATATATATATATATATTTTTTTTTTTAGACGTCCAGCTAATTTCTTTCTGTTTTTTTAGTAGAGACGGGGTCTCGCTCTTGCTCAGGCTGGTCTTGAACTCCTGAACTCAAACGATCCACCCGTCTCGGCCTCCTAGAGTGCTAGGATTACAGGCGTGAGCCACCGAGCCCGGCCCACTTCGTTTTTCAACATATGAATTTTGAGGGGACACAAGATATTCAGACCACAGCAGTCCCTAAGACCCTTTCGGGGAGTTCACATGTCAAAACTGTTTTCATAACACTCTTATGTTATTGGTCTTTTTCATACTCATTCTCTCAGGAGTGGACAATGGAGTCTTTTGGGGGCTACATAACAAATGATGGTCTCTTTGTTAAGTTGTGTACTGTGTATTCTAGAATTTTCTAAATACGATTCTTCAGATCTGGATGTTTGGCAGACATTTTCTTGGAAATAAATGAAATAAGCCTGCCACTTTAAGCAAAACAACTGATATTTGAGCATTCGGGTGAAAATCAGAATTTTGGAAAATTTGTATGTGCCACTGTGAGCTTGACAGCTCTCTGATACTTAAAGACTTTTCTGATGAGATCACTGATAATATTGATAAATGTGATTTTTAGGTATTATATAATGAAATGCATTAACATTCAGATGGTCTGTATAACTAACTGAACTAATATTTTCCAAATGACCAATTTATGAATTTTACAGAGACATACATGGATAAAAGATATATTAAAAGTGAAAGACCAATGGATTTTAATGTAACAGTATGAAAAAGCTTGTTGGTCTGGTTTCAGATTCCACATTACAGCTTATCTTTAAGAAACCATTACTTATGCTGGGTGCGGTGGCTCACGCCTGTAATCCTAGCACTCTGGGAGGCCCAGGCGGGTGGGTCGCTCAAGGTCAGGAGTTGGAGACCAGCCAGAGCAAGAATGAGACTCCGTTTCTACTAAAAATAGAAAGAAATTAATTGGACAACTAAAAATATATAGAA
>VBSM01001265.1:39783457-39799762 GCA_008086735.1 Cheirogaleus medius | reverse complement strand
AAAAAAAAAAAAAAAAAAAGAAACCATTACTTATGGAGTTTTGGTATAGTATCAAAGAACAACATCCATAATTATATGGAAAAGGAGGAATATTTTAATAAACTTTAACTGTATATTGAATATTTTAATAAACTGAATATTAATAACTGAATATTTTAATAAACTTTAACTGTATATTGTGAGGTTGGATTTTCTTGATATACTTCAACCAAAACAACATATGGTTGTAGATTAAATACAGAAGCAGATGTGAGAATCTAGGTATCTTTTGTTAACCTAGACATTAAAGAGATTTGCAGAGATGGAAAAGTGTAATTCTTCTCTCTAAATGTTGTTTGTTTTGGAAAATGTAGTTATTTTTCATTAAAATATTATTTATGTTAACATGTAATATGTTGGTATTTTTAATGAATTGATAAATATTTAAAGCTTTTTCTCAGTTTAAATTTCTATAATGATAAATATTGATAGATAAAAGCCACATAAACAAAAGCTCTTTGGGGTCCTCAATAATTTAAGAATGTAAGGGAGTCCTGAGACTATGAAGTTTGGGAATCACTGTTCTGAAGTATGAAGTATTTTCATATCATCTCATTTAATCCTCCAAGCAATGCTGTGAGTAGTAATAAAAATAATACTTTTAATATAGCATATTCTTTGTGCCAGGAACTGTTCTTTTTTATGTGCATTATTTCATATAACCCTTGCAATAAATTTTGAGGTAGTTCCTGCTTTATAGATGACCAAAGTAGGCACAGAGAGGTTAGCTGACCTGTTAAGATCCTATAGCAGGTGTCCTCAAACTACGGCCCGTGGGCCACATGTGGGCTGCCTAGCACATTTATCCAACCCCTCGGGTGTTTTTGCCGCCACTGCCTGTCCTGCTTAGCAGCTGACTCGTCCAGCGCCCACAGTGCACGCACTCCAACGGTCTGAGGGACAGTGAACTGGCCCCCTGTTTAAAAAATTTGAGGACCCCTGTCCTATAGGAATGTCTAAAACTCCATGAATAGGATAGGATAAAATATGTATTACCCAAAGTTATTTGACCATGGAACCTTTAAAAAAAGGGGGGTGGGATAATTCTTTGACTAGTATTCTTTCAAATACACTTTTAGAAATGCGTTAGGAGGAAACCATTGAAGGAACACATTCAAAACAAAACGAAAAAGGAGTGGTCAGTGTTGGTCAGATAGTGCTGAACGGATAGATTAAGATGCAGTCAGAAAGTAACCACTGGATTTTATAGGATGAAAGTCATTAATAATTTTCTTGAGCAGTTTCAGTTTCAGGAAGAGGGAGAGAGACAAAGCCTCCTTGGAATTGATTAAGGAGACAATGTGAGATGAAGAAGTGGACGGAGTGAAAATGGACTCTTTTAACAAGTTTTCCTATGTAGAGGATGAGGGTTAAGGGAGTTTTTAAGATGGGAGATACTAGGGCATGTTTATGCTGATGGGAATAATATAGTAAGATAAATATAAGATGTTCAGAGATCACATATAGAGAGGTGGAGATTCTTAAATACTTGGATTTTTGTGTGTATATACATATTCATACACCTACCTTATATACACATGTGAATCAGGAAAAGTTTCCTTCAAGAAATGACATTTGAGCTAAGATCTGAAGGCCGAGTCAACATTAACTATACAAAGGAAATGGATAAAAAGCTGCAAGAAGAGTAGTATGCTAAGTTAAATAAACAACATGGGGAAAGCCGTAGGACAGAAATGAGCACAGTCCATTCATGAAACTGAAGTAAGGCATGTGAGAGGGCAAAGATAGACTGGAAGAGTGGTACAACGTGAAGATGGAAAGGTGGACAAGGTCCAGATTGTGCAGGGTCTTATGAGACATGAGGAGTTGTTCTTTATCTTAAGAGTAATGAGAAGTCACTAAAAGATCTTAAGCAGAGGAAAGACATTCTCAAATTATTTTTTAAAAAATATTCATTATGCATCATGGAGAAGGGGTTAGGAAAGGCAAAAGACCAGTTTGGAAGAGGTTACGAGTAAACCAGGTAAAAAATAATGGTAACTTGAGTCAGGATGTTAGTGATGGAGACAAGCAGGTGGATTTGGGGAATCATTCTACTCTGTTAAGGGAAAAGCCCACAGAATCTAGAGTATAGGGAACTGAAAAATGAAAGGGAGAGCTGGGAAAGGGGAGACATTGGTAAAAATTTGAAAGACAATTATATAAGTATATGTATATAAGCATTAAATAAGTATATATACATGTACATATACACATGCATTCAAAAATATGTAAAAAGACTTGTCATATATAATTTTTATAACTTTTTTGATGTAAAACCATATATACATATCACAAATCATAAGTATACAGCATGTTGGATTTTCAGAGTGGCACTTCCGTGAAAATTTCACCCAGATTTTTTTTTCAAAATAGCATATTACTAGCATCCCAAACTCCTCCTCCTCCATGGCCCTTCTAGTCATTATCCTCTCTCTTCAGTGGCAGCCATTGTGACATTACTTTAGATTAGTTGGGTTTTGGAGGGAACAGGAAGAGTGAGGGGAAGCATTTTTATTGTTCAAAATATAGAACATTACCAGCACTTCAGAAGCCTCTTTTGTACCTACTCCCAGCTGTTACCCTTCCCAAATGTATCTACTCCTCTGTTACTGGGTTGGGTGAGGCTCCAGACCACCCCATATTCAGAGATTCACTAGAAGGACTCACAGGACTCAGTATATAGTTGTATTCAGAGGTAAAATTTAATACAGTGTTGTAGTAAGGATACACATCTGGATCATAATAAGGGAAAAAGACACAGGAACAGTCTGGAGGAATCCATATGTAGGCTTGTTTATGCTTTCCTTCTCATGAGGGGTCAGGCACAGCCCACTTTTTCCCAGCAATGAAAATGAAGCAGCATGTATGCCATGTTTCTGCTCAGAGAAGCCCATTAGAGGAGACCCAGTGCCCAAAGTTTTGCTTCTGCCTGGCATATACTAAAACTCCAAACTCCCAAAAGGAGGGCAGGTGTTCAGTATAAATCATATTGTTTGCACAAACAGTCTAGGCATAGTTAGGAAAAGTTTTATTTCTGTGTAGTATTTATTTACCAGTCAAGTTCCCATACACCAGCCCAAGGCCCTTAACAAATAGGCCTGTCAAGGATAGCAATCTCAGGTCAGGTTAATAACTCTTTTTCTGAAACAATCATCATAGATGAATTTTGCCTGTTCTTGAATTTCATCTAAAGGGGAAATCATGTAGTGTGTACTCTTGGCTGCTTCTGCTTAGTATTAAGTTTGTGAGATTGTAGGTAGTTTGTTCATTTCATACCCAAGTAGTATTCCATTGAATGATGTACCACAACTTACTCTTTCTACTGTTGATGGGCGAAGTTATTTTACCTTCTCCCCAACATTTGGTATTATCTCTTTTACATTGTAGTCATTCTTGAGGGTATGTAATATTTTGTTAATGGTTTTAATTGGCATTTCCTGATGACCAGTGAGATTGAACATTTTTTAAATTTTGTATTGACCATTTTTATGACCTTTTTGTTATAAAGTGCCTGTTCAAGTCACTTGCCCATTTGGGTTGTCTGGTTTATTTTTAGGAGTTCTTCATACATAGGATATATGTACTGCAGATATCTTGTTCCATTTTGTGAGTTGCCATTTCATGCTTTTAAATGGCTTCTTTTAATGAAGAAGAGTTTACTCACTTTAAAGTAGCCTAATTTATTCATTTTTCCACTAGAGTTTGTGCTTTCTGTTGCCTTCTTTAAGAGATTTTTGTCTACTCCAAGGTAATAAAGATAGTCTCCTGTGTTATCTTTTAGAAGCTTTGTTTACCTTTTATATTTACATCTACAATCACTTGGAATTTATTTTTGTGTATAGTATGAAAGTGGGGGGGTCAAGATATATTTTTATCATAAGGATATGCAACTATCTCAGCACTATTTTTTGAAAAAAATCCATCTTTACTCCAGTTCAAAGCTACCTTTGTATTAGGTATCCATAGCTCTCTATTTAGTTCCATTGTTCTATCCTTGTACCAATACTGCCCTGACTTAATAAGCTTTACAATAAGTCTTAATATCTGTTAGTGTAAGTCTTTCATCTTCTTTTTTTCCCCTCAATATTGTCTTGACTGTTCTTGGTCCTTTGAATTTCTGTATAAAAAGTTTTAGAATAATCTTGTCATTTCTTACTCTCTTGCTCTCATGAAATTATTGGGATTGTGATTATATTGAATCAGTGAATCAATTTGGGGAGAGTTGGTATCTTTAGAATTTAGTCTGCCAGTCAATGAACTTGTCTGTCCCTCCAATTTTTTTTAAAAAAAATTATTAGAGGTCTTGCACATCTTTTACTAGATTTATTTTTAAATATTTGCTATGGAAAGACAGAGGTGTAGTTAATTGGGCACTCTGCCTGATGCCTAATCTGTTCTTGATTAAGTATAAGTTGGTAATGGTATCAGAAATGGTTTCAACTTAGTTCAGAGGTAACATGGACAATAGTGTTCTATGTGGAAGGTCTCGGAGATTTAAGAATTAAAAAAAGAAACAACTGTAGCAGTATGGCAAATTATTTTATAGTAAAACAGTGTTTATACTTAATATTTGGATTTTGATTATAAATGTTTATAATCATAATGTACAAGTACAAAAATATTAAAATATGGACATCTTAGGCATCATTACTGTGTATAATACTTTGTTGAATGAAATGCTGTACAATTCAGATATAGTTTTAATATAAGTTTGAAAACCAACATTTCACCATCATTTTTCATCCTCTGTGGGCCAAGAGCACCATTGTTTTACATTTTTAGAGTAGAGGGAATTTTTTAAAAATTTAATTATTTGTTTTTTAAAGACAGGATCTTGCTATGTTGCCCAGGCTGGCCTTGAACTCCTGAGCTCAAGGAGCCTCTGCCTCTCAGTATCTGGGACTATAGGCATGTGCCACTGCGCCTAGCAAAATTTTTTTTAAGAGACAGGGTCTTGCTGTGTTGCTCAGGCTGGGCTTGAACTCCTGGGCTCAAGTGATCCTCCTGCCTCAGCCTCCCAAGTAGCTGTGAGTAGAGGGAATTGAGTGTCAGGATGTGTGTATGGTGGGGGTGTAAGACAGCAGTGTTAAAATATAAGAATATACTATGATGTAATTGTAAAATGAATATGTTTTCAGATTTGTGACAGTGTTTAACCATGGCAGAACTTTTATTCTTAGAAACTTGAGGAATGAGAGAAAGATCTAGTTGTGACTTTAGCAAATTACTTAATATTTCTGTGCCTTGGTTTCTTCATCTGCATAAGGGGATAATAATAGTATCCACCTTTGGAAAGGACTTAGAACAGTGTCTGGCTCATGATAAGTGCTTGGTAAGTATTATTATTATTATTATTATTTGTTTTTCTGCAAATATTTAAGCACCAAGAGGCCATGAACTTTGTCTTGTTTCCTATCTTCAACACTTTCTATGTGCTAGATTGTGTAGCCACAATCCCTGCATTCATGGAGCTTGTAATCTAGTCTATATATATCATTGTAGAGAATAAATCATGTTCCTAATAAGGCAAACAAATACAGTCTTCATGCTTCCCTAAGAAACTCTAGTTATTTATAGAACAACTAATTTTCTACAATGACAATGTTGTTTGATTTGCATAAGTTGTAATCCTGAAGGGAATGTTAGGCTGTTGGCCTCATGGTTGTGCAACTTTTTGCTTATACTGCTGATGATTGAATCCTTTCTGATGCTAGGATGTTCTGGGAGTTGAAAGACCCGGGTTTAAGTTCTAGTTTTGCTGTTGATTTTATACATGACTCCAAATATGTTACTTCTTAACTTTGTCTGTAATTGAAGGGTTTGTACTAAATGATTTATAAGGTCACTTCCAACTCTCATTGTGTTATTAATCAAATTCTCCAAATTGTGTTATGTTTTAGGGGAGGGGCACAAAAATCCATTGCTTATAATATATATTTGACTTACAACTGAAGGCTGAAATTTAAATGTTGAACTGATATTCCATAATTGTATTTTGGTTTTATTTATAGATGCCAGAAGTGGGTGGAGAATTGTAGGCGAGCAGACTTAGAAGATAAAACACCTGATCAACTAAATAAACATTATCGATTATGTGCCAAACACTTTGAGACCTCTATGATCTGTAGAACTGTAAGTAATAAAAGGGCTTGATTTCTCTCTCTCTCTCTCTATCTGGTTGGAAGTGTAAAATATTTATTAGTGTTGCAAGGTATCCCTGTATACTGCCACTTTAAGATGAATACAGATTTGGGGCCAAATAGCATCTGTTTTATTCTTAAAAACCTGATATTTGAAAAAACCCTCCCCTTCCACCCCCATCCCCCTATTCCTGTTGCCCCATTCCCCCTAGTTACCTGAGGTTATCACCTTTAAACTTAGTCTTCAGAGAAATTTTAGATGATTATTAAAGTATATATTTATTTAAGGTTGAGTGTAATCTTCATCTAGGAATGGAACTCTTTGTTTTCATGTTTTTGTTTGTATTGTTAGTACCAACTGTTAAGTTTTATGTGCTAGATACAACAGGAAACAAATCATACAGGTAATTTCCATCAGTCATTTGCAATTTCAAGTCAAGACCTTCTGTTAACTGTGTGAGCTTGGCCAAGTCACTTCCCCTCTCTGGGCCCTAGTTTCTAATGAAGAGATTAGACAAGGTAATTCCTGAGGTCTAAGATTTTAACCCTCTGTGATTCTATTGCTGTGATTTGTAAAAGGCACGGATAGGGCAGATTTGATTGAAATAAAGCAGACTTGAAACACTTTAATACTGTTAGGAAGGCAGTTTTGTTAAATAATATATTGCTGTTTAGGTATAAATAATGTATCATCACAGATATTGAGATAGACATAAACTTGATTTGAAGGTACACTATATAATGTTATGCAGCAATTTATTTTGATATTTTTTTCAGATACATTTTGCAGAGGCATCAGAAAACTAAAGAATGATTGGGTTATTTTATTTCTCAAAATTAATTGAAGCAGATACTTGTGAAGTCATTGGGAGGTGAGCCAATTCCGGTTCAACAGTTTAATCACGAATATTTGAGGGATATTTTTGCCTTGCTTTGTTGAGAGAGTAGTAATGAGCAACCAAAATAAGAGATCTCATATATTTAAAAGGCAAACTACTTTTATGTTCTTGACATTAAGTAAAAATATCCCCAATTATCATTTTAAATACATAAGCCTTATGCATTTTTGCATTTTTACTTTAGTAATAAATATGGTCTCTTAATTAGATAATTCCAACCAGATTAATATGAGAAATTTAAAATAGAGTTCATTCTTATATTCTTGTTTAATCAGAGAATAGAACAGAAAGATGAGCTAGGTTTGCATTTTTAATTTCCAAATGATTCTTCAATCTTGAATAAATCCAAATATGAGAAAATGTTCTTTCTATACATGTAGAAGAAAATGTTGCTATTAAAACTGGATTATCTGAGATCTATATCCAAATGTTTGAGAGTTTTGGCTTCATTAGTTGGCATTTAAGATCGTTTCAGTAAACATTCATGACTAGTTCAACCAAAGCCAAATATTAATATTATTTTGATGCTAGAGTAAGATTGTTACTGTATGCTCAAACCTTAATTCAGCAGTTAGAGATTAAATCTTCATACTGAGGTACTTGATATCATGCATATGAATTGGATATAGCCTTTTTTGGCATGTGTACTTATAAATAAATATTTATAAAATATTCCCATGTTCATTTATATATTCTGCTTTCTGGTTTGTAATATCTTTGCTTTATTTGCAAACATCAAATTAATTCAATTTGAATTTTTAAGATTTGTCAATATGTTTTATCCCTCCCCTCCTTATTTAATAATTGGCAAGATATCAAGAGTTGACTGTGTATGTGTGTGTTTTCTTATTTTTGAGATGTTTGCTCAGTGGGAAAGATGGGAAGCTTTGGATATAATAGGTTTTGCTCCCTTCAATGATTGCGTCCCTAATCAGTCCCTGATTCAAACTCCCTAGTAGACCCAGGAAGCTGAACACTAGAAGCTGAGTGTCATTAGGAAATCTATGTTTCTTCTTTGTTTTCTATGATGCATGGGATTGAACTAGAAAATATTGACTCTGAATAGAAATTCTTCCTAAATGTGTTTAGCACCCTTTGGATAAAACCCAAGATAATGTGTTCCATTAACATGTATGTTTTCCCTTCATATCTTCCCAACCTCCCTTCCCTGGGTGAAAAAATTTAGGAGTTATTTTTGTTTGGCATATTTTTGAACATGCTTTACTACTTTGAAACAATCACTGCTAAGAAAGCTTGTTTAAATGAAGTATGTTTTGTCTTTATCGTTGCAAATTCAAGAAGAAATTAAAGGCACTGTTCTTTGTACTAGATGGAGGGAATGGAATAGCAGTTATTTATCTGTTACTCTCCCTCTTAATAAACTTCTTGTCCCTACCCAGCCTCAGGGCTGGCTGTGGAAGACTGTTACCATCTAAGTATGCATCCAGCTTCTAGCCAAGTTGGATTAGGTTAATAGGAAGTAGGGTAGAAAATGATCATCCTTCAATGATAAGATTATATAGAGGGAAATTTAGAAATACCTAGTTTAGCATTTGCAAAAATGTGATTATGTATATCACTTGTGATGTGAGGTATGATTTCAAGTGACACTTGAACCAATTTTTGTTTTAGAAATTTTGTAACGTGTTAAACACATAACTAGCCCATCAAATCATTATTCTTACCATTTTTATTAAGACAGTGTTAACCAAAAAAATGAGTAGATTGTGTAAAAGTACAGATGGTGATATAACTGAAATGACAAATATAATCATTAGTATGTGAATAAATTCATTTTGGGAAATGTTGATTTAGGTCAATACCTGAATTTTATTCAGAAAAGGAAACTGGGGTCCAAAAAGGGAAAGTAATTTAGCCTGGGTCTCTTAATGAGTCACTGGTAGACTTTGGACTAGTTCCTAGATCTCCTGGTCCAAGTCCAATATTATTTTCACTGTGTCTTGATGCTTTTCAGTAATACTAGCAAAAGTAGAGTGAACAGAAGGTGAAGAAGGGAAGCATTATTATACAATATACAACAGGGCAGATTATTTGGGAGACTTGTGCCTCCTGTAGATTAGGTAGGCTCATGAAAGGACAGAACAGATAAAATAGCTAGGAGGCTGAATTAGAAATAGATATGCAAAATGCAAGTACATTTTCTTTTTTATGCCTACCATCAGTTCAATTCCTTAATTTATAATAGATTACCAGAAGGGCAGATGCAATACATTCTTAAAGACCATCTCTGAATTAACACATTTTTCTTTTTCAGAGTCCTTATAGGACAGTTCTTCGAGATAATGCAATACCAACAATATTTGATCTTACCAGTCATTTGAACAATCCACACAGTAGACACAGAAAACGAATAAAAGAATTGGTATGTCTAATGTGCTTTCAGCCTCCCCCTCCATAATACTAGGAAATCAAATATAAATGCATTTATGTTAAAATTAATCCAAGTTCCTCTATTTCAGAGGTAGTAAGTATAATGGGAAATGAATGTTATGATTATTATAAAGTACTCTGGATGTAAGATGATTAGTTTGTTTCAGTATTTAAATTGGAAAATCTCCCTCAAATTGATAGCTAGTTGTTACTGGTTGACTTGGGCCAGAATGTGTTAATTATAGACCACTAGCTCCTTTCGTTCCTGGGGAAGAAAAAAAATAAGCTACCTTTTCTTCTGTGGTAAGGAAAATGGAACTGAGGTGTGTTTTCAGAATTCAGCACAAAGGAGTAAAGAAAGGGAAACTGTAAAAGTCGAGGCATGGATAGTTTTAAAGATGAGGATTTTTTCACTATTAAATACTGACAGGGCTTAGAAAAAGCTCTTAAATCTCTGTATAAGGCATAATTTATACATGTTTTTATATTTCTTTGATATCTTTCATTTCTGAAGATTGAAACATACCTTTTTTTTTTTTAACCTTAGATAAACAAAATTAAATTACTGAGACTCCTCAGTCCATGGCTTTCTGTCATCATTGCCACTAGCGAGGCCCTTATTTTGCTTTATTACTTTTTCTTCTTTGTATACAGTTATCATTCTTATTCCTCCCCAACCTGTTGGTATCCCTCCTATTGTATCTAATATATGTCATATCAATCCACTTACTTTGTGCTTTTTAAAGATAACATTTATCTAATTTTCCTTACTCTCATCTATGTTTACCTTTCATACTTAGATCTTTGATCCATTTGGAGTTTCTATGTATGGTGTCTAGTAGGGATCTAACTTAGTTTTTCTCCTTATAGAGAACCAGTTTTCCCAGTATAGTCTGTTAATTAATTTATGCTTTATTCCACTGGTATAAAATGCCACCTGTCATATACTGAGTTTACATATATGCAAGGCTGTTTCTGGGAGCTCTGTTCCATTCCACTGGATTATTTGCATCTATCTGTACCACACTGTTTTATTCCCATGGCTTTGTAATATATTTTACTTTCAAATAGGGTGATTGTTTAACTCTTCTTTTTCAAAACTGTCTTAGCTATTTGTAGACCTTTATTCCTCCGTATAAATTTGAAAATCCTTTTGTCAAGTTCTCCTAGAAATTCTGTTGTGATTTTCATTATAATTGTTTTGAATCAACATCTTTACCATATTAATTAGTCCCATCCATGAATAGGAAAAAAAACCAATAAATTAGTTGTCAAGTAACAGCAATCATTGACAAAACTAAATACCAGTTCTTTGAAAAAACTATTAAAATACTTTTAGGAGCACAGAAAATCAAATATTTGAAAATGTTTTGGGGTTTTTGTTGCAGTTCTTTAAAAGAACATGTATATTCTTCCTTAGATTACTTCCTAAATATTATAGTTCTTGTCAGTATAGATTATATATTCTGGTTGAAATTTTTGAATAACTTTTTAAATTTTAATAGTCTATTGAATTTTCTGTGCAACTGGTTATATCATCTACAAATAAGGAGAAGTTTGTCTCTTCTTCCAATTCATATTTTAATTTTTTCTATTGCCTGCCTTATTGTTTAGTCAAGATCCCTAGTACTGTGTTCAACAGTTCCAGTAACTGTTGGCACACTTGCCTTGTTCCATTAAATACAATGTTTGCTGTTAGTATTGTTAAATCATTTTTGTCAAGTTAAGGAAATTCCATTCTAGTCTTATATTCAAGGTTTTTATCATAACCTATTAAACTTACCAAATGCTTTCATTGCATCTATTAAGTAGAAAAGTTCACAATTATAAAAAATTCTTTAATGCAGTGAATAACATTAATTTTCTGAATTTAAACCACCTTTAAATTCCTGTGATGAACCCTAATTGATTACAATATATCTGTTTGCTTTTATATACTATTGGATTCAAGTAGTCAATATTTTATTTAGGATTTTGCATTTATAAGTGTTAGCTTATGATTTTCTTTTCATGTGCTGTCCTAATTCGTTTATGGTATCAAAGTTCTGTTAGCCTTATAAAATGAGTTGATACCTTTCCTTTTTTTTCTTAATTTTTCTAGAAAAACTTGTGTTGGGGGATTGGTTCCAGGACCTCCTTCAGATACCTGAATTCACAGATACTCAATATAAAATGATATATTTGCATATACTTATGCATATCCTTTCATATGCTTTAAAACATCTCTAGATTATTTGTAATCCCTGTTACAGTGTAAATACTGTGTAAATAGTTGTTATACTCTATTGTTTAGGGAATAATGACAAGGAAAAAAGTCTGCACATGTTCACTATAGACGTAACCATCCTTTTTTTTTTACCCCAAATATTTTTGACCCACGGTTGGTTGAATCCACTGATAGAGAGGGCCACCCGTAATATGTACCAGGAGTGAGGAGCTCAACCACTTCCTGCCTTGTAGCTATCATTTCTTTATATTTTACCCCTCAGGGAACCTCAAATACCTCATCAGGCACACTCTTCCAGATCTGCCAACCTTATAATTTGCAGCCCACAGTATAAGGAGGGAATGTGCCAAGTTGACCAGCCTGCTGATTGATGTTTCTTGCTACCAGTACCCCATGTCCAGTGCTGCCCAGTGGGTACCCTGCTGTCTTCAGCTGTGACTGGCACTGCTGCTTTCCTGCTACAGAGTAGTAATGGGATGGGTCATGATTTAAGCATTTAGTAGTGGGTTGGAAGGACACTAAAGGACACAGCTGGAAAGTTCTTCCTCAGTCTAACCTGTCTGTGCCATTTGGCCTACTATGTTCTGTATTCATTTCTCCTCCATGCTGGCACTTTTGTCACCTTCTGCTTCCCAGGGATTACTTATTGCTTTTGTGTGTTAGGTTCTGAGATTCTGAGATTCAGCAACCTCTGTGGCATCTCCAGTGTTAAATTAGGAAGGGGGATGATTTGTGTCCTCTTAAATTTGACCCCAAGTGCCATGGTGTACTTTCATGCCTTTTATCAGGCAGTAAACACTTGTGACTCAAAGTTACGTAGATTTAGATAGAAAGTAAGTTAAATGATGTATTCTCTTTTTGCTCTAGGACTTTATTATAAGCTTGGAGTTATTAGCAAATTATTGTTCTGGTTTTCCCATCATCTGTCAGAATGTATTCCATACAAAGAATGTATGCTCTTAAAAGGATTAAATTTGGCTCCAAATAGGCTTTTTAATTTGTGAGTCTAAATGAGATACTGGAAGTCAGTTTTCTTAAAAATGGTTTGTTTTTTTCTTATCATTTAGAGTGAAGATGAAATCAGGACACTGAAACAGAAAAAAAGTAAGTGATAGTGTTAATGACTCAACTTCTGAATGCCTTTTAAAAAGGCCTTGATCTGGTAAGGACAAATAAATATGTTTTATGTTAAAAACTTACCTTGAGAATGGATGGAAGTGTGTGCTCAGCTTTGTCTTGTGGTCCAGAATTGTATGTGGGAGTAAACGCTTAGTTCTGTTTTGTCTTTATTCAGTGTTTTGTGCGACACGCTTTGCCTTGTGCAGGCCTCACAGAGTTGACTCCTTCTCCCTTCTCAGTGCTCTTAGTGTGGTAAGAGCGTCAGGCACACAGACAGGGCATCCCAATGTAGGGAAGGAAGGGCCGCAGTAAGGACAGGCACTGTATCTCTGTCCACCCAATTTGTGGTGCATCATAAGTTCTTGGTAAATGTTTAAGGCATAAATGCTGTGGGGGCACTTAGTGACATTGTGTCATTGAGGGTAGTGATCACAGCCTTTCTGCAAGTGCTGATACCCGAGCTGTGTCACCAAAGGATTTTTATTCTTGTCAGATATTACTATTACTCCTCTTCCTCTGTTTCTTTCACCTATTGCTGTTGTTATTACTGACATGACCTTTTTATTGAATACTTGTACCAAGTCATTATTCTAAGTGCTTTGCTAATATTCATTTAATTCTCACAGTATCCCTGAGATAAGTACTATTATTTTCCTCCTTTATGGATGGAGACATTAACTCAGGCAAAGAAAGGAGGGAAAGGTATTCTATGCAGAAATAGAGTGGCATGAAGCAGGGTACTAGGTTTGGGGAACTACACTCATTTTGTTGTTATTAGAGTTTCTGATAATCCATGATGGTTAGAAAGTGAACCTGGAGGGGACCACGGGGGCCAGAACTTGCAGTGTTGTGTGGCTGTTGGCAAGAGGGAACCATTGAGGAGTTTGTAAGTAGGTGATAACATGGACCTGATTTCCATGTTATATAGAGCACTGTTTGGTTAGAAAAGGTAACACTGGAGGCAGGGAGGCCAGTTAAGCTGTCAGGAGACCAAATAAAAGTTGAAAGGCCTTGACAAAAGGCAGTGGTAGGGAGCGTGGGGAAAAGGAAATAGATTCAAGGAACTGAAGAAACTTGTATACCTATGACTTGCATATGGAAAGATGCCAAAAGAAGAGGAACTTACTTTGCACTTTATACTCTTTGCTCTTTAGTGAGCATCTTTTTGGAAAAGAAAAATACAAACAATAGAATTAGTACTTGCTGATTGCAAAAAGAAAAGTAGTAGAGGAGAGAGGGGAAGAGGGCGGGAGGGAGGGAACCAAGTAGGCAGGTGTCCAGGATAACCTCTTTCTGGCTTAGGAACCTGTCTAGTATAGAACCACTGCTCTGTAGTATATGATAAATAGCAGTGCCATCTGAGTTGAGGAGGGGTGAGAGAAAGATGTTCCCCTCACTTGCTGAACCCTGGTGAAGCTCTGAAGGGCCTGGGATGCTTGGAAGCGTGGCTTACAAAGGCTCCAGTCAGACTAGATTTCCCTTTGTACTTGGAAAGCCTGCTTCTCTCTTTCACCTTAGTGCTTTTGCTGGAATACTTCCTGCCAACTGAAATCCCCCCCCCACGCCGTTCTTATCTTCCTTCCTTATCCTTGCCCACGATACTGTACTTGGTGGCCCTGTCATAGTCTTATGTTCTAAGAACTAGGTTCTAACTGTGATGCCTCAGATTTGAATTCTTTTCCTGGGGCTGCCACTGACTTTGTATGACTGTGGGCAGGACAATTAACCCGTAGAGCCTCAGTTTTCCCATCCAAATATGAAGAGATTAGGCTAAGATTTCTGATATTCTAATATTAGCCCTAAGAATCACATTAATCTACTTAATATTATATTGGTTTGTATAGTCGTCTTATCTCCTGAACAAAAGTATGGCTTAATGGTTTGATAGAAACAGCATCAGCATGGACCTTGGAGCTAGACAAGCATGGATTTGAATTTCACTTCTATCCTTCTAAGCATATCTGTGATGTTGGGCAAGTTATTTAGTGCCCCCATTTGTCAAATGGGGTTGACATCACCTGCCTGAAGAAAGAATAATGTGATGCATATAAGTATAATAATATATAGAATAGTAAATATTAGTTCTCCCTTTTTTGGCGGTATGGACTATCATTACTCTATAGAATATGTGAAGCACCTTGTTTTTAAAAATTGTTCCTATCTTGTAACAGCATTTACATCTAGGATTAAAATATATCTGTTTACAGTGTTTGTCTCTCCCACTAGAATGTGTCTTATTTTAACCTTTGTATCTAAGTCTGTGGTCCAGTAGATGCTCTGTGAATGTTGAATGAATGAGTTTGTGGATTTTAAATGTTCAGCCAATCAAAGATGTAATTTTTTTATTTTGTGTAGTTTGTCATGAGCTTGTTTGTAAAATAATTCTTTGTTTTCCAGTTGATGAAACTTCTGAACAAGAACAAAAACACAAAGAAACCAACAACAGCAATGCTCAGAACCCCAGTGCAGAAGACGGGGGTGAAGAACAGGATGAGGACATTTTACCTTTAACCCTTGAAGAGAAGGAAAACAAAGAATACTTAAAATCTCTATTTGAAATCTTGATTCTTATGGGAAAGCAAAACATACCTCTGGATGGACATGAGGCTGACGAAATCCCAGAAGGTCTTTTTACTCCTGATAACTTTCAAGCACTACTGGAGTGCCGGATAAATTCTGGTGAAGAGGTCTTGAGAAAGCGCTTTGAGACAACAGCGGTTAACACGTTGTTTTGTTCAAAAATACAGCAGAGACAGATGCTAGAGATCTGTGAGAGCTGTATTCGGGAAGAAACTCTCAGGGAAGTGAGAGACTCACACTTCTTTTCCCTTATCACTGACGATGTAGTGGACATAGCAGGGGAAGAGCACCTACCCGTACTGGTGAGGTTCGTCGACGAATCTCATAACCTGAGAGAGGAGTTTGTGGGCTTTCTGCCCTATGAAGCTGATGCAGAAATTTTGGCTGTGAAATTTCACACTACAATAACTGAGAAGTGGGGGCTAAATATGGAGTATTGTCGTGGCCAGGCTTACATTGTATCCAGTGGATTTTCTTCCAAAATGAAAGTTGTTGCTTGTAGACTTTTAGAGAAATATCCCCAAGCTATCTACACACTTTGCTCTTCCTGTGCCTTAAATATGTGGTTGGCAAAATCAGTACCTGTTATGGGAGTATCTGTTGCATTGGGAACAATTGAGGAAGTTTGTTCTTTCTTCCATCGATCACCACAACTGCTTTTAGAACTTGATAATGTAATTTCTGTTCTTTTTCAGAACAGTGAAGAAAGGGGTAAAGAACTGAAAGAAATTTGCCATTCTCAGTGGACAGGAAGGCATGATGCTTTTGAAATTTTAGTGGACCTCCTGCAAGCACTTGTTTTATGTTTAGATGGTATAAATAGTGACACAACTATTAGATGGAATAACTGTATAGCTGGCCGAGCATTTGTCCTCTGTAGTGCAGTAACAGATTTTGATTTCATTGT
>VBSM01001265.1:39771697-39783357 GCA_008086735.1 Cheirogaleus medius | reverse complement strand
TGATAATCTACCTATTTGAATGGCCCCTGTTTGAACTCTCATGCTTTGAAGACCAATCTGTTCTTCCAGAAGATAGCATTGAAAGTGCCCCATTTTACTTCTTTGTGATCTCTGCCTGTGGCACTCTGGGAGTGTTTTAGCTAAGTCATTTTAGACATAACATTTACTATCACAGTAGATCCACGTCAGATATTGAGTTATCAATTCTTTGAAGAAATAAATTTTGAGGAGGTGTGGGAAGAAGGAATACATTTTATAAAATGTTACAATGAAGCCCATGGTTGACCTTTGACTAGTAGAAGTTTTAAATAGATTGTTAAGAATCTGTAATGGACAGTCAAAAAATATTGTCAGAGAGAGAAGCTTGTGAGCTCATCAAACAAAGATTTCATTGTAAATTTTGTCTTTATCAAATGAACTTAAAGAAACAAGTGACAATTAAAGTTTGAATGGAAGAGCCTGCCATAGTTGTTCCACATCTGGTTGTTGCTGTTTACATTCCTTTGTTGAGCCTATATCTTCATAAGCTTTTTAGCTGGTGTATGTTGGACATTTCTGTTTCATGGTTAGGACAAAATCAGGCCATGGATACTGACGACTGACTTGTCTTTTTCTTCTTTTTCCATGACTTTACTGCCTCATCTTGATTTATAAGCAAAACCTGGAAAAGCTACAAAAATAAGTGTTTTGTGGTTTATCTAGAAATAATATGGAAAATATTGCTGTTATTTTTGGTGAAGAAAATAAATTTTGTATAGTTTATTTCAATCTAAATAAAATGTGAATTTTGTTTAAAGTTCAGGTACATTATTTTTAGTGTGATCAAAACATTCTGTTGTAAATTCTCTTCAAAAATATTTGATAATTGGCTTCATAATTGTATGCAGTTTACTACTTGGGGTATAGAAAAAGACATTTAAGAAATTACTAAACGTAAGGTTTACCCAGCTGATTTTTTTTTAATATTATATTCTGTGTGGGCCCTGATATAAATTGTCAGGGTTTGTGTTTGTTGCTGGCTAAAATGTAAATGAATGGATTTAATTGCAGAGCTGTCATTGAATTATTTTACACTGGGGTAAGTTAATGTTGAAAGCAGAATGGGGTGCATTTGCTGAAGTGTTGAGTCTTACTGATAGCCCACAGTACATTCCCCTATGGTGGGCAAGCCCAGCACATGTGTCAAATCAGGCCACATTACCCATGCAAGTTATAAAATAGGTAGCATGAGAGTTTATCTTATAGCCAGAGCGCTAAGAGATGCCCCTGTCCTTGGCAGAAAGAACTAATTGATCAAATTCATTATGGCAGGAAGACAGAGAAGGAGACACAGAGCTGGTGTTTGAGTACCTTCATCCAGTTCTTAGGGCACTTAAGAGTGGTGTGACCTTGGCCAATTACTTAAGTTGGGTCTGTTTTCTTAACTATAAAACCTGCCTTAAGGTTGTGCTATGAGAGTTAGGTAATTTGTCATCAGTGACCTATTGCTGTTTAACAATATCTCAAAATGTAATGGCGTAAAGAAACAATTTACCATTTCCAAAAGTTATGTGGGTTGCTGGACTGGTTGTCTTGCTAATCTCATCTGGGCTCTCTGCATTCAGCTGACAGGGTGGCTGGGGACAGGGTGGCATGGTAGGGCCTCTCCCTGTGGTCTTTTACCTTGGGCTTATGACATGGTGGTCTCAGTACCAAGAAGGCAAAGGCAGTAGCTTCAAAGCCTGACCTCAAGAACTCAGTGTCACTTTGACCACATTCTTTTGGTCAAAGGAAGTTACTTGGCCAGCCTAGATTCTGAGGATGAGGATATAGACTCCTTTTGGTGGGAGAAGCTGCAAAATAATGGCCCTGTTTTCAGTCTACCACAATAATATATCCAATAACGTTTACAAAACAACCTTTAAGCTTTTAAGGTGTGCATCATTTATTTTTATAATCTATGTGTATTCTCTAATTTGATACTTTATTGAAAGCTTTAAAACCCTAATTTATTAAAAGGCATTTTCACAAACTATGATCTTTGTTGGCAGATTGAGTTAATGGTAGTCTCACAGATAAAAACAGATTGTCTTTTGCCAGATTAGGTAGTTAGAAAATGGTTGGTGTAGTGACTATTCCACAAATACAAGTTGAATGCTTACCATGTGCCAGGCTTCTTGGCTAAGTGCTGATGATATCGGAAGTACTTTCTGACTTGCAGAGTTTTCAGCCTAGAGTTGGCCCACAGAACTATAATTGTACTTTTATAACTATACACATAAACTTCATAGACTTCAGCACATCAGATTTATTGAAATTAAGGGAGAGGAAAATAACAGTATCCATGAAAGTCTTGTACACTTTTAAAAAATTAAATTCTGTGTCATATCTAAACAGTTTGCAAAATGTACTAGGAAATATATTCAAGATTTAGCATATCTAATTACTCAATTTTGGAAAAAAGTTACATAGTTGAAGCCTAATATGGGATGTGTTACCTGTAAAATAAATGGAGACAAATGCTTTATTAGTAATAATTATGTAATTTTTAAGCCAGGTGCAGTTGCTCATGCCTGTAATCCCAGCTACTCAGGAGGCTGAGGAGGGAGAATTACATGAGCCCAGGAGTTCAAGACCAGCCTATGCAACAAAGCAAGACTCTTGTCTCTAAATAAATAAAATTAGCTGAGTGTAGTCCTAGCTACTCTGGAGACTGAGATGGAGGATCGCTAGAGCATAGGAGTTTGAGGCTGCTGTGAGCTGATTGCACCGCTGCATTCTAGCCTATGCTACAGAGTGAGACCCTGTCTTTAAAAAAAAAACAAAAAACTCCTGTAAGGTAAGTAGTAGTTGGTTGAGTTGAAAGAGCCTTCCTCTTGAGGCTAGTTCCTCTGTAGTAACTTAGCTGAATCTGGTTTATTTTTGTTTGAAATTAGGGGCTGCCACTTTTTAAGTGCAATTTAAAGTAAGTCAGAAAACAGGAAAATTGTACTTAGAGTGCTTATTAATAGTTATACGATACTTAAGAGCTTACAAAGCACCTTGAATTATCTCATTCAAGTTCTCAGAAAAACTCAGGCAGGTATTAACCCCATTTTTCAGTTGAGACATCAAGCTCACAGAGATAAATTAATTGCCCCAAATTACATAGCTACCAAGTGCCGGAGCCAGGTACTTCAATGCAATCCTTCGATATTAAAATTGATTGTGAAAGCCACTTCATTCTTAAGGTTTGTGAAAGAAATATTTGCTTTAGAAATAGGCTCTTTTTATGTTCTTGCTTTATCCATTGCCAGCTTTCAGCACAACATCTTTAAAATGCACTCATTATAGTCGACATGGGTTTCTTGCAAAAAAAAAAAAAAAAAAAATTGGAGCCTGAAACTTCTAAGACTTTACAAACTGAGTGTAGAAATGCTGCCACCTTTGTTTGGCTGCCAAGACACTACCATGAAGAATTGTAGGTCCAGGTCCATTTATTTCATGAGAGTGGATGCAGCTGTCTCCTTGCCACAATCAAATGCTGCTCTCTAGCCAGATTTTTGTGGCCAGAAAAAGCAAAGTAATTTTTAGTACAGATTAGCATAAAAATATCTACTAGATCAGTTTCAGGAAACAATTACTAGCTTAGGAACAACAATAAGTGTGATCTATAGGTTGGCTAAAATGACAGTTAATTTCCAGATCTTTTTTTATACCCCTTATTTCTCCTCGCCATGAATACTATATAAATAGAATACACTACCTGCCACTGTATTTGGTTTCATAAATTATTTGGACAGGGTGAACAACAGACTTCAAAACTAAGTAGAGGTAGTAAATCTGCCCCTTTTTAATGAGTTTGAATTTACAGTAGTAGTTTAAACATCTGGAAGTTTAAAGTCTTAATTCATTCCAAATGTTCAAGAATATACTGCAAAGAGGATATTGTAATTGGGGGATCAAGAAAACTACTGTTGACTCAACCTGAGACCTTTCAACTTTTCTCTGTATACATTAATCACATAAAATTTGAGAGGTTGACAGGTCAAAAAGAGAAGAGATGGACCCAAATATCTAAGTTGGCATGCTTATATAAGAGTAACTTTTTAAAAAAGAGTATAGTTATAAGAAGGGTGAGGTTTAAATGCTGTTAATTAACACATCTAGGGTGCAGCCAGATAGTGCTGCTGTGTTCTGTGCTTATGGATATGAGGTGGAGGTTTCTTTAAATTGTTAGTATTAAAGCTGGACTTAAAGGAGTCAAAACTTTTGACTTCTAAATTGTAATTTTGATTAATGCATCTTGTAATCCAAGAATCTGGTCTGCAGCCAGCACCTAGCATGAGACCAAGCATTCTTTTAGTGCACACTTACGGAGTCTCTACTGGACACTGGTTAAGTGTTGGTTTAAAACCAATTTTCTTACAACAAAACAGGGTTGTGGTAGCAGGAGGAGTAGTCATTTTCTAACTAACTGAGAGCTCAGTAATGCCAAGTATGTGCAAAAGCACTTTACCTGTACTCTCAAACTTCTTTATCCTATGAAGAAGCTACTATTCCCATTTTTCAGGTGGAAACCTAAGAATCAAAAGGTCACACAGCTAGTGAAATGTGGAATAGGATTCTAACATGATGTAAAGATTCACAAATTTGTTGTGTCTTGTATTTGTTTTTCATTCTAATTTAGAATATTGTGTGGACCACCTGTGGTCCTCAACCTGTTTAGCATCAGGCACAAGGCTAAGTGTCATTAATACAATGGTGAATGAGTAGAGCCTGTGCCATGCACACAAAGGTGCGTAAGGTTGAGCCCAGGCCCTCAGTGAGCTGAGTGACTTGGGGAGCCAGACAGGAAAGCTGGGGACTGCCAGGAGCAGTGCTAAATGTAGGGTAACCGTGTAATAGTGGTCCTCGTCGGGGCACTTTCAATAGTTATGCCAGGACAACTGATAGCACTGGGACTGTCCAGAGCAAACCAGGGCTTTTCACAAACATAACTAGAAGTAAACTCAGGGTGTGAGGGGAGCACAGAAGAGAGGAGAGGGCCCTGACTCTCCTGCAGCAATCATCACGCCCACAGACCTTGACCTAGATGTCAGTTCCTCTGGGGGGCTTCCCCAGCCCCGAAATCTGGGTCAAGCGGCCCTTACATGTGCTACCAGGTTTGCCTGGCTTTTCCACCAGATATAAGCTGTGTGAGAAGCTGTGTGAGAACCTGTGTGGTTCTGACGCATCTCCCAGTGTGTAGCTCAGTAGTAGACAGTGTTGAATATAGGAGGTCAAGGAGGTAGGCAACAGCTTTTGCAGAAGAAACCTATAAAAACAGTAATATTTGTTTCCCCATATATTACCTCATTAAATTAATTTATGATGATGGTATATAAAACTAAGCCAAATTCACCACCATCATTGCCAACGTAGGTCCACTTGGAATAGGCTTGACGCCACTGAGAAATTGGCATTTTCTAAGAGTAGGTGGACCTTGGAAAATGGTGTGTACTGTGAGACTTCATGACCCCAGTTGGTTTTAAGTTAGTCTCTCACTTCCTTCTCAATGAAAATGTAGTTGTTATCTTGGAGTATACCCTTATAATTTGTAATTCATGTCTCCCCCGCAAGGAAACAGTAGATGATAACTATAACCTGCATGCTATTTCAGGTTTTCAAGGTATTTGATTAATATGTAATACTTCTTCCAATACTAGACATGTTAAACTGTAAAATTCTGCATGGTGGTAGGGTTTTAGAGCTGGAAGGAGTCTTGGAAACTATGTGGACAACTCCTCATTTTACAGAGGACCGGAGAGGACAGCTTGCTCAGGATCACACTACTTGGTGATGGCAGAGGCCAGGGGCAAACAGAAGCGTCCTGACTCAGTGCTGTCCTCTGTCCTATATCACACATAACTCAAGATGGAAAACCTGAAAGGATAATTTCTTGGACGACCAGTGTCTGTCGTTTAAACTGTTATTAATGTAAATGGTAATCCTGTAAGTATGCTGGCTTTATAAAAGAGATTTATCAAACAGGCCAGGATCTGGGGTTAGTTTTTGGCACATTTTGGTTTTGTATTACTGTAAAATATGATTTCAAAAATATTTGGTATTGCTTACATCTCATTTGGCAAATTCCCATTCTTGGTATGATTATTTTTCTTTGAAACAGTACATGTGATTAGACTGTAGATTTACAAAGCCTTTTTCCTAAAAAATAAGATGTTGAAAGCTTTCTTTATAATTTAGTCTTGTGAAATTTGGACTTCCTTTTATGAATAATGTCTGCTATGTATTAAGCACTTACTGTGTACCAAGCATCATATTAGGTACTTTGTATGAGTCATTTCATCCAGGCTCACCTTCCTCTGGGTGTTGCTAGACCCATTTTATGGACCAGAAAACAAGTGACTTGTCCAAGGCCACTCAGTAGTAGAGTGGGATTCAGACCCTGACCAACTCATTCTGGTAGACCAGGCTACTCCTTAAAGTGGAAATACCCACCTTTTAAAAATGGGTATGAAAAAACGGGGGAAAGTACACCAAAGTACCAATGTTTGTCTCCAGGTGGGAGTACAAGGAATTATATACATTTTACTTTGACATTTCTATTTTCCAAATTTTCTACAATGTACAGCATTTTTTCCCCATCTTGGTAAGGATTAGCATTCTGAAATAGAAAATTCAAGATTATTTATAGGAAAACATTTTTCTCCTAAAATATTTGTTACTACTTTCCCAGTTCCATTTAACACAAATCATGCCAGGTATTATGATAGGTGTTTTGACCACAAAGATAAGACATTGACCCTGTTGGCAAACTGTTAAGCTGCCAGTTCTTCAAGGCCCAGCTCAAGTGTCTATCACCAGTGGGCCCCTATCTCTTGCCCCCAGGTACTTCTCACCCTCTCTGCTGTTAACCACTCTAGTCCAAACCATCGTCATCTCTCACCTTATCTTTCCGTTCAAGTTTATTTTCCGCCCATCAGGCAGAGTGATCAGGTGCACCTCCTCTTCTCAGACCCCCACACTGAGACCAGAACCCAAGCTCCTGACCATGACTCCAAGGCCATACATGAGCTGGCCCATGCCACCCTCTGGACCTTGTTTACGCAGCTATTAATGGTCTCCCACCCACCAAGCTCATTCAGAGGAGTTTGTTTAAAGCCTTTACACTCGGTGTGCCTTGAAAACTGTTGAACCAGTTAGCTCTTAGCTCACTTTTTGCATCATTCAGGTCTTTCCTTAAATAATGTCTCTACAGAGACACTTTCTCTGACTACCCTTTCAAAACTAGCCTACTTTTCCTAGAAATTATTTGTTTCCTCACACTGTTACATAAGTTCTATAAGGGCTGGGACCTTGCCTTGTTCACTGTGGTTGTTTTTCCACTGTGTAAAACAGGACCTGGCATGTAAGAGTTGGTCCATAGTTGTTGGATGAATGAACAAATGATGTGTTCTAGGACCAATGGGAAATTCAGAATGGCTAGAGGATTGGCAAGGAAAGCAACCAGACAAGAGGATAGAAAGCGATTTAGAGGCCAATCCTTTAAAACCCTAGGAAGTCCTGCTCAGGAGTTGGCCATCATTCTCTCGTCAAGAGGTTCTCCAAGAGATGCTGAGCCTGTAGATCCTGCCTGTGTGAACTGGCCGTAGGAACGCTGCCCTTTGTAGGTGAGATGTGTACGGCAAAGGACAGCCTGCAGTTTCTGGGCATCTTTAGAAAATGAGAGAACACGGTCAAACCAAAAAGCAAACCTCATATTGGTCACTGTTAATCATAATTAATAATGTCTGTGATTTGTATAGTCTTTCTTCCGAAGTGTTCCAAGTCTTGAGATATGATCCCTTTTGTACCCCAGGCCCCTGCCACAATTACGACCTTGGCTTGCGACTCACCACCCTCCTCAGCCATATAATATCCTCCTCTTTATCACCCGTCTTACCCCTTCCTTTCCAAGTTAAGTAATTCCTGCCTTGTTTTTTCTTCTATTCCTTCCCTTCTCAAACCACAACTCATATAATTTTCATTGCCCTCTTTAGAACCTGTTGGTATCTCAGCTCCTGCCTTTTTATAGAGAAAGGGAGCAGACCTGAAACTGTACAGATGAGGAGATGTGCAATTTTAAATTGTGTCTTTCTCTGAACTGCAATTTATTTTCCAGCTTTGCAGTCTCCCTGGAAAATAGATGACTAAATGCAAGGGTGGTTGCCAGTGCCTTAAAATCATTAGCAATCTCAGTGCTCATTTGAGGTTAAATTTCCTACTCATAGCATGAGATTTATCTATGTGCTTAAATAATAGAATTAAGGGATTGATTCTGCTATGCTTCATTTAATGACACATTTAGGAAGGAATATAATATTTATTGAGTGCTTCCTGTATGCCAGGCACTGTGTGAGATGCTTTATGGGTATTATCTCATTTAAGATTCACAATTTGATGAAGCTGATGTATTATTCCCACGAGAGAACTGAATTTCAAAGAGATCATTTGTCTGAGGTCCATGTCTGTCCAAAGCCAGAGGCCATGCTCTTTGTACTACACTGCACAGCCAGCCTCAACCCCACCACAGCACTGTAAGTGTGCCAAGGGTCTTCACAGATGTTTTGTCATTTCAGTCCTTGTAACTACCTGTGAGATGGTGGCGTTATCCCCAAGTGACTTGCCAAAATGCAGCACTGCTGGGACTCGACTTCATGTCTCCTTTTCTCCAGTTGTGGATCTCTGATTTGGGATCTGGTGCACAGGATCCTGTGAACATCACTGTGCTAGATGGAAGGATTTGAGTCCAGCTCTTGAAGAGTTAGATGATTGGTGGGATATGCTGGAGGAGCAAGACCACAACCCCTGTGACATCCATAAGTGGAGATTTGGGCCCTTATTCTCAGGGAGGCCTAGAAGAGGCTGTTGTCCCTTTCCTGCTGGTGAGAGTAGAGGCAGGCCTGGCCAGGACCTGGAAGCATCGGAGTGGGAGAGGGGACAGGGTTGGACAGACCAGCAACGAGGAGCAAGAGAAAGCAGGGCTGTAAGAGACCTAACCTAAGTGCTACCGCTTGGGAGTTGTGGGCCTTGGTAAACCACTCACCACTCTGAGCTCAGATATCACAGTTTTTATTGTGGAATCATGGGCAAACCTCCTCACATCCTGGAATGCCACTTTCTCCAAGGAAAGGCTTGGCTAACCCAACTGCTAACCAGCTGGTTGTGGTTAGCTATCCCAGAACAAGCATGGGTATTAATGTGAAGAACCTGGAGACTCCTCTTTCCTGTCCTTCCACTGACCTTGATATAGATGTTGGCCAAGTTGCAGCTCCTCTCTCTGCCTCAGTCTCCTCATCTGTAAAGCAAGGATGCTAAAATTTCCCATGATGAAGGAGAAAATGTTTAATCGACTATATACTATATCGTGTTACTGAAATGCCCTTATAGAAAAAACCTTCTAGATGAAATTAGAAAGTTAGAGTCACACCAAAGGACCTAGAAAGGCTTCTTGGAGGAGTGTGGTATGAGTCGGTCACGAAGACTGGATGGAGTCAGTGGGTGAGGACGTAGAGCTGGCACGGACAGCTAGGGCAGAGACAGGCGTCCTCTCAGAACAGGGAGCGTTAATGCTCTGTCTCTTTCCTTCCCATCTGGCTCTGTCAGCATCCTCCACACTCACAGCTCAAGCCCTCGATACTCAATTCTAAAAGGCTATTATTTGAGACACACCTTTAATTACAAAATAGCTTTTAAGGGAATTATAAAATATTCCTACTATAAACAAACACTGGTCTTAAGTTGCATCCCAATTTCAAAACCATTAAATTGCGGGGAGAAAATGTATCTTGGAGTTGAGAAAATACAGCCACAACACTTCAGAATGAATACTACAAAAAAAGTCATGTGGACCTAGGGACCAACATTCAAGTTCCTGTTCTGCCACATACTAGCTTTGTTATTCTGGGCAAGTCACTTGATTTCTCTAAGCATCAATTCATTTTTTAAGTGGTCTATAAATGGCCTGGCCATAGGAGGTGAGCAGTGAAGGTTATTTGAATCTGAATGTTGATTCAGTTTGGAAAGACATCTACAGGAATATATTTTGTCTAAAATTAGGGGTTACCGTTTATTAATTTAAAAAACCCTATATGTTGTCATTTAGGATAGTATAACACAGAACAGGGGTTCTCAACTGGGGGCGATTTCACCCCCCAAGTGACATTTGGCAATGTCCGGATACATTTTTGGGTGTTACAACCTGGTGAAGAAGTGCTACTGGCATCTAGTAGAGGCCAGGGATGCTGCTAAACATCCCACCATGCACAAGACAGCCCCCACAACAAAGGATCATCTGGCCCAAAATTTCCTTAAAGGTTAAGAAACCTTGACATAGAGGTTAATCTAAAAACAAATTGTGGAGCTTGACTGCCTGGATTTGAACACTAGCTCTGCCATCTACTAGCTGAGTATCCTTGGGTCAGTTACTTGACTTTGTCTCTCACTGTCTTTGTCTGTGAGAGGAATAATAACAGTGTCTGTCACATAGGGTGGTTGTGAGGATTACTAGGACTTAAGGCAGGCAGAGCATTTGAAGTAGAGACTGGCTTCTAGAAGGCACTAGTGCCTCAGCTCTTATTTCAAGTACTGAATAAGCACTAGATATAGTGAAAATACCTGGTGACCAGTACCAAGTCCCCAGATAAGTTATTTATCTCCTTGAGCCAAGTTTCTCCATCTGTTAAAAAATGTGTGGATCCAATGAAATCAAGGATATGATAGCACTGTGGAAACAGTGGAAAATTTTACAAATACACTTGTATCATTATTATTGCCTCTAACTCCATCCAAAACAGGGAATGTTCTGGGGCAAAGCAATAAACTCTCCCAGGCCAGGCTGTAACTCAGCAGAAGGGACAGCCAGAGAGAGGAGGTGCTCAGAGCAGCACGTTGCAGGCCCAGCAGCGAATTGTTCCTTAAGTACATCCTCAGCTGTGAGTCCAGGAAGTCGCCTTTATTGCACTGTTATGTGCAAACTGCGCCCCAGCTTCACATACCACTTTTCCCAAAGGAGCGCTTGGCAAACCAGCATACATGCCTCCTCTGCAGACTCTAAACTCCAGGAAAAACAACAGTGTAGATGGAAGAGAGTGTCCTACAGGCCCTTGGCCAGGGATCTGTTCCTGCTCCACCTCTGTCTTCTCTGGCCCCGGTTTTCTGAGCCCTCAAATGAAGGAAATGGATTGCTGTCCTGTGCTCCAAGGCCTGCTGGAGCCCTTGTTCTAACCATACAGAACCAAGTGACGATTATTTTTATCTTTAACAATTATGCTAGCAAACAGTCATCTAGCAGGGGTTGTGTCAAGCAACTTACATAAATAAACACATGTAATTCTCAGAATCACCTTGTGACACATTGAATATCATGGCCATATTGCTGAGGATATCACCAAAGCTCAGAGAAGTTAAGTAATTTGCTCAAGAATGCATAGAATTCACATCACTCATAACCAACACATTGCAGTACCCTAAGGTGGAGTGTGCAAAGATTTTGGCAAACACTAGGCACTTAATACTTGTTAATTGAGTTGATGAGTGAATGCCCAAGGGTAAATCACAAAGCAGCTTGTTCCTCATTGAGCTCGGTGCACCCCTGCCTCTCACCACCTATGCCCTCTCCTTGCCTGGCCCCCAGTGCCTGCTCTCTCTCTTTTTTTTTT
>VBSM01001265.1:39714314-39769073 GCA_008086735.1 Cheirogaleus medius | reverse complement strand
AGCTGAATAGTACTCCATGGTATACATATACCACATTTTGTTAATCCACTCATACCACATGTTTTTGTATGACCTTTAAGCTATGAATTTTTTAAAAATGTTTTTCAATGATTAAAAAATATTTTGTGACACATGAAAAGTATACAAAATTTAAGTTTCAATGTTCACAAGTAAGATTTTATGGAAACATAACCACACCCATTCATTTGTCTGTTGATGGCTGCTTTTGAGTTGCAATGGCATTGTTGAGTAGGTGTGGCGATGAGACCCTACAGTTCTCAAGCCTAAAATAGTTATGGTCTGGTCCTTTACAGAAAACGTCTGCTGTCCCCTGCTCTAAACAATGCTGCAAGAAATATCTTTCCCCATCATTGCAAACATGTGTGAGAGATCTTTCATAAATATCCTATTTGATCTAAGTCAATCTGAGAGACATAGCTCAAAAAGTACATTTTATTATTATTTTAGTTGATTTTTCTTTTATTATGAACGGTTAAACATCTTTTACAGATATAAAAATGTTTACTTTCCTCTTTTCTATAATTTTTCTTCTCCAATTGGATAAAGAATATGAACAAAGGGGTGGGTGTGGTGGCTCATGCCTGTAATCCAGCACTTTGGGAGGCCAAGACGGGAGGATCACTTAAGCCCAGGAGCTTGAGGTTCCAGTGAGCTATGATTGTGCCACTGCACTCCAGCCTGGGTGACAGAGAGAGATCCTGTCTCAAAAAATAAAGAATATGAACAAAGATATTTTTCTTACTGCATTATAAAAATATTGAGATAATGCTTTTGTCTGTCTTGCGTGCAAATGTTTTCTCCATTTGTTATCTGACTTCTCGGTGAAGGGAAGGTGGGTTCAGGTGCTGATGTGAAGGTGATGGGGGACCTGGGCCAGGGAGTTAGTACTTGTTTCTGGACCCAGTACCTTGTTCCAGGCCCTGGACCAGACACTGGAATCCAGGGGTGAGTGAGATGGGCAGAAGCTCTGCCGTCATGCCCATGGTGGGTGAGCAGGGCAGCACTCAGTGAGGATGTCACAGGGACACCTCCCCCAGTCAGACCTGAGGAATGAAGAGGGACTCCTCAGGGGTCCAGGCTGCAGGGCGAGAGTTCTGAGCAGTAACTAGTGCAAGGCTAGGTCTCAGAGAGCGGTTTTAGAGTTCAAGTTCCTGGAACCTAAGCTGTCCTGGGTGGGTGGTGATAAAGCACGTGGCACAGCCGTGCCTGGGCATGAGGGGCAAGGACAGGAGTCCAAGAAGTCTCCTCGAGTCCCTGAGGTAGACTAAAAGATGCCCTACTGTTTAAGCAGGGTCTAGAGAGTTTCGTCTCTTTGTACAGAGGAGTACAGTGACTCTCAGGACTAAAGTTACCCTCCCAGCGAGACTTAAACTGAGTCTGAGGGTTAGGATTGGATGGGGCAGAGGTGAAGCACTGGTCTAGGAGCAGCAGAGCTGGCCCCTCCTGGAGCGAAGGCCTCTCTCTGCCACTCCACAGTTCACACCTCTCCAGAGAACCATGCCTCAAAGACAAAGCAGCTGCCTGGGAGGGGAGGAGGGGGCTGGAGGGAGATGCAACGGGCGAGAGGAGCTGAGACTAGTCCTTCAGGCCTTGAATCTCTGAGATTGCTGGAGGTGACAGGGAGCTGGGCAGCCTGGGAGCTGCTCTACTGCCTGCGGCCCCAACCCCAGGGCTCCCTGCAGGTGATGACAAGGATGAGGGGGAAGCTATGGGGAGAGCCAAGAGCTCACGAAGGTTCTGCTGTGCTTGGCCAGAGCCTTCACCAGAGCCTGCCTGCTTGCTTGCATGCTTGGAGGGCAGGATCTGATTTAGAAAGGTGGTTGTCCCAGTATGCAGCCAGGCCTGCTGGCTGCCGCCCCACACAGCACCCCCACTCCAAGCTCTCCCTCCCAGGGCCTCCTCATTTGTCTTTACTTTGGTGTTCCCAGTTAGACCCAAGTAGGACTCCTTAGCCTTGGGCTGCGGATGCACTAAGCACCGGACACCAGTGCTCACCTGAGGCCCTGGGGGATCTGCTCACAGGACCAGCCTGGCGAGAGAAGATGCGAGGAGGCTGCCCTTCACTGAGCACCTGCTACATGCATTTCATTTATAGGGTTCACATCTCATCCTTTCAGCAACTGGTATATCCATTTCACAGATGAAAAAAGAGAGTCCTAGAAAGGCTAAGTGACTTGCCCAGGGTTGCACAGTAAGTCAATGTTAGGGCTAGAATTCTAACTTAGGTTGGCCCCACCTGTCCCCTCTGCTACTTTGTGCAGGAGATTACCCTGTGTCTTGCATGTGTCTGGCACAGAGTGGAGGTCCCATAAATGTTGACTTTATCATGCACTTTCTTGGCTGGAGCTGGGAGCCTCACAGCAACCCTTCAGGGTCAGTAGTTTCTCTTTTCTCTCACTTTAATGATGTGGAGGCTCAAGCTTAGAGACTTGCCCAACCTAGCTGCAGAGGGTCCAGGAAGTTGGAGGAAGTTCAAAGAAAGGTGAGGTAGGCCCAAAGAATGATAGGAATTTTCAAGAAACTTTAGGCTGGGCCTGCCCATGGAAGCTGTAGATTTGTAGGCAAGCGGTGGGGGCTCTCGCCCAGCAGGAGAGCAGCGGTCAAGCCGCCAGGCTCGGGATGCCTGCCTGGCCCCGTGTGTTCCCTGGGAGCTTCCGAACGGGAGTCTTTCACTGGTTCTTTTGCTCTTCTGTCATATGAGGGCAGCCAGATGGGGTCTTTGATTTTATTGTTTAAGCAGTGGCACTGCTCTTTAAAATAATCTTAAGCTGAACTTTGTTCATTCGTCCATTCAACAAATATTGAGACCTTCAAGGTACCTGAAACATATGGTTCATTGCTTTTCTTCCTGCTTTGAGTCTCTCTGACATGTGTTAGAGAAATGAAGGGTCCCTCCCCTCCCTCCCCCACCACTCAGGGTAGGAACGGCCACCTGGGCTGCCAAGGGCCCACGCCCTCATTTGGGAGCCCCCGACCACAGCGCTGAGCTGGAAGCTTCCCTGTCAGCACTGACACGAACCTTAGAGATACTCACAGATTCACAATCGGCCATTGCGCAGATTGGGTGGGGAAGGCCCTGGTCCCCTTGAAGCAGCCTCTTTATGGCATCCTTAATCAAAGAGGCTTTGTGCAATTGGTGGAGACTGGGTGTGTCTATGAGGAGAGAAACAGGGAGGAGGCACGGCTGAGCAAAGCGCAAAGCCCTCCAGGCGGGAAAGAGGCCCATTTTGCAGGGGCCAACCCTCCCCCCCAACGCCCCGCTGGCCTGCCTGGCAGAGGCTTTTCCTAACAAGCTCCCCCCTCCACCACCCACCCCCACCATCCTCTGCCCACAGCCAAGGTGTCAGCTTGGGTTTGGTGACAGCAGCCTTGAAGGAGGTGTTGGATGGCTGAAGCCCTCCATTGTAGCAACTCTGGCATCTTCCACAGGCCCAGCCTCGCCAAGTTGTCCTCCTGCCAAGCTGGAGAGCGGCTGGCTCCTGAGGGGGCCCTCTCTAAGCAGGTAACTTGATTCCCTGCATCCCCGCTCTGGCCAGCAGAGCCTGAGTTCTGAAGAGTTTACCTCCAACATGGCAGGACTTGTGAGCAGTTTTCAAGGTCAGGAGAGGAGGGTGGCCACCAGGAGCTCCAGAGCCGGCAGGGGGTTGGGGGTGGGGGTGGGGTGACGACACAGGGCTGATGGGCCAGATTCTAGCCCCAGCTTTTCACTAACTTGCTGTGTGACTTTGAATATATCACTTCCTCATTCTGGGCCTCAGTTTTCACATAGTAGAGTCACCATAGTAGATGGTCCCCGCATGCTTCTAGATGGACCGACTGGCCATGGTCTTCTCGGTCTGCAGCCTCCCTTGCAGATGAAGGTCTGACTACTCTGTGCGGGGTGATCAGGGTGCCCGGTGGGGTGGCTGTGAGTCCTCTCCACCGGCCTTCTGGCCCTTCAAGAGGAAGGGAGTGCAGGGGCTGGCAGCTGCTGTCTTGACTGCCAGCCTCTTTCAGGAGTCAGGGAACATCCAAATTCAGTGGAACTGCATGAGATGTGGCTTCCATTCCCTTTAGGATAATCAAGCAAAACTGGATTTTTCTCAACAACTGTGATAAAGCTTAAGAACAGCTGGATATAGGATTCCATTTCGCATCTGATTCCCTGAATTGACAAAACCAATGTGTGAGTAATATTGTGAAATAAAGATTTTGATTGTTTCTCCCTTGGAATTTTTTTAACTATCGTATATAAAAGTATGCTATTGTAAATGTATCCCTGCCGTTTTTTAGAAGGGCAGGGATAACCTCTCCTTCATTGAGGTTATGCCTTTCCCATTTTTTGGTATTAAAAATTTTTTTAAGATGAAATAATGGCATGATAGTACATGATAGTTTGAGTAAAAAAAAAATTTTTTTTTTGAGACAAAGTCTCACTCCCTTGCCCTAGGCTGCAGGGGCATCATCATAGTTCACTGCAAACTCAAACTCCTGGGCTCAAGTGATTCTCCTGCCTCCGCCACCCGAGTAGCTAGGGCTACAGGCGTGAGCCACTACACCAGGCTAATTTTTAAATTTTTTGTAGAGATGGGTCTCACTCTTGCTGAGACTGGTCTTGAACTCCTGAGCTCAAGTGATCCTCTTGCCTTGGCCTCTCAGAGTGCTAGGATTACAGGCGTGAGCCACCAAGTCCAGCCCCAAGTAAACTTTTTACAAAGTCAAACACCTATACAAAATAGTCGTGCTCATAAATGTGCAGCCTTGATGCCTTTGCACTAAGTGGCACACTGTGTAACCACCACCCAGATCAAGAAACACAACCTTGTGATAGTGTTTTTTTAAATGTTCTTTTCTTAACAAAATTAAAAGTTGGTAATTTTATATTGGTTGCCTCCTCTTTACTTAAATTTAACCAGTTGGTAAAATGTAAAATTTGGGGACCTTTGGGCTAGATGATCTAATAATGTCCTGTGCAGTTCTGCTGGAGCCCTCAGAGCCATTATCTTTGGTGATGCACCAGCAAGAAGGAAGCAGGCCTGGGCCTGGGGCCCAGCCCACCCAATCTCAGGGGATAGGGAGAATCTGGCCAAAATATCCCTCCAGAAGCAGGACTCACTCAGCATGGTTGGCTGCTGGGAGCCAGGGCCAAGGGGCAGTGAGGAGGAGCATCTTTGGGTAGGAGATGGGGATGGGGGTAGGAATCATTCCTCAGGCCTCTCAGCAGCCCCCTTTCATTAGCTATTACTTTCCCTTCCACCTGCCTGCCCCAGGGGAAGACACCTGTGAACCCTCAGTGCTCCATCATTGCCATCCCCTCTTCCCCCACTCAATTTCTAGGTCATGCCTCCCAGACCTGGGAATTCACTCTCTATCCTTTTTACTCTACTGATACATGGGGGAATCCTGGCACTTTTCTGAAAGTTTATGAGAGTTTTTCAAAATCACACAGCAGGCTGGGAGTCTGGGAGGCCATATCCACTCAAGCAAGGCATGCACATTTATCAAGGACTTGCTTTGTATCAAAACATGGGTTAAGGTGAGTCTAAGGAAGAACATTTATTCTGTTCAATAGGTACTAAGTATTTTATGTTCAATAAGTGTATGCCTGACTGTTACTAAGTGCTGACCATTCAGCAAACATTTATTTAGCAGCTTCTCTGTGTCACTAGGCTGAAGTCACCGTCTTTGGGGAGTTCACAGCTGGTGGTACAGATGACCAAACAAAATATTCACAGTTGAAGCCAGGCCGTAATCACAGTAATGAGAGTGGGATGAAGGGTAAGGAGGAAGGAAGCATCACATGAGGTGGTGGGGTCCATGGAAGACTTTTCAAAGGCACGGCACTTGAATTTGTCCTCGATAGATGAATTTTGTTCCACCTACTCTGCTTAGCATCTCAGAGTCCCCAGAACATTCTCCTGCCAGCCTCATGGAGTTGGTTAGTATCCGGCGACCTTCTACTGAAAATGACTGCCTTCTTGCCACTAGTAGCCCTGACTTAAGGGCTTATTGTCACTCAATTAAACAAAATTTTAGTTGTACATGCACATAGTTTAGAAAGTCTACAAGATTTGTAACAGAAAGCAGTTCCTCTGCCATCCACCCTCAACACACACACACGCATGCACACACACACACACACGCATGCATGCACACACATATTTTCCACTCTACAGAGGCAACTTTTCACCTCTAAATTATTTGCTTATATTGCAACTTCTTGATTTTCCAGTCTCTTTCCCTCTCTCCCTCTCCCTCTCTCTCACCTCTCCTCTTGCTCTCTCCACATTCACATGTACTTTTTGTGTCTCCCCACCTCCCCCAAATATGATTACATCACAAGTTTGGTTGGAAGAGTAGTCATTGTTTGCGTTATTAGGCCATGTAAATGCTGTCAACAACTGAGTCATGGAGTATTCTATAACTTTTTTTCCTTCCCTGTATAACAATTACAGTTATGTAAATCTCCTCCCAATAAGTTTAAATACATTGGCTATTCTACCAATTTCATCTTCCTGAAGAAATCTCTCCCAGAGTCTTCCATCCTGTTCTAGTCAGGATGGGTTGCTTTCTACTGCATAACCATTGGCCTGGGGATTCCTCTGCCCCTCTCCTTTGTTGTATCTTCTTTTCCTTGGATGCCATGTCTTCCTCTTTCTTGGTTTACTCTCTCATTTCTGCTGAAGCACATTCTCCAGCAGCTTCTTGAGGAAGCATGCAAAGAGAACTTACTTGACCGAAAATGTATTCTATCTTTACCCTTGATGATCATTTTGGCTGGGTATAGAATTCTGGGATGGAAATAATTTCCCTCAGAATTTTGGAGGTACTTTCCCATTGTCTCTTAGTTCCCATCTTACTATTGAGAAATCCAGTGATTTTTAATCCTTTGCATGAAGGCCGCTTATTTTTCTTCTATCTACAAGCTTTTGTGGGCCTTTCTTTGTTCTCAGGATTCTGAAATTTTGATGTCTTGCTATGAATCTGTTTTCATATATTGTGCTGAGTCCTCAGTTGGTCATTTCAATCTGAAACTCATGTATTTTAGTTCTCAAACATTTTCTCTAATCCCTCTATCTAAAATTCCTGTCATTCAGATGTTGAATCCCCTTGACTAGCCCTCTATTTATCTTTTCTGTTTTCCATCTCTTTGCCTTTTTCCTCTATTTTCTCAAGTTTATCTTCCAACCATTCTTTTGAGTTTTTCATCTTCTGCTATTGTATTTTTAATTTTCAAGAGTTCTTTATTTGTAGCATCCCATTGTTTTTCATGGACACAATATCTTATTTCTTAGGACGTTAATTATAGTTTTTTTTCTCTTGTAGGTCTTTTGCATCTTGTGTAGTTTCTATCTTCTAAGTTCCTTTTTTGTTTCCCCTGTTATTTTGACTTCTTTCTTATTACAGGCTTTCCTCAAATGCTTACTTATCCTTTTCTGTCTGCTCATATTTAAGAATGGGACACTAAAAGAGATTTGATACCCTTTGAACAGGATTGGGGTTGTGCACAGGGATCTGTTTGGGCCATTCCATGTCTTTTCTTTCAAGTTGGTCAAGAGAAAACTCCTCTAATCTGCAGCCTGAAGTATTAACATTTTGCCAGGGGAAAAGGTATCTGAGAATCTGATTGCTTCTTAAATAAATTTCTAAGCAATCTCCCTGTTTTTGGCCTACTCACCAACCCACTTTCCAGAAGTACCTGGTGCAACCTGTTTCTTAACCATTTAGGGGTTTTACAGTGTAAATTGACCTGCTTTTCAGCTGTCTTTGTTGCCTGTTTAGGATTCGGTTAGTTACCATTCTTGTTCACTGTGTCTGGTTTCCAATATTTTTTCATATTTATTTATTTATTTATTTGAGATAAGGTCTTGCTCTATGATCCATGCTAGAGTGCAGTGGTGTGATCATAGCTCATTGTAACCTCAAACTTCTAGGCTTGAGCGATCCTCCTGCCTCAGCCTCCCAAGTAGCTGGGACCACAGGCGTGTGCTGCCATGCCCAGCTAATTTTTGTGTTTTTGTGTACAGAAGGGGTCTCACTCTTGCTCAGGCTGGTCTCGAAATCCTAGTCTCAAGCAATCCTCCTGCCTCAGCCTCCCAAAGTGCTAGGATTATAGGCATGAGCCACTGTGACTGGCCTGGTTTCCAATATTTTGATAAATCCCTTTGCTGTCATTTTAGTTGGTTTCAGGAAAGGCTACGGTGTGAGTTCAACTTCCTATCTTTATACTAGCTCAATTTTTAAATGGACAGCAACAACACATTTCAGAGCAGGAATTCCCTGCTGCCAATTTATAAATGTAAATAGAGAATATAACCAGAATATGGAGAAGGGCCTATAGGGGCCCTTTCCCACCAGTTCTTGACCTGTTAAGACCTTTCCTGGCTCTAAAAGCCATCTCTTGTGATGTCTTTCTCAGTCTTGCATTTTGTTTTATCCAAGTTGGGCCAACTGAGTGATAGACATCACAGTGTTTTATAGACAATATTCCATTTAAACCTTTACACTTTACAGCTTTTGAGGCTTGGAGAGGTGGAGCCACAGAACAAGATTCCACAGCTAGTAAGTGGTAGAACTGAGACTTCAACTCAAGTTTGTCTCCACCACCCAGCCCTCTGACATTATTGCTCACTTTGAGGCTCACCAAAGGAGGAGCTCACATTTTGGTGAAAAATGGCACATGTCCTGCAGAGTCAGCCCCAGGAACAGGAAAGGAGTGCCAAGTAGGGGTAAGGGAGTGGTGTGCAGTTCAAAGGAAGGAGGTCTTGACCCAAGTGACTGAATCAGGGCACCTTTACATGGGCGGTGGCATATGAACTCATGGCCTTCGCCGTCTCAGGCTGCCTTCTCTCCCTACCTAGGGACTGGCAGTGAAATAGTAATGCTGGCGGTGAAGTTTGCAGAGCATTTTCACACAGATCTCTTTGAGATTACAGAGGCTTGTGGGTTGAATGTTATCTCCATTTTAGGGCAAGAGAAAATGAAGGCACAGAGAAGTTAATCACTCAGCTGGAAAGCTTTGGCTTCAGGATCCAAATCCCTCCTTTCCAAGTCTAGGCTCCCTTCTTTATCCAGGCCAAGAAGAACCTTCCTATTCCAAAATACCTCTTCACCAAGGTTTCACAAAGTGTGGACTGTCTGCTTGTTTTAAGAAGCTGATTATTGGGTCCCACCCCAGACCTACCTGATCTCTGGGAGGTGGGGCCGTGGAATCTGCCCGTTAACAACTGTCCCCTGGGATTCTTGTGGTGACCTAAGAGTGAGCTGCTCTTGGCCTTCAGTGATGCCAAGGGGCGTGATGGGCAGAGCGGGCTTGGAGTCAGCACCGCCTCTCTTAGTTCTGGCTGTGGGACCACCTCAGTTTCCCGCCTGTACAGTGGGCTGACACGCGGAGCACAGAGGGAGAAGCGGCCCCGGCTGCCACACCTGCCTCTCCTGAGATCCTGTCTGCCTCCATCGTCCAGTCCGCCCTGGTGGAAGGAAACAGCTGGAGGCTCTTCACTTCCAGGCTGCAGTCGCCTCCTAATCTGCCAGAGGCTGGGGGCTCAGGCCGCTTTCCGCACGCGCTGACCCCCGCCAGGGACCGCAGGAGGCCTGAGTGCACTATGCTTCCCGCCCCTGAGTGCACTGCGCTTCCCGCCCGCTAGGCAGCCGCGGCCCCCACCTCCCCCGCCGCACCTCCAGCAGGCCATAAATATTCCCTGGGCCTGGAGGGGCGGAAACTGACTTTCCAGTGCGCCTTCTGGCCCTGGCCCACCTTCCTCTGCGGAACCCTGGAGGAGAAGCCTGGATGCATGTCAGCACCTCGCTGCCGGCAGAGCCTGGGGCTGGAGGGATGCGTGCGCTGTGGCGTTCGTGAGCAGGGCAGGCCGACCCGCACCGCTATGTGCCTCTGCGGGAGGGCTCCCCACTCAGCCCATGGGACAGGGAAGACCTCCTGGGGACATTTAAGCTAAGCTCTGAAAGAGGAAAGAACATGATGGACAGAGGCAAAAGAACATGCAAAGACCAAGAGGGTGGCCGCTGGGGAAATTTCAAATATTGTGTGTCACTGGAATACTGAGCTCAAGGTGAAGTGTCTCAAGGTGGGGCTGGAGAGGGTGCCAGGGGCCAGTCCAAGCAGTGCCTCTGAAACCATGCTGGAGGGGTGGGTGGGCACTGGAGGATTCTAAGCAGGACTGTGACCAGCCTGTCATTTGCTCTTAAGGAAGACCACTCTGGCTAGATGTGGGAGGTGGAATAGAGTGGTTACAGAGGCGTGGGTGAGGAATCTCTAAGCAGAAGTCACATGCCTCGGCCCAGGTATTGCAGTGGGAATGGAGGAAAGGGGAGGAAAGAAAGAGAATTTCTAAGGTAGAATGGGTAGGACTTGGTGATAGACTGGATGAGGGTCAGGAAGAGGGCTATGAAGGGCGGGAGGGGCCTTTCCCAAGTAGAAAGCAAAGGGGAGGGTGATACCTCTTCCTGCAAAACCCCCCTCCTTCCCTATCTGCCCTTGGATATTGGATCCTTCTTCCAAAGCCCACTGCGTGCCCCACCCCACCACCTCCAGGAAGCCTTCCCTGCTCCCTCATGGCTCTCAGAACATCAAAACGTGTACTTGGTTATTTACAGTCTTGTCTTGTTCTGGAATTAATTTGTGTGCGTCAGCCTTGAAGGGAGCCTGGCATGGTGGTTAAGACCCCATGAGAGCCCCAGTTCTATGCAGATTGGTGACCTAGGAAAGTCATTCATTCCCTCTGAGCCTCACTTTCCTCCTCTGTAAAATGGGGGTAATGATCCCTCTCTTGAAGGATTCTATATGCCTGGCATGTGGTGTATACTCAGTGAGCTTTTTTCCCATTACTTGATCGGCCTGGAAACTTCCCTAGGACTTTGGATAGCAGTAACAGAATGGATAGAGATATTTTTAAGGCCAGTGATTGGAATACCTGGGCTTCTGCTGTGGATTTCCTATATGACTTCAGGCAAGTTGGGGCCCCTGTGTGCACCCTGGACAAGAAAGGGGTGGGCAGGATGACCCCTAAAGTCCCCACTGCTTCCCCTCAGTCATTCGGTTTCCAGTGGAGTTCCACGGCTCCCAGAAGACCCCGAGCACTGTGGGATGGCATTGCCCATTCTCAGGCTGCCATGACCTCCTCCCTCCAGCCTGCAAGTCTGGCTTCCCCCTGGGCCACCCTGATGGGGATGAAAGAGTATCTCCTTCCTACAGACCTTCAGAGACCAGACCTGGGGCCTGTCTTCCAGCAGGGCTTAGAATCTGGTGAGATTGGGCCCTGGATTCCTTGGGAGGCAGAGATACCTGGAAGGCCAGCCCAGAGCTACAGATCTAAGATGACAAACTGGCAAGGGCATGGCTTGGAACAGCTGCAGAAGGTATCAGGGCATTGAGGTGAGCATCTTGAGAAAAACAGGGTGAGATGTGTGTGAGCAAAGCCATGGGATTTAGATAGGTCCTAGGTGAAGGAGCCGTAACAGGTGAAAAGATGAAAGTTGAGTGAGCTCCCCATGGTCATGTAGCAGGCTCATGGCAGGGCCTTTGGCTGACAGGAAGAGCAGGAGCAAAGTGGTAAAGACACCACGTTCAGCACAGGTGAACTGAGTCATGGTAATGAGGTAAAGCAAGGGAAAGTGCCTGTCCAATGGCACATAGTAGGTGCTTAATAAATACAACTTTATTCAATAATCCTATGCTGGGAATCAATGGGTTACACATAGTCTCTTCCCTTGAGAAGCTCAGAGCCTGGGGAAACCAAGAGATGAGCTCAGAAACATTCCTTGGCCTATGCAGGGATAAAGGACAGCACAGGGACTGTGGGGACCCAGAGGAAGATGGGATTGAATCTTTACTGCAGGTAGGTTCTGTGTTCAGTAGTGAATTTTGGGGAAAAGGTATGTTAAGGAAAGCTTCACAGAAGAGGTGACATTTGCACTGGTCTTGATGGCCATGTAGGTGTTTTGTAAGCCAAAAAGGCAGAGAAAGGTATTTTAAGCAGAGGCAAGAATATGTACAAAGCCATGAGGCTGGAGAACATATGGAGTGTTTAGTGAGCTGCTGCTAGTTTGCCACGTAGGAAATGGGGCTGCAGAGGTCAGCAGAGGCTGGGATAGGAAAGGCCTTGAATTGCATTGCATTCAAGGCTAAAGAGCAAGCGTGGAATCCAAGGGCAGTGAGGAGCCATGAAACGTTTCTGAGCAAGAGAATGACGTGATCAAAATCCACTAGAGAAGGAAACATTCTGTGTTCATTGAACCACCTGGAGAGGCCTGAGGGTAGGCTTGGGGGGCGGAACTGGGGCAGTAGGTCCCAGTTGGAACCCTTTGCTGTAAACGTCCACTGGGACTTAATACTTAGGTCAGAGCCAGGCTCCTGGGACTTGTGGCCTCGTCCCGAGTGGACAGTAGGTGGCGCTGCAGCTCTGTGTATCCAGTCTCCAGGGCGGGGCTACCTGCCCTCACCTGGGCGAGTGAGACCCCTTGTCCTGCTTGGCCCTGGTGCTTGGGCCCTATCTCCAGTGATGAGGCTGGGAGCAGGGCTGGGTGGGGTGGGGATGGGCTTCGCTCCGCCTCCTCCAGAACAAGGAAGGCCACTTGCTTGACAGAGCACAGGGTGTGAGAGCTGAGAGGGCCTCCAGGGCTCTTTTGGCCCCTGTTCCTATTTCACATGTGGGGAAACTAAGGCTCAGGGTGGGGGTGTGGGTATGAGTGACTGCAGTGTGCCCGACGTGGGAGGTCATCCTACCCTTCCTCCTAAATCCCGCAGCAGTGTGCCTCCTCTTTGCCATCCCCCTGCCCCTTCCTACTCAGTTCTCACCATCTGCCTGCCTGGACCACGATCCCACCCCTGCACTGTGGTCTCTTCCCTGCCTGCCTGGCCCTGCCCCAGCCATCCCCCACCTAGCCCAGGGATTCTTCTCACACCCAGATCCAACCATCACCCTCCCCTGATGAAACCCTTCCCTGACCCATCACCCACAGAGGCTGCTTAGCCTGGCAGTCCAGTGCCTTGGGCCTCCCCACCTCCCTTCCTACCCCTCTCCTCTTATAGGCCTGAGCCATGCAGATCTGCTCTGGGCCCCCTGCTCACTCCAGCCCTCATGCCTTTATCCATGCTGATCCTGCTGCCAAATTCCTGCTCATCCTTCACCAGCCAGTGGGGGTTTTCTTTGAGGTGTGGGGATTTAGGTGCCCCTCCAGGGCTCCCATGGCCATGACTGCGCTGTGGGATTGAGGGTCCCTGTGCCCATCTCCTCTGCTGGAATGCCTCCGAGGTGGGCACCCTGGCACTTGATTCACCATTGCTCCCCGGCACAGGGCTTGGCTCCAGGTGGAACTTGGTGCAGTATTGTTGGGCGAATGACTGAATGATAGGTACACTCTGGGAGGAGTGTTGCCAGGTCACTGTGCACCTGCTGGGGGCCAGGCATTGTTCTGGTGCTTTCTCACACAGCCTCTCAACCCGCACAACAACCCAGAGAGGTCAGATTGGAATTACTGTGCTTGTTTTGTAGAAGGGACTGGAGTACAGAGAGGAGAGGTGACTTGCCCAAGGTCACATGGCTCAGCAGACCGCCTGGCACAGCCAGGCTTCAGATCACAGCTGAAGGGATCAGCTCAGCTCATGAGGCAACTCTGAGGAGCTACAGGGCAGGGGGGGCCACATCTCGCAGAGGGGCTGGGCAAGGCTAGTGTGGAGCTATCAGGGGGACACTCACGATGCCTGGGCCCTCAAGAAGTGAGGTTCCCTCCCTGTTTTGGAGCATGAGGAGCCCCAGTTGTTCTGAGGCAGGGACCTGGGCAGACTTGAGGACCAGAAGTACTTACGTGGCTGCCATGAGGTGGAGACCAGTGGCTGGAGGCCAGCAAAGAGGCTGGCCTGGTGATCCAGGGACAGGCGGGGCCCAGTGGCGGTGGCAGGGCTGCCCACAGAGGACAGGTGGGCAGAATGTGGGATCGAGCTGCAAATATTTACTGCAGAGAAACCCAGGGGTGGGGAGGGCAAAAGGAGGGGCCGGCAGAGTGGTCTCAGGCTTCTGGGTCACAGTATAAATTACGGGCATGTCCTCAACTTGCTGTGTCACCTTGGTCTCGGCTCTGCTCCTCTCCAGGTACCAATAAGGGAAATTAGAGCCTGCAACTTCCCAAGGGACCTCTGTGTCTAGGTGTTCAGTCTTGAAGCTACACAGAGGGACAGAAGCTTTCTTGGTGTCTAAGCCCAGGCCCTTCATTATCTGAAGGAGAAACTGAGGCCCAGACAGAGATTGGTCCTGCCCATGGTGCACACAGATCCAGGCTCAGAATCCAGGTCTTCTGATTCCCCATCTGACCTAGTTATGACACAAAGCGCACTCCCTTCTGCTCTTCCAAGGCTAGTGCTCAGATCCTTTCAGGGAACCCTTTGGCGGTCATTTGTGCAGCCCCTGCGACTGGGCAGCAGCAACTTAACCCTTACCCCCAGGAGAAAGTGTCCAGAATGCCTTCCTGGCCTAACTCCACTCCAGAGTGCTAAAGAACTTCCTTGAATCTACACCTGCTCCCTCTAGCTGCAGCCATCCTGCCAGGGGGTGTGTTTGGGGCAGGGCATTGTGGAGAAGGGTGTCTGCTTGGTGGCCGATGCTTTCTGGCCCATCTCCATGCCTGCTGGCCAGCATCACACCACTTAGTGAAGTCATCCTGTCTCTCCTGGGAGACCCAACGGTGTCCTGGTCAAGGCTTCTCTGTGACTCAGCCAAGGGCTCCAGCCACTGCTGTTGGCAGGGAACTCTTCCCCTGGGTCATCACTCTCAGGGCAGGGCGCTTCTTCCAGCCACCACCCAGTTCTCCATGGTGGGGCCTTTGGTCACTGCTCCCCCACTGTGGGCTGCAGGGAGAGGTCCCTGCTGGTTCCCTGGTGGGAAAAGTCAGATCAGCCCCTGAGAGGGTGCCACCAACTTGCTTCAGGGGTCATGAGGGATAAAGCATCCTCCCACCCCAAGTGGGGAAATCAGGCAAGTCTTAACTTGCCCCAGATCCTCTCCTCTTGCCTCCTGGCTCTTCCTCAGGCCCTGCCCCATCCCTGAGACATCCACTCCCTGTCCAGGGAGGTGTGTGGAGGGTGCGTGCTCCACTGGTCAAAAGAGGGGACACAGAAATGCCTCCTCCACCAGTCCTCACAGCCACTACGTGGCCAACCCCACTGACCAGCTGAGACCCTGAATTGTTGAGCATCTAAGTTGGGGAAGCAGGACTTGAATGTAAACCTTTTGGAATCCATATTCACTCCTTTTCCAAAGCTGTCCCCATGCATTTGTAGAGAAAGTCCATTCATTTTGTTTTTCTTAAAATGATTGTAACTGGTGGGAATAACTAGCACATAGTAGGGACTCAGTACATATCTGTTTAATGACTGAGTGAGTGATGAACTAGTTCTCAGGGCTGGGAGCTGCTGAGATGACTTGCCCTTCTTGGCATTCAGTGGCAGCCCTGGTGGCCACCAGACTGTCTGTGCAGAGGCAGCGGCCAAGGCCAGAGCGGAGCTGCCTGTGGGCAGAGCCATGCTTGTCCCTCACCACTTCCCAGGGTGTCCTCTCCCCTCTCTCAGCCCCCACTGTTGAGGGGTAGGCAGGGCAATCTGAGGAGGAGGAAGAGAACCCAGGATGTGCATGGGGAGCTGAATTAGCAGCGGGGTGTCCCCTCTGTGGGTTCCTGTGTCTTGCCCTCCCATATGGCTCTCACGCCTCTGTGCTCCCTGCCTGGCTGGGAGTCCACCTCTGGGAGTCCCTCTTCTCCTACAGACTCCGCTTCCTCCAGGGAGTTCTTTGCACCTCAACCTGGATGGGACCTCACTCTGGGCTCTCCTAGCCCTTATGAATTGTTGTCGTGCAAACTCCATGTTGTCATTGACTAGTTATGTGTTTGTTTCCCCATCAGACCAGGAGTCCCCTGAGGGGAGGGTGTTGTCTGATTCCTCTGAGTCTGCAGCTCCGGTGACAGGGCCAGGAAGGAAGGTTGTTGAATGAACTAATGAATGAATGAAAGAAACAGACGGTGCAAGTACCCCCAGTCTGCAAGCCTTGGGCCTCAGTTCTGCCACCAGTTGACTTGGTGACATTGGGCAAAGCCCTGTTCCATGCTGGTTTCAAATGCCCCATCCACACACCAGGGTAATAGGAATCCTCCAGCTGCCCCTCAGAAATAGGCACGAGGGTGGGGCTAAGTGCACCCTGGCGGAGTCTCAGGGTGAAGCTGCCTCCCTGTGCCTGCCCCCTTGGCGTGTGCCCCACCTACCGAGGGTGGAGGGAGGGCCCATCAAATTGCGTTAGCCCCACGCTGTGTCATATCGCTTCATCTCAGAAAAGCTCCATCTCAGCTCTGATCTCTCTGCCCCAAGCAGGCCTGCTTGGCCAGCAGACCCACTGACATCAGCCAGGGCTTGCTGGGGACTGGGCTTGGGGGCAGGGCCCTGCAGTCCACCCACAGGGCCAGGAAGCGTCTGCAAGGCTCTGCAGGTTACCATGCCTGTGCCATGCCCAGCCCGGCCTCCTCACACCCCAGAGGGCCGGCCTCTCCACCTCCACAGGGTCACTGAGGAAAGCGGGACCACAGAGGGAGGGGCCAGAATGGCCCTGCGTGCTCAGTGTCCAGTGTCCCAGCTGGGAAGCTGAAATCAAGTCTTAAACTCCAAACTGGTTTGTTTTAATCCTGGGTGCTGTCTGAAGGTGTGGATGTGGGCAAGTGGGTGATTTCCTCTGGGCCTCAATTTCTTTGTCTGTTTCGGGGGATACTGTTGCCGGTATTCCCGAAGGTGCCTGTAGAGGTAGAGGGATGCTCGGCGCTGCCGGAGGAGCACCAGGCCCGGAGCCCCGCTCTGCCTCTCTCCGGGCCTCAGCTGCCTGTCTGTAGAGTGACGGCCTGGCTACCTGTTCCCCCATTCTGCCTCGCTCTCGCGCCTTCATCCTCACAGTGAGGGTGGCGGAAGTAGTCGCATCCTGCGTACTGGCTACTTTGGAGGCCCCAGGTTAGGCTGCGGACGTCAAGAGAGAGCCCAGTCCTCACCCTCAGAAAGCCTGCATTTCTACGAGGGGAGAACATATCTATTTGTCAGTTCATCCATCCGTTTGTCCATCCACCTATCTATCCATCCATCCACCCACCCATCCATCCACCCACCCATCCAACCAGCAAACATTTACCCAGCCCAATCTCTGCCCTAGGCCTAGGCTATGTGGGGTTGCAAAGACCCCCATAGTGTCCCTCCCTCAAAGACTCACAGTCCATCTCCAAGCTGCCCCCACATTTCTGTCCCCAACCAGGACATTTCTTCCCAGGTCCAGAACCTTCTATCCACAGATGCCTGAACTTTGTCCTTGGCTGTCTCACCTGCTGCTCATACTGGAACACTTGATCTGTGTCCCACCCCTTCTATCCCAGGTTTCCCAGTAAACGACCCCACCCTCCATCCAGGACTGGGCCGGAATCTCGGCATTTTCCCAGATTCCTCTCTCCCCTCACTCACCCCGGCACCTAAACAAGCAAGCAGTGAAATCTGAGGGTACTATTAATACTTCCAGGGAAGCCGCTGTCTCCAGCTCTCTCCCTCTGCACGTCCCTGCTCTCATGGCCACAGTCTTCCCTGGATCATGACTCATGCCCACCTGGTCTCTTCCCACCTCTTCTTTCCAAAATGTGGTCCTGACTCTGTCTCTCTCTGCTTAAAACTCTTCCAGGCTCCCCACTGCCTTTAGGCTGAAGCCATGTTCTACGTGTTACTGTCCAGCTGTGCCCGCCTCTCTGTCCCCATCTCGTGCCCCCCTGGACCTTACCCTCGCCTTCTTTCAGCTCCCCAAACTCCCACCTCAGAGCCTTTGCCTGTGCTCTTGTCTCTGCATGGAAGAATCTGTCTCTCTGTCCCTCTGTCCCCACCTCATGGCAGCCACTGCTGGCCACCGTCTTCCCTGCTGTGAGCTCCCAGTTTAAACATCACCCTCCTGCAGCCGTCTGCTCTGACCGTGATCCAGCCGGCTCTCCTGTGTGCTCTCCTGCTGCCTTCTTCCCTCTTATAAGACCATATAACATCTCCATTCCCTGCTTTTCTTCTTTCTGTCCACATTTATTGAGTACCTACCATACACCAGGCATGCAAATACAGTGATGAACAAAGTAAGCACAGTCCTTGCCCTCATGGAGCCTGGTGTCCGAGGAGGGCTCACACTGAGCAAAGAAGCACCGAGTGATAAATAACTACACACTGGGACAGGCTTGGCCACTTCCCCCACGGCACCTGCCGCGGGCTGGCTGCCCTGAGATTGCACGTGGCGAGGCGTGCTCCTGGGGTCCTCCCCGAGAAAGGGAAGCGGGGAAGCAGGGCTGGGCTGCCGCAGAGTCTCGTGAAGGCCTCAGCTGATCCCAGGGGAGACTCGGAGTGGTCCCAACTTGGGGCGAGGGGACTGCGCCTCCCCTCCCTGCCAGTTGATCAGGCATGGGTGGAGGCTGCCCCAGAAGAGCAAGGGATCTGGGGAGAGGCGGTTTCCCCAGCAGCACTGAGCCCCCAAAGTGCTGGCAGTGAGGGCCGTCTTCCGACTCACTCCTAGCGCTTCATCCTGAAGCGGGATCTGGAAAGTGCAGCACAGCACATGTGAGGTGTGTGTCATCACCCATACACGGCATGGGGGAAACTGAGGCTCGCAGAAGGTACATGCTTTGCCTGTGATTATGTGGCTCGTCTATTAGCCTCAGCTTGTCTATCGGCTCCCAGACTCCCTCTCCTCCCTTGGCACCTGCTTTGTCCTGGGGAACCATGGAGCCCGCTGAGTGCCAGAGACTCTGGGGGTGCTGCAAATAATTCAATAATCCATCCCCGTGTGCTAGAGGACTGGAGGATCAGGGAGGGCTGGACCCTCTGCCAGGTGGCCTCACCTGGTGACTTGAAGGGGCATTGCAGAAGCTGCCCCTGGGGACATAACACTGGCGTGGGGGCTCTGGGGCCTCCTGCTGGTGTTTGCAGCATCAGAACGGTCTCACTTGGCCCCTGGTGGCATCCCCGGTCCCCATACCCTTCGAAGGCACAGCCTAGGTCCTGGTTGGGAGCCAGTAAGTGAGGTCAGTAATATGTTTTAGGGGAAGACAGGTGAGCCAGAGCTGGGCTTGCCGTTCCCAGGATCATGGGTTAGGTAGGATAAACAAAGAAACAAAACAAAACACCCAGCTCCCCAGCCATCTGTCACTATTTACCTCGTGCTTTGTGTACATTACAGGTAGTTCTCACAACTCTGTGAGGAGGGACGACTTATGAGTCCATTTTAAAGATGAGGACATTGAGGCTTGGAGAGCTGCAGTGATAAGTGGTGGATAGCAGGAACCTGGGGAGGAGGAGAACACTCCAGATGGAGGGCAGGAGTGAGACGGGGGAGAATCACTGACTTGAGGTGTGAGCTGCCACCACGTTCCCAGGACCCTGGCCGCCCTTGGGGAGGGTGGGGAGGCCCAGCCAGGTCATCTCAGGTCTGCACTCGGAGATGAGTCGGAGGTGGGGCAGGTTAAAGCTGCCTCTGCCACAGAGCCCTGGGTGAATCTTGTCCGAACCTTTCAGCCTGGATTCTGCCGTGCCCTGGGTGTTGAGGGGAGAGAATAAAGGGGGGTGGGTAGAGCCACCCCCACCTCCCAGCCACCTAGCATGGTCATTGGCTGAGGAACAAGGAAGGTTCCGTCCTGGGTAATGGAGCTGGAATCCGGATTACCCACCACCCCGCAATGCGTGGAATTCTCCTTCCAGGCCCCATGCAGAGGGCACAGCTTCGATACCAAGAAGCCTCTTCCTACGGGGAGCCACCTGAGCATTCTCCTGGCCTGGCGACTTTGGGGCTGAGTTCAGATCCTATTTCATCCTGTGCGCACCTAGTGTGCCTGCCAAGCCCCACGTGGGCTTTGTGAGTCACTGGGCTCATCCCATGTGTACAGTGGCCCAGTGGGAGAGAGATTATCATTCCCATTGCTCTGATGGGGAGATTGAGGCCCAGAAAAGTGAAGGCCAGATCTACCAACTCCCAGCCCAGGGTTTTCTTGATTTTTCTAGTTATTTCGCCAAAAGATAAGACCCATATCCTCCTATCTCTGAAGTGGGGAGCAAATATCAGTGGGCAGAAGCCTTTAGTTTCACTTTTGTGCTTGTTAGGGAGAGATTTTGGTTGGATCTGCCAACCCTCACTTTCTCCATCTGTTAAATGGGTGCTGTACTAGGAGTAGTGCCACTAAATGCTGCCTTTCAGGATGCTGTGTGGCTCAGCCGGCAGGGGCTAGCACAGCCCAGGGCCTGGAGCATAGGAGCCCTACAAATGTTGTTTGGTATTTCTGGGGGCCATGGGAAGGAGCAGGCAGATCAGTAAATCCTCAGCCTCCCCAGCCCCTTTAGGGCCTCTGGCCCTTGCCCCTTCCTGACAAGTCCCCTGCAGTGCCTGGGACCCTGTGGGTGTGTGGTGTACACACTTGCATTCATGCATGAATGTCCCGCTTCTGCCCTCAGACCAGGGCCCCCAAGGGCTCCCCATGCCACGTCTACCCTTCACATTGGGGCTCAACCAGTGGGTTCATGGTGCCTGATTGCTTAATGAACTTGGCATCAGGGTAGGAATAATTGCACCATAAATTATGCAAATCTAATCATAACAACACTGTGCTGGGCAACTTGCATTCTCTCAGCTCTCAGGTGCCCTAATCCTGGGACAGAACTTTCGTGGGAACCACACCATCCCTCTCCCTCCTACTTTTCTGAAATTATAACCACCCTGTGTACCTTGGCCTCAGCAACTACAGTTGCACAAAGGGCTTCCTGCCCCCATCCTGTCTGAGTTTTACATTAATAATGAGCAAACATTTATGGAGTGCTTACTGTATGCCAGGCACATTTCTAATCCTTTTATGCATATTAACTCATTTAATCCTTCCAATAACACTATGAAATAATCATTATTGGATTCTTTGTTTAATAGATGAGGAAACTGTCTTAGAGAAGTTTAATAACTTGCCTAAGGTCATGTAGCTACTTGAGTGAGAAGCCAGGAACTTTTGCAGGAAGGGAAACCGAGGCACAGAAAGGAGTAAAAAGACCTGTCCAAAATCACAGAGTCCTTTGGGGTTCACTCAGGTCTCCGGGGACCTCTTCAACCATCTTCTGGGCCTGTGAGGGCCTCAGTGTCCCCCAACGTGTGGCTGAGTATGTGTGTATTGGGGGGTGGAGCGTGGGCTGGGGCCCCATTCTGGGAAAGTCAGGGGACGCGGCCAAGGCAAAGAGCTATTTTAAGGCCTCCCCTGCCCGCCCTGCTCCCCACACAGCCCCTCTGCTGAGCCAGGCTGCAGTGGCCGGGGCCCGGGCCAAGCCGGAGAGGTTTGTTCCGTGAGCAGAGGGAAGTCTTGGCTCCAGGACACTTCACACCCAATGAATTACTTCAACGCTAGATTAGACTTGCAGGCTTGGAGCAAAGTGATAATAGGGCCCAATTAAATTAATTTATATGGACTCTATGCCCTGGCCCCTCCCTCAGCCAGTGGGAGGGCAGGCCTGACCCACCGCACCTTGGCCCCCGGGCCCGGCCCACAGGGAGATGAGTGTGGGGGCTGCACCCTCCCCGGTGGGAAAGCCAGTCCGCAGCAGCTGAGGGAAAGGCCAGGGTGGTTGTTTTGTTTGTGTTCACAGTCTGATGTGCAGGTTGGGAGAAAATTGCCTTAATTAAATAACGACTCAGGAAGCTGATTCCTGGTTAGAGAAAGTGAGGTCTGGCAGGTCTGGCTAAGGACAAGATTCCCAAGGTCCTAGGAAGAGACCTTAAAGAGATCATTTGGGGTGGCCTTGGCGCGTGGCCAGACCTCTATGCCTCACTGTCACAGGCAAGGGGACATGTGGCATTTCACGGTGAGTGGGTGGGGGCGAGAGAAAGCTGGGCATCTGGGCCACAGGCTCGGCTCTGCTGCAGCTGAGGGATGTACTGATCTGCTGTGTGAGGGATGTACTGGAGCTCTCCCCGGACGCAGGAGGAAGCCCACCTCCTTAATGCGGGTCTCAAAGCCCTCAGCAACCGCCTGCCTCTCCGGCTGCGCCTTTTGGTTCCTTTCCTTCCACCCACCCTGGCTCCCCTCCTACGTTACAGATACACTGATTCCACCTGCAGCGCCCTGGCCCGGTGGCTTTGCTGCCTGCCCTCTGGGCCTTCACGCTTGCTGTTCCCCTGCCCAGGATCTCCTTCTCCCCACCCTCTCAGGAGATCACTGATCCTGTCCCCGGCCCTGCACTTCACACCCTAAACTCGGTGGTCTGTCTGGCCAGGAAATGATGAGGAAGGTAGGGGCAGGTCTGACCATCCCAGGGCCCTGGGGCCTGGCACAGAAGTGGCATCGGGGAGGTCGGATAACCTTGAGTGCTGCCTGCACCTCTCATGCCGTGAACCTGTCGTGGTCCCTAGGCTGGGCCCACGGGTCACTCAGCTGCTGGATGAAGAACCAGGTGCCTTGCTCGTGACTCAGCTCTGCTACCGGCCTGGGAAAAGTTACTTCCTTTCCCTCGGTTTTAGTTTCTCATTCTGCAAAAAGTGGGACTGGGTGTCAGGAACCCCCATGGCCCCTCCCGCATCTGGTGCTCAGGGACTGAAGCAGTTTCTGTTGCGTAAGTCTTGCTCTACCAAGCAGAGGCCAGTGTCGATGCCAGCTTCTGAGAGCCATGAAGGTGAGGAAGCCAGAGGAGGGCCTCCGGGTGGTCCCAGCCTGCACGTGGTGCTGCAGTCTTCCCAGGCGCTGGGTCCTGCCGTTTTCTCCCGGGGCCCATCCCAAGACCATTGATCAAGTGCTTGCTGTGCCCTGGCCCTCCTCCACTGCTGCCGCATGGCCACTCCACTCCGTGCAGCACTGGGGGCTTCTGCCAGGCATGCATGGCTCTGGGCCCAGAGAGCCCCGCCCACCAGGGGTCAGGGGTAAGGAGCCAACTTCCCTCTCCATCCTTATTTTTTGACTTTAGATCGAGGGTCTTGCACTTCATCTTCAGAGGTGTGGGAGCCCGTGCTACGCAGGAAATGCCTGGTCAGCTAGGGGGCAGGCGACAAGGCTGTCCTGAGATGCCCCACGTGGGGCCCCTGTGGGCAGGCCCTTTTTGCCCAGGCCAGGCCCATCTCTCTCCCCAGCATGGATGAGCCGCTTTGTCTCACTCAGACTTTCCAACAAGTCGTTGACTCTGGAGGGCAGTGGGGCCAGCCATGGAAAAACCCGCCCTCCCCCTCCCCGCTCCCCTAAGGATGCAGGCCCTTTTTGGGGTTGTTAATTTATGGCGGAAGCTGAGGGCCGGCGCCTGCTACAGGCAGCCTTTGAACCTCAGCCGTACACTCAGCACCCACCGGGGGCCTTTCCTCCAGCCAGCACGAGGAGCAGGCCCTTGGCCTGGAAAATAAAAGGCCTCTGTGGGGAGGCAGGAGCCTGGGCAACTCCCCCTGACCCCCAGTTCACCCCTCCAGGCCCCAGAGGCGGGCCCCGCGGGCTCTGCTGCAGGGATGGCTGACTTGAGCGGGGAGCCCAGGGCCAGCCCAGGCCCTTAGGACCCCACGGACCTCCCCTTTGTCCAGTTGGCCTTCTTTTTTCTTTTACAGGACATCTAAAAGGATGAGGACTGAGGGCTTGTGTCCTGTCCTCCCAGCTCTGCCTTCTCCAGGCCTCAGTTTTCTCTTCCGTAGCAATAGGGGATTAGATGTGGCCATCTTTAAGTTTCATTGAGGGTCTGACGTTACATCACGTTGCACATTCCTTCCTGGATCTGCTTTGTGCCAAGGTCGAGGTCAGGAGAGATGCCAGGGGCCAGCTTGGCCAGCTTGCCCTGCAGGCAGGCGGTGGGGAAGACTTCCCAAAGTGGGCGAGCGTTGAGATGAGGACTGGAATTACTGATGCGTTGTGTGTTGGTGAGACAGACGGGTGCCTACTGATGTCAGAACACACAGTGGGCACAGGTGTGTGTGTGTGAGAGAGAGAGAGAGGGAAAGATATGAAGAATGTCATACCCTGAGAATAGCAGTTTTTCTCTTCTGGACATAGAGGGAGGACATTCAAGGCAAAAGGAGCTCCTAGGTGAAGGCAGTGACTCATGAAAGGATATCATGGGTTTGGACAAGGCAAGGAATTCCGTGTGGCTGGAGTAGGAAAACAAATGCATGTTTTCTGGTGTAAATAGCTTTGGAAGCAGAGAGATGCATGATTGAATCCCAGCTCTGCTCTGATTAGCTGTGGGACTTGAGGGAATATTTTGACGTGTCCGAGCCCCAGAATTTGTGGAAAATGGGGCATAGTTCTTACTTCTCAGGGTGGTGAGAGTGGAATGGAAGAAGGTTGATAGAGCGCCAGCCTGGCGTCTGGCAGAGGTCAGTGCAGATGTGACCAGTGGGGGCGCCATAAATAAGCGGAACTTTCTATCACACGAAATCTTCTCGCTGCGGAAGCAGCTGCCAGGGGACAGCGAGCTCCCTGTCACAGAAAGTGTGAGCCGGACTAGGGCTTTCCAGCCAGCGAGACTATGGGGGGAGAGCATGAACCAGAAATCTCTGAGGTTGTCTAGCTCTCAGGTCTGTAATTCCACCAGACACAAATGGTCCTCTGTCCTAAGACATCCCCAGAGGTTTGGAAGTAGCACTCTTTCCCCTGAGTTTGCTCGTCTCTGGCTGACCTACCCAGCCACCTCAACATTCTCATATGTTCTGGGTCCCAGAACTCCCTCTCTGGCCACCTTCTCTGGCTACTTTCAAAGTTATGCTCACACACTGGTAACCACTCTCTAGGCATCTAGCCATTATGGAGTAGATTGAGAAAATCTCCTCCCTGGATTTAGGTACAGTATCTCTATTGATGTGGCCAAAGAGGTCAGTGGTTGTTTGGCAGCCCGTCTTTCACTCAGCTGCAGCAGGGAGACCTACCCACTTTGGCTAGATGCTCTCAGACATCAAGAGATTTGTAGAAGAAAAGAGCATTCCAGGGAAGCAATAAATCTTTGTGGGATGAATGAATGAAGTGTCTGAATTTTGGCTCGGGCTATCTCTGAGGAGGGAAATCCAGAGAATTAGGGGGCACAGAGGAATCTTCAAGGCTGCGGGCGGTGTTAACAGTTTTTCCTTGGGAGCTCAGAATACTTCCTGTCTCCCCATTCATCATCCCCCCCACCCTGCTGGTTGCTTTCTGCCTTCACAACAGCACTCTTTGGGGAATGGAACAGCAGGCTAATAGACTCATAGAACCACAGATTGTCACCACTGGAAGCGTCTCTACAGAGGGTCCAGTTCAGCTTGCTCACATACAGATGGTGAAACTGAGGCCAGAGTAAAGGGAGGCTGGCAAGGTTTCCACAGTCCTCCAGAGAGTCTCTGTTGGAAGGTGGTGTGGGCAGATGGTGAAGACCACGTTGGATCATGTGAGTGCCAGTGGCCTCTGCCCCGGGGGGACAGCTACCTCACACTGTTTGCAAGATCTCTAAGTTAGCCCCATCTGCCACCACCACCCAACAGCCCTGCCAATCAGATCTCTGGGCTCAGCAGCCCTGGCAGGGCTCTTCTCCCCCAGGCCCCACTGGAGGACCTGGCTGGGGACTGTGGGGAAGCCTGCCATCCTGGGTGTGATCGCTAGGCCAGTGCAGGGAGAGGGCCTCCAGCTCAGGTGCTAGTTCCAGCTTTGTCCCTGCTCTCTGTGTGATCTGGGACACGACCCACCCCTCTCTGGGTCTCAGTTTCCCCGTTTATGAAATGAGAGTGCCCAGCTGGACTGAGAGGCCTCTGAGCGGCCCACTGCTGTTTATCTGAGTGCCTCAGCAGGGAAGGATCTGCACTCGCCTTCAGCATTTCCTGCCTTGGCACACGCCAAGCCCCCTATCTAATCCCGAGGTCCCAGGCCTGCCCTCCAGGGAGAAATTGCTGTGATTTAAGGTTCCAGATTTCCTGGACCATTAGTGTCATGATACTTTATATCTGGACCTCGATTGCTTTTTAATTAAAATCGAATCCCTCCCAATCCCTGGTTTTATGTCCATCTCCGGAGCCTGTGGAGGCTCCCCGCTCTGCCTGATGCTTTTGTAGCCCTGCTTTCTGCTCTTTTGTTTTCTCCCTTGAATCTTCAGCTCCCTTTGTTTTAAGGAGAGAAGGGTCTGGAATTCTTTATGGACACCTTCTTTGTGTTAGGTGCCGAGGCCCCAAATTGCAGGCCACAAATGCCTAGCACCTTACATTTTAAGGCATCTGTGCAGGACAGGAAAAAAGGATGGCCCCAAACCTGTTCTGTAACCAGCACCCACTTCCAGCCCAAGTACTAGATGAGGCAGGGACTGAAAGGAGAGGCCCAGTGGGCAAGGACTATCCCCTTCTCTGCAAGTCCTGCACTTGGGGGACAGGGACATGTGTCTGCTTTGCACCGGAAATGCCACCTGGATGGACTGGAGGAGGCCTCCAGGGGTAAACCTCTGCCCTGCTAAAGTTTGGCAGGCAAAGAAACAAGTTTCCTGGGGGTCGAGTGGGCACTCCGGAATGGAGGGGAGCTCAAATCATTTAGCAAAGACCGTTCCCAAGAGTCTGCTGCCGGCCAGGGTCAGGTGGCCCAACAGCAAGTGCCTGCATGGGGCTGAAGGGGAAATTGAAGGCGTCAGCTGGGGCTGAGGCAAGGAGGGCTGGAGAAGACATCGCAGGAGGCGGCGACATTGCCATGTCGGTGAATTGCAGGTCAGAGGTTCTTGGCAAGGAGCGGGGTCACTGAAAAGCCCACAGGACACCCCAAAGAGAGAAAGCTGGCATTTGGACATTGCTACCTTGCGAGGACCCCACATGCTGGATTCAGCAGCCCCAGGAAAGGCCCTGTTGTGGTCCCCCCACTCCGCATTCTAGACCTGCCTCTGGGCGGAGGCCGGCATAAGGAGTGGAAGGGAGAGGGGAGGAGACAGAGGAAGCCACTAAGCCCTTTCCCCTCTAGCGGCTGAATCTGGGAGGGGGCCTGCGCTGCAACTGGGTATGAGATTAACGCACTGGGGTCAGATGGGGTGCACCTGTTACCACCTGAAAGTGAGACTGTCCCTTAATACCGAACATAGAGCAGGGAGGCTGGGGTCCACCTTGGAAGCCTTTCAGAGGTGGAGAGGGAGATCTAACAGGACAGGTTTGAAAGATGGTGGTGAAAGAAATAGGTTTTTTATTTGCATGCCACTGAGTCCGGCCTGTTCCGTACACCTGAGACATACGTTATTTCACTGAATATCACAGCCAGCAGTTTTGTCATTCCCAGATTACAGATGGAAAAATGGAGGTTCAGAGGAATTCATTGACTAGCCCAAGGTTCCCTGACTCAGCCTTTGAATGGATTCTAACTCTGGGCAGGACTCTTTCTAGCCTAGTTTTTCTTCTTAACCCTCAGATTCTAATTCAGTAGCTCCAGAATGGGACCAAGGAATCTGAATTCTCACAAGCACCTGGGAGGCTCTGGTATAGGCCGGTGGTCCAGGGAGCATGTCCTGGGAGACACCACCCTCACTTTGGTGACTTTATGGGAAGAATGACATTACAGCTGACCGGGGCAGCTCCCAAATGTCCAGGCCATGACGGCACCGCGCCGTCAGGGAACTCTCTGGGCCCTCCGGTGGGCTCCCGTGTCCTTTCCTTCAGTTCTCTGAGCCCCAGGCTGCCTGCCTCTCCACCACCTTGTCTGCAAGTGGGAATTACAGCAGGCACGGATGTTCGAGGAGTGCATTTGCATTTGGGTCTTGTGGATGTCCCAGAGGACACTCCTCTCGTCCCACATTCTCTGTGCCTTCCAGTCCCTGTCCATGTCTCATGATTGTACAGCATGTGCCAAGAATGGTCATTCTGGGGCTCTGGAACCAGACTTCACAAGTTTGAATCCCACCTCTGCTACCTCTTAGTTGTGTGGTTTTGGGGTAAATTACCTTTCTTTGTGCCTCGGTGTCCTCATCTGTAACATGGGATAATTTTGGTGCCTATGTCATAGGGTTAATTGAGTTAGTAACTCGGTTATATGTAACCTGTAATATACGGGGAGCGAGCACTCCATAAATGCTAGTTATTAGTACAGCTGTTAACATTAGTAGTAGTGATATTACCTGTGACACTGAAGCACACTGGGGTCTCTGGGCTGAGGCCCTGGAGGGAAATGATAGGTCTACACGGGCTGGATCAAAAGTCAGGTTAGGGAGCTGGAGGGGGCTGCTGGGAATGGCTAGAGGACACTGGAGCAGAGGCTTCCATGGGAAGCTCCTTGGCAATCCAGGAACAAGAAAGAACGTAGCTGGGTTGGGGTAAACTCTGGAGAGAACTGGGCCTTGGTGACAACAGGATGTGCCAAGTCAGTAGTTGGTACCATCTTGCCTGGAGGGCACAGCAGGGACAAAATCATAGCACTTGTTGGCACCTCTGTCTTGCTCAATCCCCATGGCAACCGCACGCAGGGGAATAGCTGCTCTCATTACTCTCATTGCGGAGAAGTGACTGGGACTCGGCTTGCTTCCAGTCACAGGGCTAGTGGCAGGCGCAGGATTCATACTGTGGCTGACGCTAAGCCTACAACCAGTGATGGGAACCACACTGGGGAACCACAGAAGGGAAGCAGAGGGAGGGACAAGAGTCCCTGCAGTTCTCTGGCATGCTCCCTGTCACACCTCTGTGAGAGCCACATGGCGGGGCTGGGGGCAGCCCTGGCCAGTCCTCGGAAAGTCGGAAACCACTGCACGTCACTGCAGGTAGACTCCCTCACTGGGCCTCTGGTGGCCCCAACTGCAGGGAAAGCTGTCCCCTACGTCTCCCAGGCTACAGGGCAGCATGGCAGGCAGGGAGACTTATCTCGGCAGCCCAGTCCCATCGGCCCTGAAGCTTGTCCTGTGGTTGTGGGGCCCAGTCGCTCTCCAGTGAGCTCAGAGTCCCCTGGGTCAGGAGTCTCAGGCCTGTAAACCGCCCAAAGTGAGTTTATGGGGTTGCCGGGTTCTCAGGGCCCATAAAACACCTGAGTTCGAAGCTCTCAGAGTTTCCATGTCTCCCAGGCTGGGGACAGGGGGAGCCGGGGGAGAAACAAGGAACTTTTGGACGCAGCACTCTGTGGTTGGCTCCCCACGCTCATACCTGCCTGGCCCGGCAGAGACTGACCTTCTGTCATCTTATCCGTCCTCACAGACCCCAAATCAGACATGGGGGTCACTTTTTAAATAACTTTTCTTGATTTGTTTAGATTTTGTAAAATAGTGTTATATTCTTACTTTACAGAAAATGAAACTGGGACTCAGAGAGGTGAAGGCACTTGAATAAGTCGGCCCCAGGGAGATAAAGAGGAGGAAAAAGAAATGCCCCAGATTGGGCTGTTCTGGGCACACTGCACCCCTGTGGGTAAAGGGAATAAGGTAGCATGTTTTAGGCTGTAGAGTTGGGGAATAGGGATAATTTTGGCATCAGAACAGCTCTGATGGCAGCAGGACAGGGGAGGGCACTGACGGACCCGCCCCCCATGCAGCACACGGCAAGCTGGTGGCAGGCTGGTGGGGCCGCCAGGCCGGAAGGCAACAGGAGCTTGTCTGGTGTGGAGGCCGGAGGCCATCCAAGGGATCCCCTTTCAGTGGCCGGATCTCAGGCCTGCAACACGTCCTTCCTCCTAATGCGAACCAGCTCTGCTCCGGGCAGCGCTGTGGAAAGACTCTCAGAACCAGAGACTCCAGATCCTCGGGAGGCAATGCCGGCCATGGCAGTCCCAGCCACGCGCCCTCCGGGAAGCCATTTCCCCGCCACTCCCATGGTGGCGCACTCGCTCGCTCCCCCCAGCGCAGCACCTTCAGGAAGCCCATCTGCCTGGGAGAGGATCCTTCTAGACACTCGTTCAAACGTCTGGCTTCCCGTGCCTCCTTTCTACTGGTCCTCACTTTGCCCACTGGGACACCACTCGTTCATTCATTCATTTGTTCATTCATTCCTTCCGCACATATTTGTGAGTCCAGTCTGGGTGGAGCCTGTGCCTGCCATTCCCTCCGTCAGCACAGCCCCTCTGTGATGTGAGTGCTCTGTGTCCCTCTGAGGCTGCCCGCAGGGTTAACAGTCATTTCTTTCTCTGCTCCACCTCCCTGCCACCTGGCTGCCTCTCCGAACAGTTATCCAGGACCCGTGGGAAGCTGTGGGCAGAGTACAGGGCCAGAGCCCCCGGCTGGGTGCGAGGGCCTGGGTTCCAGGCCCAGCTCTGCCTCTGCTCCCTGCGTCCCCCTGTGATCTCCTCTGTACAATGTAGGATTTGAAGCAGATGATCTTGAGGGTCACCTCTCTCTATCCCTCAGGCTTTGTGCAAAGGCCACTTCTGGCCCTCAGACCCCAGCTCAGATTCTTCTAGTTCCTTCTCTGGAAATGGCTGCCTCATCGTAGCATTGTCTGTGAGTCTAACCTTCCCTGGCAGAGCCCTGCAGTTTTACACTGCACCTCAGCCCCAACATGAGGCTGGGCCCAGAGGAGGGCTCGGTGAACACGGGCCTGAACTGAGGGCTGGGTGGCAACAGGCAGGGCAAGAACACACACCTCAGGGCTGGTGGTGGGGCTTGAACTCCAACCTCAGCATGTGTTTTCTCTGTGAACTTGAGCAAGTTTTTAATCTCCCTGAGCCCCAGTTTTTCCACCTGAAAAATGGGGATAATACTCAGCGAGGGGGTTAAATTATACAAATAGGTTTCATATATTGCAGATACTCAGTAAATGGCTGTTATATTATTTTGTTTTGCCCATATAAGGCCAGGGGTTTCCAGCTCTCACAGAGGTATCTGTGCACTCTATGGGAATAGGTCCATAGATTTTAATTGTATTCAAATTACTATGTGCCTAGCCTGTCACATTGGGCTCCCAACCATGCACACCAGGCTTCAAGGATTCCACAGGCTGATGGTGGCAGAGGCCTTGGAACGACTTGTTGTGGGAGGCCTGGAATCTAGCAAGGGCAGGGTCTGGGGAGTGGGTAGGGGGAAGGCTGCCTGCCAAGGTAGGGCAGGCTCGATTGCTTCCAACCCACACTCTTGACCCGGCCCAATTGCAAGGTTCTGCCCCACTAGACTTGGAGCCCTGGGGCTGAGAAACTCATGGGAGAGCGGAGGCCCCAGCTTGGGACAGGCTCTGCACACAGAGGCCTCCGCCCTTTCCCAGCCAATTCAGTTCCTTCTCCAGCCCTTTCCTGAGTACCTACTGTGTGGCAGGCCCTGGCTGGGGGCTTCGCACATGTTATCTCACTGACTCTTCGCTGACTTGCAAGGTAGGGATCATCGTTCCTATTTGAGCGATGAGGCTCAGAGAGGGAAAGTGACTTGCCTAACATCACACAGCTGGCAGGCAGCAAAGCCAAGATTTGAACCTAAGTATGCGTGATTGCAGAGCCCAAGTGTGCTCCTGCTAGTGTACCATGAGTGATGAGTGATCACACAAGACATCCTTCTCTCCCTCCTCCCTTCCTTACTTTCCTCTTTCTGTAAACACATAGTGCCCTGGAGGAGCTCATCTTCTAGTGGGGAAGATAGACGGGGGGCTGGTAATTGTTGTGTGAGACAGAGAGAGCAAGAGAGAACTGCGAGGAGAGCACATATTTGGAAGATCTTTCATGCAACAGACTTCTATTAAGCCGTGAGATTAATTTATCTCTAGTTCACCTCATTCCAAAAGGGAGGTGGCCTATAGACATACATAGAACACAGCCAGATTTTAAAGAGAGGAGGGACAATCAGGGCAGAAAAAGACACAAGGATGCAAGGGTTGATGTTAGCTCACAAAATGCCTGCTGAGTGGGTCTCTACTTACCAAACGTGAGCCCCGGACACAGCTCTGAGCTACCATTCCTTCCAAGCGGCGAGGAAGCACACCATGGTTCCATCTGGTTTTTAGCATTGCATCATGTTTTCCAAGCCAACTCTTATACAGAGGCCCGACCCATCTATGGGATAAAGGAAAGGTGCTCTGGCTGAGGGGAATCGACAGGGCCTTGGAACCCGGACTGCTCAGCCTTCCCTGGACCACCCTGGCTGCTCCTGGGGCCCCTCTGAGGATCCTGAGGGCTCCGTTTAAAACCACCACGCTGCACTCTTTTTTGTCCACCAGATAAAAAGTGAAGGAAGCCAGGGGAAACCCAGCTGTTGCTGACACCGAGCCTGATTCCTTGTGGGAGTTTCAGTACCTGGTTCACGCCAACATCCCGCTGGACACTGGGGGCGCAGATGAGTTGGACAGGTCCTGGCCTGAGAGTCTCCCTCTGTGGTGGGATAGGCAGGGACACTGGCCGGCTGAGCCGGGTTCAGAAGCAGCCAGCATTGACCTTGCATTTGCACCTGCATCTGCCTCCATGTGTCTGTTTACACCAATTGCAAATGGGGAGGAGGCATCAGCTTCCACAGTGGGAGGAGGGGGATGTCCTTGACTGGAGTCTTGGCTAGGTTAAGAGGACCAAGGCAGAAATTTCCAGCACTTACCGGTACTAAGCACTTACTATGTGCTAGGCAAGATTGGATCCAGTTTTGAGGGACCCGAAACTTATAATTTTGGGGGCCCTCTTTAAGAAGAAAAATACAAAATAAAATTATAAAATCAAGTACAAAAAGGTGAATATTTATTTAGAATGAGAAAAATCAATTGCAAATTTTTAAAAGCCAAAAAATACCATAAATATTACCAAATTCAGAAAAATAATATATATTTTAAGTGCCAGAAATATCTCTATAATACTTATTTCTTATAAACGTGAACTATATACTCTTTGCCTCCTCTACTCACATGACAATAACTTCTGTAATGTTTTCTTTCTCTCTTTCTTTTTTTTTGTAGGCAAGGTATCACTTGTTGCCCAGGCTAGAGTTCAGTAGTGCAATCATAGCTCATTGCAACCTTGAACTCCGGGCTCAAGAGATCCTCCTGTAGCTGGGACTACAGGTGTGCACAACCACACCTGGCTACCTTTTGTAATATTTGCTATAGAAAGGATAGAAAGATAATATTTTCAATAGATAATTCAATCTTTCCTCATATACTTGATCGAAAGTAGTTTATAATTATGGATAGTTCAGATGCATAAACTATGCAACTTCAGACACATATATACTTGTTGTTTGTGGTACCACTATAGGTTTGAGCCCTGCAAATACAGAACTCCTGGTAAATTCTATTTCACATGATTCCTATCAAGAAGAAAAAAGATGTATTTATAATTTCTAATTATATAGGCTGCATTGTCGGTTATGTTCCTGACACAAGAGAATTTCCCTTTTGATAAGGCCCAAATTCTTGTTAAAAAAGAATCTGGCACTTCCGATGCCCGAAAGAATAGTCCACAGAGCAGCTTCCGACTCCGTACATTTTAAACCTCATTTCTCTTCCCCTACCCGCATGCTTCCAGGGCTGGTCACAGTTATGGTGCCAAATGAGTCGGCACGGTGGGTAGCAGGGGTATTCATTCTGGAAGCTGTTTCTACACCAGGACGTCTAGTAATAACTCTACCCATAAGTGACCACAAACCATATAAATATACACCACTAATCCCAAATTACCGTAAATGTATCCTCAGCTCAGCTTCCCTTCAGCTAAATCCCCCAAATGCCTCGGCCACTCAACACCCCTTGACAGGAAGGGAAGACGGAGGGGAGTCAGAGTGAAAAGAAACAGCGGTATCAACCCTGTGCAGCTAAAATATCTTCGTTTTTACAAAATTTGGCAAAAACATATGGCCATGGGAACACAGTGCCAGGGTCTCTCCCAGAGGAGGGACAAATGCAAGTGAGGGGCCCTGAAAGGTGGGCTCCACTAGCTCCTGGGTCAGTCTGCCTCGGTGCCAGGTACTGTCTCACTGTTTTATAGCTACCGTCAACTCAGCACGTCTCCACAACTCCCCTGAGAAGTAGGCTTTGTAACAATGAGGAAACTGAGGCCCAGAGAGGTAGAGAGAGAAGCCAAAAGTCATACGATAGGGGATAGGTTTGAGGTCAGAACCATGTGAGCCTAGAGCCTGCCCTGGTAACTTTGCTCCCCAGAAGCTGATGGGACTGTTTCCAAGAGGTGACAGGTGGGTAGATGGATTCTTGCCCTATCCTCCAGCTCACTGGATACCCAGTTGTCAGCTGTTTTCCTTGCTAGGCATAAACTCCCCAGAAGCAAGACGGAGTCTGATGCTTCCCTGGTCCCAAAAGCTCAGCACAGGGCAGGGTGCAGAAGAGGAAGTCAGAAAGGGCCAGGCCAGAGGGACAAGGAGCCCCAGGGCACTGCCCTCGGAGCTCAGCTACGGTGTGGGGAAAGAAGACACGTACTTGGCAGAAGTGACAAGTCACAGAGCCGTGCCCATGGGTACCACTGCAGGGCTCTGCTTAGAGGCAGCATGCAGGAAAAGTCAAGTCCTCCCTCGGGCCATAAAGCAGCAGCCTGCAGGGGCTGCTTGCACGGAGCAGCAGGCTGGACAAGCCCCAAGCCCTGCAGCCCATCCTCATCCATTCCCCGCTTCGAGGCATTCCCAGCTTCCCTCCGGGGTTTTCCAAGGTGTTGAGGGACTGAGATGGCCACCCGGGTGGTCCATTCCAAGGCTCAGCAGCCGGAACGGACAATGCCCGAGAGCTCCAAGCCCAGCTCAGTTCCACTTGAGGCATTTTATGGGCCCAGCCTGGGTAAACATGGGTCCCATTAATGCACCCAGGGCTCACCTCTGCCGCTGTCAGTCTCACCTCCCAGAGCCGCAAGCGCCGGAGCGTGAGGCCTGGGGCAGCTTGGAAAGACAAGTGGGGGCCTCATGGCCTCATGGCAAGGACCCTCAGACACTTTCCAGTCTCCCCAGGCTTGGGGAGGGGAGGGAGCGGGGACCCTCTGAGGCAGAGACAGAGCCAGACCCTCTGCCTCCAGCCACCCAGCCCACGGGGTACCACAGGCCAGCCCCGTGCCTCTCCCACAGGGAGGGACGGTGCTTTCCAAAGCAGCAGAGGAGACATGTGGTCTGACAATAGCCGGCTTCTAATGGGAGCAGCTGGACACAAACTGGAATCAGAAAGCTCCAGGGCTCTGCTCCCAGTGCTCATTTATCACCGATCCCTCCTCTCGCCCCACACACCTTGCCTGGTGCCAGCTCCATCCAGCCCGAGCCGGCTGGGGACCCCAAGATGAGTCAGACCTGGCCTTTGTCCAGGATGAGGTCACAGTCTGGTGGGGAGACAGGTGCAAACACAGGCAGTGACAATGACAAACCGGTGTGCTCTGTGCTGGGACAGAAGGAAGCCCTGAGGAGGGGCCCCTAACACAGCCAGGGGGCAGGAGGGCCAGGGAGTCCCCTGGTGGGGGGAAGAGGAGGCCTGACCTGAATTGTGAAGATGAGTTAATCAGGCAGCGGAGCTTCGGGAAGGCACTTACGGCAGAGGGAATGGCATGTGCAATAGGACAGGCCGTGGGAGGGAGCGGTGTGGCCGGAGAAGAGGGCCCGGCACGAAGTAAAACTCAATAAGCATCTTTTGAACGAATGAGTGAATGTTAAGAAGTTTACATTCTTGGAGCTGGGGTTTGGGAGGTTTTGGGGGTGGGGATTGGAAGAAAGTGGAGGGGGCTGGAAATTGAGGTCATCTTGAACACCGTGCTAGGGAGTTCGGGAGCAGCTGGGGAAGGGGTTTGTGCAGGGGAGGGACGGGGCCAGATTTGCCTTTGAGGAAGACCTCTCAGGAGGCTGGGGTTGGACGTGTAGGGGGCAGAGTTGTCAGGTCAAACACAGGACACCCAGGTAAACTTGAATTTCAGATGAACAGGGAATAATTTTTTGGTATTATCGTACTTTCACTGCTAACTCCGGCTGCTCTAATTTGGAGTAGAGGTGAGAGGAGTGGGGAGGTGGCCCACAGGGAGAAGGCCAGGGCAGTCGTCCAGGGGGAGGTGACGATGGCCTGGATAGGACAAGGGAGTGGGAGGAGAGGAAGGGGCAGCCGAGAGGGTTGGTGCTTTTTTTTTTTAAATGAAAACTTGTTTTTGAAGTATAATGTGCATACACGAATATGCACAAGTTATAAAAATACACCTCAATAAATGATCAAAAGTGAACATATCTGGGTAACCACCGAATAGATCCAGAAACAGAATGGGCCCTGCGCCCTTGCTGCACTGCTTTGGACTCTTTTGGTTCAGTCGGCGCAGTTTGTGTCTGGCTTCTTTCGCTCAACATTATCTCTGTGAGATTCGTCCACGGTGCTGCACGTAGCTCAGCGGCTGTTCACACTCACGGCTGTATAGTGTTCTCTCACGTGACGAGATCGTAATGTATTTACCCTGTCTACTGTTGGTGGGCTTTAGGGTGGTGTCCAGCTTGGGGCTATTAGGAATAGTGGTGCTAAGGACATTCCAGTACATTTGCACACGTTTGTGTGGGATATACGCAGTGGAGTGCTGGCGTCGGCTTGCAAAGTCCATTACGTGCATCTCGTCCCAACTCTGCGTCCAGCGACATCACGTTGGTGGTTTGAAATGGGCCGTGGTGGGATTGTTTACACCATAGAAAGTGGCAAGTGGTACGAATCAGGGCTTTGCCTGCCTCCCTGCCTTCCTCCCCTTCTTCCTTAGCTAAGGGTTAAACAGGTAGCAGCACACTACTGGGTGTGTCCTAACAGTAGGCCGCCGGCCCATAGGATGCGTTCAGCTTCACCTGCAACACGGCTTCCCGGGGTGTCTGTGCTTACGCTGCCCAGCAGTGTGTGACTTACAGGTGCTCACCACATGAGGTGTGGACAGGTTCGCTGTGGGGAGGGAGGGACGGATGGTGGGAGACTCAGGGGATCCCCACGCTGTGGCTGGGCTGCTGGGGCCAGGAGTGGCATTTCTGAGAGAGAACCCGGCAGGCGAGCGGGTGGGGGAGTGGATGGGCACGGCGAGGCTGCAGGGCCTGGGGGATGTCCAGGATTTGTGAGCCGTGTGTGTGCGTCACAAATCTATTCACCTGCTCCCCGTCATCCACGCCCCAGACTTCACCCCCTGCCTCCCCTGGACCTCGCCCTCTCCCTATCTTCTGCCTCCTGCCTCAGCCTCCTCTCGCCCTTTGTCCAGAGTCGGGAGGACACCGGCAGTGAACCTGGGTTTGAGGGCCCCTCCCACCCAGCCACGGCTGCAGCTCAGCGTGGGACCTGAGACAAGCTGCTGCTCCTCTCTGGGCCTCGGTGTCCCCTTCCTTGCGGCGGGAAGCCTGGGCGGAGGCAGTGGGGGCAGACCTCCGCGCTCTGGCTCCTGGGGGCTTGTGTTCTCTTCCGTACCACGGTTTGTGAAGTTCTAAGCAATTCCAGAGCAAACTGTTCACGTAGCCCCAAGTATTCGTGGCCTTGTTGCCTGTGTATTAGCTAAGGCCTGTCTCAGGCTTAGAGTGAGAAACGCCCTGCTTCCTCTGATCCTCCCTCAGCTCTGTGCTACCTGCGCCCAGGGACAAGGTCCAGGGATTCTCCCTGGGCCATGTGGCCTTGGGAGTGGCCAAGGCAGGATGCAAACTCAAATCTGGGATTACAGCATCTGGCTCGTTTACTCCATATCTCAGTGTCCCCATCCAGCCTGGCAAAGCCTTAGGGCAGGGCCAGGGCATGCTGACTTGTCACTCCTGTGGCTAGCCGAGGTCCTGGCACAGAGAAGATGCTCAGTGGAGGTCTGTTGAACAAAAGAACATTCTGCGGTGCCCCAGTCCTCTGCGCAGGGCTGAACAGACAGGAGTCCCTGGATGCAGCCTGCGGACGGGCTGACTGTGTGTGCCGGGGAGGCGGGGGCGCCTCTCTGGCCAGCTGGGCCTGGTGGAGGGTGCACAGGCTGCTCTCAGACCATGGCCCATTTCACCCAGGCAGCTCTCTGCAAAGCCAGGAAGTGGTTTGTATTTTCAGAAGGAAACGAGCAGGTTTTGCTCATGGGGAGCAGACAGCTCTGGGAAAGGGATCCAAGGGAAACAGGCCACAGGAGGGGAGGCCAGAGCCGGCCCCTCCCTGCGAGGCAGGCAGGTGTTGACCAGCAGGGCTGACAAACGAGCTGACTGTGTCCCTTCCCTGACACTGTTGAGAGATGCCGCCCCCCAAGAGGCGTTCTCAGGCGCGGAGGCTCCAGGAGGTGCACGTGGGCCAAGCAGGAAGGGGAAAGGGGCCCAGACTCCTTTCACCACCTCGGGGACCCCACAAATCAGGGCTGGCAATGGGAGGGCAAGGCCCACTGCTGTCCTGCCTGGGAGGCGGGGCAGGAGGTGCCAGAGGGGCCGGGAGAGCTGTCTGGGGCTGTCTGGAGGTTGCAGTGTCCCTTTAGTTCTGCCATTCATCCGTCTTTCCATCTTCCATTCATCTGTTCAACACCAACCCCGCTGAGGTCCCGGAGCTGGGAGTAGGGGACGCAGAGATGGAGCAGGCTCAGGCCCCGCCTCCAACGGGCTCCAGCCCTGGGGTGTGGGGCTAGGCTGACTGGTAGGTAGCTAATGCCACATGGGTGCCCTGAGGCCGATAGCCAACCCTGCCTGAGGTCAGCAGGCTTCCTGTGAGCCGGCTCTTGATGAAGATGGGAGGACATCAAAGGAGCAGGTGGGGCCGAGGCTGTTCCCAGCATGGGGGGGGGGTGGAACTCCCCTGGGTTCTCAGGCCACAGGGAGCTCTGGGGAGAAAGTGAGGGGGCAGGAGGGGGCTGGGGCACAGCTTGGGCTGGCAGGAAGGCAAAAACCCGGGTTCTATTTCTGCCTCAGCACCTACTCTCTGTGGGAGGCCCATAGGGAGTAGCCCCTGCTGAGCCCTGCCCCGGGAGGTGGCGAGGGGAGGCCATCCTGGGCAGGGGCAGGCCTGAGGCTCAGCTCCCGGCTCTGCCTCCACTTGCTCTGGGACCCGAGCAGGGCTGCTCTCTGCAGTCTTGCCCTCAGTGGGACTCACAGCCTGGCAGGGAGAGGGTCATAAACCTCACCAATGGCCACTATGCAGATGGCTCTGCAGGGAGGGATGGGAGGGGACAAATTTAGCCTGAGGATCAGGGAGCTGTTAGTCAGAGGAGGGGGCAAGGAGGGCGTCCAGGCAGAGGGAAGAACTTGTGGAGGCTGAGGCTAGAGGGAGCAGGCAGGGCACACCCAGGGCCTGTGTGGCTGCAGCAGGAGCCCGCTGCGAGGACAGTAGGTGAGGTGGCCATTTGGAGTAGGGTCAGAAATCCCTGAAGATGACCGAGCATGTTGTTCTCTGTGCCAGCCTGGGCTGGGCATGCAGGTGACAGGTGAGCACGCTCTGGTCCTGCTCAAAGGCTGGATGGGGACACTGAGGTTTGGAGAAAAGAAGTTTTAAACAAATTTTAAACAATTCACCACAGCCCCAGGGTGGCAGAGACCAGTAAGGAGGCTTTTGCAGGTCCAGGTGAGGGGTAGGGGGGCTTGGTGCTGAAGGTGGTTGCCAGGTATCCAGCTGATGCCCAGAGGGGCACAGAGTGGCCGGGTTGGAGATGGGAGACTGCGGGAGGAGATTGTCGGCGGGTGCAAGAGGTGATGAGCTTCTGGAAGGGCCCTTAGAAATGGCCGTTCCTCTGAGCTTCACCATGGTCAGGCCCTGAACTTGGTGGGTGTCTTAGTCCACTCAGGCTGCTGTACAGATCACCACTGATGGGCGGCTCACCCAGTGAGCATTTATGTCTTACAGTTCTGGAGGCTGGGAAGTCCAAGGTCAAAGTGCTGGCAGGTCTGGCATCTGGCGATCTGCTTCCTGGTTTGCAAACGTCTGTCTTCTCCAAGTAGCCTCATGTGAGGGAGAGCAGGGTGGGGGAAGCAAGCTCCCTGTGTCTCTTCTCATGACGGCGCTAATCCCATGTGGGCTCCATCCTCCCAGACTAACTGCTTCCCAGCGGTCCCACGTCCTGAAAACATTGCTTTGAGGGTGAGAGCTTCAACTTATGAATTTGGTGGCAGGAGGACACAAATGTGTTGTCTGTCACCGTGGGGTACCTACATAGCTCATCTAAACCCCACAGCCACCAGTGAGGTAGGTGCTGGTATCATTCCCATTGGATGGAGGGTCAAACTGAGGCCCAGCGAGGCCTGATGACCTGCTCAGACCAAAGCAGGGCCCCTGCGTGTGTGACTCCAAAGCCCGTGCTCATGACTGCCTTACCCTGCTGTCTCTGCCCCACTTTACAAAGGGGGATACTGAAGTCCCAAGAGGGCAGTGGCTTACCTGGGGCTCCCCAGCATGTCCAAGGAAGAGCCTGGCCCCAAGCCCAGCCAGGCTGAGCTCAAAACACCCTGGCCAGGCCTCGCCCAGCTGCACCCTCCACTCCAGACCCCTCCTCTGCGCCGCTGGAGGGACTTCAGAGGCGGCTGAGCTGGTAGAGGTGGGAGGGGCATACGGTTTGGCACCTCTGCTAAGATGGACCCCAGCCCCAGCGGCCACTTTGAAGGAAGCTGAGGGCAGGGGTTGGGGGCTGTGGAATCCTCAGAATGGAATGTGCATTGTCTCCAGGGCTCCAGGCTGGGGGAGCAGAAGGATTTGGAGAACAATGGGGGCCTGGGGCTTCTGGGGCAGACAGGCAGGGCAGGGAGGGGCAGGGCTGGCAGGCTGAGCAAGGCCCTGGGGTGCAGGTGGCTCAGATGAAACCACAGACCAGACAAGGAGCGGCCTCCTTTCTCCCCACACCCCATGGGTGCCAAGCACATGCGGCATCTGCCCCTGGGAGGATGCTGGCTGATACCTTCCTTGTGCAGGGTGCCTGGAGCGCCCATAAATGCTCTCACCTCCGCAGTCTCGGCAGGCCCCAGCAGCTGGTGGGATGGACTCAGTGGCGATCGTCATGCCATTTCAGACTGGGAAACTGGGGCTCAGAGAGGCTTCCATTACCCAGTCACTCAGTATGTCAGGGACAGGCACGCTTGATTCGATGTTCTGTCAGTGCCACACGGACCTGCGACCCTGACCCCATAGAACATGGGAGAGGTCAATCAGCTCAGGGCAAAGACACCATTAACCCTACGGCGGGTGACTGGTTCCCTGGATCAGTGTCTGACAGCCGGGCAGCCAGGCGGGGATCCCCACACTTCTGCTAACTCAGAATCTCCCTCTCCACGCCCTCCCCCCACCCCCCACTAACAATTCCTTTGCTTGAGTCCTGCTGGCTACTTTGCAGAGCGTGTGGCTGTGAGTTTGTTCTCACCTCTCGCCTTCCCTTTTGGGGCAGCAGCCCCGAAAGAAGAAAAGGATAATAAAGGCTTTGGGGTCAAGTCCAGCTCTGCTGCTTTCTGTGACTTTGGGCAAGTCAGTTCTCCTCTCCTGCCTCCTTTGAAAACTGTTGTGAGGATTTCATGAGATGCCTCATATGGAAACCCCGGGCCCTGGATGCAGTCTCTCTCCCCACACACACCCTCCTCTGCACTCCCTTCTGTGCCCCCCATAGGCCAGCAGGGAGCCAGGCTGGGCGGGGCTGTGCTAAGGCAGAGGAGGTCCACTCTGTCCTGGCGTAGGCTTCCAGCCTCTGCTCCCAGAGCAGGTGTCCTGGGGGTGTCTGCTGGGGTCCTGCTGGGTGTCCTTGGTGGGGTCTCTGACACAGAGAGGCTGCCCATCCCTGGCCCAGGCCCCCTTTGGTTAGTTGGTAAAACTAACCACCTGCTTCCTGGGAGTTCTGATACACACTGGGCACTGTCACCGCTCACTCCTCTTTCTCACACTGTATAACTGCATTGGTCCGTTCTGTGTGGCTGTAACAAAATACCACACACTGGGTAGTTCGTAATGAACAGAAATTTATTTTTCACAGTTCTGGAGGCTGGGAAGCCCAAGACTGAGGGGCTGGCATCTAGCGAGGTCCTTCTTGCTGTGTCATTCCATGGCAGAAGGAAGAAAGGTGAGAGAGAGAGAGAGAGAATGCATGAGGAGGTCAAATGCATCCTTTATATTTATTTATTTATTTGAGGCAGGGTCTCCCTCTGTCACCCCAGCTAGAGTGCAGTGGCATGATCGTAGCTCACTGCACCTCAAAGTCCTGGGCTCAAGCAATCCTCCTGCCTCAGTCCCCCAAAGTGCTAGGATGATAGGCATGCACCACCTCGCCGGGCCCAGACTTGTCATTTTATAAGGAACCCGCTCCCACGATAATGGCATAAATTCATTCGCTGCACCCTCACGGCCTAGTCACCTACCATTAGGCCCCACCTCCCCACACTGTTACGCTGGGATTAAGTCTCCAACACATGCTTGCTGGGGACACAGTCAAACCACAGCAAATATGGTCTCCCAAACACACACACACTTACAGAGACACACACATCGTCCCTTATCACTGCAGTCCTCGTCATCCGTCCCACGATTATTGCGAGCCTGTAGCTCCAGGCCTGGTGCTGGGGGCTCTGACATAGAGGAGTCACACCCGGGAGTCCCAGACCTCAGGGTATGCCCAGCACACAGGGCAAAGGACAGTGACAGTGAGGTGTGGTCAGAGCTGGGAAGCCCAAGACCTGCGGGAACCCAGGGTACGGAAGCCCAAGGGGGCTTCGAGGAGGAGTTGTCCTTGGTCTGGATCCTGAAGCATGGAGACGTGTCCCGGGACCCAGAGGAAGGGCTGGTGGGCGGGAGGGTGCTAGGCAGAGGGAACAGCGCTTGCTAGGTGTTGGAGGAGAGACTGGGCAGGGGCTGTGTGCCAGCTAAGAGGGAGGGCTCCCCTTCTGCAGGCTGCCCTTGCCTGAGGTGTCGCCCAGGTGGACTGCCCTAGTCTGTGGACTGTCCTACTCTGTGGACCCCAGACCCTTTCAGGGAAGCCCTGTCCACACGTTGAGGCTACCGAATGCTGGACCCCTTCCCCGGCCCGTGGTGGGAGACCCTGCGGCCCCGAAAGTCTCCTCTCCAGAGGGGTGGGCACCCATTCTCTGGGCCATTCCGACACTTCCGTCAAGGCTCTGGAAGCTTCCCTCCCTCCACCTCCTACCTGCCTGCCATCTCTGCAGGCCCAGTGCTCTGCTGCCCCTGAGCTCTCTGCTTCTTCCTGGGCTCTGTGTTGTGCCCCACGCTGTGGACAGAGAGCTCCTTCCTCCGGCAAATGTGGCGAATGCGGTGGCCTCCCCGTCACAGGCATCACTGGCATTCAAGGCCCTACTGTCTGCCCATATGCCCTCTCCAGCCCTTCTCCTGCCACTGAGTCCCCACCCGGTCTTGGTCCTTGCGCCACACCAGGGACACCATGGCGCCCAATGAGTCAGGTCTCCTCAGGCCTCTGGGCATCGACATGCTGTTCTCTCTGCCCCAAAGCGCACATTTCCTGAGAGCCCCCTCGATGCCAGGCACCCACCAGAGCTTCGCCGGAGGAGCCCTGCTCATTTGTTTGCGGGTGATGTCTGCACCCTCTGGAAGGAGTGGGACACGCAGGCAGTGGGGAGCCTGGGGAGGAGTGGCAATGCCCAGGTGAGGGAGGTGGAGGGGCAGGGAGGGAGGGGGCTGGGCGAGTGCCTGAGCCAGTGGCCTGGCTCTCCCTGGCCTGTCTCAGCCCCAGCCCCGGTCAGGATCACACTACAGTCAGAAAGACATCTCCTGACGTAGCTGGGCATCCCAGTGTGCAGAGAGGGCCGGGGACCTCCAAGGTCACGTGGAGGCAGGGACAGGGCCTTCCCAGTCCAGCCCAGCAAAGCGCCCTCCAGCGCACTGGTGCCCCAGCCCTACCCCAGAGGCCCACCTGCGGGGAGGCTGGGACGCCATTAGCTGAGACCAGGCCCCTGCTAGGGCTTTCCCAAAAACATCCACGAAGAGTCCTAGAGCAGGCAGGCACAAGGGCAACCGGCCCTGGCCCACACCTCACCCAACACGTTCCCACCTGCACTTCCCGTCGGTGATCTCGGGCAGCAGGAAGGAGCTGCCGTGTTGTTATTATTCTCCTGGCTCACCTGACTGCTGATCACACAGCGGTGGTGCCGCTGCCATGCTGTTTGCGAGCCGGCCCCTTATCTGAGCAGACCACACCTCTGCTCCCGCAGGTACCCTGAGGTTACACACCAACAACGGTGGAAAGCTCACGGAGGGGCCCCCACCAAGGACGTTCACACACATTGTCCCACTGGACACTTCCACCAAGCAAAGGGCCAGCTGGGCAGAAGCTGGGGCCTGAGAGGGTAGGGGGCTTGCTCAAGACCATCCCACAGATCCCAAGTTTCGAGGCTCTGGCACCCTTTTGCCAGCCCAGACGGGGCACGGGGAGGTTCCAGTACCACAGCCCCGTTGCTGAAGGCCCCAACTCTCCCTTCTCCCCCCTTCTCCCTTCTCCACGCAAGTGGCCCTCAGAGACGGGGAGCGCCCTGGGGCCCCATGAAGTCCCTCTGCCCACACACTGCACGGCCTGACCCTGACATACCAAGCTCCCTCCACTCACATTCGACCCCGCCCTCCCCCCTCGGGGTGTCTCTGGACCCATGGGCTTCCCCAGGAGCTGCTGTGCCCTTCCCTCGCCCTGTCGTGGAGAACCAGCCTGTCTTCTCGTGCCTGGCTCTTTCTGGCTCAGACGCAGCTGCGGAGCTGTCATCCCAGCCTTTGATGACATCTTTACTTCTTGTGCACTGTTGTTCAAGTGCCCGATCTGGCCCCAGTCATCTCCCTCAGTCTTTGAACTTGACTGGGGTTGGGGCCGGGTCACCCACTGTCGGGCCTCCCCACAGGTGTGAGGCTTCGGGCAATTCCTTCCCCGGCCACTGCCCCCTGTTTCACCTCCCTCACGTGCAGACACCTGCCGCGTGGTCTTCAGTGACAATACATCCCCTCGGTCAGCAAATATTTGCCCCCTGTGGTTCAGCCCACCTGTAGGCCACCCAGGGTAGGAGCAGAGGGGAGAATGGCCACGAGCCAGCAGGCAGCTGCAAAGCACCAGTGTCGTCTCCCGCTGCCTGGCCAGAGGCGCAGGGCCAGGCCCGTGGGGGCACGCCCTGCGTTGGAGAGCCCCCTGCTCTCAGCTCCACGCACACACTGCGGCCTGTCCAGAGGAGACAAAGTTGGATCGGCCCTCAAACGCTTCCTGCGAAGTCTGGTGGAGACTGTTACATGTAGATGGTAGTATTTGAGATGATTTGAAATGTATACAAAATCATATGCAATAGTATAAGGAACCCAATGTACCGACCATTCAACTTCGGCAGTTATGAAAAATACCCAGTCACCTCCAGCACGGAGCCTTCACTCATCCCTACATTTGGCCGCAGCGTTGGCTTCTCCTGGGACCCTTGAGCTCATGGAATGCAGGACAGAGGCTGATCCCTGTGGGTCCCAGCCCATACCAGGGCCTAGTCCATTTTAGGTGGCATCAAGGTGGTTGGATCCAATCACCAAAGAAGGGGAAAGCAGCAGTGTCATCTGAGTACCAACCCTGGTTAGGTAGGCCTCCCACGTGTCATCTCCCTGTGAGGGAGGGGCTATTAGCCCCATCTTTCAGTTAAGGAAATGGAGGCACAGAGAGGTTGAGTGTATTAACTAAGGTCACATAGCATTAATGGAAGAGGCAGGTTGGGAGCCTATATCTGTCTGGTCCCAAATGGCTCTGTATCTTTGTCAATCCACACCAGAGAGAAAGATTTTGCCATATTTTTGTTTTTGAAAAGGAAGTTGACTTGGGGAGCAACTTGGGGTGCTCCAATCCTGATCCTGTTCCCACTACACAAGGGGCCTTGCCTCAGTCACCTGGGCAGGTGACATGGGGGAGATGGTCCCTCACCTCTCCCCAGGAGCATCCCCTCCACCTCTGCCACCACTCCCAATACCCTTAAAGAGACCATTTCCCTTCCCTCCCTCTGGGGAGTAAAGCCTGTCCTTGGCCCTGGGCCTGCTGGGCCCCTTTTAGTCCCGCTGCTTTCCCCCATCAGCACTTGAGCGGGCACAGGGCGCGGGGTAGCTAACCCCTCACGGACTTGGAGACCCGGTAGGCTGACCCACCTACTTTGCAGATGGAAAGACTGAGGCCTGGAGAGGGAAGGGGCTTCGGAAGCAATTCTAAGGTAGCCCTTCTCATGCGTGTGCTGCATCTTTGTTGAAAGGAGACCTAGGTCCCTATCCCAGCCCCTGACCCTGATTGCTGGCTGCAAGAGTTAGTATTTAATTGTCATAACAACCCTATGAGATTAAACACTGATAATAGGCTCATCTTATAGATGGGACAGCTGAAACACAGAGAGGTAAAGGTGACCTTGCCCAAGGTCACAGAGATGTGGCTGGGATTGGACCCCACGAGTGTGGCTCCAGAGTGTCCATGTTTAGCTATTCTGTGCCTGCTAGTTGCTGGCCTTCCAAGGGGGTTGAGGAATGCTACCCTTGGTCTGAAGTCCCCATTGTCCCCTCCAGGCAACCCCTCATCCAGCTCACCACCCACCTACCTGCCCTGCAAATGAGGCTTTGGTGGGCTATTAGCCCCCACGGTCTAGCAAGAGCAGGGAAGAAGGAGGCCCAGGTGGTGCTGCTGTATCCCCTGTCTCTGCCAAGAGCCCCCAGCCCAGGCCAGGTGGGCCTCCCCATGTCATCCTGCTTGCAAAGCCAACAGACCGTGGCATCTGCAGACCGTGACCTCCTCCCAGCAGACGGCAGCTCAGCTCCGGCAGCTCCTTCGTCAACGCCAACTCCAATGGCTCAGTGCGCTTGGTGGGGCCCAGCTGGGGGGCCCGGCCTCCTGCCTCCTGGAGCCCACCCATGTGAGCCAGGAGGGGCTGTGGGTGGTGAAGGAGGCTTGGGACAGAGGGGCAGACTGGCGTGCAGGCTCAGCCAGGCTGCAGCGTGGCTGTGTGACTTTGGGCAAGCGACTTGAGCTCTCTGAGCCTTCCTTGCCTCACCCGTTCATTCCATTGGCTCTTTCAGGAAGCCAAGGTGTGGAAACGGGCTCTGTACAGGGTAAACCACTGTGCAGGTGGGAGGGGCTCCTGCTACGCTCCTGTTCTCTCCCATGACCCATTTGTCCCAACCTTTCCAAGTGACCCTTGTGGTCACGTCACATTGACGAGGAATGCTCTTGTGCGCTTCAAGGACCATTGCCCTGGCTCTAGGGCCAGGTCTGCACACACTCTCACGCAGGGAACCCAGACTGTCCCGGGCAGGCGGGGGCCTTGGGGAGCCCCCATCCCGCACCCCTTGCCTATGTCGGGGAGGCAAGGAGGCCCAGACGGAAGCCGGCCGGGGTGGGGGTGGGGGTGTAGAAGCGAGGGCAGGAGAGGGTGTGGGCTGCAGGGAGGGGGCCAGGCCTATGTGGAGCTGCAGGAAAGCACAGCTTCGGAGCCCGAGAGACCTCCACCAGCTTTGGGCCTGGAGATCTGGGGCACGGAGGGCCACTCAGCTGGCGGGTTGCCACTATACCAGTCTAGGTATATTATTAAGACAATTTTCTGCTCTGAGGAACAGGCATCTTTTGTGTATGTGTAAAGGTGCCAGCTTCCCTGCTTTTTTGTCATTTATCTCTTTTTGCATCTCCTGTACTTCCTAGGGACTACTCTAGGGCAGGGACTGGGTCTGATGTCTCTGTCCCCAGAGCCCAGGTCAGGGCCTGCCACAGAGAGAACCCTTGACAAGCATTTGCTGAGTGACTGAGTGACCTCCTGTGTGTGCCCTGCAGCTGAGGACCCTGTTCAGGGCTTGCACCCAAAGAAGAAGCCCCTCAAGTCCCAGACAGATGGGGGGACATCAGAAATGCCCAGGTGGGTCAGGAAGGGCATTTCCCCCCTCACCCGGCCAAAGCCCACAATGTGGGTGGCATCCCCTCTGCCCACCCTGCGACCCCCCACTAGGACTGTCCACAGGTGTTCAGGTTACGCACTGCACAGGGGACCAACTGAGGGCCTGGGGAGCCGAGGTCCAGCCTGTGTCTGCCCTTTGTCTGCACTCAGACCTCTCCACAGAGCCTCCCAGGCCTGCCAGTCCCTCCCTTGCGTCTGGGTTCAGCAGTTGGAACAAACTTGAAATATGGAAAGCATCACTGTGGCGCTGACATGTGACACGACAGTGTGGTGAGAGGTGGTGACAGTGGGCTCTGTAGCCAGACAAAGCCAGTGGAAAGACCAGTTTTGCCACTCACCAGCTGTGTGATCTTGAAAAAGTCACTTACCCTCTCTGAGCCTCAGTTTCACAGCATTTTTAAAAATTGAAGTATAATTGACAGAGAGCAAACTGCACCAATATTACGTGTACAACTCAATTATTTCCATATATAATACCTGTGTAACTTTTACCCACGTTACAATAACGATTTTTATCCCCCTGAAGTGTGCCCTTCCTGAGCCTCAGTTTCTCCATCTGTAAAATGTGGGAAACGACTTCACAGAGTGTTGTGAGGATGAAATGAGATGAGGCTCGTCAAGCATTCGGCACAGTGTCTGGCACGCAGCGTGTGTCCAGTCCATGGTGGGCTGTTAGCATTTCCCTCTTGCATTCGCTTAGCAATTTCTGCCTCATTGGAGCTTCTCAACAGGCCTGCATTTTGCCCCTGAGAAACTGAGGCTTGATGGGGCAGTAGTCCTGGCTTTGCTGTGTGACCATAGGTAAGTCACCTCCCTTCTCTGAGCCAATGAAGAGGTCAGATTAGATGTTTCCCTGGGTCTCATCTGACCTCTGGAGTCTGCACTTGATCTTAGCCAAAAGGCCGAGAAGCAATGACCTCTGGAGTCTGTGTTTAGGTTCTGTGGTCTGGGCTCTGGGACCCTGGACTGTTCCCACTCAGTCAGGGGGGTGGGGCCTGGGCCTCCACGCGTTGGGGGAGGAGGGAGGCGCTGTGTTTTGGCTGCCAGCTGGCTGGGCCAGCCCCTGGGGGTGCTGGCGGAGCCCTATCTCTATGTGAACTTACTCTCAGCCCCAAATTGCACACGAGGCACTTTTAGGGATCTATTTACCTCCCCTGTGGCCTCCCGACCCATTTTACATTTGTCAGGAAGAAATTGGAGGAGCTAGAGCTGCCCTTCCTCACCTTGGCCACCCCTGGGACATTCCTGGATCAGATGGGAGTGGAAGTGACAACAGAGAGAGGAATAAATCTTGAAAGACAAAGCCCCACACTTCCTCCATTGAGTACAAATGCATTCCAATACCTTCGCAATTCAGCTCAGGGGCACGGAGGCTGGAGACAGGAGGGGAGAGCAGAAGTCTAGATTTTAGTAAAAAGAACCTGCTCCCCCAAGAGTGGGGGAAGCTCAGCCTCGGCCCACTATCAAGCAACTGCAGCCTGGATCCACTGCCCGCGGGCCGGCCCAGCACCCAGCATTCTAGCCGCCATGCACCGGGCTGTCCCGTATACCAGGGCCCGCAGGGAGTGGGGCCAGGAGGGAGCAGTGAGGCCAGGAAGCTTTGCAGCATGTGACCCCTGTCGCTGGAGCCTCAAGCAGAGAGGAGAGGTCCACTGGGCAAGGCTCGGGGCCAGACAGGAAAGAGTTTGTGTTTGGGCTCCCTCTCCTACCAGCTGGTTGACTTTGGACAAGTTGGCTGTTACTTGAGTTCCAGTTTTCTCACCTGTAACCTAAGGATGATCACACCTTCTCCCAAGATTGTTAGGGGGACCAAAGTGGCAGTATCTGCTCAATGCGCAGCCAGAGGCATACAAATGGGACCCGAGGCGGTACTGTGGTACTGGGTTGGTTGTTTTGCTTTCTGTTTTGATTCTCTACAGCCGCTGTAACAAATTACCACAAATCGTGGGGCTTAAACAACACAAATTTATTATCTAACAATTCTGTAGGCCAGAAATCCAACTTGGGTCCCACTGAGCTAAAACCAAGGTGACAGCGGACTGCAGTCCTTTCTGGAGGCTCTGGGGAGAGTCCCTTCCCTGGCCTTTTCCAGTTCTAGAGGCTGCCTGCATGCCTTGGCTCGTGGCCCCTTCCCTCTTCAGAGCTGGCAAGGGCCGACTGAGCCTTTCTTGCATCCGGTCACTCTGACATCGACTCTTCTGCCTCCCTCTTCCACTTCCGGGGATCCTGTGAGTACAGTGGCCTCATTCAGGTAGGCCAGGATTATGTTCCTATTTTAAGGCCAGCTGATTAGCAGCCCTACTTCCATCTGTGATATTAATTCCCCTTTGCCATTTACCATAGCACATTGGCAGGTTCCAGGGATTAGGGTGTGGACATCCTTGGGGCAGGAGAATGTTCTTCCTACCACTGCATTCAAGTCACTCATTCCTCCAGGACTGGGAGACTCGCTACCCCCATTCATGAGGAACTGGTCGGTGCTACAGACTGTAGTCTTGTGTGTGTTTTCCTTCCTTCCCTCTGCCAAGTAGGAGCCATTACTGTGGTCACCCTGTTCGCTCTCCGCCACTGTGGAGCAGTGGAGTGTTGGGAGATTTTCACTCAGCCCCAGATTGTAAGGACATGTCTAACTCTGAAGGAAAAGGATGTAAGTCGCCTAGAGACTCTGAACTCAGTAGTTATATGGGTCTTCAATTTGTCTTCTATTTGAGGGAGGGTCCCTGTCCCCCTAGGGATGCGTAGGGGACCGAGGTGTTTGAAGAAGACAATGTGAGGCGCAGAAGGGCAGGGCACCAATGGGGGAGATTCGGGTCCCTGACATCTGAGGACATGGCTTTAGAGGAGGCTGCACAGTTTGTCCTGAGTCCCACAGATCACGTGCTGTGGAGTGATGCCCACTTTGCTCAGTTTCCAGAGGTGACTCCTCTGGTTTGGGTCTGGGGAAGGGGTCTGCTGTCATCTTTTCCTGGAGTCAGACAGCCCTGGGCTTCCATTTTGCTCCTTCTGTTTCCAAGATGTGTGACATTGGACCACTCACGTCACCTTTCTGAACTTCAGCGTCCCATGTGTCAGTTACGGAGTTGTGATGGGAACTATTGATAATGAAAGTAAAGCACAGTGCTTGGCACTGAGGAGGCGCCCTGGGACTGGTAGCTATCATCATCGTCATCGTCATCATCATCATTGTCACTGTCATCATCATCATCGTCGTCATCATCATAGTGGACCCAGGTCTAGACTCCACTCCTCCTTCCATGCTTTCTCCCACTGCAGCCAGCACGCCAGAAGCCCGATGCCTCTCAGGCCCCGGTATCTTGGGCCTGGGCTTCTGTTTCCCTGTGGCCTAGAGCCTGGGGTCTGATCCCTGCCCTGCGGAAGGAAATGTCCCATCCTTTGACTCAGGGACGGTGTGACTCCTACCACAACTGCCACTCACTACTCACCCCTTTGTGCTTGTCCCCTTCTGGTCGCTCTTCAAGGGGCAGGCCTGTGTCGGTCGTGGTCAGCGTCTTACTCGGTGCGTTGTGTACAGAAGAGGCTCCCTAAATATTTGCCGAAGGACCGAATGAGTGCCCTGTGACTGAACTCCTGGAGTGGGCAGCCTGGTGCCATGGCAAGGGCCCAGCCTCTGGGTGCCCTGGGAGGCCTCCAGTGACCACATGTGGAGAGGCAGCAGAGGTGGTGGAGTGAGGGGAGGTAGGTGGTCCCACCCATTTCAGAATCGCAGAGCTGAGGCCGGCAGGGGCTTGCTCGTGATCTGCCTTCCAATCAGTGTCGAGCTGGGACCGGGCCCGAGCTCTGTGCCCAGGGCCTGCCTCTCAAAGCCCATCTACTGCTAATTTCTGTGCCCACAAATCTGCGTGTTTATTTTCATCTGAATGCTTTATTTATTTCACTGATGATTTCTGTTTACAATAGAGCCTTTTGTTCTTCAAAATGATATTGGATAAGCCTAGAAAAAGGGGCAGTCATTCTGGAAGCATCTTCCAAAGCCAATCATGATGAGCTCTACTGGGGTGCCAGCCCTACTACTGTTCTCAAAGACCCCAATGAAAGTCGTTACGCGAGCAAGCTACGAACCTATAAGCAAATGTGTCAACTTACGAACAATCAAGTCACTCCCTGATCCGTGCTGGATATTAGCCAAGACCTGGATATTAGCAGCTGAGTGAGTTGCACAACGCTGTCCCTCGGGGGGGATCGTTGGATGGGAGGGATTTTCCAGCTCGTGACTTGGATGAACCTGGAGTTGTTTCCCTATCGACAGCCCCAGCCTGAGAGGCACCAGCAGCCTCTGCTGAGGGGTGGCTGAGACAGAGCGGGGGTGTGGGCCGGCCCAGTCTGTCCACGCCTGGCCTGGTGCTGTGGCCCTTGGAAGTCTTGGGGGGATTTGGGCCTACGCAGCAGCCCAGGGGAGCTCCCTGGAAACCCAGCCTCCCGGGTGGGGAGGGGGCTGGTTTCCAGGGAGACAGGGCACCCTCTGCCCAGCAGGGAGAGGGCCAGAGCTGGCAGAGAGGCCCAGAACAGCAGGGGAGGAGACCCCGGCCCTTGGAGCTGAAGGGCCCAGGGTGGGGGAGGAGGATGCTGTGTGGGAAGAGGGCAGGAAGGGGGACTTGGCAGCGGCCTCGGCTGCCTGGTCTCAATTTACTTGTGAGGAGCCTCCTAATAGCTGGGTGAGAGCTGTGCACGCTTTCCTGAGAGCCTGCTAAGTGTTTATGGAATGATTTGTGAGGAGAAGTTTCTTTGGAAGCAGCTAGGGGAAGGTATGTTATTAAGAGCTCTTTCTCCTAGTTCCCCTTGGCCCGCTTTCCCCCGGCCCCTGGGGTCTGGGCAGCCCATGGTCACAGCAGCTGTTTGCTATTTTGTAGGCCGGGGCCGGGGAGCCCACGGGGCCGGGAGGAGACAGGGAAGTGGGGTGATTTCCTCCTCCCCAGGGTGGCGTGCTGCAGCCGAGGAGAAGGAGCAGAGCGGGCCTTCTTCTGGAGGAGGGCGTGGGGCTGCCACAGGGCCGAGGGGGAGAGAGGTCAGGGGGCCGGGGGCAGCCGAGAGGTGGTGGGTGACAGGGACTGAAGCTGGCCAATAGTCATCCAGTAATATGGAAGTTGCCGGTGAGGGATGTGGACAGGCCGGGAGGACAGGGAGGGCAGGGATGCCTTTGCCTTCCCCACCAGGCTGGGAGCTCCTGGGGTGAGGGCTGCCTGCTCATCTTCCTGGCCGCTGCATCACTGCACGCTCAGGGCTGGCCCTGCGCAGGGGCTCAGTGTGGCGAGTGGTGACCCCAGAGGGCCTCTGAATGGCGGCTGACTCACTTGCCCGCCCTTACCTTGCCCCCATCCCGCCCAGCATGGGGTCACTCCCGCCAGACAAGGGCACAGTGAGGACACTGGGCCAGCCCTGGAAGTTAACTCCGAATCTTGGTCTGGGAAGCCCAGGACAGTCCACAAATTGTCCCATCAGCAGAACTCTGCCCAACCTGGTTGCCACAGAGCAGCCCCTTTACCCTCCAGAGATAGCCACTGGCCACACAGGGCCACTAGGAAGGAGCCAGTGACTGGCCATTTCTGATTCTCTGAGCCCCGTGCCAGGGCATGTGGGCCCACCATGATCTTTGTCCCAATTTATAGGCACAACAGCCCTGGGGCATTGAGTTTTTACCTCCCCAGATCTTATAGCTGAGAAAACTGAAGCCCAGAGATTGAGGCCACTCTGCTGAGGTCACACAGTAAGTACCTGCCCAGGTAGGGATCAAGCTCAAGTGCTCAAACCAAAACTGGCGCTCCTACCTGTAAGCCACACTGGCCAAAGACACTCACCTCTGTCATCTGATTCTGCACACTGCATCGTCATTGCCCATGACGTCTATCAGTGCCCCTGACTCTCCACTTACTTGGGAGCTCCCGGAGGATAGGGGTCAGGTTGGCTTCATCCTGGGTCCTTAGGTCCCTGTACTGGGCTGGGACAGACGAGATGGATGGATGAATGGGTGCATGGGCAGCTAAACTCTAGGTCAGAATTTGGAAGATAGAATTCCAGGTGGAAAGAACTGCATGAACAAATTAGCGAAGCTCAAACATGGTAGGGGCTTAGAGAGTGGCCGGCCCCGGGTCAAGGGGTACACCTTTGGGGCAGTGGGTCTCAATAGGTGTCAAGTACCAAACTGAGGAGTGTACTGGAAATTTGTGGGAGTGGGTTTTAGATGTCACAGTGATTGGGGTCTCCACTGGCATTTGGTGAGTGGGGACAGTTGAAAGTCTTGGGGACATTTGGGTGAAGGAAAAGCCTGTTTATAATTACCTGTGGCTTTAACCTAACTCTGTTTTATGTATAAGCACATTTTTTTTAGCATGATTCTAACATACTCTGAATTTTCCAGGACTATCACCAGCTTATAAATTGAAGGAAGATTGTCCTTTGTTCAGAACATTGTTGAGACTGATCCACTGTTTCACAAAATTATATCCTCAATGGCAACACTTCTCATGATGTTCAAGGACCAATATGGGACACCTGGCCAGTCTGCACACAGCAGTTGCAATCATGGTGAACCTACACACAGACCCTTCTATTATGTCTTCTAGGGTAGTTGGCCCTGAGGACGAAAACAGTAAAATATGCATTTTTTATTTTTTGAGACAGGGTTCACCCTGTTGTCTGGGCTGGAGTGTAGTGGTGTCATCATAGCTCAGCGCAGCCTCAAACTCCTGTGCTCAAGTGATCCTCCTTCCTCAGCCTCCTAAGTAGCTGAGACTACAATCACACACCACTATACCTGGCTAATTTTTCAATTTTTTGTAGAGGCAGGATCTCACTATGCTGCCCAGGCTGGTCTCAAACTCCTGGCCTCAAGCAATCTTCCCGTCTCAGCCTCCCAAAGTGCTAGGATTACAGGCATGAGTCACTGTGCCTGACCAATAGGTATTTTTATTATTATTATAAGTTACTTTCCATGAATTTCATTTCAGTGTTACTCAGTGTTGTGCTGGAGCCAAGTCACACGGAGTATACTGTGTGCATTTCTTTCTGACTGCGCTCTGTGTCGTCACGTTGGTAGTTTGAAATCAGCCATGATGGAAGTATTTACACCATGGAAATTGGCAAATGATAGAGATTAAGTTTTTTTTTTTTTT
>VBSM01001265.1:39693190-39714214 GCA_008086735.1 Cheirogaleus medius | reverse complement strand
TGAGGTTGCTGTGAGCTAGGCTGACGCCACAGCACTCTAGCCCAGGCAGCAGAGAAAAAAAAAAGAATTTAGCAAGTAGCAGTTTTGCATGGCAGACGCTGGGGCTGCCCTGTTGCGCTGGGCTATTATTTTGTTCTTTGTAGTTTTGACATACAAAATTGGCCAGGAAAGGAGAGGCCAGGTGCCTTTGACAGTGACCAGCCCTTGACTTGCCTTCCTAGAGGTTTTAAACCCCCACCAAGTCCCCAGTCCCCCCTGGTGTCAGTCCCGCCCTCCCCATCCTGTGGAGCTCCAGCCTGCAGCCCAGGGGCTCGGCATCTACGTGACAGTAACACGCCCAATGTTGGAGCCCCCACCCTGTGCCAAGTGCTTCTCCTGCATTACTTCCTTCTCTCCACCTCCCACCTCCAGTGGGAAGTCATCTCATTTTTCCTATTTTTAAGATAAGAAGCCAAGCCCAGAGAGAGGATGTAACTTGTCCGAGGTCACCCAGCTAGCAAGTGGTGGAGCCAGGACCAAAAGCCAGGCTCTCTGACTCTCAGCCAGGCTCTTAACCCCACACTCAAACTTTCGAAGGGAAGATGGTATCTGTTCCACCCCTCCCTTTGGTGAAGTCCAATGTGTAGGTCAGAGCTGGAAGGGACCAGAGAAGTGACCTAATGCTATGATTCTCAACAGTTCATAAATCCACCCCACCCCCGACACACACAGCTTCATTACCAAAGAGACTGTCCCACCGTGAGCGAAGCAGAGGCCTCTTTTTCTAAGGAAGGCTGTTTCTGCCGCTCTGTTTATCATGTAGGTAGGGGCAGGCTGAATAATAGTGATTTCAGAGGAGTTATTGAGAGCCAGCGTTATTGCTATGGCTTTAGAACACAAACAGAAAAAGAATCTGTTAGTCACTGAGGAGTGTAATGAGCCTGTTGAGTAATCAGCCTGCCGGCCACGGTACCTGTGAACCACAGGATGATAAATGAAATGCCACGGCCAAATTCCCGGACACTTGCAGGAGGGCGGGGGCCTGTGGGGCAGGGAGGTCACAAGCCTCATTCTGGAAACCCTGCTTCCTACCAGTGGACAGAGGACCCCTGCCCTAGTTCAACTACCCATTTCACAGACAGGGAAACCGAGGCCCAGAAAGGAGAAATGGTTTAGCCAAGGTCACCCAGCAGGTTCAGGACAGAGTCGGGGCTCCACGCCAGTCCTCGCTGGCTGTCTACAGTTTGGGAGGACAGCTAGTGCTCATGGACTATGGCTGAGGTCACATGGAGTGTTCTCCATCCCTCCCTGACCTGCTTTCTTCCTCCCTCTGATATTCCCTAGCTGAATCCCCAGACCCCCTTCCCCTCCCCTTTGCAGATAAAGCTGCCAAGGTTTCAAGAGAGGCTTGGGGACAGGGTGTGGCTTCTGGAACATCCAGAATTGGGGACGAGCTGGAATAAGACCAGGACTTGTGTCTACTCTCCTCTGTCCATTCACAGCTGTGTGGGTGGATCCAGACACTCTCTTGGATTTGTCAAGTGGGCAGAGAGACCAAAAGTGTCCCCAAAATCCAATCAGAAAGGGCCTCCTTGGAAGGAACAAAGACTGGGAAAGATTGGGCCAGGGATTTGACTTCTGAACACTCAAGATCCTAGCCACTATGTGAGCCAGTCATTTCCTTTGCCTGGGCCTCAGTTTTCCTCTTTTGTAAAATGGGTACAGGGATGTTCATCCATTCAGCAAAACTTTACTCAGTGCCCAGTCGTCAAAGGTAACACTTTAGTGCTTATAATGTTCCAGTTACTGAGCTCAGCCATTCTCCATGCATTCTCTCATTTAAATCTCACAACAACCTCGAAGCTAGGTTGTATACTTCCCATTCTAGTGGTAAGGGAACTGAGGCTCAGAGAGTTTTAAGACCTTATCCTGGACCCCACAGCAGGTCCAGGATCCATATGCAGGAGCTGAAGGACCACATTCTGCAGGTGCTTGAAGCTGGATTGTGGCATCGGCTCGAGCGGGAAGCTGAGGCCCAGCCATGGAGAGACAGAGGCAGCCCTTAGAGGAGGCTGCTGCACCCTGGGCACAGAACTAAGTCCTGGGGCCCAGCCATGCCCAGTGTGAGAGGAGGGCATCTAGTGACCTCTATCGTGACATCACTGGTCACTTGGCTGCCGGGGTTCTCATTAGCAGAACTGGAAGGCACAGGGGTTTCCCAGTCCCCACCCACTCTGGCCAGCTACCTAAGTAGCAAGCATGGATGCTCTGAGGGAAGCTGGGTTCTCAGAAGGACAGCCCTTCCAAAGCCACCAGGAAACAACTCAGGTATTTTACAAACATCTGCTGATTTGATCCCCCAAACAGCCCTGTGACATGGGCATCACTACCCTCATTTTACAGAGGAAGAAGCCCAGCAAGGTGAAGTGACTAGTTCAGAATCATCCAGTACCGTGATTTTGACCTGGATCCATCCGCCCGTTGTTTTTCTCTGTCCCCATCACTAATCCATATTTGTTGCAGGACAGTGCAGGAGTTCCTACACCTCCCTGGGCCTCTGTCTCCATGAGGTAGGAAAATTCATGCCTGCTTTTGTTAAAATGTGTTGGAAGATTTCAATGAGATCATGGGTGGAGACGTGCTTTGAAGTTCTGCCCACAACTGACATACTGCTATTAAGTGATTTCAGGAGTGTTGGTGACTCGTTAGGCTAAAAAGTGTCTACTCCTCTGGCCTGCTCCCATGCCTAAAATTTCACCATTAGAGCTGCTTCCCCAGCTTTGTTACTAGTAAGTCCCCTAAAAGAGTGGCACGGGTAGGGCAGGATTATCCATCATGCTCAGACTCTAGTACCTTTACAGCATCGTTGTATAGTTGAGTCAGGTCATTTCCAGGGGACAGATGGCCTGGGACAAATGAGCAGTTGCTCTAGACCTGGGTGAAGTCCTCTCAGATAAGCTCTGTCCCATCTTCTTATAGGAGAATACACCACTTCCCACGGGAGGTAGAGGTGGCCAAAAGGTTCTGTGGCCATCTGCTTTGGACCCCAACAAGTCTGGTGACCCAGGTCCAGGAGTCAGAGAGGTGGGCTCTGGGAGGCCCAGCTGTGTGGAATGCAGACAGACAGGAGGCATTTGGGGAAGACTGAGAGCCCCGCTGAGTGGCCAGAAGCTGCCCAGCAGCAGTGTGGCCAGCACAGAGATCAGTACAAAATGGGTCTACCCAGAATGGACAGGTGGAGTGGAGTTAGAGGCAGGATGTGGGTGGCAGGAGGTCTCAGTTATTACCGGAGGGGTTTGAATGTACAGAGGTTTCTGAGTGTTTGGGGTGCAGTTGTCTCCAGTGCAGGGGGCGAGGTCAGCTCCAACGATGAGGTCTTGGGTTGGGGTGATGTCATCTGAGGCGATGTCATCTCCAGGGATGAGCTTCTGGGCCAGGACGGTGTCTCCTGGGATTTGGGATTGGGATTTCCTTTCCCAGCGGATACCCACTTGGGCTGATGTGGGCTTCAGGATTTATGAATACCATGTTTGGCTGAAACAATAGCTCGTTTGGGGAGTTTGGACCTCCAGACTGCAAATCAATGAAAGCACTCAAACCAGTGGTAGTAAGACCACAGCCACCAAAGTGGTGTGTAGCTGCACTTGACAGGTCTCTGTTGTTGGTTTTGGTGGAAGTTTAGGTTCAAATGGGTCCCCTGTCAGGTGAGCAGTTGCCTGGCCTGTGGGACAATCCGTTTGACATGGGTCCCGGGACAGTGTGCACCCTCCGGCAGCTTCCAGCCCTTATGGGATGGGAACAAGATGGAAAATTTATAAAGATAGGTCAAGGCCTGGGGCAAGATAGAGACTCATTTTTAGGGGTTTATTTGCCGGATTAGAATTTTAAAAGGAGTTATTTGAGGAGGCCATTATGTCTTTCACTTAAACTGGTTATCTGGGACTAATCAGACATAACAGTTCTGTTGAAGGCCTTTTCCAAGAGCTCAGCATTGTGTATTTGAGACACGAAATGTGCATCTTGCTTAGTACCAGTAACGTCTGTAACTCCAGAGGGAATAAGTGAACCAGTGAGGCCTGTGTTGTGACTTTAGTGTATGTAGACATGTGAGATTTGGATTTATATTCCGGTGTCTGTGAGGCAGGAGATCACCAGCATTCTTCATCTTGAAGGGGACAATTTGTAGGTAATGGCCCAATGGTTTATAATGAACGTGAAGGTGAGACCACTTGCGGAGCGGGGCGTCCAGTGCTAAGACGACTACCTGAGGTTTGGCCAAGTGTGTTGTCCCTTGGGTCCCCTGCTCTATTGGGGACATCCTAGCTAAGGGATGCAAACAGCAGCATCCCATCACACTCCACTGCCTATGATGGCGAGCAGCGCCAATCCATAGTCCACTAACTCCCACCATTGTTCCCTCAGTTTACCCAGAGGGGCTCCCCAGGTAGCCCAGGGGGGTGGGGGAGGGGTGACCTCCTCAAACGCCCTGGTGCTCTGGCAAGGGACTGAGGACTGGGGAAGCCACCCCCCTCCTGCAGGTGGAGTATGGCAGAGGGCCCAGGTTTGACTCCATCCTGTCTCAGGGAGACCTTGGTAGCCATGCCGAGCTTGTAGGATGCTACTCCTGTGACCCGAAGCATAACGGGCAGCTGGGTCCCAGGCTCAGGCTGTGAGAGCCTCTATCTCCAAGACAGCCCGGTAGGTAGCCAGGCAGGGTGGAAGGAACCTGGCACCATGAGCAGGACCATGAGGAGCAGCCAGGTGTCCAGAAGGGTGGGGACAGTGGCGGGCACAGCTAGAACAGTGAGGCAGTGAGCACAAAGAGCCAGCCTCTCTTATCTGCTGCTTCTCTTTTCCAGGAACTGGTTTCTGTGCAGCCCCCTGGGAAGGCCGGGCCAGCGGAGCCTCTGGGAAGGGCGCTGCGGGCCGGGGTGGCTGCACGCTGAAGCCTCCCTGACCCAGCACACCAGTGGCACAGCGATGTCTGCACGAAGGCAGGACGCAGGTAGGAGAGTGAGACCGCGCACCGGTTGCCGCATTACCAGGAAAACATCGAGGAGTAGATGACGGAGCCCCACACACTGCAAACCGTGAAAATAGTGCAAAAGCCATTTTCATGCCTGCTCTCCCCCTGCCCCGGGTTGTCTGTCCATCGATCGGAGTGCGTGCCCCTCGGAGTAGATGTCAGCACCTCCCTCCTTCCTCCCTCCACCCCCACGGTCCTCTCTGTGTCTTTTTAAGAGTTTTTAACTTTTTATTTTAAAATAATTATAGATTCACAGAAGTTGATCTATAGGTTCAACTCAATTCCTAACAAATCTCAGCCCAACTTTTTTTCTAGATATAAACAAGATTATTCTAAAATGTATATGGAAAGGCAAAGAAGCTAGAATAAAACTATTTTGAAAAGGAATAATAAAAGGGAGGAAGCACCTACTTGATTGAAGACTTCTGGAGCTGAAGGGAGGACAGACACACATCGACAGGACTGAACAGAGTCTGCAAATAGACTAGCACAGTATGGCCACTTGAGTCTTTAAAAACCTTTATTTTGAAATAATTATAGGTTTACAAGAAGTTGTAAAGATAGTACAGAAGAGCCCAGTGTGCCCCTCACCCAAGTTCCACCAACAGTCACATCTTAGATAATCAGAGGACAATGTCAAAGCCAGGACACAGGCGCTGGTACAGTGTGCATCTACAGCTCGGTGTCATTCTGTCACACGTGCAGCAGTCACACAGCCACCACTGCAATCCAGCGAGGTGCAGAACTATCCCTTACCACGAGGGTCCTCTTATGCTGCCCCTTCGAGCCACACCCCCTGCCCACACATCAGTCCTCTGTGCTTGCTGCTTCGGTCCCCTCCGGCCCTCACTGTTCTCACCCTTCTGGACCTCTGGTGGTCTCACTTGGGCTGCCAAATTCCTGCCATCCAGCGTGCCCGTCCCCAATCCCCAGCCGCCACTAATCCATTTGCCATCTCCGTAATTTTTATCATTCAAGAACATTAGACAAATGGAATCCTACAGTACGTGACCTTTTCAGACTGGCTTTTATTTCACTCAGCAAAATGCCCTGAGATCCATCCAAGAGGTTGCGTATACGTATCAATAGTCCATTCCTTGTTATTGCCCCTCACTGTTTTGCCAGGGCCATATGCGCTCGAATCCACTGGTAGGGTGGGCTGGGAGGTCTTCCTAGCCCTGGCTGCTGTGCTGGGTGACTGTGAGCAATCCTCTGCTCTGGGCCTCACCTCCGCAACTGTATGGTAAAGGTTTGGACCCCATGGTCTCAGGACCCCTCATCTGTGACATCCTCAGGACACCCAGTGACTTCCCTCCACCAACAAAAACCTACATAGTTGCTCACTGCACTCAGTATGGAGTTCAAACTCTTCAGCCCAGCACTCAAGGTCCTGCATAAACTGGTCCCTGAGGGCTCTGCACCCCATCTCTCGCCACTTCCCACCTCCCTCCTTAGGCCCCAGCAACATGGAATCAGTTGTCACTCCCCAGACTCTTGGGACACCCTTCCCTCGCCCATCTGCTGCTCTCACCTCCCTAGGCAGATATTGCCCCCTCTTGGAAGCCCTCCCTGACTGTCTGCACACTCCAACAGAGTTACTTTGTACCACCAGCTCCTGTTCTCATCCAAACACCACACTGTTTTTGTCTGCCTTGTCTGTCTCTGCACCTGGCTGGACACTCCTGGCATGGGACAGGGAAGGGTGACACAGGGTACCAGCGGCCAGTATAGTGCCAGGCATAACACAGACCCTCTGTGAGGACAGAGTTCTGGCCACCTCCAGCCTGGGAGGATGCCTCGTCCACCTCCTCCTCCTTTCCCTCCTCCCTGTCTCCTCCTGCTTCTCCTCCTCCTCTTCTTCCTCCCCCTCTTCCACCTCCTCCTCCTTTCTTCCTCTTCATCTTCTCCCCCTCCTTCTCCTCCCTCTCCTCCCCCTCCTCCTCCCCCTCCTCCAGCTCTGTAGGCTGTTCTGCCCGAGGCAGGTGAACTCACACTCCAATGCTCTCATGTGGCTTAGCCAAGCCCAGGGCTTTCCTTCGAACACAATGAAAACCACACATTACTCTGTCATTGTTAGAAAGGTCGATGGAAAAGCTGTCTATTTACCCTCCCAGCTGGATTTTCCTATTCTTTAGAGCCCAAGCTCTCAGGGGAACTTAGAATTCTAGGATCTTGGAATCACAGGATAATGGAATCTTAGTCTGATGTAATCCTAGAATCCTACAATTACTGAATCATAGAAAGCCACAATAATGATAACTTAGTATTATGTTATGTTAAAACCAGAGATTCCATTTACAACATGGAATCTTCGTATATGGAATCCTAGAATCCCCAGCGTGTTTGTGCCAGAAATGTTAGGTTGTGCCCAAGGGTCCCTCTCCTGTAGTATCCGTGACAACCCCTCTGCCCAGGGTCACACAGCAGGCAAGAGAGAGGCAGGAAGGCTATGGCCCTCCCAGCTGGGTCTCCTGGGAAGAGGGAAACTTCCTCAGCAGTGAGAGGAGGGCTTTAGAGGCAGACAGACCCGAGTCGGATCCCACCTGTGATCCTGGACAAGCCACTCAACCTCTCTGACCTCCAGTTTCGTCACAGCAAGGACATAATAATTTCGGATGGTCAATAAGCTGCTAGCTTATATGTTATCAGTGTTCTAAGCTTTCTTTTGATATGAAGCCTGCACAGTCTTGAACAGTGCCCGGCTCTCTGAAACGCTTTGGTGGACTGATGGGACTTGGAGATGAATGGCAGGAAAAACAGGTGTCTGGGACAAAGCAGGGGCTGAGGACACTGATCTCAGGCCCACCAGGGAAGGGCACAGATGAGTCCTCCAGTTAAACCTTTCTTGGGTAACTACCTCTGCCTGAAAACCTTCCTATGGGGTGTTCGTATCATTGCTGGAGCCTCCGTTTCTTCATCTGTAATGTACAGAGAGCACCATTCTTGGGGTGCTCTTAGGGCAGGGCTAAAATGTATCCACTTTTTGATCTACGGCACAGCGTGGGCCAGAGGCACACGACACACATTAAAAACAAAGACTATTAATCAACTGTGGGTTGGAAGGGACTGTGTGGTCATCTGGTCCACCTGTCATTTGTGCCTTCTCCCATACGACATGCCGTCATTTCAGCTGCCTCCCCCAGAGGTTGGGTGTCTTCTTCTAGGTGGCCCAGTAAGGAACTGGTCAAGAGCTGTCTAGACCCCAGCTAGTCCGTCTCCTTGAGCCTGTTCTTTTTCATTTCGCTCCACAGGGTGGCATTTGGTCTTCATAGTCTCTGACTTTGTCAGTACTGAGGGAGAGGGGGCCGAGGTGGGGGTGGGGGCTGGGGGTGGGGTGGGTGGGGGGTGGCCTCCTTTCAGGACATCAAAGCCAGCCAGACCTCTCCGTGCCCTTGCTGGGAGGTCTGGAGGAGCCTGCCCCGTCAGCATGTGGGCAAAGGCAAGCCCCTCCTGAGGGGCAGGATGCCGGGGCAGTGGGGGATTGGAGGCTGGGTTGGGATCAAGTTGCCCTGAATGGAAACAAACTCCAACCCCAAACCAAATAGAGATTCCAGGAGGAACTGGGTGTCCCACAGCAGCCCCAGGCTAGGCTGGGACAGGGAGGGGCCAAACAATGAACCTAGGGCTCCAGGCTCCCTGAGGGCCATGAGCTTCCCAGGATGCTGAGCGGCCCTCCCTGGGAGACCCAGGCAGATGGAATTTCTATCCTGTGAGCCAGCAGCCAGCCATGGGGGAGAGCAGCCCCAGGCCTGTGTTTACATCTGTCAGACAAACATCCACGGAGGGCTTGCTGTCTCCCAGCGCCCAGGCCAGCCCCGCTGCTGCTAGATTAGCAGCACAAATGGTGGGGGGCACGTTGAACTGATGGCGGCAGGGCCCTAGCACCTCCTGGGGCATGGGTTTAGGCATGAGCAAAGCTCAGGTGGGGCCCCTCGGCCAGCGTCTGTGCTCACATTTGGATATGCTGCTGGCTTCCAAGAGAAATGGCAGCTTCTCATAAACCAGGCCCTAGGGCTGGGATGGCAGGGTTTGACAGGGTACCTAGCCCCTGGTTCTGGAAGAGCGGATGTTTCTTTTCATTCCACAGACATTTTTATGCCCTGCCCTCCCACCCTTCCTCCCCACTGATGCCACCACCTCCTCATCCTGTGTCCCTCATCCGGCAGCCTCAGAGGTCCTCTCCTCCTGTCCTGGCCACGGCTTCACCCTGCCCTTATCCCCCGGGGCTTGCTATGTCCCCCAAGTACTGTGATTCCCACACCAAGAGCAGGGAACATTCCTCATTAAGTGGGTCCTGGACTCCTCAGTGACTGAGAGACTGAGGACAGAGAGAGTATCAGGGCCTGTCGTGGGTTGAATTGTTTCATCCCCCCAATATATATGCTGAAATCCTAAACCTAAGTACCTGTGAATGTGACCTTATATGGAAATAGGGTCTTTTCAGCTATAATTAGTTAAGTTGAGGTCATACTGGTTTAGGGTGGGCCCTGAATTCAGTGTGACTGATGTCCTTATAAGAAGAGAAGACACAGAGACATAGGGAAGAAGGCCATGTGACAAGAGGCAGAGACTGGAGTCATACAGCTGCAAGCTAAGGAATGTCAAAGATTGCTGGCCGCGGTCAGAAGCCAGAAAGAGGCAAGAAATCTTCCCTAGAACCTTCAGAGGAAGTGAGCTGCTGCCAACACCTCAACTTCCAGCGTCCAGAACTGTGAGAATAAATCTGCTGTTTGAAGCCACCCAGCTCACAGTACTGAGTTATGGCAGCTCTAGGAGCCTAACCCAAGGTCTTACAGCTGACTGCAGACTCCACTCAGCCCCTCCCAGCCGAGCTCGCTCCGTGGTGGCGGAATCATGTCCCTCCGCAGGTCACAATTCTCCTCTGGCTCCCTGTGGCCCTGGCACCCATGCCCCTTCATAACGGGTCCCTCCACCTCCCCCGGCAGCCTCTCCCACTGCTGCCTGCCCTCTCGCAGTTTTGGCTGCCCCAAAGGATAGTTCTGTTGTCCCCTCCGTGTCTTTGCTTGTGCTGTGTCAGAAAACACACCTTTCCCCAGTTCACTTCTGCTCATTCTTTAACCCCTCTCATTTCTCCCGTGAACAATAGCCAACATTTGTAGAGGCTTCTTGTGGGCCTGGCACTGTGCTGAGTGCTTCCTGTGAGTCGCTTCATTCAGCCTTAGCTCTGGGAGGGAGGTGGCCTTACCCCCATTTTACAGACAGGGAAACCAAGGCCCAGCTGGGGCTCCATGGGCTTCCCGCGGCCATCGGGGCACCGGCGGGGTCGGGAGCAGGCCTGCCCATGTTCTGCTGCTGCTCCCCGGTGCCGCCGTCCCTGGCGGGGAGCCCTCGCCTCCCCAGGAACATCTGCTCTCCCAGGCCTCCAGCTGCTGCACGTTTCAGGATAACAAATTACGCTGTAACAAGAGGTGAAATCAAATGCAGTCCAAATAGTTTTCCGCGGCAATTTCATGCAAAATAATTCCAAGGCATCCGTCTTCTTCACCATGTGGGGTTAGAACACATGGAGACAGGAGGGCTGAGGAGCCAGAACCCAACCTGACTCTCACAAATAAATAAACAAGGCATAGACGACATTGTGGCCAGCAGGCGGCTGGAGCATAAATCAGGGCTTTTATGGGGCGGGCGACCTGTCAGGGACCAGACCCCCTGCCTGGCCTCTGAAAGAGAAAACCAGTGGACGTCCTTGTGATCCGAGCCGGGCCCACTCGCCAACACGCCCACCCAGGGTCCCCCGCCAGGCCCTCGGCCCCACCTGGCAGCCCCCTGAGGTTTACCAAGGGTGGGATCCCAAGTACATACCCACCCCCTGCTTTTCTCACTCACTCATTCATTCACTCTGTACTTCATGTATAATGAGCATCCAGTAAAAATTTCCTGAATGAATAAGTTTGCTCACTTCTTTCCTCCTTCCACGTTTTTCCCACCTACCTCCCATAAGAATTTCTCCACTGTGTCTGCAGGGCTGAGGTCACTCCTTCAAGGTGCAAAGCCCCTGGCCAGCATGCCTGATGCGCTGAGCTGAGTCCCTCCTCACGCCCTCAATACGGGGAGAGGGGGGGCTTGTGGGGAGGGGGGCTAGGCAGCCCTGGGGCCCTGCCTCTTGCCAAGACTCCCCCCAAACAGGGACGGGTTTGGAGATGGCAGCAAGACAACAGGTTCCTTTGTCCCCCTGGAATACTGTGTGGCCTGCACCTCTGAGGAGGGTCCCTTCTCTCTGTGCCTTACTGCCCTTCGGCGGGTTCTAGGAAGACCCCTTTCTCCTAAGCTCCAGGCTGCTGACTCGGCCCGTGGTTCCCTTACCCCCAAGCCCAGCACCACTTCACCCACCCGGATTCTGCATTTGGTGCTTAGTGGGTGTTCAGTGAATGACAGCTCTTACTGCCCCCCATTTTATATGTCAGTAGTCCTCCAGGTTTTTTTTCATGTATTCATTCAATGAAAAATTTATTGTGTTAAAAAAATTTTATTGTGTTAAAACACAGAAAACGTAAAATTTACTATTAGTGACATTTAGTATTCACAATGAGCAATCGTCACCACTATCTAGTTCGGGAACATTTTCAACACCCTAAAAGGTAATCCCCAGTTCCCCATTCCCCCAGTCCCTGGCAACTCCTAGTTTCCTCGAGGCTTTGCAATGACGATTCTAACGTAGGTGCAGTAGAATGCATGATCCCCAGCTCACTGGTGAGAAAGCACACACACAGACACACACAGAGACACGTGCGTATGGTGGACACACAGCCAGCCCCACCCACTCTCCACAGAGCAGCACCTTCTTCGGGGCGTGTCCCGGGTCTCCCTCCAAGCCCCTTCCTGACACCTTCATGGCTGAAGCAGATGCCCTCTCCAGCGACGCTGGGCTTCTTTCCTGGGTAGGTGTGAAGGAAGGGAGGGTGCTGTCAGTGCAGAGCTCAGTCTCGGTCACCCAGTAAATCTAGGCTGTTGACTGATGGACTGAGAAGGCCGCAGGTGACGGTGGAGGTTAGGCGAGAAAGGTGGCAGGGAGGGTGCCCAGGGGCCGGCTGCACCTCTGTTGGTTTTGGCCCCCAAGCAGAAGTTGACACGGTTCTCCAGGGCTGGCCAGCAGGGTTTGATTACATACACCAGCCCCTCCTGCTCACACCTCGAGGCCTTTGCAGACACCGGTTTCTCTATCCAGACTCCCAGTTCTCCCTCAATCTCTCCAGCCTTTGGCTCCTACTCATCCTTCAAAACTCACTCAGTGTCACCTCTGCCCTGGCAGGGCAGCCATCTCAACCTTGGTGTCAGCAGCAGCAGCAGGATGTCCAGTGGGCGGGGCCTGGGCACTTGGTGGGTGTGGCTGCAGCCTGCAGGGACAATCAGCTGGTTCAGGGACCCCTTTGGGACCCTGCAGCCTGTGCTTCCCCATCAGAGCTCCCTCCTCCCCATTTAGGGGACGTCTGTTCCCCCCACTATGCTCTGAGCTCCTTGAAACAAGAGTTTGCAGGGCGTCCTGGTTAAGAGCTCAAGACATTTTTTTAAAAAAACAGCTTTATTGAGATACAATTTACATATCATACAATTCTCCCATTTAAAGTGCACAATTAATGGCTTTTGATACATTGCATTATTAATCTTTTAAAATTGTGGTAAGATATATTTATAATATAAAATTTGCCATTTCAACCAGTTTTGAGTGTACAACTCAATGCTGTTAATTACATTCACAATGTATGTAGTGCAACCCTGAGAGCCCAGGATTTTGGCTTCAGATAGAGCTGGGTTCAATCCTGGTTCTTTCACTCCATAGCCTTGTGGACTTACCCATCTGGAAATCAGGGACTCCAGGGGCTGCCCACATAGGCATTGTGAGGATCAAATGAGGCACTGGGAGTGAGATGGCCTCGCAGAAGGTGGCACCCTGTGCACATGCCGCTGCTGTGTAGCGTTCTCATCCCTGTGCTGTGTGGCTCAGGCAAGTCCCTGGCCCTCTCTGGTCTCAGCCCCTGGCTTTAACAAGGCAGAGTTGGATCAGATGACCCCAAAAGCCTAGTAGCTCTGCCATCCGGTGCTTACTGGTACGCCCCATCAAAAGTTCTGCCTTCACTGTGACGTTAGCTCCCAGGCCCACACCCGCTCCTCCCAGAGCTTCTCCCATGTCCCAGTGGCCCTGACAACAAGGGTGGACAACGTGACATGGCCACAGGTGACTGGATCTGGGAGGACATGTGACACAAGAGAACTTGGACCTGGGACGCTGGCCTGCTGACGTGTGGTCGGTGGTGTTGGGGCAGGGAGCTGAGATGTGCAAGTTGTGCATGGAGTTTATGCCTGGCTGGGGTTAGGGGTGGCAGTCACGGAGGACCCAGTTGGAACAGGTGGCAGGGCCAGATCCTGACATGTCAGGCCAAGGAGGTTGGACTTTATCCTGGGAGAAGCAAGAGCCCCATCATGCTCGGGGCATCATGGAGCACCAGAGGGGCTCAGCTAAGGGAGGAGGGCTGGCAGAGGGTGAGAGAATGAACAGGGATCCCCAGGCCATGTGGCTTTGGGCCAGTCTGGGCCCCTTGCAGACCTCTGGCTTTCCCCTTCTGCTAGTAGGGTTGGACTCAAGGGTGCCCACAGCCCTTCGAGCACTGATTTTCCCTGACACAGGGTGTGAGACTGGGGCTGGAGCAGGGATGACAGGGGAGGTCCAACTCTACTCTCTCCGTAATTGGAGCCATTCGTGTCTGTGCATGCAAAGAGTGTCCCCAGGGAGCAGAGGGATGCAGCTCCAGGTGTGCAGATGGAGTCCCCCCCAGGACAGGATAGGGGGCCGGAAACCCCAGCATCCCCAGGAGCAGTCTGGGGGCTGTGGCCCCTCCAGGCGGAGGCCTTGTGCCAGGTCCATCAGAGACTTCCCTTTCAGTCTATAGAGCTGCAGAAAACACCGCAGACTGAGAGCCAGCTGGGCGACCCTCCTGTGCCACCAGCCAGCCTGAGGGCCAGGATCCCGTGTGGCTCCAGAAGACAGCGCCATGCTGGCTCTGTGCTGAGCCGGCCCTGCAGGTCCAAGGCTGGCCCATCTGCCCTGAGAGTCAGACACAGGCCCACCCAGTGGGCCATGTGGGCCGGATCATAGGCTGATAGCTGTTAAGAATGGATTCTGTTCTGGGTTGCTAGAGTTTCTCAGTCTTCCAACTCCCGCAGCGGGGTAAGGCAGGGCTTTGGGGAGCAAGGGAGGACAGTCTGAACACTCTTAGCAAAGCCTCTTCCGTCCAAGGGAGACACAAGAGGATGGGGTGGGGCGGTGAGAATGATGGAAGCTGGAGGACAGGAGGGGCTGCTCCCACCCTGCCCCCCGCCCAGGCTAGACGTAAACCGCCCGTGCCTGTATGTCAGTGCGTGTGCGTGTGCGTGTGCATTTGTGTGTGCGTGTGCACTCATACCTGCCTCATCGGGTTGCTGTGAGGCTTAAACAAGTCAGCATAGTAAAAGGCTGGGCGCACTCTCTATAAACACTAGCTATTATAAAGGAGGGGCGTGTACCGGTCAAGAGCCAGACTCTGCAGTCAGGCGGCCGACAGGCGGCTGAGTGTTGGCAACGACCCCTGCTGTGGGCTGCTGCCGGCCTGGGTCCAGTGTGTTCGGTCCTCGGGGTTGACATTTTCCTTGCACGTTGGTCAGCCCTCTCCTCCCCTCAGCCTTGCCCCTCAGGCAAGATGGTACCCTCCTGGCTTCACAGGGAGCACGCCCGAACGTCCCGTCCCCAACAGGAACTTGTATCTGTGCCCATTCTGCCTCCCATCCTCTCCCTGGCCTGTCCCAAGGAAGAGACTTCCCGCATCCCCTGCCTGGCACCTCTTCCCTCCCTCGGGCCCCACCAGTCAGCACCTCCCCATCTTGGTCCTCACCCCTCCTATCCCCATGGAAACACATCCCACCCGCCCAGCCTCCACCCCCACTCCCACCTCACTCCTCAATCCCACCCCTACACCCCCACTTGCTCCTGGCTCCCTGCCTCATCCCAGGCCCCATCCCAGGCTCCCTGCCTCACCTCTGCCCCAGCCTCAGGCCTGGCTCCACAGTCCGCCTCCCTGACAGCCCACCTCCCTCCCTCATGGACCCTGATTCAGTGCCCGACTGGTGGCCTCTCTCCAGACAACCCTTCCCCTGGCTCTCTCCTGCCTCTTGGGTCACCAGAGCCACCTCTTTTGCCCAGACAGCTAGCGTCCCCACTCCTAGCTCTCTCACTCTGTCCGCTCCGTCTCATTCTCTCCCATGGGTCCAGCAGGCAAGTGCTGACGCCCACGGCACTGTCTCTAGCCAGGCCTGCTCTCCCGGGCTCTGTTCACCGGCATCCGGCTGCCCTGGGACACTGCTGCTCTAGGGCGGGCAGGGTGTGAGGCCTGGGACAGACACAGACTCACAGAGAGTCTCCACAGGCCTTCATGGAACGCTGCCATTCCCATCTTGCGGCCCTCGTGGTGGGGCTCTCTCCCTCACACAGGGGAATCCCTACCTCTGCTCAGGAGAGAGCCCTCCTGGCTGCCCTCAGCCAGCTGAGACGGGGAGGCCGAGCTGCCACATGGGATGGGCAGAGCTGGAAGGGCTGCTTCACCCCTTCCAAGCCAGGTGGCCCTAGGCAATTCCCCCTACTTTCCGAACTCAGTTTCCTCAACCCCACAGGCCCCTCCAGCCCCGATATTCCAGAGCCGGGGGTGGATGTGGGAAGCAGGAAGTCTGTGTTCCAGGCTTTTCTTTGCCACCCACTGTCAGTGTGGCTTTGGGAGACTCTCAGCCTCAGTTTCCCTAGCTGAACAATGCTTGAGCTGGCCTTAGTGATCTAAGGGTCTCCACCGGTCAGTCTTCTGTTTTGAATGTCACCTGGGTTGGGAATCTTGACCTCTTTCCCAACTGAAGCCTCAGGCTGGCCATCCAAGAGTTGGGGCAAGAGGGGGAGGCGGGAACTGGTTGGGGGGCAGCGAGGCTGGAGACTGAGCCCGGGATGTGGACCCCAGCCCAGCCACCCAGAGACAGCACTCCCTCCCGGTGTAGCATATAGGGCCCCATTTATATCCATTGTCACAGAATTCCTTGTAGCTGGCCGGACAGGGGCCCCATTTTACAGATGGGAAGACCAAGGCCCCAAGGCAGGAAGGGGTCTACCTAGGTTCACAGGGCTGGTCTGTGGCTGAGGTGGAACTCAGGGGACCTGTGAGAACTCCCTGGCCTCACACCCTTTGCCATTGACCACAGAAGCCCACCCCCACAGGATGGTTATTGGGGCCCACCCCTCATGGTGCAAAAGGGGAAACTGAGGCCCATAATGGTACAGGGCTGTACATTCTTCCCACTGACCTCAGTTGCAGCTGCAGTGGCAGCCCACAATCCCAAAACATCTTCCCTAGCAGCCTTGCTTGCTGCCTCAAATCCCATCCCCAGAGCCCCCATATTTGGGTAAAGCATGTGTCCAGGGGCCCTTGTGCTTTAGGGGCAGAAAGACAAGAATTACAGGCATGTGGTGTCCTCAGATTCCCAGAACAGCCAAGAAAGACGGAGCCTGGGGAGCAGCGAGGGGCCAGGGGCAAGACACTTGCTTGGTCCCACAGAGGGTTGGGGCCCAGTCGGGCGGCAGACCTAGGTCCTGCCTCCCAAGCCCAAGCTGCCTCCTCCCTTGGCCCCTCATGCGGCCTCCTACTTAGATCGTGGCCCTGGAAGGAGGCAAGCCTGGAGCGGCAGGCCCAGGGCCTCTGGCTGGGACAGTGTGTGGGGTGCATGGGGGAACATCCTTCCCGCAACCTGGGTCACCCTTCCAGAGGGTGCCTTGGGCTGTGGCGGATTAATGGTGCGGAGGCCACTCATTTCCTCTGGCCGGGAGACAAGCGGCACCACACAGCCCCCCATTGTTGGCTGTCCTTATCTCGGGAAGTTCCGCCCGCACCATCCGGAAGAGGCAACTAGGCCCCCTCCCCCTGGCCTCACCTTTCTTTGCCTGTTGGAGGTTGGAGAGCTCAGCAGGGCTCAGCTCTCGCAGGCTTTGGTCTGCCCACCCCCACCCCTCATGGGAAACCTGGACTTTACCCTGAGAGCAATGAGGGAACCCAGGAGGGCGGGGCAGGGCAGGGCCTGGGACTCAGCTGGGCTTCAGAAGGGCAGCCCTAGGGGGTTCAAGGAGGAACTGGCAGGGGTGAGGCTGGAGGCAGGGAGGGTAGGTGCCCAGCTGGGATAGGCAGGGCAGGGCAGAGCACCCCATTCTTCGGCCTAGAACCTCCCTTTGAGGAGTGCACACAGACTCTGCTTTGGCACCACGCTATGATGCGGTATGGGTACACAGAGCCCCTCCAGGAAGCCTTTCCTGATGGCCCCCCAGCCCCCCGCTAGTCTAGCCCCCTGTGCTTCACCCCACACTCCCTTTAGAGCCCTGAGCACCCTGTGTGGACATAGGTCTCTCTTCCCCATTAGACTGGACATGCCTTGATGGTGGAGACCCCATGTCTCCAGGACTTGCCCCCCACCTTCAGCCTGGTGAGGAGATGGCCCCCCGCGAAAGCTGGCTCCCGCAGGCCTGCCCTCTTACCACCGTGCTTTTGGCCAGCTATGTCCCTTTACCCGGAAGGCCCTTTCCATGCTTCCCTCTGGCCAAATCCTAGCCATTCGCTAAGGGCTGCTCCGGAGCCACCAGCCCCCTTGAAGCCCACCACCCATGCCGGGCAGTGTAGCAAATGCCTCTCTCCTTCATCCACCAGAGCAGCTCCAATCAATAAATTGATTAAAAGATTCCACAGCTTAAAAAAAAAAAGTTTAAAACCATATTTGTCCTTCCTAACCCTTAACAGATGAAGATAACTGCTATCTCCTGAGTAGTCTTAGGAAGAATAGATTTTCATGTTAACAGAGGAAGCTGTTGACAGCTTCCAAGCAGAACAATGAGTTTTCGTTATTTCCCAGTGACCGGCACCCAGCAGCTGTGTGCGGGCAGCCTGTGCCAGCGGAGTGCAGCGAGCACCCTCGGGCGCACTTGCTCCTCCATGGCATCTGCCCCGCAGGAGGAGCGCAGGAGCTGGGAAGGGTCACTTCACTGAGACCCAACAGATGGGCACCAAGCCTGTGCCCGACCGCACCGGTAAGGGTGGTCCCAGCTTAGCTGACACCTCCGTTTCCTCATTCCCCAACACCACCTCCCTCTGGACAGCTACTTTCATACTTGGATCTTACAGATGAGGAAACTGTGGTTCTGAGAGCCTGAGTGGCTTGTTCAGGGTCACCCAGCAGATGATGGAGGGGCTGGAAGTCAACTCTAGTCTTCCAGCCCAGCTCAAAGTCGGCCAGTGTCAAAGCCCTGCCGGAGGTCGCCCAAACCCAGGAACAAACGACCTTGTGTGTTTGTGGCTGGGGTGGGGGAGCCCCATTGCTCTAGGGAGATGCAGGGCAGAAGAAACCCCCCATTGGGAATGGAGTTTAAGTGGCTTTCAGTTTCCTGGGCTGGGTCCTGAAGTTAATGATTGACCTGCTGTTCTGCATGCAGGATGGTGAGCGCCGGGATGGAGGGTCTCGATTCCTGAGACTCTGCCCTGCGGGGATGCTTACAGTGGGGGTCGGGGGTGGGGGCCAGTCTGGGCCAGGGCGGTGGCTCCATAAGAGCCACAGGAAGCTGGCCTCAGTCCAGTCACTGGAGCAGTGGTACAGGCCCCCCAGCCAGGAGATGGGGGGTCAAGAAGGAGTGGTAGAGGCAATGTGACCCCCTTGGTGCCGGGCCCTGGGCACAGCGTGTCTGGAGCCGTCTCCCCTCCTGATAGTGTAATCCCAGCCTGCTCCCGGCTCCGGCAGCCTTAACATCAGGCCTCAGACCTCTGCCCCGGCCGGTGGGGGCTGCCTAGCCACACACATCCAAAGACATCATTTGAAGGTCAGGAGGCCAGTGAAGTGGTCACTGGTGTAGTCTGGTGAGAGACTGTGGCCTGAGCTGGGCAGTGGTCACGGGCAGTGGCTGACTGCTGTCATTATCTGCCAATGGCAGCTAGCCTACAGAGAAAACCAAGGTCACCCAGCAGCACATCTGGGGTGTAGTGGGGTCCTGAGGCAAGTCTAGAGCTCTGTCCTCAGCCCCTCTGCTTTGGCCTGTGTGTCTGAGACCCCCTGCCCCAGCTTTGCCCTACTTCACGGGTTGCCCCCTGAGCTCCCCTGCTCCCACGTGGGTTGGTAGGACGCAGCCGCAGCCTCTGCAGGGCTCCAGCCTGACCCATCCCCAGCCCCTCTCTCCCTGGCTCCAGGAAGTCTGGAGCCCTGGGAATCCCAGGAAGGTGCCTGGCCTGGGCCTGCCAGGGTCTCTGTCGCTGAGTCACTGGGAAGATCCAGGCCCTCAACACACCAGGCTTTCATGTGCTGGAGCCAGGGCAGCGTCTGGACGTAGGGGCAGAGCCAGGAGGAACCTTAGTGGTCATCTGGTCACCAGAGGGGAAGAGGTTCCAGAGAGGGCCATGTCTTGCCCTCTCTAGACACACAGCGAATGTGAGAACACACGGTGGACGACTCTGTAAAGGAAGCTTTCACATCCATCCTCACCCCAATCCTTCCTGCAGGACTGTGAGGGAGGCAGGGATCCCATCTTAAAAAGAGGCAACTCAGGCTCAGAGAGAGGCAGCGATTTGCCTACAGACACACAGTAATGCAGGCTGTCTGGGAATCCAGGTTTTTCCTGTAGTCTTTCCCAGTTCCCACTCTTTCTGTCTCTCTGTCGTTCAGTAATTGCTGACCAATCAGCAACATTTTCCCAAACACTTAGCACAGCATGGAGGATCCAGAGAGGAACTGGCCACACACTCAAGGGGCTTCCTGTGTGGAGTGGCCAAGGAACAAGTGCATGTGAAGGAAAGCAATACCTAAGAGGGAGGAGGAGAGGGGACCGTGGGCTGGAGCAATCAAGGAGGACTTCCTGCAGGAGGTAGCATTTCCAGAATTGTTTGAATGAGGGAGGAAGTCCATAAGGTATGGCTGGGGAGAAGGCCAGAGGGAGGCCGGAAAGGAACTGGAGTGACAGCACATGTGTGTCATAGAGAGCAGGACAAAGCAACTCTTCAAAGGCTGTGGTGTGGTGGAAAAAGCTCTTTGTGTGAGATCAGACAGACCCAGATACTAGGCAAATCCCAGAGAGTAGAGGCTGGGTGCTCCTCACCCTGCATCTTCAGCCCCTAGCGTGGGGTCTGGCCCCAAAGTCAGTTAAATTAATGAATGACCCCAATTCCAACAAATACTGGATATGTGCCCTTGGGCAAATCACTCCACTTCCACGGCCTCAGTTCCTTATCTGTGAAATGGGATAACTACAAAACACCCTTGGCCTGGCTGTTGAGAGATCCAGTGAGAAAATATCTGTAAAACGCCTTCTATCGTGCTTGGCACACGGTAAGGTGTTCAATATCTGAAGATATTTTTACCTTCCTTCGTTTACTCCTCACGTGCACTTAAAAGTGCTTCAAAACCCGCAAAGCTGTTGGCGCACTCTGTGAGCCCTTCTCAAGTGTTCAGACAGGAATGTACATAAATTGGAGGCCTTGCTGGGACCGGCTGAAGTAATGTCATTTTCAGAAGCAGCGAAATGCAGCAAAGCCAGGAGTTATTTGGGGGTTAGTGACTCAGGAACATATGAATGCCGGGAACCGGCCTTTTCTCTATAAATTATTTCCACACAATTTCGGCTATTTCCAAGGAAAAAAACCGTGAATATAAATATGAAATATGTACACGAAAATGTACACCTGGGGAACGCAAGGCAGGAGAGGTGACTGACGCCTGGATTTCAATCCCAGCTTTGCCACTTGCAGCTGTGTGACCTTGAGTACGACACCTAACCTCTCTGATTCTTTCACTTACCAGTACAATGGGGATATTTCTTACCTTAAGGGGTTAATGAGAGAATTAAAGACGGCTTGTGCAATCACTGCTGGTTATTATTATTATTATTTTTAGCTGTTCTTCTAGGGCAAGTGCTGTTCCACACCCTTCAGATAGAGACAAGACCTGTGTAGCTCCTGCCCCCCCCCCCCCCC
>VBSM01001265.1:39660410-39693090 GCA_008086735.1 Cheirogaleus medius | reverse complement strand
CCCGGGACCTCTCGCACCCTAAGCGAGAATCATACCCCTAGACCAACGAGCCACTGTTCACAAAGCTTCTCGCTTCACTTTCTAAGTAGACTTGCCAGCACCCTGGAGCTTGCGCAGTGGCGCCCGGAGGCCTTTTCTCGCTAGCCCCGCGAGACTCACGCCGCGGTGTGTGTGCTCTGGGCCACCACACCGTCTGCCCCCGGGCGCGGAGACTCGCTGTGTCGCCGCGAGCTCTGGGTCCGGACGCGGGCAGAAGGCAGCCACTCCTCCGTGCACTGGGGAAACGTGCGAGTCTGCAGACGCGGGGACCGCGGGCTTACTCTGGTCCTGCGACTCCGGAGAGCAGCGGGTCCCGGCTGGGAACTGCGGGCTGGGAGCCCGGACAGCCGTCCTCCCTGACCCGGGGCCGAGCTCCTGAACGCGCCCATGTTCCTAACGTCGTCATCGCCATCATCGTCGTCGTCATTATTGCGCAGCGTGGGTCTCGGGACGTGTCGATCTAGGAGGACGTCGCGAGAGTTGGGCCTGATATTTCGGTCGGGGCCGGGTCAGACGTGCAGTGTCTTCGTTTAGCTCCCGACGCCGGCGGAACTCACCTACCGCAGCCCGCGGGTGGCCTCGCCGCACCTGCCTGGCTAGTGTCCCAGGGAAATGTAGCCAGTGTGTATGGGCTTGTGCCCTGGTGAAATGGGGGGAGGGGGCACAAGAGCTGCCCTCTCCCCTCCCGGACAGAGCTGGGAGCTCCCCGTCGCCGCACAAGAGGGGCGGTAATGGCCCTGCTGACCGCCGCCGTTGCAAGGCTGCCCGCTGTCCTGACCGTTCCAGCCAACTGCCGCTGTTTGTCCTTCCTCGAGCTGGAGCTCGCTGTCTCGCGCGCTCTCCCTCGCCCTCTCTCTCACACACACCTGACTTCAAGACGGGGAAGCAATGCACAACCCAGGAGAGACTTTTGCCCAGGGGCCCCCAAACTCCTTACAGTAGTGTGCAGGGCCTTCAGGAGCCGCACACTATCTTCTTTCCAGGTCTGAGGATGTGCGGCCAGAAAGAAATACCCCAAGTCAGTCTGCTGGAAGCGTTTGTAAAGCTGCTTTCACTCCACAACACGCTTCCACTGGCGCCTGCTGTGCCCCAGCCCTGGACTGAGCCCTGGGGACACTGATGAGTCAGGGCTGCCTCCTGAACCCCCTGCCCAGCAGCAGCCACACTGGCCATGCTCTCTGCTAGCCCAGGGCTGTGGGCTGGTCTGCAAGGAGCTCAGTCTGGGCCCTGGCGGACTGTGGTTATTGCTAAACCAGGCTGTGGCCTGGACACACACACAGGACCTTAAATCCTCTGCTCAGGCCTTCTGTGTCCCTGGACAGGCCTTCCTCACCAAGAGTCCCACACCCATGGGCTCTTGGAACCTGGCTTGGGCTCCCCCGGCCTCGGGAGTAATGGTGGAGCTCTTGCCTGCCCTGGGCTCTCAGACCTGACCTCTTCCCACTCACTGCTTGACACTCACCCCTCCTCACTCTACGGGAACACTCCAGCCATGGCTCCATTCAGAGCTGCCCATTCTGGCTGGGATGCTCCCAGCTTCCTGCACATTCCCAGCCTTGCATTGTCTGCTCCAGCACCTCCTCCAGGTAGACTCTCCTCCAAGTGCCCCCACCCCTGCACTTCCTGTCACGTAGCTGTCTGACCCCTGCACACATCTGTGTCTCCACCCGCAGGGGTGTGAGGGAGGGCTCCCTGAGGAGGAGCAGTGGCCATGTCAGCACAGGGCCAGAGGCAGATGGCCTGTGGAGAAGTGTTTGTTGAATGAGTGGTATTTTGTCTTTCTCGAAAAGTCGAAGCCAAAAAAGTTATGTCACAACAGCTCAAAGCCTGGTGAGTCAGAGGTGCAAAAGCTTGTTTGCCCCCTCCGTTGGCACAAACTGTCAGCCAAGAAGCTGCTTAGGGAGGTGGTGGGATTTTCTGGCCCCTCTGCCAGAGCGGGGACCCTTGGAGATGACCTCACTAGACAGAGGGGCGGCAGGACGGGAAGGACTCTGGCTCAGAGGCTCATTGTGGAATGAGTATGCTCAAGAATATCTTGGAAGGACAAAAGAATGTCTTGAGGAGGCCAGGGCAGAACCCGGAGCAGGGGACCACCCCAGGTGGAGGGCCCCGCTTGTGCATCTCCCCAGAGTTTGCAGAGAGGAGAGGGGCGTGTGTGTATTGGGGACAGGGAGAGGGGCTTGTCCGTCTGCTGAACCAGGAGATGGGATATGAGAACCATCAGGCGTGAAGGCCACTTCTCCAGGCAAATCTGGGCTGCTGAGGGCTCTCTGCATAGATGGTGTGATATAAATATTTAAGCCCCACGAGCTGTTCTCGCTGCACTCTGGGGACGACTCGAGACTTCACAGATGCCGGGCTGTGATTGATACCATGCACTTGACAGCACTGGAGAAGCAGGGGGTCTTGGAGCTGAAGGGAAGGGGCAGGGAGGAGGGGAGAGGGCAGTCTTCACACACCCGCACTTACACTGTTCGTCCTGCGCGAAGCCCCACGTGGAACTTGGGGGGACACGCAGAGAGAGACAGGCCAGCACGTTCCAAAAGTGCCCTGCGTCCAGCTGGGGTGCCAGTGGTCCAGGGAGGAGAGGGGGAGTGGGGCAAAATGGGAGGAGGGGGGCAGAGTCAGGAGCTGAGGTGCGGATGGGGAGGGGCCAGGGGAGAATGAAAACCCAGCCTGTTGGTGGTTTCTTCTTTTTTTTAAGAGCCACAAGCTGAGATCAAAAGTGATATTTTTACAGCAACTGAAATAGAAAACCACTGGGCGCTCAGTGGGAGGTGAGCGGCACACAGGCCCCTTTATGCAGCCTGTGGCTTCAGCAGGCACACTGCTCTCTGCCATGGGGCGTGGGGGACAGTGTGGCAGTGATCTTCCCAACTCAGGTCAAGGAAGAAGTGACAGGATGAGCCACAGTCCTCGGTGCTGGGAGAGGAGAGGGCAGAGTGAGCAGGGATCACCGTAGTTCAACACCCTTTTTGCTCTCGGTACGCACTCACTCACTTATACCAAATCGTTTATTGAGCATCTGCTATTCTTGGTCCTGGCTGGCCCTGGCATTACGGGAGCCACACTCAGGCCCCCGAGAGCAGTGGGTCTCCAAGCATGGCCCCACACTAGCAGGATCAGCATCAGCCGGGAATATGCTAGACATTCTCAGACCCCGACCCAGACTTACTGACCTGGAAACTCTGGGGATTCTGACGCACACTAAGTTTAACAATCACTACACTGCACTGCCTCAGTTTCCACATCTGTACTTTGGGGAAAATAGCACGCATCTCACAAGGTTGGGCCCGATATTAGTTAACATACATGCTGGATGTGTTCCCGTCTCATACATCCTTCTAATCCCTTTACAGATATTAACTCATTTCATTTCATGGCAACCCTATGAGATCGGAACTATTAACAATATCGTCCTCACTTCACAGAAGCGGAAGTGCAGGCACAGAGAGGTAAAGCGAGCTGGCCAGCGTCACACAGCTAGTAAGTACCAGAGCTCTAGAATCCAAGCTCTTCACAACTAACCAGTGGGAAGCCCCCAGCAGTGGCTCTGGCTCCTAGAATGTGTTCGGGGCATGGCTGAGAGTGTGATGATGGCAATTAGCATTACCTCACCTGAACTTGAGGCGATGAGCCCCATTTTGTAAATGTGAAATCTGCTGCCTTGTCAAGATTGAGGAGTGAGTCAGCTGCAAAGGCAGCCTCAGTATCTGAAACCCCAGGGTGGCCATGGGCCCTCACCATTCACGAAGCTTTGAGACCACAATATACCATTCTGGTCTTCTGGAAACATCCCAGCTTGTTGTAGGGTAGAGCGAGGGCCCTGACAGAGGTGGACTGGAACCCTAGTTTGGCTACTTAGGGGCTGTGTGACTTTAGGCAAGTTGCCTCACCTCTCTGAGCCTCCATTTCCTCATCTGTAAAGTGATTGGTGACAGTCCTAACTTTGCAGGGTTCCTGTGAGGGTTGGAGAAGATGACATTTGTGCCCAGCCCAGAATCCAATCACGCACAGCTGGCTCCCAACGAGCAGCTTACCCCTCTCTCCTCCCCTTCCCGCTGCAACCTCAGGGGAAACAGCAGCAGCTGAGGTCCCAGGAAAGGATTGAGAGAAGAATAAGTTCCCAAATGATCTAAATGCATTTGTCCTCCAGCCTCCCTGTCCTCTTCCAGGTCTTGAAACAGCTGCCTGGCCAGGGTTTGGGGAGTTAAACCCTGGCACCTGCTGTGTCCAGTCCAAGTCGGGAGTTGGGAAGGGGAGAGGAGGAGTCCTTCCCACGCCAGCCCCACTGGCCAGGCGTCCTCAATCAGCCACAGCATCCGAGCATCCGCCTGCCACAAGGCCGTGTTTGGCCGGGACATCTGAAGCTCATTAGCTGCCTGCTCCCGGGGGGCTAACCCCACTTGGCGAGAATTACCCCAGACAGAGCTGCAGAGCAAACGAAGACCAGGTGAGGTGTGGCCACGAGGAGGGGGAAGCATAGTCTAACAGTGGCCTCTGGGGACCTCTGGAGAGCAGAGGAGGATGGAGAAATAGCCACTGACTCCCTGGCTATACAAAGGGGTGGGGAGTGCTTCTCTTTGGGCCTCAGTTTCCCTATGTGTGCACCGTTGGGGTAGGAGCAAACAAGACACATACTGAGGTCTTCCAGCCCTGACATTCTGGGGTCCTGGCCCTACCTAGAATTCGTGGCCTCTGAGGCCTCCCCCAGTGCTGGCGGGGTTGGGGGTGGGGAGCCGGGATCCCTCCCTCAGGCCTGGAGATCAGAGGAGAGCCGGGAGGGGAAGACCAGGCAGGGACACCACAGCTCAGAACAGCCACAGGCACTGCTTCCTCAGTGAGCAGCAGACACGGACACGCTGGTCAGAGGAGAGAGAGTGGGTGTGAGCTGAGTCTGCCTTCCAGAGACAGGCCGAGCTGGGCGGATGGGCCAGGACGGGCCACATCAAGGCACTTCTCCCCTTGTGGACTCACGGCCCCACCCTGCCGTCCAGAGAGCTACAGCTAACTCACCGAGCGGCTCGCAGTGCCCACTCACGTTATGCAGGCACTGTTCTAAACGCCACACACACATTAAAATCATTTAACCCTTTCACTGGCGGGCATTGGCATTGACCTTTATCCAAATACCTAGAGAGGGCAGACCAGCTAGCCCTAACTATGTCACTCAAGATGATTCCTCCTCCCAACCCATTACTGACACCAGACAGTCTCCCTTTCCACTGACAGGAGCACTCTTGTCCCTTCCCAGCCTCCTTCCCTCCTGGGAGCCAGGTCTCTGGGAAGCTGTTGCCTGGTGGACCTAGAATCTGAGCAATGGGGCAAGAAGGGCTGGTGGAGAAGTGACTCACACAGACCTTGCTGAAGCCTGAAGAACCATCTCCACTCCCTGCAGAGAGGTCCTCTCTGGGGACTGGGATGGGCACATCTCTCAGACACCATCCCTGCCTTCTCAGACAGCACTGGACATACACATGGCCAGACTGGGCTTCTCTGCACCTTGGCTTTTCTCTGGACGCCTCACTCTTTGGTTGCTGCATTCTTTCCTTAGGCCGAAGTCTCTCGCGCACAGGCTGGAGAGCTGTTTCCCGAGCCAGAGAGCCTTTTGATTCATTTACCTCTCACAGGGAAACCTTATTCCTGGCATTTCCAAGAAAGGCCCAGAGAGGGGTGGGGACCTGCCCAATTCACACAGCCCGGTAGGTCCGAGACAACCCTGGCTCCCTAGACCATTCCTAATTAAACAGTTTATCACTTTCAAATCTGAAAGATTACTTATGTAACTGTAGAGAAATTAGCAAATACACATAAGCAAAAGTGAAAATAAATAAATACACCTTTGGTTTTCCAGAGAAACTTCCACTGCCTTTCCCTGTCCCTCCTCTCCCCCTACTCCCTGCAAACCGCCCTCCCCAACCCCAGCCATAATCAATATCTCGCCTCCTTTTGCCAACAGCTGTTCCCTAAGGAGTGAGCCTTGACAGCACATCCTGGAAGACAGCCTGAGACCGGATTCTGGGAAGGCCTGGCGTCTCTTCTGGAACAGCAGAGCTTCCGCCCGGACGGAACTGTTTAAGTGCAGGATATTGTAAGAAATACTCCCGGCCAGGAATCTAGAGACTGCATCCAGCACTGCCTGGTCTGTGGGTTGGCTGTGTGACCTTGGGCCAGTCCCTGCCCCTCTCTGAGCCTTGGTCTCTTCAACTTTAAAATGAAGACTTCGACTTGATCGAGTGGTTTCCCCACAGCCAATCTCAGACTGTCAGCTTCTCTTGGGCAAGAGCCACACCTTCTCTTCTTGAGTAGACCATAGAATTTAGAACCAGAGGACAGGGGTTCAAGCCCAAAGCCATCACTCCCTAACTGTGTCAGTGACCATGGGCAGGTCACCACACCACTCTGAGCCTCTGCTCCCCCGTGGGAAGACACAGGTCAGAGTGCCCACCCTGCAGCCTGCCACAGATGCCACGAGGGGTGGACATCAAAGACCTCTAGCCAGCAGAGCGAGGTGCTCTACTGGGCCATCATCCCAGTGCCTGGCTCCATCCTGACTCCGGGCATCTGGGCCCGGGCTTGTCAACGGAGCCACTGTCTGCCCGTGGCGCTTACATAGCTCTGGAAGGAGGAGCTGCACGCTGGGTCCAGCCCACTGTATGAAGTGTCAGTAACGTTGCCCAGAGGGCCTCGGGGCCATGACATCATGGACAGCAGTTTCCATGTTGAAGCTCACAGATCTAAGGCCATTTAAAAAAATAGTACTGACTTTTTTTTCTTCTCTTTTTTTTCCATTTTGGCTAAAGCATGGAATGTGAAAGCTGCTAAATTCCTGCAGGAAGTAGTAAAGACTGGGTTCAGAAACTGACTCTGGTTTCTGGGATCCTAAAAACAATGGAAGACCCTGGAAGTCTGGCCCCTGCTTCCTCATGCCCACCTTGACCCCACTCCAGGCTCCCCTGACAGGACCAAGGTCATGGGAGACAAAGGCCTGCCTCTAGTTCCCAGATGACCACCCTGGACCTTAGCTTGCCATCAACAGAACAGGCTTAGTAGCCCTTCCCCTGATTATTGCTGATAGGAATCAAATGCAGTAATGGCCATTCATTCATTCAACCAATATTTACGAGACACCTTCTAGATGACAGGCACTGTTCTAGGAGCTAGGGGATAGCAATGAGCAAAGCAGACAAAATCTCTACATCTTGGAGCTGAGATTGTGGTGGTGAAAGACAGTCATCAGATAAAGAAGGGACAGATACAGGACGTCAGCTGGGTGATGGCTCCATCCGGAGGGGGCGTGGAGAGTGCCAACGGGGAGGGGCAGGGCCTGTTTGCAGTTTTAAACAGGGTGCCCAGGGCAGGCCTGGCCAAGAAGGGGGCCTTTGAGAGGACACTGAAGGAGGTGAGGAGTCTGCCATGGGGTCATTTTGGGGAAGGGCCCTCTCAGCTCTGAAAGGACCTTGGCTACCACAGAAACAGGGTACAAGGTGGAAGAGATTCCTCAATGTCTCTCCTACACCTCACAGCCCCAGCTGTACTCTGAGCACCAGCAGGGTCTGGGTGGTTAAGGGCATAATTACATATGGTACAGTCACATCTTACCTAGGAGACCGCAGTCACCAGGCCTTCGCCAAACACCTGTCTCACGTCAGCACCAGAGCAGGCCGAGGGAGCCCGAGAGAGCTCAGACCTGCTGCCTGCCTGTAGCAGGCTGGGCGTCAGGATGCCTGGGCGCCAGTGCCGGCTCTGCTGCTGGCTGGCGATGTGATGTTAGAGAAGGCACTGCCACTCTCTGGACCTCATTTTCCCTGTCTTTAAAATAGGGTGATTAGTGTTTGCCAGGGGCCGAGGGGAGGGGAAAGGGGGGGGCAGGACTGCTGTTGGGTATGGGGTTTCTTTATGCGGTGATGGAAATGTCCTGGGATTAGACCGTAATGATGGTTGCACAACTTTGTGAATATACTAAAGCGAACTGTACACTTAAAACTTTTTTCAAAAAAAGTGGTTGGTTAGACAAGATGACCTCTAAGGGGAGGAACACTCATATTTTTTGGTGCCTATAATAGCCGGGGCCTAGACTCAGGACTTACATGCTATCTCATGATCTCTAAAGTTCCTTCCAGTTCTGACCCTCTATGAGCCACCACAGTGATACTCAGCGTTACGATTGCTCAGCATCAAATCCAGCCTGAGCCGCTGATTCAGGCCCCAGCCAGGCTAGAGTCCCTCCACGAAGGGGCTCAGAGTGTGTGGAACAAATCACAAGTACACATCATGCCCAGGAGGTTATTTATTTTCCTTAGGACTAGCTCTGTCCTTTGCTTTCCTTTCCTTTCCTTGTGTAGGAGAGAACCAGAAAACACAAGGGTGGGCACACGACTCTGTGGCAGCGCAGGGGACCTCGGGAGCTGATTTATTCATCTACGCACTAGGACCTTTGGGCTGGGTGAGCAGGATGCACCAGGGCACAGGTCAGACCCAGCCTGCCCTTAGGGAGGGAGACAGACTTTGAAACAATCAAAGACTCACTGAAGAATTTATTTCACTATTGCGACTGATAGGTGCCATGAAGGAAAAGCACACGGTGTCTTGAATAGCTCAACACGGGAACTGGCCTCGCTGGAGCTGAGTTTTGAGGGTGTGTAGGATCAATGAAGAGGTGTGGGGAGGTGTTGGGGGTGACGCATGGTGGGTATCCCAGACAATACAGAAGCCCTAAGTGTCCGCTGAGGAAGGCCAGTGCGGACAGCGGGCAGAGGGCTGGGGAGGCTGCCTGGTTGTGCAGGGCCTTAGAGGTTGGGGCCCATACGTACCCGTTTATGCCTGCTGTCCACTTGCACTCTTAAGCATCCCAGTTTAAACAATAAACTGTATAGCCACCCTACTACAGGCCACATGGAGGGGTTTGTCCAAAGAACAGCCAGCATTCCAGGAAGGCCTGGTCATCGCTCCCTCCGTTGGGCCTCCAAGCCCGCTGCTCTGCTCGTCCAGGAACAAGGGCCTGCCAGCCCGAGCGGCCACAGTGGTTATGAGAGCCGGATGATGGCCCTGCTTGGCAGCCCTGGCCATCTGGCCCTGCTGCCCTCTTCCCAGGCAGACCCTGCTCCCCCCGTGCCAGCTTCCCCTCGCCAATATCTTAAGGTGAGAGCTTTTCCACCACGTCTCAGGCCAAGCATGTTTCTTGGCTCCAGGTTCGATGAGCCGGTTTCCGGCCGTCCCCGCCCTCTGCTAGTCCCCGAAGACCAGTTCCAGGCCTCAGCTGGGCCACTGCCTCACGCGCTTTTCACTCTTGTTTTTCACTTGTGCCTCTCTTTATTTCCCTCTCCGTGTGACTCTCTCCCTCTGCCGGGCCTTCCTCTGTCTTGCCCTCTGTCTCTTTCCCTCTCTTCTCTAGGGTAGCTTGGCATCATGAGAAGAGCGTGTGCTTTGGTATAGATGGTACGGGGTTCAAATCCTAGCTTTGTCACCTGCTGGCTCTGTGTGCCCCGTCTGATTCAGGTTGCTGTCCAGTTGCTGTCACAACTCCTGTTTCCCCAGGTGGCTGAAAGCTGAGATGAAGTCCACAAAGTGGCTCTGGCAAATAGTAGGTGCTCAACAAGTGGGTTTCCTCTGACCTTTTGCACATTCTTCTCCCTGACCTTCTGCACATCTTGCTCACTTTCACACAAAGCAGGAAACAAAAGCCCCCCTGCCGGGCCCCACGCTCCATGCTCTCTAGGCACAGCCTCTCAGCCCCAGCTTGAGTGGCGCCTGCAGTGTCACACGCAGCCTGCTCACGGCTAGCCGGCTAGCCCGTGGTGGAAGGCGTGTCTAGAGGTCATGGCTGGCTTCTCTACCATGGGGCTCCCTAGGGGGACATGGGAGTTGTCTTCTGAGCCGTGACTCAGGAGCCAGAATCTCTGTTATTTTTATCAACTGAAGGCCAAGAGAGGCAGCCTCTCTGCACCACTTGTTGGCCTGTAGGCTCCTCACCACGTTCCCAATCACACTCCTTGCACTTTGCAGCCTCCCAGCCATCGCTTGTGCCCTTGGCCCCACCTGGAGTAGCTTTCTGCTCCCTCCTCTCTGACTTTGGGTCTCACACCTGGGGCTTCGATAGAGGAAGAAATTGAGATTCAGGGACATTCTGATACTGGTGTTTTTTATGAGACTGTGTTCAGTGTGACACATGGTATCCTTTCTTAAAAGACAAAATGAAACAGCTTGCCTGGGGTTACAGTGGATCTGGAATGGAAACAGGTATGCAGGACTCTAAATCTCTAATTCATCCTTTTCCCTCTGCCACACCACCTCTCACGTGGTTGTGACTACTTCAACTCTACTGTAACTTACTTCCTGGATGTCACTCAACAGGTAATTTTGTAAATAAATCCATACATTTATTTATGGTCAATTGATTTTTGACAAGAGTGCCAAGACAATTCAATGGAGAAAGAATAGTCTTTGTAACAAATGATGCTGGGACAACTGGATACTTACAAGCAAAAAACTAAAGTTGGACCCCTACCTCACACCATATACAAAAATTACTCAAAATGGATCAAAGTCCTGAATGTAAGAGCTACAACTAGAAAATCTTAGAAGAAAACATAGGTCTAAATCTTCTTCACCTTGAATTAGACAAAGATTTTTTTTATATCACGCCAAAAGCACAAGCAAATCAAGTTAAAAAATAGAGAAATTAAACTTGATCAAAATTATAAACTTTGTGCTTCAAAGGACACTATCAAGATTGTGAAGAGACAACTCACAAAATGGGAGAAAATATTTACACATAAAGTATCTGGTAAGGCTCTAGTATCCTAGCATCCAAAATATTAACACATAAAGAACTCTTATAACTCAGCAAATAACCCAATTTTTAAAATAGGTAAAAGGTTTAAATAGGCATTTCTCCAAAATATATACAAATGTAAATGGCCAGTCAGCACATGAAAAGATGCCCCACATCATTGGGGAAATGCAAATCAGAACCACAGTGAGGTGTACCAGTCACACTTACTACGGTGGCTATAATAAAAAAACTGAAAATAACAAATGTTGTTAAGAAAGTGGAAAAATTGGAACCCTTATACACTACTGATAACGTAAAATGTAAAGTGGTACAGCCACTGTGGAAAACAGGTTGGCAGTTCACCTAAAAGACATACAGAGTTGCCATGCAATCCAGCAATTCCCTTCCTAGGTATGTACACAAAAGAACTGAAAGCATATATTTCATATAAATGCTTGCATATGAATGTTCATGGCAACATTATTTATAATAGCCAAAAAGTGGAAATAGCCCAATGGCCAACTGATGAATGGATAAATAAAAATGTGGTGTATTCATGTCGTGGAATATTACCCAGCCATAAGAAGCAATGAAGAAATATTGCTACATGATACAACATGGATGAACTTGAAAATGAACTTAAACTGTCCAGAATAGGAAAATCCATAGAGACCACAAAAAGGAGATTCATGGTTGCCAGGGGCTGGAGTGGTAGGTGAAATGGGGAATGACTGCTAATGGATATGGAATTTCTTTTGGGGGTGATGGGTGAAAATTTTCTGAAATTAGAAAGTGGTGATGGTCACACAACTTTGTAAATATATTAAAAACCACTGAACTGCACACTTTAAAAGGGTGAAGGTATGGTATGTGAATTATAGCTCAATTTTTTTTTTTTTTAAAAAAGGTAGTTTTGTAGATCTGGAGGAGATCTTGCAGAACATTGAGCCCAATGTTCCCTCCCCCCAACACCTTCATGTCAAAGATAGAGAAATTAAAGCCCACAGAGGGAAAGGATCACACAGCATGCTTGAGACAGAGCAGGGACTAGAACCCAGAACTATTGCCACCTCCTCTCTCCTGCCCACATTCTTAGTTCTTGGAGGACAAGAACCTTCATTAACCTTGTACCTCCTGTAACAGCAGCACAGCACATTGCAGAGGCAATAGTCTGGATTGCTCCAATTGCAAGAGCACGTGGAGACCCAATTCCAATGGGTTTGTGAAATATGGATTCATTGGCCCCATAACTGGGGAGGACAAGGGTGTGCCCAGGGACTCAAATGACCACCCCTCACATACACACACCTGTTCCTTCTCTTCCTTCTTCATTTACCTTGTGTTCCTCACATGGCAGGGAGTACTGGGCTGGAAGCTCTGGGGGTCACACCTTTAGAGCTTGCATTCCAAGGGGGAGCTAACTGCTTTCTCCCAGAACCCAATTATGCAATTCCAGGGAAGTGGCTCTGTTTGGTCCAGTTGGTCACATACTGTTCCTGGGACAATTATGTGGCTAAGAAGATGGAATTCTCTACCAGGGGACTAGGCTCTGACTGGCAGCACCACCAGAACCTCAGAAAGTGGGGGGATGAAAGAAAGGGGTGCTTTTACCATCAGAAGTAGGAGGGAGGCTGGGCAGGCAAAAACTCAGCTGTCCCCTCCCATAGTGACTCAGGCCACTGTGGGACCACCCGCTAGCCAGAGAAGAAGGCAGTCACGGTGTTTGGGTGCAGAGAGAACTGGGGCTCAAGACCCAGCTTTTTCACTTCCTGGCTGTGTGTATATAGGCAAGTGCCCCCCCCTGCAAGTGCCTCAGTTTTCTGGACTGCAAAGTGAAAACAAATCCCAACCCACAGAGTTGTAAATATCTGAGAGAAGGAGTCCAGAGCCTAGCACATGGTAGGGGCTGTGCTCAGGGTGGTCATTATCATTGTTGTTGGTGCTTTGGGTAGGTTGATGTTTAGCCTCAAGTCAGAAGCTGGGATTCTGAGAAAATGCTTCAGACAGTAAGGGCTTCCTAAGGCCCAGACCCCTGCAGCAGGACTGAGAGAAATGGCAGTGAGAGGGACCACTTCTCCCTATGTAAGCGTTACAAAGATGTCATATCCGTGGGATGAAAGGGAACTTGACCTCTGGGAGTCCTGGACTCAGGGTCAGCCCGGTGCTGCCCCAACCTGCTAGGTGACCTTGACCTAGTGACCTGCTCTTTCTGAGCTCAGTAATCCCTGAGCCAGTGAGAGCTGCTCTGGGTGACCGCCCAGGGCTCCTGCTCATGGAAGGCTGTTAGGAATTCAGGTATCACCTCCCGGAGCAGTCAACACTCCCTATTTTGTAGAGGGATCAAGCAGCCCTTGCTGCAGAGTTGAGCATCTGCTTTTTGCAAGGCCCTGTGCTGGGCACGGGGACCCACAGGTGACTCTGACCCAGCCCTGTCCTCAAGGTGCCTGCAGCCTAGCTGGACAAATAGACACAGCCACCTGAACAAAGATAGCTCAGGCACTGACTCCCTGTGTGACCTTGGCCAAGTCACCACCTCCCCTTCGAGCCCCATTTTGTGCTGTGAGGGAAGGGGTTAAACGTGAGGACGAGAGCCTGTAGTTAAGCCCACAGTCCCAAAGAGTTGGATGGGTGGCCCATCCCCCCAGCTCCACCTCAGAGTCTAGTGACATCATCCCCAACCCTCTCCGGTTTCCCCAGCAACTGGGGTGCTGGCCGAGGCTCCCCAGGGGCCCGGACCGTCTGGATTTCCTTGCACATAACTATACCTCGTCCACATTTTCACAATTAAATTGTCAGTTTGGGTTAAGTGTTGTCTGCTGACAGCTGTCAACCTCTCTCTGGCTCCCCTCAATCTTCACCCAGAGTAGGCAGGTGAGAACGTCTTGGACAGAGGCCTGGATGGGAATGGGAGGCAGGAGGCCTGGGTGACAGCACAGCTCTGCCACGCGCTTGCTGTGTGGTCTTGGGCAAGTCACTTCCCTTCTGGCCTAGGTCTCCCCATCTTAAAAATAGAGCTGACCATCTCTGCCCAGCCTCCGTCCCTCCCAAGGCAGCTGCAAGGCTCAAAGGAGCCCACAACTGTGGTAAGGCTTAGAAACATGTAACAACGCTCACCTCAAGGTCTGGGATGGTTAATAAAATGAATAGATAGATTTTGAGAGGAACTTCTCTGAATCCTCACCAGAGAGACAAGAAGGGTAGTCTCTCCTCTCATCTAACCTGCATTCCTCCGGCTGCAGATCTGGTCCAGGTCTTCTCCTCTGTCCTCCCTCACAGTCTGTTCCTAGACTGAAAAGGACAGAAAAGGTGCTCTTCCTAACCGGACCTGCCCCTGAAGATGCAGAGCAGAGGCGCTGGGCCAGAGGGCAGGGCGCTGCTTCCCGTGGCAGGTGTGCCCCTGCCCTCCCAGCCATGGGCCCAGGCCACTCCTGCTGCCACCCCAACTTTCCCCTCTCAGACTGCAGGAGTTCCTCTCACCTCACCTCCTGATCAGCCCCAGACCTGCCGCAGACTTGAATCCCACACCTGACCTTGCCCCTCCCATCTTCAGACCTCCTCCATGTCTCCCTTGGCAAAGCCCCAGCTCCCTTGCCCGGCATTCGAGGCCCTCCGCAGCGTGGGCCTGGCCTCCTCTCCCGGCACTTTTCCTCCTGCTGCTCTTTATGCTGGCACCCCTGAGCCACCCACTTACCCTTCCCTGAATCCAGACTTCTCCCTCCTGCCTTTGCTGCTGCCGTTGTCCCTGCTGGGAGCGCCCTCCCCCATCCCCAGCCACCTGACAGTCCCTCTCCCACCTGCACATTATTTATATAGACATGAATGCTAAGTACAGATGAGCTCTCCATCTGGAACTGTTTATGTACCTGGCAGAAAAGGAACTAACCTTTATCAGGGACCGATTACGTGCTGAGCATTTTACATACATCATCTCCTCTTTAAGCCCCACGGCAAGGCCAGGCAGTAAATTTCACTCCTCCTATTTTCCAGCTGAGAAAACTGAGGCTCAGAGACATGAAGTGTCCTTTCCGTACAGAGTTTGGGTTGGAGTTGAGACTCCAAACTGTGTGATCCCAGAGCCCAGGCTTGTTTTAGGCCCCGGTGGAAACACTTCCCATAAGGTCATGCTCGTGGCCAGGGGCACAGCGTGCATGATAATACTTGCTTATTAATAAGCGAAATTGTACTGCTTTGCAATGCCAGGGACCATTGTGATGTACCCAAGGCTGTCATGTAGAAGAGGAGGCCACACGGGGAGCCACAGGTCTCTGCTCCGGGTGGAGGAGGGTCTCCCACACACAGCCATCCTATAATGGAAGAGACCATCATAGAGCAAGTGAGCTCCCGTCCCCGGGCTTGTGCAAGCAGAGGCTGGTAAGGAACATTCACTCATTCATTTGGCAACGCTGGAACAACTACTGTTCATCCAGCCCTGATGCAGCACTGGGGACACAGCAGAGGAGGACAGAGCTATCGCTGACCATATGCCGCCCCAGATCAGGGGAGATGTGACACGGGATATTGTGGGCAGAACTACCAGAGATTTTGAGAGGGGTGACCCAACCCTGAGATTCTAAGATTGTGAAATGACATTAGACAATAATTGCATGTTTTTAGCTTTTCCACTGTTTAAGCCTGGCTGCTTCATGTCTCTATTGCTACATAACAAACCACGTCAAGATTTAATGGCTTAAAACCATGACTGAGTCTCCTGCATCTGTGGGCTGAACTGGGCAGTTCTGCTGACCCTGCTGGGCTTGCACATGCAGCTGCACTTGACCGCTGGGCCAGCCAGGGCTGGGCTCCGCTGGGACAGCAGGGCTGCTCTCTGTGCTGCCTCTTATCGTTTAGTAGTCCAGCCTGGGCATCTGACCTTGCCGCTGGGCTGAGCCCCAGGATGGTAAGAGCAGAAGTAGCAAAGCCCCTAAGGCCCGAGGTCCAGAACAGGCACAGCTTCCCTGTGGCCACATCCACTTGTCAAGCAAGCCATGAGGTCAGCCCAGAATTAGGGGTGGGGACATAGCCTTCACCTTTGGATGCAGTCACATTCCAAAGGATCTGTGTGTCCTGGGATGAGAGGAATCAGGGCCACTAAAATGCTGCCTCACTGGCCTTTCCAGAAAGGTTTCAGAACCAGTGACAAACGACTGCAAGGTTTATGAGTCAGGATACCTGACTCCTCTGTCTCCTGCACCATTTACTGAGTGATGTGTGACAAATTGCTCCCTCCTCCCAGCCTCAGTTTCTCTATGTGTGCAATGGAGCACCAGGCATGGTGGGTCTCTGGCCCTGTGCATGTGTAAAACTTGGACAATGTCTCTCCTCTTCCCCCAGGCACAGAGACACTGACCTGTACTCACGCCAGGGAAGTGGGAGCCCAACCGCAGAAGGAACTGCCACCCAGGCACAAACACCCCAGTGGCCCACTGCTTCCTCCTTCTCCTCTTCAGGTGACAGGTGCTGCCCGCTGGCCATTCCCAGGGCCCCCTCCCATGGCAATAACAGCTGTCAATCAAAGGAAGGGCAGATGACTCAAGCAGGGTCAATAGCCGCCTTCCCTGGGACTGGTACAGAGGCCCAAGGAGATGGAGGTCTCATTTGACTGGAATTGCCCAGATGAGCTCAAAGAGAGCAGCGAGAAGCAGAAATGAGTTTCTGACTGCACATCAGCCCCGGGGCTGGGAGCCCCAGCGCCAGCCCCAGGCTCTGGCGAGGGCAGCTCTTAGGTCACCAGCCACCCCAATTCCTCCTGCAGCTACGTGAGCCAGTTGGTTTCCCTGGTATTTAAGCTAGCTGGGGTTGGGTTTCTCTCCTGAAGCTGAGAGAGGCCTGAGAAACACAAACATTGTCTCCTGAGCAGCCACCACCACCATTAAACAACCGAGAGCTGAAAGCAGCCTTTCAGAAGCAACGCCCTCAGTAGACGTGACAGGTAGCATTTTGTTATGTGCACCCAGGAAAGAAACTGGACTGGCCCTGGCCCCCCAGGCCTGCTCCCTGAGCTCTGTAAAATAACAATACCTCCCCTGAGGTAGCTGAGGAGGAGGAGAACATGCCCCCTCATGGGCAGTGGGCAGAGGCTCCCACTCACTCACTGAGACATCTTGCCTAAGTCACCCGACACCTGGGGCCCCGCGTGCTCACCTGCAGAGCAAGGCCCGTCCCTCTCACAGGTACAGAAACCACTCGGCACACAGTAGGTGCTCACTCAACCAAGATCTCCTGTTTCCTGTAATGTTACCTCCCAGTAACCTTGAGGAGTGCTGCAGTGGTTTTCCCATTTTGCAGATGATGAAACCAAGGGCCACAGAGGCCGAGTGGCTTCCCTCAGTGGGTAAGTGGAGGAGGGGAATCTGAGAGCCAGGCCTAGGTGCTCTGATGACAGGCCTGCTGCTATTTGGTCCCTGTCCCTGCCCTGACTAGAAGATCCGCCCTCTTGGGACATGCCAAGCCCCGGGCAGGAGACAGCAGAGCTGGGCTACTCTGCTCAGAGCCCCTGTCCCTGTGCCTCCCAGGAAGGCCTTCCTGAAAGCGCCCAGTGCTGGAAACAGCTCCCTTTGGTCTCTGCATCCACTTGGGAAATGTGAGGGCCCCTGTCCTGCCCTCCTCCCAGATTTGTCCAGGGCCAGGACGGGGGATCTCAAAAAGTGGTTCTGGGAATCCAGCACCTGCCAGGTGGCCTGGAGTCTGGAGAGTATCTGTGGGCCTCCTTCCTTAACATTCACAGCTCATCCTGGGGCACAGGTGAGAGTCAGGGGGCCCAAGACCTGGGGTCTAGAGCTGGAAAGCCCTTGGGGGATGTCTAGTCCAACCCCCTCACTTACAGACGGGCCACTGGGGCTCAGAGAGAGCAAAATAACTACCTGCTGTCACACAGCAAACTAGCGATGCAGTCCAGGACTGCAACCAGTTCTCCTGGTCTCTCATCCAGGGTCCCTGGAAACAGCCAATTGGCCCCACCATCTCCACCAAGACTTTGGCCCCAAGGGAAGGAAGCTGAGGTGAGCGGAAGGGTCAATAGAGGTCAGTGTGGCGAACGGAACTGTGGCTGCCCTTACCCTCATGTCCCTTTAGCTGGCTGCTCCCCTGGGCAGGGTGGGTGCAGAGGTGGGGGTGGGAAGGTGTGTGCCTGGTAGGAAGCCCCCAGCACATCAGGGTGATCAGATAGCCAGAATCACTGGGGTGATTGAGGAGAAGGGAAATACATTCATGTCCACAGCAGCAGCAGCCAAGAACCAGCCCAGCCCGCCCTGCCCTGCGTGGAGCCTGAAGAGGAGCCTGCAGCCCAGGTGGCCAGCACAGGCCTGACACACAGAGGCCCTTGAGGAGGATTGGACAGAGGGAAGGAGGGAGGGAAGGGAAGGGAAGGGGGAAGGTCAGTTGTTTCCAAAGATGAAAAAAAAATTCTCCTTGAGTATTCCCTATTATACAAATGGGGAGACAGGGTACAGGGAGGGGCAGACCCTTGCCCCAGGTCTCCCGTGACTTCCAATGCGAGCTCTTGGCACCACTTCCTCACAGCCCTGCCTGCACTCCCACCCCAGGGCAGGCTTCTAACCCTAGGGGATGGCTGGATCTCGACCCACAGGACAGAGCTAAGTGGCTGGCAGAGGACAGGAGCAGGCAGGGCTGGGCTTCAGGAGTCCTGGGATCTCCTGGCTTTCCTCAACCCCTCATGAACTCCTTCTGTTCATTGGGGGTCACCAGCTCTGAGGCACAGAAATCTGGGTATCAGCTCCCTTTTGAGCCTCAGCTTCCACATCTGTGAAATGGGGATACTAATCCTGATCTTGAAGAACGCAGAGGATTTCATGGGATTGTATTATTCCCATTTTATGGGTGAGAAAACTAAGTCTGGGGGAGTTTAAGCAACTTGCTTGAGATCACACAGTTAAAAATAAAATTGGGCAAAATCTGTATTGGAATCCAAGTCTATGTGACTCCAAATTGCTTTCCGTTTCTACTCTAGCTGGGAGTCAGAAGGGGATTAATGGCAGAAGGACTTTTTATGCAAATACTTGGAGGCAACTGGCTGAGCTTCTCAAATGAGCAGAGGGGAGTACATCCCAATCAGACAGATGCCACCTTGAATGGCTCTGACCGTGGTGGCCAGAGTGAATTGTGGCAGGGGAAGCTAAGGATACCCTTGAGCCCCTGGAGGCCTTTGCCCCCAGCTTCTTAGGTGGACTGGTCTTGCCCCTCCCCCTTCCTAAATGCCCCACCCAAAGCCCCACTGTCTTTCCACTGCTTTGATAATGGGATTGGCTCAGTGCTCTGAGGTAGAAGATGGGGGTGTTCCAGCGAGTGTTTGAAAGGATATTACTGTGACTGTGAGCAGGAGTGTATGTTTAGTGTTGCACGCTTGGGAGCTGTGTGTGCATTCTCGCTGTGTGCACGGAAGCACATGTGTGTTTGTGCAGGAACTGGTTGGGGGTAGTCTGTGTGTTCAGCCTCATCTTAATGACATGTGTATAGCCATGTCACACCTATGTGCTACTGAGTGTGTGGGCAGATGATATATTCAAGCATCCCTTGAATGTGTTTATAACTATTTATGAGGTGGTCCCCATAGCACCAGGGAGACTGGCTCCCCATGTGTGGGAGTACTTGTATAGCTAGGAGGCTGCTGTGGGCATTGTGGACCCAGACGTTTGTGTGGTATGTGGAGGTACCAGTGGCTAGGTGTGGGGCAGCCTATGAGTGCTACTTTATTTGCAGCTGCCAAAAATGGGGAACAGTGTATTAGGCATTTTGGTGGACCCAAGACAAACCCCTTCTTATCATTAAGTCTCCATTTGCCTTTCTACTAATGTGGGAGTGGGGTCCCTAGAAGGAAGGGGAGACAGAAGCCGATGAAACCACAACAACTGATGGGCATTAGAAATCAAAGTAGTGGTGGCGGCGGGGCAGGCAGTGGGTCTGGCCAAGCAAGGGGGAAAGTGGACCCAGAAGCACTGCCCCAGCCTGGGCTACACCGCCTAGGAAGTGCCTTTTAGTTCCCCTTGGCCTCCGAAACCCAATCCTTTGCTGCCTGGAGCCCCGTATCCAGAAGACTCCCTGACAGTCACCCCAGCCGCTAGGACGCCCGCCCTGCTCAGCGCCGAAGGTTTACAGCGCGCTCTGCAGCACCGAGTCCTCGCGCCTCCTTTCTCCTCTGAGTGGGCAGGATCGTTGATCCTTTTTTCTGTACTGGAACCAGAGGCCTGGAGAGATGGCCCTCAAAGGACCAGCACTGAGGACCAGGACTGGGACATGAACTCAAGTCTCAGGACTCGCGACACCTATAGTAACGAAGCTGCGAGACCAACACCTAGCGACGTCCGGGCTCCAGACGGACCACGCCGGACTTCCCGCTGGCGAGTCTTGAGGTTCCCTGCCCGGCTGCTGCGAGGATTCGAGGTGGGCCTAACCCGGGCCCGGCGCGCCACGGGCACGCAGGAGGCACCCAGCAGGCACGCTTAGTAAACAGCAGCTGTAGGGAGCACGTCCCCCCTTTGTAACTCAACAGGGTGCGAAGTTCTCTGGAGCGGCGGGCGCGGGCGCAGCGGGTCAGTGGCGCCCGCAGGGACCCCGCCCCCGCCCCCCGCGTGCGGCCTGAGCCACCGGTGGGGTTTCGGCGCGCTGACGTGGGCGGATCAAAGCGGCCGCCCGCGCCTTATAAAGCCATTTGGGCGGCCCGCGCAGCAGATCGCGCCGGGCGAGGGGTAGAGCTCCGGCGAACCGGCGAGCGCAGGACCCGGGAGCTGAGCGCAGCCCAGAGCAGCCAGAGTCCGCGCGGGACCAGAGCCGGCCGCCGCGGGCCGGGATCCCCGGCGTTCTTGCGGCACAGCTTCACGAAGAGGGCGCCCTCGCCGCTCGCGCAGCCGGAGTGCGCTCGGCCCCGGGGGAAACCGCGTTCGCCGCTCGCTGGGCCGGCCGGGGCAGCGGGCACGCAGGACGCACGGGCGAGCGCCCCGAGAGGTGAGCGGTGGTCGCGGGCAGTGGGCAGACGCTCCGCGGGGACCTGCCAGGGCGGGGGGCGCCCCAGTCCAATGAGGACGGCGCTTCTCTCACCCGCCGCGGCCCCCTTGGGCACCCACTCCCGGGTAAGCAAACCAAGCCCTCCTCCATACCTCTTTCTCCTCCGCAGCACTCGGAGTAATGCCCCCTGCGGAGCGCAGCGGTAGGGGCCGGGGGACGCCGGCTTTAGGGGTATAAGGGCTTTAGGGAGACGCGGGGTTGGGGTGGGCTGTGCAGTTCCTGCGGCCCTCCCTGAGCTTTCCCGGCCCTGTCCCCACTCCCCAGTAGACCCCCTCCCAGTCGGCCCGTGGATGAGGTCATGCCCGAACCATCCCGGGGGTGGGGGACTTGGATCCCGCGACAGAGGGTGTGTGTGTGGTGGGGCGGGAGAGGGTGGCAAAAGGCAGAGAAATTCGGCAGCTTCTACCAAATTGGGAGGCGAGGGGCGGACGCCCTGCGTTGAGAACAGCTCCCCAAGGCGGCGGGGGAAGGGGAGAACCGAGCTTGTTTACAGACCTGAGCTCCAGCCTGGGGGGTGGGGAGGAGAGGAGTCTTGTCCCCGGCCCCGCGGCACATCTGGAACCGCCCTGAACATCTGGCTGAGCTCGCGCACGAGCCCTGCGCCTCCCATCCCCGACCCTGAGGTGCCTCCGTGTCCCTCACGGTCCTTGGGCGCGCGGAGTCGGGCTCCAGGGAGATAGCGGGAGAGATCCGAGTCCCCCCCACCTTCCCACTTCCAAAACAATTGGTCTCCCTGGGTGACCTGGCGCAGCGTCCGCAGCTGAGCCGACGCATCTCGAAAGACTAGTGACTGAGGTCAAAGCCGGGTTGCGGGCCCGGCCTCGCTCCGCCTCACAGGTAACCTTGAAGCAGTCGCTCGGCGTCCCCGGCTCGCGGGGTCCGCTCTGAGAGCGGCGCTGCAGGAGGCTTCGGGACCGGCCGGCGCCGACCTAACGCGCGGCGTGGACACTCTGCCCCGGCGCGCAGTGTCCATTCCGGGCCCAGCACGGGAGCGTCGGGGTAGGGGAGCCTTGCAAGTCCCCGCCGGCTTGGCTCAGAGGGGAGGCCACCCCAAAGGCGAGGCTTCTAGAGACCTCCACAGCCCAAACCTTATGACCACCTGTTGGCGGCGCAGGGCTGCTGCGCTCCCGGCGCCCCGAGTGTGCTCAGCCCGGGCGGCCCCCTGCCCCGGCCCGCTGCAGGCGAGGTAGCTGGGACCTATTTCCCAGCGCGGGGAGGAGGGGACCGCTACGTCTCCAAAGACACTGCGCTTTGACGCGGGCCCACTACGCGCCCGCCCCCAAGGGAGGCTCCGCGCGGGGCCTGAAGCAGGGGGTCGGGCAGTTCAGGACTGACCAGGCAAGTGGACGTCCTATAGAACGACCGGGACAGACAGGGCACTCTGCACCTCTGCCCCACTGCACACGGGAACACCCGTCCGGGACGCGGCGCGGAGGCAGCTGCAGATCGCAACTCGAACCCCGGCTTAGCGCCCCCTGGCGGGCCGGGGGCTCGGGGAGGCGAGGGCGCCCTGACGCGCGCGGCGCAGGCTGAGGGTGACCCAGCGGCCCGCGCGGCTGTCCCGGACGCTCTCACACAGGACAGGAATAATCCGTCAGGACCCAGAGGCTCAGGCCAGGCGCTGCCTGCCCCAGCGGCGAGCTGGCGGGGCCGCGGGAGAAGCCTGTGTCCATCGGGGCTGCTCCGAAAGAGCCCGGAGTAGCTGGGTCCTGGGTGCCGGTTCGCGGGGTGCCCCGGGCGTCCCCTCCTCTCCCGGGGAGAGCTGGGCTGGACACGGATCCCCCCGTGTGCGCCCACGCGCCTCCTCCCTCGCGCAGCCCCCGGATCCTCCCCGCGCAGGAATGCCGGGTGCCTTGGGGAGCCCACTCTTTGCGGGGGGCGAAGACAGTTACTAGAGTTTTGACCCTCCCCCCGCCGCACCATATGGAGCGGATACTTTTCTTGTTCTGAGAAGTGCCGCAAACTTCAGGACTAGCAAGACAAAGGGTTTGGGTACAGGCTAGGGGGAGGAGGGGACTCGGTTACACCGAGAGCGCCTCTGAGACCCCCCAGCCTAGACGGGGCACGTTTGTCGCAGGCGCCCCACGTGCTGGGCGCCGAGCGGGACGAACTCTGTGGAGCAGGAAAAAAAATGCAATTTGGGATTTTTCTCTGTGCCTTCCTCTGAGTTATGCCGGAAGGCTCCAGAACACAGTGGGGTTTCCAGCGCGTGTCGCGGCGCACAAGAGCACATACGACACCCGTATACGTAGCAGTGGGAACCTAGGCGGAGCGCGCTCGAGGACCCGCAGACTCCCGGGAGGCTGGGAAGGCCGCAGGGATGCGTGAAGTCCCGCCCCTTGTTTTTTACAGAAAGGGAAACTGAGGCTGGGGATGGTTGAGGGCTTGCCCAGGCTCACAGGGCCGGAGGGGGACGCCCTTTTCCGGCTCCAGCGCCCCCCACCACGGTGGCGCCTCTTTTTTCCAACTCCCCAAACCCTTTAGAAAGGAATCCCTTTGTGCTGCTCCCGAGGGGAGAGGGGCTGGGGCTGCGTGTGACTCCGCGCGAACGCCAGGTGTTGGTAAATTTCGGAGAAGCTGGGAGGAGAGCTAATGAGGTGAGAATGAAGAGAAAAAAGAAAAAAAAAGAGCCGGAGAAAGCAGCTCTCTGGGCCGCCGGCGGGCGGGGTAGCGGCTCCTCCGCGGCCCGAGGGCGCCTCCTGGCGGCGGGAGGCAGCACGGCGCCGGCCCCGCGAGCTGGCCCGCTTCGCCCGGGCCCGGCTGCCGCGCCCCGGCTCCGTCTGCACGCCAGCCCTCCAAAATGCGGCGGCTAAAGAGGCGCTCTCACTGCACAAAGAGACCTGCCATCCCAGGTCTCATCCTCCCCTTCCTAGACTGAGAAACCGATGCCCAGAGCAAGCCCAGTTTCCTGTCTTCTCAGGGGCTTTGATCTCAACAGACACCAGCCCTGCCACTACCTAGCTGACCACCCCACTTCACATCTCTGGGCCTCAGTTTTCTGATCTGTGAGATGGGGCAGTGATAGTACCCATTTCACAGGGTTGCTGGGGGGAGCAAATGGGATCATGTTACGTGAACGTTCTTTATAAAAGGTGAAATGTGCCCGAATCACCCGTTTACACAAGAGGTAAACTGAGGCGCAGTGGGAGAGGAGAATTGCCAAGGCCATAATAACTAATAATATTGTGGGCATAAGAACCCAGCTCCTGGCCCCTGAATCTGCCGCCTGCGTCCGGACTCCTCGTTCCTCTCCCTTCCGTCTCTCTGTCTGTCCTCTGCCTCAGTGGCGTTCAGCCTCGTCCTTTGGGCATGTCTCTCCCTCTCGCTGTCTCTCTGTCCTATCTCTCCTAGTGTCTCTGGCTCTGTCGCCTCCTGCCCTTCCTTCCCGCTGCCCGGGTCCCAGCCTGAGTGGCGCAAGGCCGCGGTCGGCCCGGGGGCCCGCACCAAGTGGACAAGCCCTCTGCCGCGCTCCTGCCGCAGCTAACTCGAACCCCGGGCCGGGTGGGAGGGGACGCCCGCCTAGCGCTCGGCCTCTCCGGGCCCGACCCCTCCTTTGTAATTTGAATAAAACGCCTCCCCCGCCCCGCGCGCAGCCTTAACCCGCCGCCTCCGCTCTCCCCGACTGCAGGCGGCGTGCGCGCAGGACGAGCGGCGGTGGCGGTGCAGGCGGCTGGACTTCGGCGCGGCTCCTCCTGGGCGCGACCTCTGAGCGCGCCCGCCGCGCGACGATGAGGGCGCGGCCGCAGGTCTGCGAGGCGTTGCTCTTCGCCCTGGCTCTCCAGACCGGCGTGTGCTATGGCATCAAGTGGCTGTAAGTAGGGACCCTGCGTCCATGCGGACGGGGACGGGCGGCTGGGGCGGCGGAGGGTGTTAAGGGGCCCCCTGGATGGGGCGAGAGCGCCAAGACCCAGGAGCTCAAGTAGGCTTGGCAGTCATGGGCAAATCATTTTTCTCAAGACCCCATTTCCTCCCCTGTAGAATGTCCTTATCTCCCTCGGGCTTGCAAAGAGGAAGCGAGACAGGGCGTGGAGGGCGATGGAGTTGTCCGGTCCTGAGCGGACTGTTGCGCAAAGGCCACTGAGTTGCGGGAGACCTCTGCGGGGGGCAGAGGGAAACAGACATCTTGGCCAAGGGGCCTGGCACGGGGGCGGCTCAAGATTGTCAGTCTCCTTGACCCTCGCTGGAGGTCCACAAAGACAGTCCTGACCCCTCCACCTGGGTGACCTGGAAGTGTCACTCTACCTCTTGGCGCCTCAAAGTCCTCCTCTGTCAATGGAAGGTGACTCTCCAGCCGGCTCAGGTCAGATGAGAAGAGGCCATGAAAGAGCCTCCTGAGCTGTCAGACGCTGTGCACATGTGCAGGGCGTTCCTGTAGACAGAAATTATTAATGGCGAGGTAGGTGGGAGGGAGAGGCCACCCTGCCCAGCAGAAGGGAGTGTCTACTCTGTGCGGGCTGTGGGCAGACGAGGAGAGGAGGAAAAGCCAGCCCCTTCCCGAAGGAGCTGCCCTCTGGGCTGGGAGAGATAAGCCCAGGCTGTAAATAACTCCACAAGTGTCCAGTGCCCTAGGAGAGACGAGTGCAGTGTTATGGGGGCCCCAAGGAGGGCAGACCACCTGGTGGGGGGGGTGCACAGACTTGGGACACTGGGAACTTTTTCAGGGACAGTGGCCTTAGGGACTGAAGAGCTGTGGGGAGTTTGGCTGGTGAGGGCAGTGGGGAGGAGAGCACTTGGGTGGAGGGGACTCCGTGAGCAAAGGCCCAGATATGGGTGGAAAAGTCCAGGACAGGACACAGGTCTGGAGTTTGGGGTGGGGGCAGGGAGCCGGGCAGATAAGACAGCAGGGGACAGATTATGGGGGCTGGGGAGGGGCCCTGAGGAGGGTTTGTGGATTAGCTAGAAGACAAGGCGATAGTGGCTGGGCCGCCAACAAACAGTCTGGAGGTCACTGGCCCTGCCCCTTCTGGGGCTGAGTTATCGATTAATTGATGATTCTAGAGGGGAACCCCATCTTCCTGTGTTTCTTGTTTGCAAGAAGCCTGGGCTCAGTGGTTGCCCAGCCCTGGGGCCCCAGCTCTTCCCAGCTGTCCTTGATGAGTTTTATGAGAAAGCAACCACCTTCCTTCTGCTGCTGGGTACCTGCCACCGTCCCAGCTGGCAGGGACCTCTGATCAGTGAGTCCAAGCCCCTCATCCACCACCGTTTTACAGATAAGAAAACTAAGGTCTAGAGAAGGAAAGGATTAGCTGGGGGGGGCACAAGGGGCATCAGAGGCTGAGAACTAGGCTCGGGTGACATTGCTGCTCATAGGAGCATTGTGGGGGACACAACTATCATCCCTGCTCTACTGAGGCTCTGAGAAGGGCTCGATGCACACAAGCCCCCGGGCTGGCATGTGGTGGGGTAGATGGCTCAGCCCAGCATCTGTGTCCTCTATCCCCACTGCAGAGCCTAGGTCACGACAGAAATGTGCACGACTTAGCGTCTGCCTTAAAGAAGCTCCCAGGCTCTTGGGGGAAACGGACACATAGAAAATACAGAGTGGACCATGGTCTGTGTCCTCAGAGAAGGCACATGGGAGCCCAGAGGAGGAGTGGTCAGTGCCACCTAAGGGAGGTGCGTGGGCTGGGCTTGGAAGGACAGGTGGGACTTTGCTGGGCGGAGGTGCAGTGCAGAGCGGGCGTCCTGGCAGGACGGTGCATGTGGACACACTCGGAGACACCGGGACGGCGAGAGCCTCCTCCCAAATCCCCGACACTGCTCTCAGAGCTTTGGTCCTTTAATTTTGATAATACCGAACTCCTTTGAGGGATGTGATAGTCTTATCACTGCCATTTTACAAATGAGGAAAATGAGGTATGGAGAGGTTAAGCAGCTTCCCCAAGGTCGCACAGCTGGTTAATGGTGGCTGTGGGCTCGGAACCCAGGCAGACAGGCTCCATGAGGCCAAACCTCTAGATAATGGTTAAACTCTTGCTGGGGCTTAAGATAGAGGGGGGAGTGGGAGAAGGGGTGGAATTTAAGAACAATGCTATGTGTGTGTGTGCGTGTGTGCGTGTGTGTATGTGTATATATAGACACACCATATGAGCAGGCCATGTGTACATATGTACGTAGATGTACATATAAGTATCTACATGCACACACACGTATACACACGCATGCGCAGCCTTGTACATGCTAGGCACTATTCTCAGTGCTGTCTGTATATTGTTTCATTTAAATCTCCCAACCACCCTGAGGTGGCTTCTGCCGTTCCCCCATTACTCAGAAGAGGAAACGGAGGCCGGGGGATTCTTTACCTAGCAGGGTGTCACAGCTAGCAGGTAGTAGAGGCAGGATTTGAATTGGGCTATCTGTCGCTGTGGCCTGTTGGTCACAGGGAGCCATAGGACAGTTGGGAACAGGGAAGGGTACAGAAGAGGTGGGAGCGGGGACTCATCCAGGAGGCCCAGCTGTCCTGGGGTTGTCCCAGGGGCCCCTGCTGCCCTGGGCTTTGGAAAGTGACCTGGAGGTGAAAGGGGCACTTGACACAGGAATGAAACCAGATGTGGCTGAGGGACCTGGAACGACCACCAAGTGGGCACCTGGAGCTCAGGCTGAGCCAGTGGGGTGGGGACCAGAGGAGTGTGGTCAGAGCCTGGCTGTCCCTGGAAGCATCTGCCCAGAAATAACCCAGGGACCCTTCCCCAACCTTACCTCCACCCCAGCTAGGTACTGGGAGACTCTCAACCCAGCAAGTGTTGGGGGAACCCAGGTCTAGGCTGTCCTCATTCCTGGCTGCCCCGGGTAGGGAAGGGACTACGGGTGGCCACAGCCTGCTGTGAAGCACGGGGCTGCCGGATAAGAGGAAAGGCCCAGGCTGGCTGGGAGGGCCCATAAAGGCCACCGCCTCCCTGGGCAGCCTAGCCTGCTTCTCGTCATGGAGGGGGTCTCTCAAGGAAGAGTCCTGAGAGAGTCTAGCAGGGACACAGCTGCTGCCAAGTGGGGCAGAAAGAGCACTGGACTGGGAGTCTGAGTCCCAGCCTGAGCACTGCCAATTCATGAGCCATGGGCCAGGCCTCAGGCTGACCCATCACTTTAGCCTCTCTGAGCCTCAGTTTCCTCTGCTCCAAAATGCAGGTGGAAGGAACCCTAGCCTGGGATCCAGGAGGCCCAGGGTCTAGCTCAGTTCTGCCTCTGGCTGGCTGTGTACAGATCTGGGCAAGCCCTGCCCTTCTGGGCCTCAGTTTCCCCACTTGCACGATGAGAGTAGGCGATGCTATAGAAGCCGCCCTTCAGGTTTTTGACTGACAAGTGTCAGACAAGGCTGATCAGGGCTTCACCTTGCAGGATGGGATCGGGCGGGCCAAGTGGACAGGCTTCCATCTCTGAGGTCTGGGCAGTCTTGGGTGTGAAGGGGACCTGGCATCACTTCTAGGCAGGCCCTTCACCAGCCTCAGTTTCCCCATCTATGGGGTAAGGGAACTTGATGTTTCCTCTTGGCTCTGGAGTCCTGGGACAAAGCCTAGGAGGGAACAGGTGGCCTCTCAGACCGTAGGGCCCCAGGGGTTCCCTTCCTGGGCTGGCAGTTACAGCCCCCAGCCTGGGGTGGCTGGTGAGGAAGGGGCAGTTCTGAGGGGACCTAGTTCCTAGACCTGGGGGCTGATTGAGGAGTCATGACTTATCGTGGAGGAGAGTTCCCCACGGCTGCCCAGGGGAGGTGGATGGAAGCCCAGAGAGAGGCTGAGCTTGCCTGGTGGCCTAGAGGCCAGGTTCCTGCTCCATCCTCCCTGCCATTTGGGCACCAGGATGATGTCGGGCCCAGGAGAGCCTGAAAAGACTGTGGGCAGGGGTGGGACAAAAGTCTGGCTTGGGGAATAGGGTCCCCTCAGACGCTATTGCTTTCCCACCCTAGGGTCCGCAGGGTCCAGAGAGGCAGCACTACAGGGCTTCCCAGGGCAAGCCTTGTGGGCCCCTGAGCCAGCCCCCAGCCCTGACCAGGGTCCTCTCTGCCCTGGAAGTGTAGCTGTGGATGTGACATCTACCCCACCACCGACTTTTGACCTTACCCCCTCCGTCCCCTGGTGGAAGGTGCACAGCCAGGCTACATTCTGGGTGGTGCTGGTGCAGGGGCCCTTGTGAGCCCAGCTCTGCCAGGCTCACCTGGTACCGAGTGGGCTCGTGGCACCACTCAGCGCCGTGAGCAGCCAGGCTGCAGAACTGCAGAGCCGGACCTGGGTCCCCGGTCATGTGCAGGAGCCCACGCCTGGCTGCTGGGTCCTGGCCTGGAGTTCATCATGTGCCTGACCCCATGCCCAGGGGCAGATGGATGCTGTGAAGCGCAGGTCCAGGACCAAGGCCTTTCTTGGAAACGGGCCTTACCTGGGCCAGGCCCCTTGAGCTGCCTGAGGGTAGGGCCACCTGGCAACACCAGGAAAACACCTCAGTGATACACCGGGCAGGGAAGGCAGGGAGGAGGCTCTTTAGTGCACCAGGCCGGAGATGACGAAAGCCCTGCCTGGAGCATTAGGCGGGGAGGACCACCCAGGCGTGAAGATGGCCTGGCGCAGTGGAAAGGGAGAGGGAGGCCTGTGGCTCTGGCGATGGGAAGGTGAAGTCATTTGTCAGCTTGTGTTACCCTAAAATGTCCTCGTCATTGGAGCCTACATTGGTTCTGGACATGGAGGGAATGGATGGGGAAACTGAGGCAGGGCAAGGGGCAGTGACCTGCTCCCAGTGAGGGAGCAGCTAAGACAGAGCTTGAACCCAGGTCTCTGCCCCAGCCAGTCCCAGGAGAGCCCCCGACTCCCGAGAGAGAGAGAAGGCTCGCCACCCCCAGAGCCCTGGGCACGAGCCTTGCCTGTGAACTCTGTGTTCCCTCCTGTCCTTTCCTCCACCCTCTCCCCCAGTCCCCACCCCCAGATAAACTGAAATGTTTCCAATTAGGGGTCTGCCGGAGTGAGGCAAGCCGAGATGTCCACACGGGCAATTCCCCCGCCTCCCGCCATAATCCTTGATTACCTCCCCAAGGGGGATTTAGTTAGAAACGGTCATTACCACTAATTACCAGATGACCGCATGGCCCTCCTCGGGAGTGGAATCTGCTGCTTCCCGCCCCCCACTCTCTCCGCCTGCACCCATGGCTGGCCTCCCCAGCGCGCCCCGGCTCCTCGGCCTCCGGGGCAGGTCCCTGGGCTCTGCCCTGCCCTGCACCCACCAGGGGCCTCGGAAACAGCTTCCTACTTATCCGCTGGCCGCCCAGGGAGTCGGAGCCTCATCTGGGAGCTGCCCTAATAGCACCTTCTCTCTTGGCCAGTGGGCTGTCACTTCTTCTCTCAGGGACAGAGAGGCTGAGACCTAGAGTGGCTCAGGGGTGGCCCAGGGGTGGCCCAGGGTCCCCGCCAGTGAGACCCCTGGCACCAGGAGCACAGAGCTCTCCTCCCTGAGAGCCATGGCACCCAGCACTCAGGGACTGCCTGACCTGAGCCCCCGGTGGGAGGCTCGGCCAACCCCATCCCCTTCTTGGCTGGAGCAGGGGCCCGGGAAGACAGGGAGGCAGCCCACGTGGCTTGGACAGCACTGCGCCTGCGCTGGCCTGATGTTTGATTTGCTGTCGTTCACGTAAGCCTTCCCACTTTCAAAGGCTCAGAGGGAAGGGAAGGAAGTTGGGAGAGTGAAGAGCAGAGAGGGCTCAGGGCAGGCTGAGTGGACTGCCCAGAACAGAGCAGAGAGGGGACCCGGGACGGGGAGGCCACGCCGCATGCAGGGACTGACAGCCCAGCAGGGAGGAGGACTTGACCTGCTGGGGGATGCGGCCAGCACAGCCCCTGGCCCTGCCCCCGCATCCTCACTGGTCCAAAGCGGGGATAATGATCTCGTCTAGGCGGCCCTCCGCAGTGTGAAACGAGCGGCTCTGTAAACCGGGAAGTGCCGTGTCCGTACAGGGGCTGTTACCTCGCACACGTGTGAGCAGCGTTTGCTGCGTGGGGGTGGAGGCTGTTAACAGCCAAGAAGCATGCCGAGGTGATGACATTTGCCTTTGTGTGGTCAAAGCCCACCCAGGAAGGGCTGCCGGGAATCAGGCAACAGGTTCCCAAGAGGGAAGGCCAGCAAGGCCCAGATCAGTTCCGTTTGGGTCAAGGACCACGTCTGAGGTCTGCTCTGTGGTGTGCCCTGGGCCAGGTCCTGGCGTCCAGGCACACCAAACCTTTCCCTGCTCATAGTTTGGGGGGTGGGGCTGGGCCAGGGGTCGCAGTGAGGGGAGACTGCCCAGGACACCCACAGTGATCTCAGGTGGGACGGGCTGTGCTGCCCTAACGGCAGACCCCAGGCCATGCGCTCTGGCCCGCAGCCTCTTCTGCGCCTCTGGGAAGGTTTCTGTCTTTTGGGGTTATAGGGTGGGTGGGGCATGGCAGAGAATGAGAGGCAGGAGGAGGTAAACCAACCTACTGAGGACTCAATGAGGCACATAGTACTCAGCCCTTGCAAGACCCCGGGGTCCCCATTTCGTAGTTGGTGCCCAGCAGCAATTTGCCCAAGTTTGCACAGCACATAGAGGGCAGAGCTGGAGTTGGAGTCCATGTCTTCTTACTCCCTCTGATCCAAGATTCACCTGGCCACGAATAAGGAGACTTCGTCTGTGAAAGCTCCAAACGCTTTTTGTTATTTAAGTCTTACCATAGCCTTTTGAAGGAGTACGGATCATTTTTATAGCGGATGAGGACCATGAGGCCCAGAGAGGTTGGGTAACTTACCTAGGTCACACAGCCGGTACTCAAAGCTTGTGCTCTTCCCTGGACAAGCCCAGGAGGCAGAACACCTGGGTCATTTGACTTACAACTGTTAATAGTTTTATCCAGGCATTAGACTAGGGACACCTTGAGGAAAGGATCTATGTCATGTTAATTACCAAATAAGTCCAAGAAGAGCTGGTGCTTAGTAAATATTTCTTCCACAAGTAGATCAAGTTCATTTATTCATTCAGGTACAGGAGCAGGGGGAAAGGCACTCCTGGCATCAGGAAAAGCTTGGGCAAAGACACGGTGGTAAGACAGTCCCGGTTGGAGAAGTCAGGAGACTGGTGGGGACAGATACTAGGTTGAGGACAGGAGGCTGGGAAAGCTGGGGGGCCAGGCTTCGAGGAGCCCTGAATGTCAAGTGGCAGCCCTTGGACTTGACTGGGTGAGCATAGAGGGGCTGCCCGCAGGTGGGAAGAGACCACCAAGGCAGTAATTGTAGTAGCTCCCATCATTGAGCCCTGACCACAGCACTCAGCCCTGGGCAGAACATGTGCCGCACATGTTTGGACACGCGTTGTCTGATTGAATCCCTCAGATAATGCTGGGAGGGTGGTGGGAGAGGAGGGGTTAAGTGACTTGCGCAAGGTCGCAAGGGGAATGATGGAGCCCGGAGTCTACCCAGGCCTGTGCTATTCCCTTAGCACCTGGCTGCCTCCCTCAGGACTCAGACGATGGGTTCTGGGTCCCAGCCTCACCCGGTGTCAGCCCCAGCCCTGGGTGAGGACCACTGAGGCCACAGCAGGCAGGGCACTCAGCTCTTGTGGCTGCAGATTGGCTTCTTCTCACCCCCCTGTCCCTGCAGGATCTCTGCTGGGTTGCTGAGGGCCAGCTGGCTCAGGTTCCAGACAACCCCCTGCTGGGGGCAGATTGATGTGGAGTCCTTTAGGGCTGTGAAGTCCCTCTAGCCCACACTTGGGGGAAGTGCTGCCTGGTGCAGCCTGCTCCTCAGATAAGGCCTGGGAGAACAGCCGTTCCAGGATGGACCTGGCCCTAGAATCTTAGAATCCCAATACCCAGAGCCAGGATCTGGGGGGCTCTTAGGTGCTATAACATTACCAAGGGTCATAGA
>VBSM01001265.1:39638319-39660400 GCA_008086735.1 Cheirogaleus medius | reverse complement strand
GGCCGACATTCCTCACACGAAGGGCTTTGTGCTCAGTGTGTTCAACATACTCTCTGAGTTAAACAAAACTAAGCCTGTTACTTTGCTGCAGGACTTCTCAGGACCTTTACAATGTTAATGTGCATGAAGACTCTCCAAGGGGGAACATAGTACATCATGTTCCCCAAATGGATCCCTTTTTTCAGAGTATCTCACTGGAACCCATTCTGGAAGATATAGTTTACAGATATACACACTGAGACCCAGAGAGGGACAGTGATTTATCTGTGGTCACACAGCAAGTAAATGGCCAAATCTGGATTAGATACTAAATTTTCCAAGTTCCAGGTCATCACAAAACTGAGTGGCTCTTTAAGCCTTTAATAACAATCCCTCGCATGGATATGGGACCTTACAACATAATAAATGGGTTTAGTAATTAGATGAAACAATGATGGAAAACTCCTAACTCACGTTGTGTATATGGTAAGGGCACAATTAATAGTGTGCATAATTATTGTGATTACAATAATCTAGCAGTTAGCATGGTTCCTGGCACATCGCTGCGTGGTGTTGAATGAATGTTGAGTGAAGACTAATAATTCACAGCTGTGTGAGATCTAAACAGGGCCATGCATGTGTGTGCTTTGTGAACTGGAAAACTGGTTTTTGTTAGTTTAATCATCATAAAGCTTAGGTAAGATGGGGAGTGTGATCCTACGTTATGAATGGGGCCTGAGGCCCAGAGAGGGACAGTGATGTGCCCAAGGTCACACAGGGCCGGGAGGGAGATAAACTGCTCTGCCACTCGGCACTTGGGCTCCTGGTTTCCTGGCTTCTTCCAGCGACCGTTGAGGGGCAGGCTGGGACCAGTAGCGCGGGTGGAGGCGGCGCGGCCCCTCACAGCCCTGTCTTTCCTTCCACCCCTGGCTGCCGCTTGGCGACGTGCAGGGCTCTGTCCAAGACGCCGGCGGCCCTGGCGCTGAACCAGACGCAGCACTGCAAGCAGCTGGAGGGCCTGGTGTCCGCGCAGGTGCAGCTGTGCCGCAGCAACCTGGAGCTCATGCGCACCATCGTGCACGCCGCCCGCGAGGTGACCAAGGCCTGCCGCAGGGCCTTTGCCGACATGCGCTGGAACTGCTCCTCCATCGAGCTCGCCCCCAACTACCTGCTTGACCTGGAGAGAGGTAGGGAGCTGGCGGGGCTGCTAGGGGCTGCCGAATGCACGCGGGTGGGGGTGGGTGGACGCAGGCGTAAATCTGCGTGTGTTTAGATAGGTGAACGAGTTCATGGACGGGTGGATTATGGATTCACGGGTGGACGAGTGACTAGACGGATGATGGATGGATACACAGATGGGTAGAGGAAGGGATGGATGGGCGCATGGTGCGTGAATTCATCATAGGCTTGGGTATTCAGGCACGAGTGAACAAATGAGTAAACGTGCAGGTGAGTGAATGTGTCAGCACCGGGGAGTCCGAATGACATTGCAAACACATGTGCTCCCTAATGCATGCTCGAAGGAATGGCCAAGCCCTGCTGCACGTGAGGCCACGTGTCAGGGAGGCTCTTGGGAGGGGAGTAGATGAAGGAGAACGCCAGAGCCCACCCTCAGGGGCAGGCAGGTGTGCCACAGGTAATACCAAACCAGGCTGCTGAAATTGCTGCACGCTGCACAAAGTGGGGTAGAGATAGCTAAACAGCTCCTGTGGAAAAGACTTCCTGGAGGATGTGGCTTGTGGGGTGGGTTTAGGGGGACCTGTATGCAACAGAGATGATTTCGCCTGGCAGAAACACCCTAATGGGTCTCATCTCTCCCCTGCGTGGTGGTAAGTTCTCTCATGGGTCCTAAACGTAACAGCTAACGTTCGTGCGGCACTTGCACCCCTTCCTTCCTTCCTGAATTATCTGAATTCCACAGCCAGCTTGCGAGGTAGGTATTGTCACCCGTGCTCTACATTTAAGGAAACTGAGGCTGGAAACGAGGAAGTGACTTGCTGGTTGAGAGGTGGTGCCAGGGCTCAGACGCAAGGCCAGACCCCCCACAGCCGGGGCACCTGGGCTCCGTATTAGTTTCCTAGGGTTTCTGTCACCGTCTACCACAAACCGGCTGCCTTCAAACAACAGAAATGTATTGTCTCACGGTTCCAGAGGCCAAAAGTCCAGAATCAAGGTGTGGGCAGGGCCAGGCTCTGGTACCAGGGAAGGAGCCTTTCTCACCTGTCCCCAGCTCCTGGTGGCTGTGGCAATCCTTCGTGTTCCTTGGCTTGCAGCTGTGTCATTCAGTTGCTGCCTTCTTGGTCACACGGCGTTCTCCCCGTCTGTGTGTCTGTGTGTCCAGCATTCCCTCTTACAAGGACAGCAGCCACTGGCTTAGGGCCCACCCCGACCCAGTGTGACCTCTTCTCAGCTTCATAACGTCTGCAAAGACCCTATTTCTAAATACGTCATGCTCACAGGGACAGGGTCAGAACTTGAGCATATCTTTTGGGGGACACGGCAGGCTCCTTGGATGCTCATCTGGCCCGTCGGGAGCTCAGGGCCTGGGCCTTGGTGCCTGTAGAGCAGCCCCAACCCCAAGTGCAGGGCGAGTGGGTCAGAGCCTCGTGGGAGAGCGCATGCCTGTGGGTTTGCGGGTGGCGAGTGAGTGTGGCAAGCAGCTGGTGTATTTGGGGGAATTGAGGGAGAAGGGGTGACAGCCTGATGGCCCTAGTGCTGTCCTCTGCCGGCACCACCCTCGGTGCAGAGGGTGGGGGTGAAGGAGGACGGTCTCAGACCTGGCAGGGTCCCGTCCCTGGATCCCTGCCCGGCTGACCCACCCCTCCCGCCCCCAGGGACCCGGGAGTCGGCCTTCGTGTATGCGCTGTCGGCCGCCGCCATCAGCCACGCCATCGCCCGGGCTTGCACTTCCGGCGACCTGCCCGGCTGCTCCTGCGGCCCCGTCCCAGGTGAGCCACCCGGGCCCGGGAACCGCTGGGGAGGATGTGCGGACAACCTCAGCTACGGGCTCCTCATGGGGGCCAAGTTTTCCGATGCTCCTATGAAGGTGAAAAAAACAGGATCCCAAGCCAATAAACTGATGCGTCTACACAACAGTGAAGTGGGGAGACAGGTAACCACCCACCCCACCCACCCCCAGATAGTTGTGCTTGTGCCATTGGCCGGAAAAGGGCCATCAGTGTGCCCCAGTGGAGGGGGGTGTGGGGGATGGGCCCTGATCGGTCCATGCCTGATGGCTTCCACCTTCCTCAGCTCTTCCTTCTCCAGCTGCTTGGGGCTCTCCAGGCTCCTCCTCCTCCAGGGGGTCCACTGGGATTTGGGTTGTCCAAGTGCAAGGAGTCTGAACTAGGAGTCAGGAGCTCTGAGTGCTGGCCTTGGCTCTGGCTTAGTGATGCTGGGCAAGTCACTTCCTCTCTGGCCTCAGTTGTTCCCAACTATGAAATGGGGGGGGGGTGATCTGGTGCTAAGTCCCTGTCGGCCATGTTCCTCAGGCTCTGCCCCGGGGTGAGGAGAGGGCTGTGGGCAACAGAGACTCATACTAAGGAGCCATCCCCTTGGATTAACGGGGACTCCCATCCAAAGCCGCCCCAACCTCCAGAACGCAGTTTCCCTCCAACATTTATTATCATCAGTTTCTCATTAATTCCTCACCTCATTGCACAAAAGGCTGGGTGAGTGAATGCGTAAGTGAACAAACAGACCTTTTTTATCTTTGGAAATTAAAAAACCACAATACTTTATACTAGTCCATGTTGCACTGTGCTCGGTCCTCGACCCATTTTCTCTCCTGTGGTTCACGGAATGGCTCTGGGGCAGTTGCTATTGTCCCGTGTTCACAGATGGGGGAAGGGCCCGTGAGGGGCAGGCTGGCTGCTCAGCCAGAGCAGTGTATACAGACGGCATCTCACCACCCCCTGCCCGCACCTGTTAGCCACGTTTTACAGAGGCACCACGGGAGGCCGGAAGAACTGAAGTGGCTCGGCCACAGGGCACGACAGAGCCCAGGTCTGTGGGAGTCCAGGTCCAGAGGTTTCCGTGTCCTCACCTTCGCTTACTGGTCTTCCTCACGTGAGGATTCTAGGATGTCCAGGCCATCCTTGGACAGTTAGAGAAACTGAGGCTGAATCACACTGTGGGTTTGTAGCAGAGCCTGGCCAGGGACTCAAGACTTCTGCCTCCCAGCCTGCCACCTGCCCCTGTTCACGGAAACCCCACCCCCACGCCCCCCACCCGGGCCAGGCCAGCCCGCCCCTCCCCCAGTGTGGTCCAAAGCGGGGCCTCAGCCTCAGGGCACATCAGGCGGGTCCCTGGGGCCATCTGCAAAAGGGGCGCAATATCCCCCAAGCTGCAGGGCTGTGTGAGGATTAAAGGAGGTCACGACCACATGTTTCATACCCAGTAGGCCTTGGGAAGCCCTGGGTCCCTTTCGTCACCTACACTGAGGGACTAACCTAGTTGTCCTTTCCCTGAGGACTCCACGTGCCTCGATGCCCTGTGGTCCTGTTTACTTCACTCTGTGCCCTCCAGAGGCTTCACTCAGCAAATTCCAGATTTTATACCCAAATGGACTCCCTCAGTCCCCATTCCTGCCACTGGTAAGGGGGAAGGAGCCCTGGGACCTGGAGTAGCTCCTCTCTATGTGATCCGGGGCAAGTCCCTGCCTACCATGCCTCAGTTTCCCCACGTCTCTGATGTGGGGGCGGGGGCAGGGCCCAGGTGAACCATGACCCGTGCAGCTCTCTGTACAGGACAGGTGGGAGGGCAGGCCTGGGCAGGGGGATCCTGAGTGGAAAGGAGTGTTTAAAAGGCACAACTATAAGGCCCTTAGAAGGCATCTAACTCTTGCCCCTCAGGTACAGATGGGGAAACTGAGGCCCAGGGAAGCTGGTGGCCTGAGTCCTTTCCGAAGCTGGGGCTATGGTCTAACCACACCCCCGAGCCCAAACCTCTCCACTGTCCACCATAGCTATTACTTAAACCAATTTTTTAAAACCAAAATTGATTTAGCTTTGATAGTTCACAAAACCCTTTCGTGCATGTCATCTCATTTAATCCTCATAGTACTCTGCCAGGCAGGAACTGTGCACCCGCTTTGCACAAAAGAACACAGAGGCCCTGAGTGGTGATGTGGCCTGCTGAGGGTCGCCTGGCAGGAGCACTGGCCGTGGTGGGGTGTCGGGGGCATGCACTCCCCCTGCCTCTTCCTCCCTCCCTCCATCCCTCCCTCCCCATTCCTGCCCTACTCCCTTCTTTCCTTCTCTTCTTCCCCTCCCTTTTTTCCAGCAAGCATTAGTGAGCCCCAGTGTTGTGTGAAAGAAAAGCAGGGAACAGCTAAAAGCCACCACTCTTGGAATCCCCCACCAGACCTGGGCTCAAATCCAGCTCCACGATTTTCTAGCTGTGCAATCTTGGGCATGAGTCTTAGCCTCTCTGAGCCTTTGTTTCCTCTTTGTAAAATGGGGAAGATAAGGATACCTTCCTTGAAGGGCTGTTGTGATGATTAACCCACTTTATGTGTTAGAGCACTGGGTACATAGTAGGTGCTCAATAATGGCATCTCTTATCCCTGGAAATGTCTTTCTTCCTGCCCCTCAGCTGCCCCCTAGGTTAGAGGGAGGCCCACAACGCCTCCAAGCTTTAGAGAAAAAAGCTTCATCACTTGAGGCTTAAGTGGGCGATGACTCCCCGACAGTGCCCAGCCATGCGGCGGGTGGGGCCAGGGTGCCTGGGCAGGCCAGGGAGGGGGCTCCAGCCGCCCAGCCGACGCCCTCCCCTGTCTGCAGGCTCTGCGCGCCTCTCTGGAAATGAAGTGCAAGTGCCATGGGGTTTCTGGCTCCTGCTCCATCCGCACCTGCTGGAAGGGGCTGCAGGAGCTGCGGGACGTAGCCGATGACCTCAAGACCCGCTACCTATCGGCCACCAAGGTAGTGCACCGACCCATGGGCACCCGCAAGCACCTGGTGCCCAAGGATCTGGATATCCGGCCTGTAAAGGACTCGGAACTCGTCTACCTGCAGAGTTCGCCTGACTTCTGCATGAAGAACGAGAAGGTGGGCTCCCACGGGACGCAAGACAGGTAAGGGCCTGCCGCCACCCCGGCAGGAGAGGGCCAGCTATGTTGCACAGGCTGCTCCCCAGCTCAGGGACAGGCACACAGTAGGGACCCAGTTGGCATTAGGGGAATGGAGTCCCTGCCCCGTAGAGAGAGGTGGCCCCAGGAATGCTGAGTGCAGGTGCCAGGGTGCAAGGGCCCCCGCAGAGCCTCTGGGAGTGCCTGTTCTGCACCTCGCCCTGGCAGGGGCCCCTGGGGAGTGGAGGCTGGTGGGAGCCCCTGCCCCACCCTGCCCCTAGTGGGAGAGACAGATGAGAAGAGACGACTCTACTGAGAGACAGGGGATAGGGAAGAGGCTGCCCAGCATGAACTAGGTGCCCAGCAAATGTCAAATGAATAGATGAAGAGTAGATGTCATATGGCCTGTGCATTGGACAAAGGACGAGGGCCCAGCATGGTGGCTCACGCCTGTAATCCTAGCACTCTGGGAGGCCGAGGCAGGAGGATGGCTTGAGCCCAGGAGTTGGAAGTTGCAGAGAGCTATGATGACGCCACTGTACTGTGTAGCCGCGGCAACAGAGCGAGACTGTCTCAAAAAATAAATAAAAGAAAGAAAGAGAGAAAGTGGACCTGAGAGGCACAGGGGAGGTGGGGGCAGCAGCCAGCCCACAACCACATGGGGTCACACGGAGCCAAAGGAGGGTGAGATCTGCCTGCGTTCTGTAGAGCAAGCGTGCTCCTGTGTCCCCCGACCCACTCCAGTCCTCCTCCCGGGCCCCAGCTCCTCCCATCTCCTCCTGGGGACCCCCTGGTCCCAGGTTCAGAGCCAGGGATGGGGTCCCTACAGCTGGCCCAGTCATGGCTGCTGCAGCCGGCTCTGGACAGGAGAAGGAGGGCTATAGAAACTGCAGACCTGTGAGCCAGGTGGGGCTGGTGGGGGTTCAGGCTAGCAGCACTTCCCAAAGACCGTTCCGGAGAAGGTTGGCCCTGACATACTATAATAGAAAGTTCTGCAATCAAATATGTTGGGAAATTCTCTTTGGTAATTCACGAGGCACAAGAACATATTAAAAGCTCCGAGGAATCCCGCAGTAAAGGATCTGTTTAAGCCAGTGTTTCCCAGAGGTGTTTGGCCATGGAACTCTTTTATTAGGGAGCCCCTAATAGCATTCCACAAAACTAGTGTTCTCGGGGTTAAAAGAATATTGAACCAGAGAGCGGGTGTCTGGGAACGTGTCTGGCACATAGTTGGTGCCCGGCCAGCATTTACTTCCTCCGCAGCCCACGTTCCCGTCTCCAGCAGAGGGAGGGGTGGTTTGGGGGCTCCGTCCCCACAGGCCAGGGCAGCAGAATCTTCGAGGAGGCCCAGGCTCCCATCTGGAGGCCAGATTGAGGGGATCGGTGGAATGAAGATAGAACCGGGTCAGGCCAGGGAGACAGGAAGGAGCGAGAGGCTGGGCCGAGGCAGATGGGGATGAGGGAGGGAGAGGAGGATTCTAGAACACAGAGGGCTGGGGGAAGCCCACGCAGGACCCCAGGGCAAAGAGAAGGTCTCCCCGACCTGTGAATGGCTATGTGTGTGTGTCGAGGAAGGGCACAGCTCCCCGGCTAGGTGAACCTGAGCGTGTCCCTCACTGATCTGAGGCTCAGTCTCACCTTCCGTGCAATGGGGAGGACACCAGGCAGCTCGCGGGGTTGGCCAGTGATCTCCAATGACACTTACCCTGCATCTCTCTGTGCCAGGCCAGCTCCTCCCCTCCCTCCCTCTGTCCTCAGGCTGCCAGGCCTCTCTCCCAGCTGCCCCCACATTACTAGACAGGAGCCCCCACCCCCAGCACCACCCACCCTCCTGGCATCCTTAGCATGCTGTTCCCCTGGGGTGGGCCCTTGCACGCGTCTGTATCAGTCAGCTTTTGCTGCAGTAACAAACACCCCCAATTTCTAAGTAGTTTACAACCACAAACACTTCTTGCACCCATTACACGAGGCTGCGGGTCAGCTGTAGCTCTGCCTGGCTCTGACAGGTGCTGGTGGGTGGGGGGACCTCAAGTGCTCAGGTTGTGACTGAGGGAATCCCAGTGCAAGAGGAGCCCAGAGGGGCCCTCACCCAGCCTGGACAGCAAAGAAGGCTTCCTGGAGGAGGGGGAATGCGCGATGTATTGGGATAGGGGATATGGAGTGCAGAGGGTTGGATATAAACGAGCTTTGTTAGCTGTCATGTGCGCAGGTGGTGTCTCTGCAGAGGCTGGTGCCCCAGCTGGGGCAGACGCCTTGCAGCCCTCCTCAAATCTAACCTGGGAAACTGAGGCCTCACCACCAGCCGATATTCCAAACCTCAGCCCTTTCGTCATGTTTCTTCCAGAGGCCTGCACCTCTGAAACTCACCTGTGCCACCCTGTGCCCTGGGAGCCATGCATCCCAGAGGTCCCTCCCTGGGCCTGTGGCCCCGCCCTCTCTGACTCCCCGTCCTGATCACCGTCTCAGGCCTGGTCCGGCTCTGATGTTGGAGGCCAGGTTTTCAGACACTGCATGTCAGGGATCTAAAAATAAAAAAGGAACTCTGTCCCCTTCCTACGACTAAGGGCCGAGTGGCCAACTGCAGACCTTTAGGATACAGCAAAGGGGGACATGGGTGTTGAATAGCTAAACAAAGCCCAGAAAGGTTAAATGACTTTTCTTCACTCACACAGCCTATAAGTGGCAAAGCTGGGGCTTGAACCCAGGTCTGCCTGGCCCTGGGGCATGTATTCTTCCTGCTGTTCTCCTGCCTCCCGCAGGAACTGCTTACAGCCCATGTGCAGGTCGCTGACTCTGTCCTGGAAGTCCCCTCCTTGCCTCCCGTGCCCCGTCCCCTGCCAGCCCTGGGTCCCATACCTTCAGGGTAGGGAGAGTAGCCGTGGCCTTGGCTTCAGCAGCCCTGAGTCCAAGCCTCTGCCCTTGGGTTAGCCTGTGTTCGTTGGTGTAATGGGCATAATAGTTCCAGCCCCTCCCCAAGGCCCCTGCCTGCTTCCAGTAAGATGAAATGCCGGAGGGACACGCCTGCCCTGTGGGGTGGCCGTGGCCGCCAGCCCCTCACCCTCCACGGACGGTGTGCAGATGCTCGCGTGGCCTCACAGCCGAGGCCTTTTGAGTGTTTCAGAATTTAACCTGGAATTCTAAAAGTGAAAATGATCTTCACATCTGTCACAATATAAGTAAAGATTAAATATGAAGGTAGGATTATTAGACAGATTGGTTTTAGATGGTCCTTTGAGCATTTAGAAGAAGAAGAAACAGAAAAACGATACCTCCAAGAAAACAAAGCAACCCCATCATTTTGATAACTCCTTATTAGAACTAGGGGGAAAGGTTTAGTACTCTTAGGTAAGAGAATTAGTTAAAATTCCCCAAAGATTGAGACACCTTTCAAGAGGGCCTGAGTCAGCGGCCATAGGGGAGGCCGGGAGTCGCAGGGTGTGTGTGGGGGTGACGGGAACACTCACTGACCTCCTCTCCCCTCCCCCAGGCAGTGCAACAAGACATCCAACGGCAGCGACAGCTGCGACCTCATGTGCTGTGGGCGAGGCTACAACCCCTACACAGACCGTGTGGTCGAGCGGTGCCACTGCAAGTACCACTGGTGCTGCTACGTCACCTGCCGCAGGTGTGAGCGCACCGTGGAGCGCTACGTGTGCAAGTGAGGCCGTGCCCTCCGCCCCACGCAGGGCGCAGACTCTGCCCGAGGACCCTCAGCCGCCAGGGCCGGGGGCCTGGACACTCCGTGGAGTTTTGCTTGTGAATTCCAGATGCCTGGCGTGGGAGGTGGCCCGTGCTTTGCCTGCACTTGGAAGCCACCAGGAACAGAAGGCCTGGCCACCCTGGAAGGAGGGCCGGGACATCAAAGGAAACCGACGAGATTAAAAATAACCTGGCAGCCGGAGGCCCTGGAGTGCCCGCAGGCTGGTCTAAGAATCCAGGGGCCTGGGCTTGGTGAGACTGGCATGGACTTGACCTTTCAGGGCCAGAGAGCCCAGCCTCCGGGAGGGGGTCTGCCCGCCCCCATCAGAACGTTCTGCGGGACCCCCAGCCCACCCCAGGGTCTGAACCTGCTGGGCCCACCACGTGGAACCACTAGCTTGGGTTGTAAATGTGTTTTTGTTTTTTGGTTTTTTTCTTCCTTTGGGATGTGGGAGCTACAGAAATATTTATAAAACATAGCTTTGTCTTTGGGGCGGCTCTCCTCAATTCCTCTTTATATATTTTATATATATAAATATATATATAATGATCTATATTTTAAAACAAGCTTTATAAACAGCCGTATGAAATAAATGCTGAGCGAAGCCCAGCCCGCCCCCGCAGTTTCTGGCCTCCTCGAGTGAACTCAGCGGCTCGTGGCGCTGGCGGGGGGAGCGCTCCGGTTTCCAGGCAGGGCGGCCTCCGATTGATGTCCCTGCTCCCCCACCCCCACATGCCCACACCCAGCCCTGGCCCGGGTCTCCCTGTAAGATCTCTCGGTCAAGGGCGAGGACAGACGTCTTGAAACATAAACCCAGCTGGCAGCCTCTTCGCTCCTCGGGGACACACATGCAGGCGCTGCACAGCATGGCCCTGTCGTCAGGCCTCAGGGAGGCGGCAGACCCCGGCTCCAGCTAGCCCTGGTGGGTTTTCTGTGTGGCCCTGGGGAGGGACCCCAGCCTCAGTTTCCCCATTTGTAGCACGGGGGTGGTGCTGATGAAGGTAGGAGATTGGGAAGGGCCCCAGCCTCGTGCCTGGACCAGGCTGGCGGCAATGGACGTGGTGAGAAGTGGTTGGATTCCAGTCCTGTTTTGAAGGTGGAGCCAGCAGGATTTGTTCTCTCCCTGCATATGGGGCGGGCGTGAGGGGAAGGAGGCCCAAGAATGAATGCTGGGCTTGGCCCGAGCGCTTGGAAGGACGGTGGGGCCGAATGCCGAGATGGGGGTGGAGAGAGGACTGGGGCTCAGATGTGGATACTTGGGGACTGTGACATTGTTTAGGCTCCAAGTGGAAATACTGAGCAGACGGGCAGATGCTGGAGGCTGGCACTCTGGGGGGAAGCCAGGGCTGGGGTGCACGTCTGGGCACTGTCGCTAAGGGAGTGGGCGAGATAGAGGAGACAGGACTGAGGCTAGGCCTGGGGCACTTGCGCCTTGGAGGTTGGGGAGGTGAGGAGGACAAGAGGCAAAGGAGACAGATAAAACAGCAGGGAGCTGCAAGGGGACCCAGACGGGGTCCGGCGATTGCCAAGTAGAGACAGGGTCCAAGAGGAGCAGGATCACTGCAGGCATGTCACTGTCCTGAGGTTTGGTGTCACTCCCTGCGTGTGGGTGGCATCAGTAACCAAGGGGTGAGCAAGTGGAGTCTCCTCGGCCTGGCCCACAGTAGGTGTCCCAAAATGGAAGCAGTTACTCCTCACCTGTGTCTCACAAGACAAAAGCTCCAAGAGAATGTAATAAACATGGGAAGAGACAGGGACGCTGCGGGCAGGGCTACCCGGAGGGGCCAGGCAGAGTGGGTCTGGAGCCCAGGCATACCGGGGGTGGGATGGCAGGGACGACCCTCAGGGGCTGGGCCAGTCGCAGGGTGGTGGGAAGAAGGAGAGCTTTTGTGGTCATCCTCCTACGCCTGCAGGGGAGCTTGCAGTGGGCGTGGCCAGAGTCACAGAGTCACGGCTGTGAGGGACTGCAGATAAGTCTTCTGGTCTGTTTTGCAGCTGAGGAAATTCAGAGATGGGAGGGGCCTTTCCTGTGGTCACAGAGCTGATAAGGCTGGAGGCCGTGGGGAGGATGGAGCCTCCCTGGGCGGCCCCTGCAGAGTGTGCTGTCTCCTGGCCCAGGGCTTCCCTGCTCCATAGCCGCAGTCAGCCCCCATGGCCCACAAAACCAATCCCTAGGTCCCTGGCTTGGCACACAAGGCCTGGCCTCCAGGCCCCAGGCGATTCTTCCTGGTGCATGTTTCCTGCACCTCCCCAGGTATTCGCTCACCCACACTGAAACTCCGCGCTCAGCCCACCTCGCTTCTGGGCATCTGCTGTTCTCTCCAGCCTGGGATGCTATTTTCCCTGCTGGAATCCCACTCCCAGCCCTCTCCAGGAAGCCTTCCCCTGGGCCCTTCTCAGCTGCCCACAGCCCTTTGAACCTTTAAAGCAGCCACTGTGCTCATCCTCAAGCCAATGGCCTCTCCTCCTTCAAGGCCCAAGTGAATGGCCCCCTCCTCCAGGAAGCCCTCCATGATCACCCTCAGCTCTCCCCTGGGTCCCCACAGCCTCTGTGCACCCTTCCAGTGTTGCACTGAACCAAGGTGTTGTAGAGGTGTATGTTGTGTCTGTCTCCCCGACCTGTCTGGGGCCTCCTCGTGGGTTGGGATCAGCCCAACCCACTCATGGGGCCCCGGATCTGGGGGCAGCACCACAGAGCTGAGTATAAAACATGCCTCGGAAATGTTGAATTTGGAGGGTGTCCTTTGGGCCTTAATCAGGACAAGCAAATGGAGAAACAGGACCAAGGACCCAGGATGACTGTCAGAAAGGGTGGTCATAATAATATAAATGCTACCATTTATTATGCACCTGCTGTGTACCATTCCAAACACATTGTCCGAAATAATCTTGACAAATAATACCCCCCCGAGGTGAGTATTGTTGTCACCTGTGGTGGAGGAGGAAACGGAGGCTCTGAGAGGAGGGGGGGCCTGGCCCCGGATCCCGGGGAAAGTTCACAGCAGAGTGGGGCTCGGGGCCCAGGCACGTCCCCTCTCCCACATCCTCATTCCAGCCAGGCTCAGGGAGGGCGGCGTGGGAGGCAGAAGACCATTTGCTGGGCTAAGTGGGGGCCATGAGCCAGGAGGGGTTCAGAATAGGAAACCCACTGTGCCCGTGACTCAGTGGGCCTCAGGTACCTGCCACTGGCCAGTCCAGAGACCTGTGCCGAAGGCCTGCACCTTTCTGTCTGTTCAGGGGCTGGACAGCCAGGTGGGCGTGGGGAGCTGGTCCCGGACTGCTCCTCACCCGCAGGTCCGGCTCTCAGGACGCAGCCTGACTGAGCCCCGCTTGGTCAGGTGGGGGTGGGGTCTCCCCCAAGATGGATCACAGGGTCCCAGAGGCTCCTAGAACCTTGGAGCTTTAGTAGTTCAGGATCCGGAACCCTGAGATCTTCGTCCCCAGGAACTATAGAGTGAAAACCCTGAAACCATTGCAGTGGCCACCCCGAAGAATTAGAGGCCAGGCACGGTCCTGTGGGTGTCCGAATTCTCGTCACCAGCAGGATCCCCACCCAGGCATGAGGGGCAGCAGTCCCAGACAGGGCCCTGAGAGGCTCGGGAGCCCGGAGGGACGGAAACTCCCCGGCAACGACAGCACCAGCCGCTCCGAGGCGGCTCCGGCCAGTGTGGGAGGCTGGCTGGAGACACGGGAGGGCCCGGCCGGGACAGAGACAAGAAGGCGGCAGAGAGGAAACAGGAACTCCTGAAAAGAAGGAGAGATTAGTCTGGTGGGAAAGGAGGGAACGGACAGATAAGGCCCGTGGGGAGGCTGGTCAGACCAAAGGAACAACCGAGGGGCTCAAGCCCGGCCCCAAGCAATGGTCTGCTGCTCCTGAGGCCACACGGGAACCGCTGCCGGGCTCCACAGCCCAGGCCCAGCGCGGGAACCTCGAGACAGGCGGGATGGGGCAAGGGGAGCATCTTTCCTACCCTCTCGCTGTGTGACTCCAGGCAGCCAGTGGCCCTCTCTGGGCCTCTGCAGCAGCTGTCTCATTCAATTCTCACAACCTTTCTAAGGGACAGGGCCAGTGTCTCTGTTTCATTGACGAGGAAACAGGCTCAGAGAGGGAAGTGACTAGGCCAAGGTTACAGAGTCATTAGTGGTAGAGCCGGGATTCAAACCCCAGACTGCCTGGCTCCAGCTGCTGGGCCTGCTCTCAGCCTCCCTGAGGGGCATCCCAGGGACGAAGGTGGCTTTTGGCTCAGTGGAGGTTGACTGTGAGTCATTAGATTGGTGATGGCCATGAGCATCACACATGACAGAGAGGGGACAGTTCAGCACTGAGTCGTTCCTGACATCTGCCGAAGGGACGGGGAAGTGGGGGTGGTGGTGCCCATCAGGCCAACACTGGCCTGCCCTGCCCTCCCCGGGCGAGCTGCTCACGTGGCCTGGGTGCCTGGCCCAGGCCGCACATACGTTGGCAGGGGGTGGGGCGAGTGAAGCCCAGGTGTCCCCTGTCGGGGGCCCCCAACTCTTCTTTAGTTATTATAGCAGGGGGACAGGAGGCAGAAGGCTGGCAGAGCCTGGGGGCTTCGGGGATTTGGGCGGGGGGAAGCCCATTTCTCTCAAAATGTTGGGAGTAGGGAGTGGAAAATCAGGAAGATTTCGGGGAAGAGGTGCCATTTGCGCTGCGTCCAGAAAGCTGAGTAGGATTCCGAGACATGGAGGGGCGTCAGGCGGCGTCTGCGGGAGCGCAGCAGTGTGTGCTCAAGGGATGCCAAGGAGGGGTGCGGCCGGAGCGCAGGGGCCGTGGGCACAGGGCAGCAAAGGTTCCAGCCAGGCCACTGCAGGCCACAGGGGTGTCTAAGGCCACCACACCAGGGCGCTAGCCTTCGGATGGTCTGTCCACCAGGCCGCCCGCCCACCCGCAGAGCTGGCTGGCTTCAGGCAGAGCAATTTAACAGCCGCGTTTTAACGGGTCCCTTTGCTCCCGTAGACGGAATCAATATCCGCTTGGTTCCCGGGGCTCATGGCTGCTGAAGACATTCTCCCTCTTGGCCCCTTGGTCCCCAGTGCCTTACCTGCTGGGCTCCAGCGGGGGGCCACTGGGCTAGGGCAGGGGTCGGGGAGCAGGAGGAGGAGGTGGCAGACCACGGCAACCATCCCAGACACCCCGATTCAGGCTGGCAGGTGAGGACAGGGGCTTTTGAGAGGCCCAGGCTCCTGCGCTCCTAGGCAGGGGCACAATGTAGTTAAAATCCAAGTGTTTATTTTATGTCTCCAGTGTCTTTGCATCCATAAAAGCATGCGGTCCTCGAGGGGGCTGTGGCGTGGGAGGCTGTCTGAGAGCCACAGGGACAGCAGCCTGTTTATGCCGTGACCTTGAAGGCTCCTTCACACTCAGAGTGTGAAGGAGTCAAGTTTTCACAGGGTCTGGACCTCCATTCTGAAACATTCCACGGTCCTGGGATTTCAGGGCACTCGGACTCAAGGATATGAATGGTCTATCAGGGCCGGGATTTGAAGCACCCCAAACTGTTGCGGTGGCTTTCTCCATCTGAAGTCTCCGTGGTCCTTTCCTCTCCCCACTTCCTTCCCCCAAGATCTGTCCTCACTTCTAGTCACATCTGACACAAGCAGGGAGTAGGGGCAGCGGGCAGGAAGCCGCTGGATGCAGACCCTGGCTCTGTTTAGCCCTGGCATTTCCCTGGGTGTTTCTGGGTGAAAAGACAGGTAAGCTGGGCAACATACTTGGTCCCCAAGGCCAACTCCTGGGGACTGGCCATTTGTCCTGGATGGTCTCCGTGCAGGTCCGTGATGGGGCTCATCCACAGTGCTCTGAGTGACATCTGCCAGCAGCTGCCCGGCCCCTCAGATGTCAGCTTGGAGGCCGGTCCTCCCTGGCAGTTGCGGTCCTGCCCTTCTGCCATCGTGCGGGGTGGACCTGCAGGCCCCTGAGGGCTTCTCTCCCTGCAGAAACTCCATCGTCACCAGGGACAGCCCTGATTCTCTGCCCTCATCACTCCCTGTTCAGACCAAAGCCCAGGCTTGGTTTAATCCATGTCATGAGAAAGAAAACAGGTCCCAGCAGCTCCTGCACACATAGCACCCCCACCCCAAAACACGCCACCCACCCACCAGAGACACCGCTGTCCCTCTCTCTCCCCCCAGAACACACTGGCAATGCACGAGCTGTATGGGGGCTGCCTGTAGCAGGCAAGGGCGTGGCCTGTTAGAGCCACACAAACAAGTTTTAACCCTGCCACTGCCCCTTACAAGCCGAGTGACCCTGGACCCACCATAGCACCCAAGACTCCATTTCCTCAGCTGTAAAATGGGGGTGGACACAGGCTTGTCCTGACCTGTCAGGGTTGTCCTGACACTAGGGAGGGGTCAAGTGTGCAAAGCCTCCAGCACCAGCCAGAGCGAGGCTAGTGTCCCTATGACACTATGACACTCCGTCCTTCCTTCCCCAAAGCTCCCCTGAGCTGGAGCTCCGCGCTCCCCCTGGGCTGCATGCTGGGGACACAGGCAAGCCAGCCCCAGCTTCTGACCACATTCCTGCTATGGGCCAGGGAGCACTGACTGGGGAGGACTCTGCCGCGGGAGTGGCCGGGAGCATCGCATGGTTAGGGGCACAGCTGCGTTAGCAGCAGGCCTGACTCGGCTCCTGGCTCTGCCCTTGCTGGCTGGGTGACCTGTGGTAAGTTCTGTCACCTTTTTGAGTCTCAGTTTGTTCATCTGTAAAGTAGCATTGACGGCAACACCCACCTCTGTGGATGGTTGTGAGGCTCAAACTAGGTGATGCACATCACACAGATATTAAGAGTTATTCATTGGTAGCCCCTGTGATTAAAGAAGAATTCAGTCGCACAGTCAGTCAACAAACCTCCACTAAGCCAGGCTCTGCTGGATGCTGGGGAATCAGAGCTGAGGCTGACATGGCTCCAGCCCTCAGAGCCCACAGAGCCCCCAGACACAGGGAAGAGACCGTGAATGAGCGGTGAGCAAAGTGGGCTGGGGGCCTCGGGCTGGGCAGGGCAGCACCTCCCATGGGTGCTGCTATTAGACCGGGAAGGAGGAGGGGCAGTGCTCAGGGGGACTGGAAGGGCACACCCAGGCAGGGAGGGCCAAGTGGCCAAGGCTCAGGGGCGGGGAGGGCAAGGCCTCTTCAGGAGACACCCTTGCAGGGCCTTGGGTTCATGGAGAAGCCCAGCTCTGGGGCATCCCATGAGAGGCTGCAAGAGGGCCCGGCAGGGGTGAAGCCCCGCCCCGCCCGCTCACATGGCTCCTGTGAGAGAACAGAGTCCAAGTGGAGGGAGGCTTTGCCCGAGTCCCCAAGGAAGCCCCGCAGCCCCTGGGCCTCTTCTCCCCAGGAAGCTGTGCGCTTCTGCGAGGGCCTCTCCCACCACCCCGTCCACAGCCCTGTCCACAGCGCCCCGCCCGTACCCATGGGGTCCTGGGACAGTGAACACGGATGGCCCAGGGCCCTGGACACTTTCCGTTCCTGCTGTCTCCCCGGACCCAGCCCAGCCTGCTCCAGAGACGGAGCAGAAGCTCCAGGTGCGAGGCCAGGCTTCGGGTCCAGGCTCCAGGTGGGCGTCACCCGCCTGGCACACAAGGACATGTGCACCTCTAGGAGGACGAGACCCCCGCCTCCCTCGGGTTAGCCTGATTACAGACGAGAGAACTGGGCGACAAGGCTCACAACGGTTCCCGCCTCAGCAGCCCGTGGCGGTGCCCAGCTCTGTGCCGAGGGCCTTCCCGCCCCATCGTGCCACTCTCACGCTTCCTGAGCACCTACTGTGTGCTGGGGGCTGCCCCTGCGCGCGTGTGCGTAGGGACAGCTCTCAGAGCTCTCTGAGGACACGGCCCACGGAGGGACTGAGGCAGCAGTCGAAGAGGTCAGACCTGTGCCCCAGGACCTGGCTGCCGCGGTGGCCTGGCTACTCAAGGCAGGACATCTGTCACCGGGAAGAAGCTCCCAAAGGGGGCGCTATTGGAAGGCACCGTGATTAAGAAGAATCAGATTCTTGGATTCTGGGCACCCAGACTCACAGGCTGCCGCCGCCGGGAACAGGACCTGAGCCAGCGCCACTCTGGCTGGGCCCCACTGTGGTGACGGGCCGCAGCTGGCTCTTACCCAGGCTTCCCAGGCACGGGCAGGGGGCACTCCCACCGCCAGGTGGGAGCACATGGCATCATTACCACTGACGAAACAAGTGTTTGCAGGTGACTCTAGAGCCAGGCCAAGGCTCAGCCCCGCCACGCCTGGTGCCTGTGTCTCAGTGTCTTCAGCTTTGAAGTGGCACCTGTCACAGCCCACCCCTGCCTGGGGTGTTGAGAGAAGCAGGGAAGGTCAAGGTCCCGGGACAGCCGTGCAGAGACACAGCCCCGCCCGCCCTCTTAGCTGGTCCCATCAGGCCACGTCCTGGGACCCCGTCTCCCCGGGTACTGGAGGCCTGGCCTCCTGCTGCAGCCCTGCCACAGTGCCGCACGGACCAGGGGCTTACAGAAGGCCACGGTTTTTATGATTTGGGGGAGGTGGGGGCATGTGAGTGGCATTTGGGGACGCTGTCATGTAAGCCTGCTCCTCCCCCATAAACGCTACCCTGGCCTTCCATCCTTGGTAAAGGACATCTCTCCGTGCTGTCACTGGCTCCCCCGCCTCCCTACTCAGGAAGGAGTGTCCCATTTAGCAGGTCCCCTTGGCCACCTCACTGAGGCTGGCTCTGCAGCAGGCGCCCAAAGAGGGAGGCTCAGGGTGGCCATGGGCCCTGGAGAGAGAGCCAGAAGGAACCTTGGAGGTCAGCCTGTGCACCCCTCCTGGCCGACCCCACTCTACAGGTGAGGAAACTGAGGCCTGGAGGGACAGAGCTGTTCCAGGTCCCCCGTGTGTCAGAGGCAGACTCCCTGGCTATGCTGGGGCCTCTGAGGGGCGAGTGGGCGGTAGGGCCCGGGCCAAGCAGGGACTGCTGCAATCCATCCCCGCCACCCCGCCTGCCTGGCCCCTCCCCACCAGAGGAGGTCCTGGGTCCCAGCAGGCTGGGGAAGGAGAAGCCCAAATATTTAGTCTGTGCGGAAGGGAAGAGAGCTCAGATCCTGGCCCGGTGGCCCTGCCCCGGCCCTGTGCCAGGAGCCACATCACAGGGGGCCATGAGCCACCCCACCCATGTCCTAGGGCCCCATCACAAACAATTAAAAAACCCGTTATAGTGCCGGAAATGCCACCATTCATAACTCCTCTGGGTGACAGCATCATGTCCTCACACTAGGCTCCCTTCCCCTAGGGTAGCAATGATAGTAATGACAACAGCGACTCACGCGTGTGCGGGGCCGGCAGTTCACCCAGGACTTTCACGTCCCCAGCACCTAACAGCTCCGTGAGACGGGTACTGTTGTCACCATTTTAGATGGAAACCAGGGTTCAGAGGATGGTGTGACTTGCCCAGGGTCACAGAGAGCAGCCGGGTTGGCTGGGCGTGGTGGCTCATGCCTGTAATCCTAGCACTTCGGGAAGCCGAGGCGGGAGGGTCGCTTGCGGTCAGGAGTTCGAGAGAGCAGTAGACTGGTTGAACGTGGGTCCAGGTCTGACAGCAGAGCCTTGTCCCAGCCCCCGCCCCCCCACAGTGGTAAGCAGAGGTCGGGTGCCTGGGGGCTTCCCGGAGGAGACAGCCGTCTGCATGCTGCCGAGCCGGGGCTCATGCCAGCTACAGACCTGCGAGGGGGGCCTCTTCCCAGGTCGGGACAGCGCCAGGTGTATCCCAGGCTCCTCCCCTTCTCCTCTACAGCCAGGCCCGGCCCCAAGCCCCAGACGTCCCTTCCTCTCCTCATGCCAGTCCTGAGCCCCGCTGGCTTCCTCTCTCCCCACCTGCTCGAGTGCCCCCCACTCCATGTGTTAACAATGCAAACTCGGGCTCCATCCCTGACCTACAGAATCAAACTTGGGGTGGGGAGGCCCAGCAACAGGGAGGCTTCTGATGCTGGAGATCGAGAGGCCCTGCTGTAGTACGATCCTGACCTCACCACGCCCCTGCCCACCGTGCTCCGCCGCTGCCCGGCACCTGCAGGATAGATCCCAGCTCCGTGCCTGGCAAGGATCTGGCCACCCACCACTCCCAAGTCTTCTCTCCCAGCCTGCTCGTCTCTGCAGCCATATGTGCCCAGACCCCGAACTCCTCCCCTGCCCCTGTCCCACACCCCACACTTCTCACACGCTGTCCTCTTTCAGGTGTCCAGGCCTTTGTGCGTGTCATCCCTCCTGCCTGTCCCTGGGCAGCCCGGAAGCTCTGTAATGCTGCAACTCCCTCGTCTCTGGGAAGTCCTCCTTGAACTCCCCAGGCAGAGGGGGCCCCAGTGTGGCGCCCACAGCCCCTGGGCTCCCTCTGGGACAGCTTTAGTCACCCTGCATGGTCCTGGGTGTAGTGACCCCACCCAGTCTGTTTCAGTTCTCATGCTGGCTGGCCCAGGGAAGGCCTCAGTAAACGCTGAGATGAAAAGAACGAGAAAGTCTGGCTGCAGGGATCAGGGGCTGCATCTTCTATTTATTTTATTTTTAATTTTAATTATAATTTTTTTTGAGACAGAGTCTCACTCTATCGCCCGGGCTAGAGTGCCATGACATCAGCTTAGCTCACAGCAACCTTAGACTCCTGGGCTCAAGCGATCCTCCTGCCTCAGCCTCCTGACGAGCTGGGACTACAGGCATGCGCCACCACGCCCAGCTAATTTTTTTTTCTTTCTATTTTTAGTTGCCCAACTAATTTCTTTCTATTTTCAATAGAGACGGGGTCTCACTTTTGCTGAGGCTGGTCTCAAACTCCTGACCTCTAGCGATCCTCCCGCCTCAGCCTCCCAGAGTGCTAAGATTACAGGCATGAGCCACCACACCTGGCCTGTGTCTTCTAAACTGAGCCCAGCTGGCTTAGATCATCTCTGGGGACAGACCCTGGGCTGCCCCCACCCCCCGCCTCACTGTGGGCCCTCCCTGGCCCTTGGGCCTCTGCCCCCTTGCGTGTGGGGAGTAGGGCAGAGGCAGCCCCTTGCTGCAGGTCAGTGGGCCCCTGGGTCAAGGTCACAGTGCTCCAGTTCTGCCCACCTGTTGCCCCTTCCAGGAGTGGTGACCACAGCAACCTGCCCAGGCCCTTGTACCACCAGAGTGTCACCTACACCCCCTACCTCCCCTATGGTCCATTTTATGGGATGGCAAGTGAGGCTGGGGAAACAGAGCCCGGTGGCCAGCTTGATCTGCTGAGGGTTCAAGTCAGCCCTCACTGGGCTGGCCGGGAGGAGGGGAGCCAGCCCCCACAAGCCTCTGCTCACAGAGGCCAAGCAGACCTGGTGGGACTCCTCGAAACAGCCAAGTTGCACAGCCCCTCTGTTCCCTGATTCCCCTCCTCCCACATGGCTGCGACCAGACCAAGCACACGTCACAGGTAAGGGCCAATGAGATGCTGGCTGTGAAGTGCTGGCAGGGCTGTCTGTCTTCCGCCCCAGCACACCCGAACTGCTGTCTGCCCTGTGCCAGGGTGCTGGGGACAGAGGATGCCCTCCTGGCCATGGGGCCCCTTCATCTCCCCAACATTCCTGGTGTTCCAGTCACTCCTTCCTGCTCTGTTTACAAAGACGTTCTATCCCGGTGCGATCAGAGGGGTCTGGGAGCCTGTCCTCCACCCAGGCTTGAGGCCACCCTGCCTGGACTCCACCCTCACTGCTGCCTCTCTTTGGAGTCCGGCCCTTTCCCAGAAGACCTGCAGGTTCCCTGGAGGTGATTCCTCAGATGCCCTCCTTAGTGTAACCAGATTGACCTCGCCCTTCCCAGCTGCCCCCGATCTGGTGTACACAGCCAGGCCCGGCCCCCCACTGCTTCCCATGAGGTCCCACCCTCCTCCAACCTCTATTCTGTGGTCATCCAGACCACTCACAGATGGGAGATGCCAAGCCGGGAGGAGGCTGGGGAGATTCTCGAAGGGGCTCATCTCCTCTGGGATTTCAGTGGTCACCTGCCTGACCACATGGCCTCTGTCATCCTTTCTGGTCTTGAAGACGAACTGCTGGACTGGAAGGTTTGTGCCTAGCTCCTCTAAATCACTAGAGGTGTGTGTAGTGAGCTATTAGAAGGGGAACTCGTGGATGAACAGATGGGTAGCTGGGTGGATGAATAAATCGATACATGGAAAAATTAATGCTTGCATGGTTGGATGGATGGTTGGTTAGATGGCTGGCTGGCTGGCTGGATGGCTGGATGGATGGATAGATGGATGTTCTTTAAGAGTTAGCTGAAGTCGGCTGGGTGCGGTGGCTCACGCCTGTAATCCTAGCACTCTGGGAGACTGAGGTGGGAGGATTGC
>VBSM01001265.1:39569785-39636281 GCA_008086735.1 Cheirogaleus medius | reverse complement strand
GATGGGGGCTGCTCAGGGAGGGGAGGGTGGGGGCGATGACAGGATGAGGGTAACAGGCTACCGGCCAGGACTCAGGAAGAGGAGGCCAAGGTAGGTCCCTGCCCCATCTGGGCTCTAGAGTTCCGGGATGGTGGGGACGACCCATCTGAATCCTCTTCCCTTCCAGAGTTGAGGACGATTAGAGACTGACCCCAACATTGCCTGATCCCCACCCTTTCCTGTCCCGACTGAGGGGTCACAGCTTTTTTCTGTAGCCCACGTTTCTTCAGGCCCCTGGCCTCGCAGCAGGGGACAGAGCAGGCTGCCCCAGCACCCTCACCTGCAGCCCTGCCCTGTCGCCTCTCTGGGGCTGGGGAAGGGGCTGGCCCGAGCCAGCCTCGCTGTGTGGCTTTGGACAAAATGCTGTCCCTCTCTAGCCTCATTTTCCCTTTGGCCAGTGGAAGGGCTGGCCTCACAGGCTATGGAGGGGTCCATCCAAGGTGACTGGGGCTTGAGAAGTAGGAAGTCCCCAAGCGCTGCCTGTTCAGTTGACGATGTGAGTGCAGGGCGGTACTGGCAGGGCCTGCTGGGCCCCAGTAGAAGGGACTATTGGCAGGTGGTAGGGTGAGCAGGAGGGGGCAGGAGGGGGGCATAAGTGAGGGTGGGCACTGGCAGGTGGCCAGGCTCAACACAGGCCTCCCCAGGGGCCCCTAATGGACCCACAGAGGCCGCTTGTCAAGACCTCCGGCCTAATTAGCAAATCGTTCCCAGATCCCCTCCCACGGCCGGCGGCCCTCCTCCCAGCTCAGTGTGGATGCTGGTGGGCAGGGCAGCAGGTCCTGCCCTGCTGGGGCCCTGCTCTGCTCCCGCATTCCCAGGAGCTCTGCTCTCCCACCAGCCCCCCAGCACGGCAGACTCCTGCCCCCGTCCCAGCGTGGGGGCAAGTGTTGGTGCAGGAGTCAGCCCTTCTGGGGGCCCTTGGCCGGGCCCCCTGGCTCCCGGGTTTGCCTCTGCAGAATGGGGATTTCAACCCCGACCTCGCAGGCACGTTGAGATATTTTGTGCTGACTCTGGGGGAGACGGCGCCCCCATCCCTGAACCTCAAGCCAGACTCTGGGAGGCAGAGTGTAGGCCGAGGCCTCATGGCCTCTGCAGGGCCTTGACACGGGGCTCCCTTTGCTCCCTTCCCTGTGTCCTCCGGAGACAGAGTCCCTGCGTCTAGCTCTGTGTGGGGCGGCTGGAGAGAGGGCACAGCACAGAGCCCTGACGCTGCAGCACCCAGGCCTCGATGTGAAGCGCACTGCTCAGGGCCCGTGGGGGAGCTGGGCAGATGGGCAGGGACATCCCAGGCTCCCCTGTGAGTCCCAGCAGAGCCAGCCCCTCCCCCACCCCATGTGACGCTTCCCTCACTTCCCACTGCAGTCTCACACGTGTGCACACACGCACGCACACTCATGCACGCATGTGAGCACACCAGCCAGAGTGGCGAGGAGCCGACATCTGCCCACCAGGTGCGCCCCAGCTGTTAATCAGCGCTTGGAAGGAGCCACTGCTGCAAGGACCCCCGGGGAGATGAGGGCAGCCAAAGGTCACCTGAGGTTCCCACAGCCCCTCACGGTGGCCGCCCCTCAGCTGCCCTCTCCCATTTCCAGGTGGGGAAATAGGGCCCAGAGAGGGGCAGGGACTTGGTAGGGGCCACATCAGTGGCAAGTGGAGCTGCACTTCCTGCCCCGCCCTTGTGGCCTGAGCCAGAGCTCTCCCCTCCCCAGTCCTACCCCATGCCTGCCCTGTGCTGCCTGCCTGGGAAAAGAGGACCCAGGGCCCTGAGCCGCTGCCCCAGTCTCTGCTGGGCCTGGGGCAGGCACTACCACTAGTGTGAGGGAGGGAGCTCCCCATCCCTGGGGGTATTTAAGGAGGTGCTGGAGGCTACTGGTGAGTTCAGTGACCACCAAGAGTTCTTACAGGCATGGAGCTCCTGAGATTCTGGGTGTTGGTGACCTCCTGAGTTGAGCATTCCTGTGAAGTTCCAGCCCCCTGACTCTAGGGCTTTCTGAGCCTCTGGAATCTGCCCCACAGCACATGAACTGCAATCCCTGCACGCCTCAGTGGCTCCACCTGTAACATGGGAACCGTCACAATAGTTCCTGCCTCAGCAGTGGTGGGGATAAAGTGATGGGCCACATGTGAAAGTCAGCTGTGAGCTGGGCCAGGAACTCGTGAACTTGACTCTGGCTTGGAGGGCTCTGCAGCAGGAAACAGTGGCAGCAGAGACCATGTGGCAGGGGGTACACGGGGCTGAGTGGACAGAGGGCTGGGTGTGGGCATGGGAGCTGTGGGGGCCGAGGCAGAGGCCCCAGGTCCCGCGTGAGTGGACATGTGTTTCCCAGCGGGGCGCCAGGCGGGCGCATCCATCACTGCCCGGCCCTGCCAGCCCAGGCTCCAGCTACTGGAGGTGGCGGCAGATCAAAGGGCCTTGAGGGTGAGGCCGACAGCTGGGCCAGGCCCGCTGGCCACGCTGACCCCAGCTGGTGGCCAAGGCTCTGGGAAAGGGGGCTGGGAGGGCCTGAGAATGAGTCTGGAGGAAGGCAGATTCTGGCCCAGCAAACGGCACTTCCTGGGCACCAGACTAGGGCAGGGCTGTGCTCTTGTCATTGAATCGGGTACCCACATCATGATGACCCATCTTACAGCTGAGGACACCAAGGCCCAGAGGTCTCTTCTCTCTGGGTGTCCTCCTGCCCCCATCTCCAGCCACAAAGGCAAGGTATGCCCAGAGAAGTCAGTGGAAACATCCAGATTGGTCGGGGAGGATGCTGGCAAGCTGAGACGAGAGTAGGGGCTCGAATACCAGGAGAACGTCTCTGGACCTAACACGTGTGGCTCGGAGAGATCCAGGACCACAGCCCTTGGCCCTCCCAGGTCCCCAGTCACCACAGTGGCCTTGGAGAGATTCCTCCGGGCCTCCATCTCCTCATCTGTAAAACGGGTGGGTTGGACTCACTGTTCTCCAAGGGGCCATCCAGCCCTGAGGGGGGAGCGGGGGTGCTGGAGAGGGGTTCCAGAAAGGAGGCCTTCAGCTCAGATTTAACGAGCTGTCTGTTCAGTTGGAACTGATCAAAACCAGACTTGCGCTGAGCTGTGTCTCTGATTCGCACGGACTGAAGCCGCCAAGAATTCATCCCTCACTGTTTCCAGTAAATAATTGAGCTCCCATGGGGTCCCCAGGGCGGGCTGCCTGTCTCACCTCCTCTCTTCACGGTGAACTTGACCAGGGAGGCCTCCGAGTGTGCTCCTGCCACATCAACCTGCGGCGGGCGGGCGTTGGCTCTGGGGGAGCCCCCGTCACGTGGGCCCACACGCTGGGGAGTCTGGCCCTGTCACTTCCCTCATGCATGCAGTCAAGAAACCGTCACAGAGCTCTCCAGAACTGCGATGGGAGGCAGCAGCCCTCCTCAGAACCTCTCGAGGCCCTCAGGGGTCCAGAGGGGTGAGCACCTCTTCCTTTGTCGTTCTTCCTGGCTTACGAAAGAGATGAGGAAATGCCCAAACGGGTTTCAAACAGTGACGCTGTGTTGGTTGCGCAGCTCTGTGGGTTGCCCCGTGATTCCGTGTGTGCCAAGCCTGCTCGAGGTGCCCACAGAGACACGGGCTGCGCTTAGTGGAAGTGATGCCGGGTCTGAAAGACCCCTGTGTGACGCACACACACGCACACACACGCACACACACGGCACACACACACGCACACATGCACACACACACACATGCACACACATGCATACACATGCACATGCACCCACACACGCACACACATGCACACATATGCACATGCACACACGTGTACACACGGCTCACACGCGCGCACACGCACACATGCACACACGGAACACACACGCACACACACACGCACACATACTCCTTTGCGTCGGAACCTGATTAAAATAGATAAAACAGATGGATTTGACTCAGGAGGGTGGGTGGGGGTCTGGGAGCCTGCATTTTAGCAAGGGTTCCAGGCGATTCTCCCGGCCTGCTGTGTTTGGGAACTTAGACTCTCAACCTGACCTTGGTGGGATGCCGGCCCCTGTCTCTGGGGTTACACCCCTGGAGTTCTCTGGGCCTCCATGTTGCCCTTTTTGCTCCAAAAAACTAAAAAGCCACAGAAAATATCAAGATGTGGGTGGCGATGGACTTCCATTTGCTGTCATTGCACACTGAGGTGTGTGTGGCTGGGTTTCACCCGCCGAGGACAGTCTGCATCCGCAGGGCCACTGAGCAGCCCAAGGTCAGCTGGCTGACCTCTCTGAGGACGGGCTGGCTTCCTGCCTCAGTGTCAGGGACATTGGCAGCCCCTGTACTGCAAGACTGGGGTCTCCACCTCTTCGCTGATCTCCCTGCCGTGGTTCCCTGCCAGGGAAGTCCCTACTAAAACAGGGCACAGCATGGTCCCTTGCTCTCGTTTGCATTTGGTCACTGGATTGAATTCCTTTTGAATTTCAAATAATATTAAGAGCTGTCATGAGATTTGTATGTTTACAGAAAGGGAACATGAATTTTGAGATTCAGAAACCTCACCCTTGTGAGGTTGGCGGCTGCCGGCCCGACCTGCCTGCCCGACCTGCCTGCCCTTACTCGGGGCTCCACAGTTGAGTTTTCAATTCAGGTTCCCAGTTGTCGGTTTTGCTTCTGAGCTCTAGTGGGTCCAAACCAAGGTCTGACAGATCCTGGATGGCCCTCTGGGGCCCCAACAATGTTCTATGAATGAGCAGATGAACCAGCTACAGAGGAATTAAGAGGGAGGGCGGAGAGAGGCGGAGGGAGGGAGGCTCTGAGCACCTCCACCCTCTGGCTGGCTGCACAGCAGCCCCCCTGCCCCGGCCTGGTTATTTGTCCTCCCTTTGGGTCTACAGAACTCAGGTTGTGGGGAGGTGTCCCTGGAACTGGACCACTCGCTCCCCTGCAACCCTGGGAAAGGGATTTGTGCAGACAGATTTATCTCACCACCTGGACCCCTCTTGGCTCCCGCCTCCTCTCCCACGGCCTCCTGGGAGCAGTCAGCCCATCCGGGAGAGCAGCGCGTGGCCCTCCCTGCCCACGCCCTGCCCCGGCTCTGGGCTCTGGAGGGCTTGTCTCTTGTACACAGCAGCGCTGGTCTGGGGGAGGAGGAGACTCCAGCCGCTGCCTCCCACCTCAGGTGGATGAGCCTCCAGAGATGAGTTTGCAACTGGAGGGGCCTTAAAAACTTGGGGAGGGGGTCAGTGGGCTTTGCCTCAGTCGGTCACTTCATCAGGCTCTGGGGACCCAAAAGGACTCAAACCCACCAGGTGCAGGCCCACATTGCACATCCCTGGCTCTCCGAGACCCCAGACTCGGGGCGCCTCCCAGTAGGAGATGGGTCAAATCCTCTAGATCCCAGCCCCAGCCCAAACCCACACCCTCCACCGCAAGTCTGCCGTGAGGGGTGCGGAGCAGGGAGCATCCCCCGGGGGCCTTAGTGAGGATGGCACCTCCGGCAGTGCTGGGGACAGAGGCTCAATGCCTGTGGGGGGCTGGGCCCCGCACATGACCTGGCCTGTGGACCCCAGCACCCTCTGGCCAGAGCACCCTCCCTCTGGGGGAGCCCTTCCCGCCTCCAGGAGGCCTGCACTGCCTGCCCCAAGCCATGCCAGTGGGGAGAGGGGACAGATTTCTGACGGAGGGCTGGTGACAGAGGTTGCCAGAGGACAGCTTGGCTTTGAAGGGGCCAGAAATCTCCGCCTGCCTCCTGCTCCCCCCAGCACCTGCAGTAACAGGCGCGGGCCTGTGTTTCGCGGCCGTGGCTGGCCATCCCGCGGGTGTGACAGGTTAACGTTGGGGGAGAGCGCCGAGGGACCAGGAAGGAGCGGCACAGCTCCAGCTCCATTACACCTCCCAGGCCAAGGGGCCTCATGAGGCCACACCCAGAAATCCCACCCCTCAAAGAGGAGATCACAGCCCAGAGGGGTCAGTCACTAATCACAGCGATAACGACCGCCCACGTGGACTGCCTGCTTCGTACGTGCTGTTGGCTGGACTAAGTGCTTGGCATGTGTTAACGTGTTCAGCTTCAGGATGCCCATGAGCTTACTTACCCCCCCTTACTACCCCTATTCTGCCCATAAGGAAACCAGGGCCCAGAGAGGTGCAGGGATTTGCCCACAGCCACACAGCTTGTAAATTGTTGTGCTGGGATTTGAGTCAGGGCATGTGACACCCAGAGCAAATCTGTTATAACAAGTCCTTGGCAAAACTCAAATCCAGATGTGCCTGACCCTAAAGTTCCCCAGATGTGCCTGCTTGGCTGCCTCTCCAGGCCCATGTGGAGGAGACCCCCAGGCTGCAGAAGGCCTCTGCCGAGCAGGGCCAGCACTGGGGACTCCCTGTCCTCACCAAGTGCTTCCCAGAAGACAGTAGTGACCCAGCAGAGGGTGCTGCCTCCTGGGCTCCCTGGACAGCTCCAAAATCCGCAGAGGCCAGGGCTGAGCACGGAGCGGTCAATGGCCAGACAGTTCTCCCTGCCCACCCCGCCCTTCCCTCGTGCTGGGGCGGGGGGCGCATGGGGCCCTCGGCATCTCTAGGCATATGGAGGCAGCCGTCCTGGGAGGGCACCCTGCTAGTTAAGAACCAGGAAGGATTTTCAGAGGGAAGAGGGGAGAAGCTCACAGACGCAGGCAGAGAATCCAACCCAGCCGGCACTGAGTGGATAGAGCTCCAAACCCAATCCCCCAAGCCTCAATTAAGTGCTGCTATCTGGTCCTCCATTGCCCAGGGTCTGCACCTGAGGACTGAGCCAGCCTGCCTATTTCCCCAGTCCACACCCTCCTTCTACCCTGGCCCGGTAGGCCTTTCAAGCAAGTTAGGCAGGAAGGGTGATATTAGTGTCCCCATGCTGCTGTGTGACTTTTGATAAGTTGCTTGACCTCTCTGAGCCTTGTCTGATCACATTGGGGTATTCACACAGACCTCCCAGGTGGTCCAGAGGCTCGAGTGTGAAAGGGGTTTGATTTAGTACCTGGTACACAGCAGGCACTCAGCTGTGCATCCATGTCATCTGCACCCCCCAGCAGGCTGATGTAGGCTGGGTCTGTCACCTGGCACCTGGTCCTGTGCTGGCACTGAGACAAGGAGGTTGGAGGGGGAGTGGCTGCCAGGACAGCAAGGAGCCCCAGAGGGTATTTTATCTAACCCCTGCCCTGGCTTGTGCGGCTTGCTTTGGGGAAAGGGGTCCCAGCAACCTTCGGGGCCTCGGTTTCCTCATCTGTACAGTGGTTCTTTTCTCCTGCTCGCCCTTGAGGAGGTCAGCTGGGAAGGAGACAAGAGATGGGGACTTCTGAGAAGAGCTGGAAACACAGAGGCTTCTCCCTGCTTCCCCTTTGGAACCACAGGCCTCAGGACCCAGCGCGGGTGATGGCGACTGTCTCAAGCCATAGTGCAGGTGCCCCCGCCCCAGAAGGAAGAGTGACCGGACCAGGCGGGTGGAGGACCCTGTGCAGACCGGTGTGGGAGAAAGGGCCTGCTCTCTCCCCACACCCCCCAGGCCTGCTGTGCGGCTGAGGGGCCTGGGCAGGGGCGGGCACCACCCCACAGTGCTCATGGTGACGCACGTGCTCCCTGGAGGCTTGGGACGGGGTCCCCCCACAAAAGCAGCACGCATGCACACGGGTGCACACAGCCAGCTTCCACTGGGCGGAAGAGCCCTACAGAGGGGACAGAGTCCTGGCCACGCAGAGAGTGAGCCCAGCCCTGGCTGTGGGCGGCCCAACCTGGAGGAGAGGAAAGAGCGAGAGACGAGAGACGAGAGATGAGGGAGACAGACTGCAGCTTGCCACCTGCCCGCGCCTGGGGGTGTGCGGGACACGGCTGCTCCCCCAGCCGCACTTCCTCACGTGCTAAATGGGGCTGGGGACTCTCCCTTGGGGGGAGGCTTTGCCTAAGGCTCAGATGAGATCACGTGGGCGAGGGGGCCTCAATAATCTTAACGGCCAGACGCGGGGCTGGGCCCCCCGCTGCCTCCCCGGGTCTTTCTCCCTCTTGGCCTCCAGCTGTCCATCTGTTCAATGGGGGAGACTGGGTAGAAGGATCCAGAAGGCTGCCTCTGGCTCATAAAGGTCACCTGTCACCTCCCCAGCTGGGGAGGGGCCCCCTGCATGATTGAGGAGGGTCCACAGAACATTAGGAGGTTACCTGGGCCCCCAGGAGTGAGATTCCGGGGTCCCCCGAAAGCCTGCAGAGCCTAGCAGAGCCCCTGCCATCTGGAGCAGCCTGGAGCAGCGCCAGGCCTGCCGAGCTGCAGATGAAAACGGCCCCAGGGCCTGGGGTAAGGGGTGGGGGAGAGGGGGTCTGTCACCCGCCGGGCGGGCTGGCGGGATGAGTCGAGTCTAAATAAATCACTAACACACGGGCAGAGAATTCCTTGAACAGGCGCCCAGGATTATGGACAACAGAAGAGAGGGGCGGGGAGGGGGGCGTTCAGGGGACCGTGCCTGCGGCCCCCTCGCTCTCACGCACCACGGCCCGGCCCTCTCCAGCTTCATGGGCTGTGACTGAGCCACGACTGGCTGTGCAGGGTGGAGGCGCCTCACTTGGGGACCTCCTCTGCCAGCCCAGCCCCTCCATCCATGTGTGAGAAACTCAAAAAGCCCCGGCCTGTCCGAGGGGAGGGAGGTGTTGAAAGCTGCATCCTGCTCCAGGCTGAGCCAAGGCCAGAGATAATATCATCGCGCCTGTGCTGGATGGGGGCTGGGCCTCTCGCGCTCCCTCCACACCCCCAAGCTCTGCACCCCGGCCTGGGCCCGAGCCTGAGCTGTCAGGCTGAGGCTGGGACTGGGCTGCTGCCGGCCTGGGAGTTGGCCTGGCCCCTGTCCCACTGGACTCATTCCAGACCTGAGGAACCCTGAGTGCACCGGGGCAGGGTCTGAGGTTGGCTTTGGAGTGGGAGGAGTGGCCTGAGCTGAGGTCACAGCATCCTAGGTCCCCTCCTCCCCTTCTGCACCTCAGTTTCCACGTTTGACAAAATGGAGTTGGGGGACTGCAGGTCACCTCTGAGGGTTTCCAAGAACTTACAGGGCTTGTGCTGGGTCACAAAGCTCCTGGGGCAGGGATGGCTGTTGGATGGACAGACAGAAGGAAGAGTGGCTGGACAAGACCAGTAGGGACCCTACATGCTGCACTCCAAGGATGCCTGGGGACCGGCTCCAGAGGAAAGCGCCCGGTTCCCTGCTCGGTGACGATGCTTCACAGTCTGGCCCTTCCCAGTTCACAAGGGGCCTCTGCACTTACTCCATGACCCTGGGAGGGAGGACAAGGAAGACCTGATGCCCCAGCAGATGAGGAAACTAAGAAAGGCCCAGCTGAGCGGTCACCAGGCTGTCTCTAGAGCCCCCATGCCCTTCGTCTCTGAGCCTTTGGGAGCCCCAGAACTGCAAATGGGATGGGAACTGTCACCCCTGCTCTGTAGATGAGACATCCAGATCCAGGGAGGACTGACACAGGGGGTTAAAGAAGGCCAGCCAGGACTAGAGGGTGCTCAGGTCTCTGTCCTGCCTAAAGCCCCTCCCTGCTCCAGCCTGTAGCCTGCATTTAAGCCCCTCATGCCGGGCCCCTGCCAGCCTTTGTGGTGCCCCCTGCTGCCCACTGTCCCTTTAGTGCTGAGCCCTGACCACATGCCTGGCAGAAGGGGGAGGCTTTCCCACAATTCGGGGACAAGCTCCAACACCCGTAGCCTGAGCTCTCCAGACTACAGCTCCCACCCCAACAACACACATGTGTTCTGGGGTCTGAAAATGCCCCACCGAAGAGTGGCTCTGTTAGCTCATTTCCACTTCATCTGCCACTCAAATCAGTGACTCAGACTTCGGCTTCCCTGCAAGACCCCAGGCCCCGCAGGCCCCGCCAGGCCCGAGGAGGCGTGGAGGCCAGAGCATTAGGACGATGCCCCTCACCACTAGGGTATGTTTGTCCCATGCACCAGCCTTCTCTGAGCCTTTGTTTCTTCATCCGTAAAATGGGATAATGATTCACGCCTCACAGGCTGCACGGTATTGCGTGACTCACAGGAAAGGGCAGATGGGAATATTCTTGGCACATTGTGAAACGCTGCTCAAAATGTAACGAAACAAGATGGAGCAAGCTGGGTGGGGCTTTCCAGGGCTGCACAGAGGTTGGGGAGGACCTTCCTGTGCCAAGGCCCAGGGTGGACACGCTCACTGTGGGCCCTGGGGCCAGCGATTCCGCATTGAGGGCCAGTCCTGAGGGCACCTTATTCGAAGGGAGCGGGGAGCCTCTGTGGGCGTCTGATTAGTGCTCCCCGGGAGGACTCGCCCAGGGTGTCGGTCCAAGGGCTGCTTCTCCGAGAGCAGGGGTGACCCTTTCAAGCGGACCTCTCAACGGCCCACTTAGCCTCCTGGAAAACAGAGGCTCGGGGAGGGAAGAACCCAACCCACAGTCACATGGCCGCTCGGAGGGAGGGCCCAGGGTCGTCAACCCAAGTCAGGATCTCCCCAGCGAGGTCAGCTTCCAGCTCTCTGGGGACCTCATGGGCACTCTCGCCCCCTCGGGCTTAGGAGCCCAAGCCCCCCACCCCTGCCACTGCCTCAGACTCCAACCTCCGGTGGCCCGACGGGGGGCGTGCAGGGAGGCAGGACGGGCAGGGAGGGAGTGGTGGGCACTGCACATGGTTTGGAGAAGCTGGTCCGGAAGAACAAGGGAGAGAACGGTCACGGCGCCAGGGGCACACGGAGGGCTGCTCCCGGCCGCAGCCGGGCCGCTTGACCCTCGCCTCGGATGGCTCCATCCGGGAGACCCAGGCGGCCTGCAGCGGGGCTCACGATGGCTCCCGGCCACTGTCCAGCCCTCCCCACGCCGGGTGGTCCTTGTGACAGAGGAGTCAGGGTGGCCAGTGTGGGAAATGGGGATTTTGGGGTGCTTTGCAATGGGGCCGAGTGACGTTTGCTCCTCAGAAGAGTTTGCGAGGCTAACAGTCAACATGATCACTTAACCCGCTGAGAAGGTCTAGGAGTCGCCCAGGGTCCAGATTAGCAAACGAGTTCCGTGTCCTCTGCTGGCCAGGGAGTGGCCAGGCCCTACTGGCTCGGCACCTTCATGACACCTGTTTCATTTGCTCTTTTCGAAAGCCCTGAGAGGAAACAAGCGTTTCCTGACTTACAGGTGAGGACACTGAAATTCAGAGAGGTTAAGTCACTTGCCCAAGGTCACATAGCCCACAAAGGACAGAGTAGGAGCGTGAGCTCAGGTCTATGGGTTTCAGGTTGGGAGGCTTTGCCAACTGCCCTCCCCCCACCTCATCGCCACCCCCCACCTCCAACCCCCCGTGTGCACATAATCACGTTTTTGTAAAATTTTGCAAGAATGTGATTTAACTGCAATTGGTTAAGACCTCTGTGTCTCTCCACTCCGACTTCCCCTCACTTCCTCCTCTGGAGCAGCTGTCAATGTTTTTGGAATCTGGCTAAGGGGCAGTTGAGTTGAGGACACTGTCACTCGGGTTTGGGGGCTATATTTAAGTGGTGGCAGTCACTTGCTTGTATAGTTCTGTTACTGCCGGCCACCTGGTGTGGGTGGCTTCCAGGGACACTCCCACTCCCACCCAGCATCGTGACGCCGTGGGGCAGGGCCCTGTGTCACACTGGGACATCCGCGTGTCCTGGAGACCATGGCCCGGCAGCCCGTGGGCAGTGCCGGACACTGGTCTGTGCAAAATTCTTCCGATCATGAGATGGTATAGAATTGTAAGCGGGAGATCGGTTCTCACGGATCCACACTCAGCGTGGACGTGTTCTCCTGTCGGGGACATACTGAATAAAGCAGCCGGTTTAACTATAAATTCATCTTTCATTTTTTTCTCTTATGACAATCACACAAAATACAACTTATCAAAATTCTTGTTTTTGGCAAACGTGTAGCAGCACCACAAACAACAAACATGCCTGTGTGGTAAGGGGCATGTTTTATGAATCAATGGTGGAGCCATGCGTTGGAGCACGACCGGCCCGCCCTGATGCAGTCTGGCTGTTCTGAAATGATCAAACATTTCTTTCTCAACAAGGGCTTTCCACACAAGCTTTCCATATAAGCTTCAGCCTCTCACAACCCGATCTGCCCTGGTCTACCCAAGAGGCCACCCGGCCTCCCTCGAAACCTGCGCATCACTCTCTCTGGCTGGCAGTTGTATGACCAGAACCAGGGACTCTCCCAGCTCCAGGCACCCCCAGGCCCCACCTGTCCTCTTGGAACCTCTGTCTGCATGTTTTCCCCAACTCTACGCACATCACAGCCTGAAGCACCCGCTTCCCAGGCCTCCTGCATCAGGGATCATTTTGGCAGGTAGGGCCTCGGTGGCGGGGGCGACCAGGAGAGCAGGGGCTCTGAAGGAGCAGGTGCCGGCCACAGTCGCCACCTGGCCTCAGTGGCCTGCACGTGGCTGACAGCAACGCCAGGAGCGCAGCCTGCTCAGGAGATGGAGCTGGCCAGGCCGTGCGCCAAGGACCCGTCGCCCGGGTGGGGGTGCTGATGCTGGACAGACGCTCTGCAGCCTCCCGCTCACGGTGCCCAGCCTCTGCTGCACCCCCGCCACAGCTCCGTGGGTGAGGGGCTCACCCCGTCCAGGAAGCCCCTGGGACCCCAGGAGAAACCTTGTGGGAGTGCCTCCTCGTGGCCTCTGCACACAGCTCTGGGGTGCACCGCTTGGATCAAGCAGGACAAGCTCAGCCTCCCTTTCGCCAGCTGGGACACTGTACTCCTGCCCACCCTCCACGGCCCAGGCCGACCTTGCTCCTCTTTGAGCTTTTCCCTGCTCACTCTCTCACCTCCAAAGCCCAGAAGCTCCTACACAGGGCAGGGCAATTACCCTCCTACGTGTCCCAGGCTGGGAGCTCCAGGGGGCAGGGACCGGGGCGGGTCCACTCTGTGCCCCAAGGACCAAGCAGCAGAGGGTGGTCACTGCGGCTGGGCTCAGGAAAGGCGTGCCAACTTCCCGCCTGCCCAGCGAGCGGGCCTGGCTGAGGGCAGGCGTGAGGAGGCCACGACTCCCCCTGCACCCCTCCCAGGACTGCAGCCATCAGCCCTGTGTGACACCTGGCTCCTGGCTCCCATCGCACCACAGCGGGGACCCCACAGCAGCCCTGCCTTCTCAGTTGTGTCTTTGGCTGGCGGCTACACCTTTTTCTCAGAGCCTGTGTGGCATTTCCTCTCAGTCCCCCATGAGGGCCCTCCTCCTCTCTGCCCCCTCAACAGACCCCGGGACTCAGTTCCGAACCCGATTCTCCCGCCCGCAGTCTCTCCCTGGCTGACGCCAACCCACTCTCATCTGCCCCTGCGGCAGCCACCCACGTCTTCCCTGGCGGGTGTGACAGCCTCTCAAACTACATGTTGGAGTCTGAAGTCCATATTTCTCCCTGCAAACCTGCCTTTCCCCTCAGCTCGTCCTGTCCCTGGAACCGGCAGTTTCCGCGTGGCTGTGTAGTTCCCTCCTGCTCTTCGGTTGCTCTGTGTCCGCGGCACTTGCTTTTGGAAAGTCAACCTCATTGGGGCATAATTCACATACAACAAACTGCGGAATGTCCTTTACGCCCGGTCCCGTCCTCGCTGGCAGGCCTGCTCTGGCTGATGCCAGCACGGACGCTGCAGTTGTCCCGCGCTCGCCGTCTGCAAGGTGCGTCCCGTCCCGTCCTTTCACGGCCGGCCTGTTTGTATCTTTGTAGTTAAACAAAGCAAGAACAGATTGCGGCCATTTAGAATTTGTTCTTGCTTTTTTTTTACATCTAGTCTAACAATTTCTGCCTTTTAATTGGAATATTTATTCCATTTGCATTTACTGAACTTATTCAAATGGTTTTACTTTGTGTCTGCCGCGTTGCTATTTGTTTTCTATTTGCCTCATCTGGGTTTGGGCCTCAGTTCCTCCTTTCTGGCTTTCTTTTGTTATTAATCAAATACTTTTTTAGTGTTCCATTGTGTTTCACTTCTATTGGCTTTCTAACCATGTCTCTTTGCATAATTTTCAGTGGTTGCTATAGAGATTACAATTTAATAGAATTCTATTATATTCACACACACGTGATATGCATATACATGCGTGTCATTATCATAGCCTTCTTAACAGCTAATGAATTAGTGTAGGTAAAATGCTGTAATACTGTATTTCCATTTATTCCCTCAACTCTCCTTAATGCCATTATTGTCAAATATATCACACACACACACACTTCATAACTGCCCCAAAATATATATGTAATCTTGTAATTGACCCACATGTTTATAAATTCCAGTTCTCTTCTCTCCTCACTATAGACCTAAGTTCCCTCAACCCGAAGAATTCCCTTCATCCTTTCTTGTCTTGTGGGTCTCCTGGTAATAAATTATGCCCTTATCTGTTTATCTTAAAAGTGTATCATTTTCAGCTTTACTTTTGAAGGATAGTTTTGCTAAATATAGAATTTTTGGTGACAGTTTTGTTTTCATCACTTTGAACATGTTATTCCAATACCTTCTGGTCTCCCTCGTTTCTGGGGAGAAGCCAGCATTAACGAAGATTGTGCCACGGTCCTGTGGTAGGTGTCTCCTCCCGCCCCCTTGTTCTCTGGCTGCTTCCAAGATTCCTCTTTATCTTTGGCTTTCATCGGCTTGATTTTTATGTGCCTAGAATTGGCTTCCTTTGTGTTTATCTTCCTTGAGATTTGTTGAGATTCTTAGCGCTTAAAGTTTTTCACTGAATGTGGGGGGTTTGGGGCCAGTATGTATTTAAGATATCATTCCCCGACTTTCTTTTCTTGCTACTATCCTTCTGTCACTCCAGTTACACACACTTTGGATCTCTCTATATTATTGCAGGTCACCAATGCTCTGTTCATTTTTCTCTAATCTTTTCTCTCTCTTTTTTCAGATTAGGTAATTTCTACTCATCTGTCTTCAGGGTTGGTGATTCTTTTTTCTGCCATCTCCAATCTGTTGTTGAACCCAGAGTGTTTTCCATTTCAATTATTGTACTTTCAGCTTTCTCATTTCCATTTAGTGTGTGTGAGTGTGTATATACATATTCCACTTCTCTGTTGAGAATCTCTTTCTTTTCACTCATTAAGACCACTGTTTCTTTGAAATCCTTGCCTGCCAAATCCAATGTCTGTGCCCACTCAGAGTCAGCTGCTGTTTTTTGCCTTTTTATTTTTTTCCCCTGAGTATGGGTCACATTTTCTCGTTCCTTTGCAGTTTCAAAACTAGGTATTATAGTAATTCCGGGTTGTGTCGCGCCCTTCTGATGACCGTTGGTGCTTCCTCTGGTGGGGAGTTAACTTGCCTGGACTCAACTGCAAACTCGTCTCCCCACGGTGCGCAGCAGCAGGTATCTCTGCCGGGTCCCTGCGGTTGTGCTTTTCCAGTGTGGCCCCCAGGGATCTCCCTGTGCCTCTACAACTTGGCTGTCATCCGAGGACTTGGGAAGTTTATTTTATTTATTTTCTGAATACAAAGACCCAGAAGAGAATGGGAAGTTTATGTTCAGATTTCGCTGCTCATTTTTCTGTGGTTCCCTGGTTTTTGCGAGTTCTCCTCTAAATTTCCAGCTTCTCTGCCAGACTTGGACTCTGTCCTCTGTACCTCAAGCCAGTAAGGCTTTAGCTTTCTGCTGTGTGAGCTGCGTACAGGCTGGGAAACGAACTCGCTGTTTAAACAGCAGCCCGCTCAGTGTGTTCCCCAGGCCAGGGCGGCTCTGACTTCCCAGCGCAGCTTCTCTCTGGCCCCTGCCTGCGTGTTCCTTCAGGCCCCCTGGCATCTGGCTAAAGATCTGGACAGAGTTTGTGCTCAGATTTGGGCGGTAGGTCTTCTGCAGTTCTCACACTTCCAGAATTTCCTCTTTAACTTTTCAGCTGCTCTGAGGGCCTTGAGCTCAGCTCTCTGCCACCTGCTATAGCCCCGGGGGCTTGGGAGCACCATCACGACCCCTACCTCTTCTGCTTGCCATTTTTCAAAAGTAAACGTTCCTCCGGCTTCTGCCTTTTTGAGACACTTCCCAGGGGCTTTAAATGATTATTTTTTAAAAAACATCTTATCCGGATCTCCTAACGATATCTGCCGGAAGGTTCAGGCAGCCACTTCATACCACCACCGTTACAGGAAGCTTCTCCCACCGCACTCATTCAAAACACGCCAGAGCATGTCGCTCTCCATGTTCGCCGCCCTTCAAAGATCCAGTACCGACTCCCTAGTAAAACCCTGACAACACACAAAAGTACCGTGCGGAGTCTTTCGAGGTTAAAAATGTCTGTAGACCTCCTAAGGTTGAAACTTATTTTTATTTGTAATACTGCCTAAAGAAGTCTGTGCCAGGACTGGATCTTTCCCTTCTCTACCTCCTGCCCGGGGCCTGGCACGCACTGAAGCCGGAAAGCAGAGGGGCATCAGGGAACGTAGCCCAGGTGAAGTGAGAGACAGAAACTTTTCGCATGACGGTGTAGGCGGGTTCCCATTTGTGCTCTGCAAACGGTCAGTCTGTCTGGAGGGCACTCTGCCAGCAGGATCCAAAGCCCCCTTCCTTCTGCCCAGACCTTCTAGAAGAAAAGATGGAATCCAAAGAGTGAGGGAAACACAGGGGTTAAGGCATCAAAGGAAATAGTCCAGAGGGCAGAAGGCCTCGCAGGGAGGCGCCGGCCACCAAGGGCACCCAAGGGTTGGGGACAGGCGAAAGCAGCTGCTCCTACTGCTTCCCCCTCCTACGGCAGGGATGGGCAGGTATGCCCTGCCCTGAACGTCACGTTTCCTCCTAGATCCGGTTCTTCTTGGGGGAGTCAGGGTGGGGGCGGATGGACAGGTGTAAGGAAGAATTGTTTGGTATAGACTGTTCCATACCCTCCATTTTTACTCTCAAGAACATTTTACAAACCAAAAACTAAGTGTAAACTAACGTCCATAGTTCCTCTACAACTATACAACCAAAACAAGTTTACAAATTAAAACCACGAAAAACTACTAAGCCAATTAAGTGCATATTAACAGTATTAATTTAATGCGATGAATGATATCTTGCTGAAGCTAAGTGGCCCTCCTTCGTGTGACCCTGGCACTCCACCTGCATGGCAAGCTCCTCACCCTTTAACGTGCCACATGCCATGTGCCCATGACAACTCACTTCTCCACCATTTCTCTCCCTCTGCACTTCTGGTATTCCTTTGCTTGGGCTGCAGGCCTGACATCATTAGGACCGGGCTCAGCAGAGACGTTTCATCAGGTGTCCAGTTGCTGTCTTTGTCCTTGCCAGCAGGCTGGGAGTTAGCTAGGCATTTGTCATTCCTGTGACCCCTTCACTGACTCCCCCCCCACATTTACCGCCTCCAGGGCGGAGTGGATACAGCCCAAAACAATAAAGGGAATTGAAGCGCTGAATGTCTCCAAGCCAAGCTTTCACGGCAAGGCCAGGCTTTGTTGAGCAAGAAAAAGATTTTTTGTGGATTCTGACCTGACAGGGCCTGAAGACTTTGAATGTACAGCCATAGAAGGAGGAGGAGGAAGAGGAGGAGGAGGAGAAGGAGGAGGAGGAGGAGGAGGAGGAGGAGAAGGAGGAGGAGGGGGGGGTAGGGAGGAGAAGGTAGAGGAGAAAGGCGTACAGGACAGAGGCATGCCGGCTGGTGATGATGTAGTATTTTCTCACCTCCGAAAACAGAAGTGAAAGTTTGAACAGCTGCATTGGTGGCTATTTGGAAGAGGGGAAGCTAGACCCCAAAGTCAAAAGACTGGTGGGGCCTTAGAGAGGCCCTTCCTCCCCTGTCTCTGTCCCCTTCTGGGTTCTAAATGGGAAATAGAGACTTGACTGCCCAGGGCCTGCCAGGAAGACCCAGGCGAGCCGCAGCAGTTCCGTGCTCCACAGGGTGGCAGGCAGAGGGGAGACGCCCAGGCAGGGCCCTGGGGCAGCGTCTCAGAGCATGGGGAGAAGTGGGCCCGGTGGCCTGAGCCCCTGGGGCCGAGCAGGGCTGAGAGGGGCTGGGCCTGGAGGGAGGGACACAGCGTGAGATTGTGGAGGGCCTGGGCAGTGGAGGCCTGCAGCAGACACCCACATGAGCCCCTGGAGCCTGCACTCTGGGAGCTCACAGCCTCCTGGGGGTGACGCGCAGGGAGGGCCAGAGGAGGTCTTGCCAGAAGCCCCATACCCGGGGCTGGGGACGTGAGGATGCAGGAATCTGAGCACTTAGCCACAGAGGATAACTTTTAACCAGAGATGACAGTTGCTTTGAAGTGGCAGGAGTTTTCTGCCACCAGCTTAAAAGTGCACTCCTAACTTTGGTTGAGGACAGTTACGGGGAAATGAAGGTACATATCTGCACATCTGGGTTGTGATTGTAAATTAAAATCTGCCACCTGTGGTCTATTCCTGTGCCAGTGTGGGGGGGGCAGCTAGAGGGGCCGGGGGTATTTTCACTGTTAAACAAACTATCGACACAAACATGCAGCACGCCACTGGAGGAAAACAGCCCGGGTAGGGAGGGGCGCTGTCTGTAGACCCGAGCTGGAGTCCCCGGCCACTGCCCCGCACCCTGCTGCACCTTGGCGCCTTCACCGGGGCTGTGCTCCGTTCTGCTCCAAGGCTTTGCACGCGCTGTCCCCTCAGCCTGGAATGGCTCTGTCTGGCTTCAAGTCTCAGTTTACATTCCACTTGCCCCAGGAGTGTTGCCTGAGATCCCAGGACAAAGCGGGCCCTCACGTCACGTTCACCACGGTCGCCTATGGTTTTCCCCCAGCCCTGCCCCGCGACTTGTCCAGCCAGCGCCGGGCCGACAGGGGGCGCCCGGTCAACGTAATGCGACTCGCAGGTTCTGGTTTCAAGTCCTAGCTCTGTCTCTTTTTAGTTCTGTGAACTTGGCTGAGACTTTGACTTCTCCGGGCCTCAACTGCTTCATCTTTAAAATGGGCACTCGACGCACCAATATTAACCTATCAACTTTTCCTGAGCACTAGCTGTGCCTTAAAACCGGGGGCCTGCCCTCTGGGAGCTCGTAGCCTGCGGGGTTGACAGACAGGGGAACTCACACTTAGGGGAAATGCAAGAAGAGCTGGGGTGGGAGCACACACAGGGCATGGGGACACAGAAGAGGGAGGCCTGCCTACCGTGGGGCGCAGGTGGGGATGGGGAAGGGGAAGGTGTCAGGGACTTCAAAGAGGGGAGGAGGCTGGCTAGACTCGCATACAGGCGGAAGAGAGCTTTGCCATGGGTCAGGGGAGAGGCATTCCAGGCAGAGACACCACGAGGTAAAGGCCCTGAGAGTCACAGGCAGGGGCATTCTGGGAGTGACAAGTGCACCTGCCTGGCTGGAGGGCGGGTGCGTGCTAGAAGGCACGGGGAGTGAATTGCTCCCAGGAGCAATCCTGTTTCATCTATGGCCGCTCACACCCCACCCACGACCCCAGACGTCTACATTTCAGCTACGAATCTTTCAGTGTGCATGTCTAAGCAATAAGGACTTAAGAAAAACATAACCACAGTACTATTATCACACCTACAAATATAGCACATCCTTAATATAGATAGTATTTAGTCAGCGTTTACATTTTGATTGTCCATTTTTGTTCAGTTTGTTTAGTTTGCAGGAAACAAACAAAGTTCACATATATCTTTTCAATCTCACTTTAATAGGTTTTCCCTTCTTTCTGTTTTTTCTTTCAATATATTTATTGGAGAAACCAGGTTGTTTGTCCTGCAGAGTTTCCGACTGTCCAACTGGAGTTTTCTGACTGCATTTTCCAGGTGTGAACGTGCTCACCTACCCTCCGAATTTCCTATAAACTGGCGGTTAGGTCCGGGGCAGTGCCATCCAATAGCGGGACATGTGAGTTACAAATGCAAGTCACATACGTAATTTAAAATTTTCTAGTAATCACATTTTAAGAAGCAAAAAGAAACTGATGAAATTAATTAAAATAACATTTTACTTAACTCAATATATCTAAAATATTATCCCAACATGTAATCAATATAAAAATTAATATAAAATTATTTACATTCTTCTTTTGTACAAAGTTTCTGAAATTCAGTGTGTGTTTTACATTTATATGGCACATCTCAATTTGGACTAGCCACTTTTCAATACTTCTTAGCCACATGTGACTAGTGTCTAATGTATTTGAATAGTACAGATAGAAGTTTGATTATATTCCAGTTCAAACTTTTGTCAAGAATACTTCATGAGTGTTGTTTTATCCATTGGGAGGCATAAAATGTCTGATTGCCTCTCTTTTTGTGATACCAGTAGCCACTGATGATCATTGTCTTAGATGCACTAAATCTTAAGAGTTGCAAAGTGGAAATAGCCTAATTCTATTCCATTATTCCTTCTGAACCTTTTTTCTTTTTTCAAGAGACCTGGTCTTGCTCTGTCCCCCAGGCTGGAGTCCAGTGGCACAATCATAGCTCACTGCAGCCTTGAACTCCTGGCCTCTAATGATTCTCTTGCCTCAGCCTCCCAGTGTTGGGATTTAAAGGCTTGAGCCATCGTGCCTTGTCCTTTCTGAATCTTTTTCCTTGGAATACTTCTGTAAGAGAGACTCCCCCCTCACCAACTCTTTGGTTAGCTAATGTGTACAATACATATAGCAGAGGGAAGTACATGCTCGACGCTGTCCTTTATCTAACAGTTCTTAGAGGGTTAGAGCTGTGCAGGACAGGTCACTGCGTTTGCAGTGTGGAGAGTGGGTTGGAGGAAGAGGATGGCTGAATGGAGCCTGGGGAGGAGGTGACTATAATCTAGCCATGGGGAACCCAAGGGCAGACAGCCAAGCCCCTCCCCTAAGCCTCAGGAATCTCTTTCAAAAGGCCCAAGAAGCTCCAAGCCACCCTCCCGGTGCCCCTTCTGCCTGGCCTGTACCGTGGGACAGCCACTCCACTGAGGCCCCCATCCCAGGCCGTCTCTCATCAGGGGCTAGGTGGGGAAGCCTGCAGCCTCCCACCCATGCCCCTTGCTTCCTCTCTGCCCCCTAACCCTGCACGGGCTCCCACGAAGGTCACTAAGGGCCTGTCCTCACCTCCCATAGCCCCTGTGTCTTTCACCCTGGTGACCCTTCCCTGTCTCCATGGTTTCTCTCCTATTTCTCTGTCCACCTTCTTCCTGTGCTAGGCCTGGGTAGGAGCCCCTTGAGCCTCTGTTCTGGCCCCTCTCCTGCTAACCCTGTGTGCAGACCCCGCCCCCAGCCCTGCCCCCCTCCCCCACCACTTTGTACCCCAGCTCCTCTCCTCTGCTGCAGGTCTTTGCCCTCTGCCCTCTGCACTTTCCTGTCTCGGCCATGTGCCTGGCAGCTTCCTGAGGGCAGGGACTGCATCTGCCGTGTGCATTTCTCACCCTGGAGCCTAGTCCAGTGCTGGGCATGCAGTAATGCAACTGGTAGCTAGTTGTTGAATGAATGAATGAATGAATGAATACAGGTTCTCGCAATGCCTTTGTTCATAGCCCGGCCCCCATTTCACCCCTTTGACTACCTGTCAGCCACAGCTAAAGTGAGTCCTCAAAGTCTCCTCTCTGCCTCTCTGGCCCCCTCTATCTTGTATGTTTGTGATTTACAATTGACATGGCCGGCTTCATGGACTTTTGACAGTTCTATCGCATTTCCAGCAGTTGCAGATATCCATTTCCCCCTCTCAAAGCTGCGCTACGCCCCACGACGCAATGCTGTGACGTGCCGCCGGGTTTTTCCACTCCCTGTGCAGAAATGTCCTCCCAGATTTACGCCCCTGGGAGAGATGTCAGGCTTAGTCCTGCCCCAGTGTGGCCTTGGGATATGTGTGACCTTGGGTAAGTCACCCTCCCTTAGGGGCCCCCTGTGTGTTCCTGGATCAGGTAGCGATAGAAACGCTTTGCGCACATCCTGAGTGCTGTCCTCGGGATCCCATGCAATCATGTGGAGGACAGGACACACGTTTGCGGGGTCACTGCATTACCCGAAGCAGGGCAGCAGGGCCTCCCGCACCTTACCCCTCGGAGTGTTTACTGAGAATCTGTGATAATCCGCCAATCTCGCACCTCTTCTTACTGTTTACAAAAGCCCAGTTCCACAGTTTTATTTGATCTTGGGTCGGTCCTGCTTCTAAAGGTCGCGAATGATTTCCGATGCTGACTCTGGGAACGCTAGGCCCCACAGAGCTCCCAGAGGACCAAGAGACAGACACAGGTGGGGGCTGTGCTCTACCTTGTTCACGCTCCCCCCTAGCCCATGGCGACACACACACACTTCATAAGCACCTACTGTATGCCACTGAAGGTAAAGCTTAGGCAAGTGTGGGGGCCAGAGAAGTCAAGGTGACTGACAAGTTTCCAGGAGCAAAGGGCCTGGCCCGGAGGTCAGTGAGCTCGGGAGACGTCTGCTGCATGAGCGAATGGTCACATGTCACTTGCATATAAAGCAGCCTGGGAGTCTGCTCATGTCATAAGGAACCGTGGCTGAGCCCCGGACCCAAAGAGCAAGTCATCTGTGGAAACACACGGTGAGGCTGGTTTGAGGACTAAGGTGTTCCCTACAAGTGAATTAAAACAAAAAAGTTTTTGCAAGTACATTTTGGAGAGAACAAGTTTATCCCTTAAAGCATCAAAACTTATTTTAACCATTGTGCACATACTTCCTTACACTATTTTATGTCTTTTCCTATCAAACTAAAATCAATGTATCCTTTTTCTGATGACTGGGATCTATCCTTAGGAAGAATAAAAGTCACACTGAAGCTGAATTTTTTAAGCTAGCTGTTTTATGGATTCTTATTACATATTTTACAAGCCCTTGTGTCAGGGATTTTGAGTAGATGGCAGGGTGGTAGCTGTTCTGCTACATACAACCGCTGATCAGAAGCAGGCTGTCATTAAATGGTTTGGCCTCAAGTTCTTCACGAACAGGTAGAGTGACTGACAGGTGAGAGTCCTCTCTTGTCCTGCCAGGCTCTGGACCCCAAAGCAATCAGAGACAGGTTTTTAAGAAGGAATACAAGTTTGCTCCTAGGGCAAGAGAAGCCTCTGTCCAGCCTCAAAGGCAAACCTGAGCAAGGGGCTGACTTCACTTTACAGAGGAGGAGCCAGTGGGCTCAGAGAAGCCCAGCACCTGGCCTGGGTCACACAGCCAGTGAGCGGCAGCGCTGGGATTGGAATCCCCTTGACTTGCTCGCCTGCTGGGCTGTGTGCTCCTCACTCAAGACCCCCCGGACTGCTTCCTTCCTGAGCGCTTCTATCTGCTTCTCAGGGTCAGGGGATCCATTATTTCTGTCCCCTCCCACCCTCCATGCCTTTCCCAATTGTGACTTGTAATTTAACAGGGACTGAGGGCTCCTTAGAAGTGTGTTTTACACAACAGAAAGGATCTGAGCCCGCCACTCTCCCCTTCGGAGTTCTGTGCCTAGCCTTGGCTATTTCACCGATTGGCTGTCTTTTTCATTTCTATCTAGACCCGTTTTTATCGTTTCTTTTTCTGAATTGCTGACATTGCTGGTCTCTAAAAAGTGTGGAATTATTTTATAGACATGTATTTTTTATTCATTTAAAATCCACAAGGCTGAGCTGTCTACCTACAAACACTGTAATTAAATGTGCTAAGAGGAAAAAAGAAAAAGACAGTTATCTACTTCAAGCAAAATCAAGGGCTCTGGGCACTAATTCCGCACTCAGTGAGGCTGCCAGAAGCTTGTGTTAGGGGGTACTCATTCACGGGCCAGGGGGCCTGAACAAGCTCGTCTGCCAGGTGTTAGAAACACAAAAGTTAGGCCAATTAGGCTTACAGGCCATGCCTCAGCCTATGTCCAGGCCACCCACCACCAAAACACCTTGAGACACTTCCCATTTGTTGAGAGCTTAGGTTTTTAAAACACCAGTTTCTACGTCATACACATTCTCAGTGTGCACAGAGCGATCATCTGTATTCAATAACCCCAGCACAGCCTCCTGCAAACCTGAAACCCTTGTTTGAGGACTGACTCCTCCCAGTGTGCACGGTGCTTTGTAAAGATTGGTAAGTGATTTCGTTAACATGTTTATCTCTTCTGACACTATCAACCCTGGGAGAGGGGAGGGTGGGGGGGTATCATCCCTACTTCATAGATTAGGAGCCAAATTCAGAGAGGTTAAGTGGCTGTGCTTAAGTGCTGGAACAGGAAACCTGATAACAATTCTCAGGCCTTCTTTCTATCACTGCTAAGTGGCCTCCCACGGGACAAAAGGGAACCAACACTGATGGTGTACCCCCGATGTTTCGAGTCTCCTATGAACATAATTGGGTAGGGCAGAATCTTTTGCCATTTTTTACAGATTAAAACATGGGAGTTCTTAAAAGTTCAATGACTTGACCAAGGTCATAGCTTCAAAGTGGCAGTTACAAAGAGATGAAGAGTTGCCGTGGGGCATTCAGAATCCATCTTCTAAAGAACGGATGCTGGCTGCACTCCGTACCGCATGGTAGAAAGCCAGAATTATTCAATACGTACCCTGGAAAGATCAGGGACACAAGGATGCACCTCTTTCTCAAACAGACTTTTTCCCAAACAAAAAGGAAAGATGATTAAACAGACTCACATTGAGTATCCCTGGAATCCAGGCTCAATTTGCCTGCTAGTCATGATTCAGAGCTAACTTGTTTCTTTAAAGCCTGGAAAGGTACTTACCAGTTGTCCGCTGGATTCATCCAGATCTCTTTACTTGCCATAGAAAGTCCTTCCCATTAGCCTGCAATTCAATTTCTCCTTTCACCTTTCTTCACGCCCATTCAGGCCCCAATCACAGCAAACTCCTGCTGTTTTCCAAACACACACACACACACACACACACACACACACACGGCCCTCCTTTGCCTCTGGGCCTCTGCCATGCCGTTCTCCCCATCTGTAATGTGAACTCTTACTTATCTTTAATCTGCATTACCTCCATGAATCTTTCCTAATCCTGAGTCAGAATTAATGGCTTCCTCTGCATTCCACTGCATACACATCTCTCCATCATAGAATTCATCACATTGAATTATCATTAATTACTAATATATCTGTGTGCCCACTAGCGATTGTGGCAGCAGAGGTCAAGGCTTATTAATCTCTGTATTAACCTTGTTTAGCCCAGTCCCTTGCATGTGTGTACACACACAAACAACACACACACACACACACACACACACACACACACAGGGGTGGGGGCAGGGAACCCTCAATAAAGGCCGAATGGCTGGCTGTTTAAGAACAAGGTTTCCATAGTTAACTCGGCTTTAGTATGAAATTCAAAACAATGAGGATAGGACTCAAACATAGCAGGGAAATAACATACACTTTTAACTCTCAAAATAAATACTAATCAATTTTATTTTATAAATACAGATGCTGAGTTTTCTTCCAATTACCAACAGATCAGTTTCACATGCCATTTATTATTGGTGGTGGTTTAAAAAATTATTTAAGTAACTGGTTAGGTCAGGATAAATGGGCACCATTAGAACTGCTAAAAAAATAGAGCTGGATACAATCTTCCAAAACTAATATTCTGGGAGAAAAAAAAATCTCTGGAATTTCTAAAGTGGTTAAAGGGAAATGGAGAGAAAAAACACAATCAAATATTAATTTGATAACATTTGCCGGCTGTTAGAAGTGTCTCAGCTACGTGAAAACTGAAAGGGCTCTTAGTTCAAAACTGGATAGTAATGAGTTTCCATTTCAACTTACATCTTCCAAGCAAATTTTATTTTCTTAGCAATTTACAAAACTAATTTAAAAGATTAGCAAGAGATAATAACTCATCCTCTATTTTGGCCCTGGCCACTTTAAGCAACAGGCCAAACTAATTCTGCAGCTTTGGAAAATGTCAAACAGAGTTATTCCAGAAGACATGTAATCCTGTAGGTTCTACCCAGGTCATGGCAGCAATTGCAGACATCAAACAAACTCCAAGCCCAAACTAAACAAACCCAAGTCTAAGTGGTGTTTTGAGGCGTACATCACTGGACAGCGTGGGTCATGCAAACATGTTGTCCACTGTTGACCAGTTCTGGGCAATCTGACCACACTCAGGGGCAGGGCTCCGTGCGGTGGGCCAGGAAGGCCAGGAAGCCCAGAATCAGGGAGTCTACACAGGGGAGACTGACAGATGGAACCCCAGAGCTCCAGGCTCTATGTGGTTGTCTGGAATTGAGATGAACACTAATCGTGAGTGGTCCTACTGCTCGGTGGTGGCAGAGCCAGGCTGGAGGGCCTGTGATCGAATGAACCTAGTTTGAGGAGTTCGGCATGAAGTTGAAAGTGCACCCCCATGTCTGGGGAAATCACAAATCCATTCTTCAATATTAATACTGACCTTCAAAAACTTTTTTTATTTGTTTGGCAAATGTTACTTGTTACTCTACGGGAGGAGCCCGCAGCATGATGCATATCCAAGATGGTGTCTGTCTCTGCCCTCTCTGACTCTGAAAGGAATGGGCACACTGCTTCCGCTCCAGGCTAGAGTAGCCCCATCTCTTCATGTGGAATAAGATGGATTTCTTCAGATCAAGTTAAAGCTTTCAACTGCCTGAGAGATGGGTTTGTCAGCTATGTAGTAATTCTATTATGTAGTAAGTTCTCTACACAGAAAATAACAATGTAGCTATACATTAAAATTGGGCCCAGGAATGCTTGCACAAAATATGGAAATGATTGTGAGACCTGTGAGTTCCGTTGTTAGGCAGGACAAATGCAACTACTGGAGAGCACACTTGTAAAGTGTTTGTGTTGCTAGACAATATGTAAATTCAAATGCAGTCAACAGCATCGCTTAGATACAGCCCCAGCTTTTGTTCAGGCTAGTTCTGTCATGATATAACATATGGAGACCTAGGTTCAAGAGGAATTTCAAAGCTGCAAAGAAAAAACATCAGGTCGGGCGAAGTAAACTCAGTTTTTATTCTTCTATACAATACATGGATATATGGATAAATTTTCCTTAAAGAGTTGCAACCCTGAGGCAATGTCCTTGGGTACATAATGTATAAAGCAACAGTAAATGAAATCTGAATGCAGGAATGACAATTGGCCTTCAAAAACATAATTTAATATTTATGAAATTGCACACATACCAATAGTATTCTATGCCTCATCTAGTCTCTTAATCCAACTATTTCAACTGCCTTGCAGTTTGCATATTGGACAGCCTGACTTCCTACATATATTTTGTCATATACAATGCCTTCCTTCTGACCAAAATTTAATAAATCAACATGTGATTTATATATAGGAATTTTTCTCTGGTGAGTGCATTGCCAGAAAGCATGCCTAGTTCTTGACCACAGCATCTGCCCACGTAAAAACTTTGAGCCCCTGGAGGGGATTGGACGCCATCTGACCGCAGTAACCCTGCAGTCCTTGAGGATGCCCTGAGATATACCAGAGGCAAGTTTTTCATCGAATTTGCGGGCCACAGTAAGGGTATGGCAGAGGAGGTGGTAGGAAGGCCATAGCCAATTAGAAGAGATGAGACATCAAGCTACTGGGTTAAAGAACCAGTGAATGTATGTCCTTAGTTTTCAGGACACATAGCCTGTCCACTGTGAAGATGGGGCGACAGTGGGGTCTATAGGCTGACTGTGGTCCCTGGGGGGCAGGGACAGATGAGCCTGGGTACAAGGAGACCACACCATGCTTCTTATTCGCGAACCTAATGGATGGCCACAGACCCTCCAGTAAATAGTGGAAACCTGTTTTTGAATATTTCATTTTCCCAAAGTTTTATAAACTATGGTGAGGGCAAATGCTTATGAGAAACTAAAGGTGAGTTCATTATATTATTTATATATTATCATCTTCCCTCTGAGGATAACATAGAAGGGTAAATAAAAAGCAGACAAATACCTAACAGGTGACTTGAGCTATAAGCTCTTTCAACTAGAGGGTGACTTTTACCTTAAAATAATCATCAGGCCTGGAAAGCAAATCTTGAAAGCAAAATCTAACTTTGGCCCACTGATACACAATGATCCTGAGTCCCTCCTCTATTCCCAAAGTCTGTTTTCCCGAGGAATATCCTCCAATAATATTCATTTTGTGGCATAATTATTACAAAGGGTTAAGTGCAGCTTTATCCTTATTTTAGGCAGCGACTCTGCCCTGGTCCGACTGTCTGTCTGCTCACTTCACTTATCAGAACTCCTGCGCGGCCGGCGGAAGCTGGATACGTTTTCGTTCAGTGCATAGATCCTTCGGGAGAACTCTTCGAATTCTCCCAGCACTTGTTCGTCACACTCGACTGCCACGGCACTGTCCACTGGGATGCAGTTAAACGCTTCTAGCTGATCGCCTGAGGTGAAACCTGTGGCTTCCAGCCCAATGATTTCTTCCGCTTGCTCCACGGCACAGCAGAGCTCGGCTTCTGAGACCGGGTGGAACTCACCGGGCAGCTGGATGCTGGCAGAGCCGGCCTGCTCGCTGGGCAGGAGGGTGCCATTTACTGTGGCTGGGTGCCCAGAGAGGGCTTCTCCTTGCTCTTGGCTAGTGTGCACACTCACACGGCCTGCATTTAAGCTGTCACCCAGATCTACTCCTTTTTTCTTGTTTTCTTTGGAGAAGTCCAAGGAGGTATCCAAGGAGGAGGACAGAGATGTTGTCTTTCTCTCAGACTCTCCTGTGGAAAGGACGGTGGTCACAGGCTGGGCTAATGCTGAGTTGTAACTGGGAGGAGGGGTTTTGTACTGGAGTCTCTCATTCTCTGAGCTGGCCCGTTTTCGATGTCCTTTGTCTGGTGAAGGGATTCCCCCAGAGAAGCCTACGTCTGCACCCCCAAATGCAGAGCTTTGTCTCTTTGGAACAGGGATTGCACTGGAAGTGTGATGTCTGTCGCTAGAAGAGAAACAAAAACAAGAAATTACTTTCTGCTTCAGAACTTGGCTTAAGCCTTCCAGATCCAGAGACAGAAAACAGAATATTTAGGTTTGAGATAATGAAAATAAATAATAATCAATCTCAGACAGTATTTATTATAGTGTCTGAATGTATGAAACATGAGGCACGCTGGGTCCACCTTTGGGAGCTTCCTTCAAGAAGGACACAGACATGTTGCAATATGTTTAGAGAAGAGGACCAGGGAAGGGTGGGGGATGGAAGCCATGTCACCTGGGGAAGGTCTGAAGTCACTGGATGGACTGGTATGGAAAGAAAACCACATGAGGGATATAATCAACTTCATATTTCTGAAGGGCTCTCAATATCCTTATTTTCATTGTTAACATTCAGTTCTTACTTTGTAAAGCAGTCACTCTCACTTGGCAGAGAAGTTAAATGACCTGCCCATGATAACTCAGTGAGGCAGTGGCAAGGCTAGACTAGAACACTTGCCTCATGATTTGCTGGCCGACGGCCTGTCCAACACCCACGTGCAATCACCTTGCATTAGAGAATGGGCAGAGAGAGGATAAAGGGTACCTTTAAAAACATTTTTAAATTTTTTATTTTGGGGGGGTGTACTTTTTTAAAATGAAAAATTAATTTGGGAAATGCCTTCTCCTTTATAAGGCTAGCCAATGCTTGATCTTTGGTTCCTTCTTTTGAGCCCGAGTTACTTCTCAGGAAGATATCTTTGGGCCAGCAAAAATAATCATTGTTCAGCTATACAAAGCTTTATAGTTTCTGAAGTAATTCTATATACATCATTTCACTTGGTCCTTACAAAAACCCTGTCAAGAAAGCAGGGCATGCATTATTACACTTAAGTCTGAAATAATAAATAATAATCAGTTAATGGAAATAGAGTATCTACCCCCTGGAAATGATGGCTATGTTATACACTGTGCTAATTAAGCCACCCTGGGAGCATTGATCACAGTTCTAGATATTATATGTGGATGAAATTAGTTAGCTTCAATACAACTATATAAACAGACTGGGTCCAGAGGCAGAGGGAGGTATAAACAGAAGATCCATTTGACTTGTGTTCTTCAGACGAGGAAAGATACACAGAGAAGTCAAGTAGCTTGTAAAAGGGCAACTGCCAGGCAGAAGTAGAGGCAGGACTTGAACCTATACACTCCTAGCAAATAGTTACTATACGTATCAGGTCTTGGAGAGGGGAGACAGATGCAAGACAGCAGGCCCTGCCTCCAAGGAGCTGCCAACCTTGAAGGAGAAAGACATCCCTAATTATTCAAATAATACATTTTCCAATGACAATTGTACTATGTGCCCTAAAAAAAGAGAAAGGTTCTAGGGTTCCTCTACCTGTGCCCATTGCCACAAGCCCTGGAGTCTCTCCCTGCTCCCTCTTCTCTCAGATTTTCTTCTGATGCTGGATTATATCCGTGGTCTCAGATACCCAAGCAAGGGTTATTCTTCTTGGGAAAGGCAACCACAAGGCTCCCAATCTGTGGGCCTGCTGGATTCCTTTGCTTGGGTGTAAGTGCTGGTGCCAGGAAAGATTTCATAATTAGGGGTGATCACTGGGGTGCATACAGAACTGGGAAAGCAGATCAGTAAATTACCGTTTTTAGTTCTCAAGATAAACAAAACAAAACAGCAAAATCTGCTGGCCTTAATCTAGGTTTTAAGTTAATATGTTGTCAAAACTCACAGTAATTTGGTAAGCTACGCACTTTTGCCAACTTTCTTGTTTTTACTCTACCACTTGCTGACAGCGTTCCTCTCTAAATGATAGTACCAGTCGACTAGGTAATCACACCACAACAGAGCATCGGTACCGCCCACAGTCTCCCCTGCGCAGATAAGCCAAGCTTTCGCTTGCAGCCCAGCCGGGAAGGGTGGGAAGCACCAGGTGAACCAGCCTGGAACACTGAGGAGATGTCGTTGGTGTGTGACCAGAGCCAGGTGCTTTACCACTCGTGGCTGTGACCCTGGCTGCCACCCTCGCCCTCCAGCCAGGCATCCGGCTTTGGTTCTCTGCTGGGCCCCCAGTGGGCTGGTAAAAGGCAGGGCATGAGGACCAGGCCTGGGGCACACTAGAAGTACTTACTCCACAAGAGGAAGAGGGGTTTTTGTATCCCTCACTGATTTTGAGACTCTGAAAGTCTGGAGTTAGTCTAAGTTGGGGTTTTCTGTGCCTCTCTCTCTGCCAGTGTGACTGTGTCGGTGCTCCTGCCTGCAGTGGCTGCTCTATTCTTCTTTAAATATTCTGCTGCAAGTTTGCTGTGTTCTTGTAAAGCAGGTGTCCTAAGAATTGTGTGCAAAGTAAGAGTAAAACGGGTTTGAGTGATGGGCCAGGAGATGGCCTAGGCATAATATGCTTTATTACATGAGTTTTGTAACATTAGTTTTGGCTGCTTAGAATTAATTTTTTTTATTACTTCCAAGATCTTAGCTATATTTCAGATTTTAAAGATAGCTAAACTCTAAATAGCTGAAATATTAGATGGTTACATTAAAATACATATAAACACACATGTATTTTAAATTATTATAATAGTTTATACTTATAGTAAAACCCCCCAAATATAAGCTATATAAAAAAATTAAAATCATAAGCTTATTACTTATCAAATAACAATTACTAATTAGGACATTTTCCTCTTAAACTTTGATTTTATGTATGTATGTGTAATTTTTAAAAAGCCCTAAACTTGTGTTTGTGGCATATACACATAATTCTATATACTGTTGTTGGATGTTATTAAAACCTCTTGGCAAACATAATTCTAAATGGCTGTTTCATTGAATGGAATATCGTAATCTACTTAATTATTTCCTTAATTTTGTAGATTTAGGCTGTTTCTAAACTTTTACTGTTAAAAAACAAACTGCTGTGAGCATTTCTGTATAAAAACACAGGTTTTAATTAAACAATGTTGATTTCCATATTTAATAGAAGGTTTTGAGAAAGATCCTTCATTATATATTTTAGTACAAGCTAAAGAAAAAAAAGATTTTATCTCTACTATTGGTGAAAAAGAGAAAGGTAGTAATTGAAAAGGCAAAATACTAGATCAGAAAAGAAGAATGCTCAGCAGGTTTCAAGATTCTTTTTGTCTGATTACAGTCTGGCCTCATGATTATTTCAGTTAGATAAAGAGATTGAAAATGCATAAATTGACTAATTATATGACCAATTTTTAAAGTCTGGTGACAACTTATCAAATGAAATTGGTACGTTAATTTAGGTTGTGATGAAAAACTTACAGGGAGTTTCTTTTCTTAAAAACAACCAAAAGCGTAAATGTGGGTGTTTGGGGAGGAGTGGACGCAGCAGGAAACGTGTAGCTTTTCTTTATCCTCCGCTCCCACCGAGGGGCCCTGCGTGTGCTGAGGGTGCAGAGCCTGAGGTTCAGGCATCTGGACCGAGTCCACCAGCTCACCGCACGCCCTCTCCTCATCTGCATTAGCCTTGAGAGGATGTCTCTTCCAGCTTGGCTTAGGTCCAAACTGGAAACATGACATCTGGGGTTTAATGCTGCGATTTATTAAAAAAACAACAACCCAAAGATATCGTAATTGCAAATTTACTAGGCTACGGTTTAGTGAAACACAGCATAGATTGTTGAATAATTGAACCACACCAGAGACTGTTAAATTACTTAATAATAAACCTTTTGCTATGAGTAAAAAAGGATATCCTATGATTACAAACAATAGCATGATGAAGGAGAAGCCAAGTGACTTGGAGTTTAGAGGTCAAGGCGGACAGTCTGGTTTAAATTTGGCTTCTTTGGATCAAGTTTTCTCTTAGCTCTCTTAATTAAGGTGATTAATTTCTTTCTCATTCTGTGAGTCCTTATTTATTGTTGACAGTTACCTCTTCTTATCTCTTCAGCTCTCTCTGGGATAGTGGAGATAACAAGAAAAGATGTGCAAAGACCTGGCTTCTACTCGCTGCTCTGCCACTGTGATTTGGAATTACAACTTAAGGTTGAGCTCACCATTTATTAGCTTTATGACTATAGGCAGTTTTCTCCTTTGTGAAATAGATCACTGGACTATGATAAGGATTAAATAAAATAATGCTCTTAAAATCCTTGGCAGAATGCCTGGCATATACACTGATAGCAGCAGTAACTGTGGTTACTGTCATTATGATTAGCTTCCATGGGCTTCAAATTCCAAAAGTAGTATCCTCATTTTACAGAAGGGACAACTGAGGCTCGAAGACATTCATTGTCTTGCACAGGAACACAGGGTAACAGACAGCAGAGGTTAATACTGGAATCTAGATCTCCTTTCCTCCAGTTTCCCCCTACACAGCATATATTATTTAAAGCAGGAACAAACAGAACTCTTCCCACCCAGCCACACCTCCATTTCTGTACATCAGGGAGCTAGCTGCAAGAAGCAAATAAAAAATTAAGGCAGGTATGAAAGAGTTTTGGAGAAAGAGTACCAAATCAATCAATACATTCTGTTCAATGTGAAATATCATTCCAGTTTTTTTCCCCTTTTTTCTTGGGGGCATGAGGTGGGAAAGGCTTTGAATAAAGTAGAAGTGCTCAAAATGCCTCTATTTGCATGATCTATCAACTGCTTAGGGACTATAAGAACTTCCAGAATCCTGTGAGGTACATTCCGATTGTCCCCAAACCCCTGATACATCATTTTTCTGCATGATTTTAGCTTCGGAGAGAGAGAATTTTTGTAAGAGGGAGAAATGCTCTATTTCCCTGACCTGAATGAGGAAGACCATGTTCAGTCCTTTTATAACCGTTATACAAATGCCTTGCTGTGAAGCCAGCCTGGAAAATGACAGGGCCCAGGTTCCTACTCCACCATCCTTGCTCCACCATCTCCCCTAACTCTTCCTCTTTCTTTTGCTTGTACTGCCTGAAGCTATAGCCATGGGAAGAGAGAAAACAAAGTAAGAAAGCACCGGTCCCCAATGTGATCCCTGTTTCTGCATCTCTGGCATGTTACTTTCCAGAGCTCCACATGTAGCTCCGCCATCATGAAACATAGGACGTTGGTGATGCGCTTACTTCACTGCTCTGAACCTATGTTTTCCTTTCTGTAAAATGGGCATATCCACCTAATAGTTATTGCAGCAAGGATTAAATGAGATATACAAGTAAAATTCTTAGTACAATGGGTACGTACTTGATAAATTATTATTAATAGTAAAACAACAGCAACTAAAACGTATGAAGTGCTGTGGGCTGAGTGCTCTGTTACCGGCTTTGTACATGGTCTCATTTAATCCTCAACAACTCTATGAAGTATTACGAGCATTATCTTCCTTTCACAGATGAAGAAACTGAGGCACAGAGGTTAGGTAACTTGACCAAGTTACAAAGCCACTAGGTAGAAAGCTGTGATTTAACCAGGCCAGTCTGACTAAATGAATGTTAGTTCCCTTCTCTCTCCCAATCCCTAAGACCTTTAAATGTTTTTGTTGCCACCAAAACACCTACATTTGATTTCTATTTCTATTTGAGGGAGCGGTGAGAATCAGAAGAGTAAAATTTAGGTTAAGGGGATTGGTATCTTTTCCTTATCTTCTCTTCCTGCCTGTGTTAAGTCTGTGTGGCTGTTTTGATTTTTTAGGACTTGTTATACAGTTAGGCATTCTAAGCATCAATTATGAACAGAAATGAATTCTGCCACAAAACGATATAAATGTGGAAACTTAGGGGAAAATGAAATAAATGAAAAATGTAAAGATTTACCACATCAAGAGGGTTCTTGAAGCTAGGGTCAGTTTTTAACTATTTGAAAACAGGTGGTATTTTTTTTCCTGTTCTCTTTCAGATTCACTTGTGCTTGCTTTATCTGCCTACAACCAGGTCTCACACTGTAAAGTATTAGGAAAGAGTACAATTCACAGTCTCAGATATGTGTCTTTCCCTCCCTACAAAATGTTTCCTCTGAGGAACATTACTAGATCACAGCTGGTCAAAATACTAAATCTTGATTGTCTGGATCCTGGCCAAACTCTACAGCTACAACTCGGTGGAATAAGAATATTTAAAAAGAAAAAAAACCCTTTAAACAACATTTGATCTTCTTCTTTCTCCCCCCTCGTGGCAAGCTATGACCTCATGGCAGTGAGACCTCTACATGGAGGTGTTTAAGTTGGTTTACAGCCATTAGAAATGTTTGAAGCTCTAGGTACTACTCTGCGCCAATATCATGTCAACTGTGCTAAAAAGCAATAATAGTTTCTCACCTTCTTAAAGATTACTGCTTAAATAATGCAGAGCAACGACAGGGCTGCACAGAGTGCCAAAAGCTAGTTGCCAAGGCAAAGCTGAGGTAGAATTACGTCTTTTGGCAGCTGAGAAATTATGACATAAAGTTAGTTTTTTCAAAAAAACAACCTCCATAAATTAAGCTACTATCCTTTTTCAAAATTCAGCAAAGGCTGGGATTTATCTTTCTCCTCTCCCTCTCTCAGATCAAGTAGAAACTCAGAGCCTCCTTTTGGGAAAGCCAAATTTAACAGCTAGATCTTATCTCCCAGGAGGTAGCTGGGGGTTAATAGTCGTAAGCATGCAGTCTTCAGGCCACAGGCAAGCAATCTAAAGGCTTCTCACTGTTACCAGATAAGTGTAAGTGCTTAATCTTCGCCCTGGATATTAACAAAAACACGCAACAAAATACTGGGCCAAAAGGACAGGCTGAAATCTGTGCCAATGGTCACTTTTCCCTTGGGCTCAGCTTGGAAAGTTTTCTGCCAAAGTCTGACTAAATAAAAACAGAATATAAAAAGGTACAACTGAACAAGGGGGTCTTTAGATTTTATTTAAACCGAGTAGTGATGGAAAGATGAATCTGTGAAAGAGAAAGTTCCATAGGCAAAAGACAAAATAAGCAAGCTGAGGAAATCCAGTTCCCCCGGCTATGTGACGTGAGGGCCTGGCCCTCGCGGCTCGGAGGAGTGGGCCCCAGCACCGGCCAGTGGTCAGAGGGCAAGGGGGTGCCCACAGGCCACAGCCCGTTGGAGGCCCACTCAGTCTCCAGGTTGAGTTCCCTGGCATGAGGGAATACAGAGTGGTCCTCCAGGGAGTCAAAGAGAGGTCCTGGAAGGGGGCGAGTCAACCACTTCACTGACCAGCCTTCACTTTAAGAAATCATTATACAAATTAATGTACTGAAATCACAGTCAGGCAACCCACATTATGAGGACTGTAAAATGGTCTGTAGAAACAGACATAGCCCATCTTGATGTCATTTATATAGAGCTTAAGTAACATCCTACAAGAAAACATGTAAAGAACAGGAAAGAGATGCCAGGAATGATACCTGGGGACCCCTTGGAGTGTCTGGACAGCACTTGAGACTTGGGAATAATAAACTGTTTATGCTGAAAACTAGGGGGAAAAAAAAACAAAAAAACTCTACCTTTGCCAGGGAAACCAGAGGAATAGCAATCTCAAAGAGCCCAGCCCCAGAAAGAACTCGATAGGGGAATTAAAACCCTGGTCAGAGAATGCTCTCAGAATTTTAAAACTGACTTGGAAGGGAGCTAAAGGAAGTGTTAGACTCCTGAGGCCCATGACAGAATCTGAGAAATGAAGTCTTTGAAAGATACTGCTGAAACTGAACTACCATCACATTTCTAATAAACTCTGACATGAACCAAACCATGGGGCTTTAGTTGTTTGTTATTATATTGTAAAAGAAAAATGGATAGCTCTTGCCACCATTTTTAGAGAGGCTGGAGGCCTTGGGCAGAAGTGCTTGAGTTACAGTCAGCTGCCATTTAATCTCTGCTTAGTAAGAGACTGTGGGACTCTAAGGATGGCATCTAGGAAACCCTCTCTTTTGCGGTCCTCTGTGCTACTAAAAAGGTGTAGTATAAAACTATACGCATATTAACAGAACATATTAACAAATTGACTTACTCCCTTATTCAAATACATATTGAGTGATATATATTGAGTGTCTATTACAAACTAGGCACTGTGCTAGAATCTGGGGATACAATAATAATGGAAAAAAAGCCATGGTTTGTGCTCTCATGGAACTTATTGTCTAGTGGGAGAAGACAGAATCACATAGATAAATGTAAAACAACCACCTCTCACAGCTGTGCAGAAGAGGACATAGACTAACAGAGCCTGCAATGGAGAAGAGACTCAGAAAAGGCCGAGATTCAAAGGGCTAGCAAAGTTCCTCATCAGGTAAAGAATGGGTTGGTGGCTGAGAGTATCTTCCAGGCAGAAGGAACAGCATATGGCAACAACGATGTCAAAAAGGAGAACAATGTTTGAGGACCCCAAAGGTCAGCAAGTGAAGAGTTGTATGGTAAAAGATGAAGCTGGAGAGGGAAAAAAGTCTAGACCAGGCAGAAGCCCATAGGCCATGTTTAGAATGTTTGTCTTTCTCTAAGTCATTAAAGTGTTTTAGGTAAGGGTGTGTGTGTATGTGTGTGTGTGTGTGTGTGTGTGTGTGTGAGAGAGAGAGAGAGAGAGAGAGAGAGATATATGGAGAGAGAGAGGGAGAGGAAGAGGGAGAGACGGAGGGAGAGAGGGAGAGAGAGAGAGAGGAGGAGAGAGGGAGAGAGGGAGAGAGAGAGAGAGAGAGGTGTTGAGATTTATATTTTAGAAAGTACACTCTGGCTGCAGTTGGAAAACAGACTGGAGGGACCCAGAGTGGATGCTGGGAGGCTGCAGGCTGTGCAGTGGTATAGGAGAGAGATGATGGAGACTTGGACCAGAATGGAAATGTACAGATACAGACAAATAGAGTAGGAAAAATTGGTAGGAACTGCTAGGGTTAGATATAGGGGTGAGAGGGAAAAGGACGAACCAAGGGTTATGCCTGGCTTCCTGGCTAGTGTAAAAGAATGGAAAGAGGTTTCATTTACTGGAAACAGAGCACACTGGAAAACCATGAGGTGTATGGTGATTTGGATGGAAGATAGGGAGAAAAATAGGCGGGCGTGTAGAATGTGCTGTGAAGATATACAGGAAGCAATTTGAATGCAGGTCTGATATCAGAACTTATCTACATTAAGGATAAAGTGAGAGAAAAGAGGGCCCAGGACTGAGCCTTTAGGAGATCCAGCCTTTTATGATGAGGTAGAGGAAGAGGAGCCTACAAATCAGATAAGGGAGAGTCAGAGAGGAATGAAGAAAACCAGGAGAAAGCTGGAGTAATGGGATTCCTTTTCTGGAACCACCAGATGCTAAATGATCCCTTGTGTGTCACATTTAAATTATTTTAATCCCTTGGTTCCTCAGTTTCCTCATTTGTAAGATGGGAGAGAAAAATGGGTCCTAATTCACAGGGTTGTTGTGAAGGTTAAATGCGTCAACTAAATAATGCATTCAAAGTGCGCTGGATGGAGAAACAAGCACCACATGTACTCACTAGCAAATTGGTATTAACGGATCAACACCTAAGTGGACATGTAGGAATAACATTTGTCGGGTGTTGGGCAGGTGGGAGGGGGGAGGAGGGGATGGGTATATACAAATATAATGAGTGAGATGTGCAACGTATGGGGGATGGTCACGCTTGAAGCTCTGCCTCGAGGGGGGAGAGGGGCATGGGCAATATACGTAACCGCAATATTTGTACCCCCATAATATGCTGGGGAAAAAAAAGTGCACTAGAAGAGTACCTGGTTTGTAGTAACACTCGTTTGAGGTTAGCTGTAATGATATTACCTATCATTATATATTGCTATCCACTAACAGAAGAATCACTGAATAAACATATAAAGTGATCTTTAACAAATCCAAAATTGAAACACAGGAATTATATCTAAATTTAGCTTAAACTCAAAGGTCATACTGAAGTAGGTAGTGATCATTTCTAATGATTTCTAATGCTGCAAACCCTTATCAGCTTTTGATGGGAAATGATCATATTTCTAAGCTTTCCTGAAACTTAGCACAGTGCATTAGATTTAGAGGGATGCTTATCTACTGACACTTATTAGCATATGCTAAAGAATCTCTTCTGAAAAACACCAACTTTTTAGTACAGAATATCTAAGTGGCTTTTCTAATTCCCTCCTCCTATTCATTTAGGTATGCACATTTTCCATAACCCAATTCAAGTCCTAACTCCTTATTAAACCTTCTTTAACCATGCCAATCTAAAGTGATTTCTTTGAACCCTGAAACAATACTTGTTATTATACACCATCCAACTGATGTTTAATATGATTGCTTGACATTTCAACACATATTTCAGTAGACATTACTGAAATCCATATTCATTTCCTGACAGATTACGAGGCTCTGCAAACAAAGAGATGTATAAAATAAGGTTCTTATCATTTAAGGAGTTCCCACTCTAGTAGAGAAGACAGAGAGTAAGCCAATAACTGGAAACACCATAGTGCTTTGTATGGGAAGGACCTAGTCTTCTATTTCTTGAAATCCACTCCTCCACTTTCCAATATAACTTAGTATAGAACACATGATACTCAGTGACTATATCTGTTTTATGAATAAATGGGTTTAATTAGCTGTACTCAACAGGAAAAAATTAGATTTTTGGGGGGGGAGGCAATGTGTTGAGAAATAATTAATGTTAAAAAAAGTAAAAAGAAAAAAGAATACTGCGGGGTTACTTACAACATGCAAAACAAAACTGTTTAAATATACAGTTACAATAAATTTAAATGATGAAATACTACGTAGCCATTAAAATGATGCTAAAAAGTTTTTAATGACATTGGTAAAATGCTTAAGGTATGACATAGAAAAAAAGCGGTACATATAGCAGTATGGACAGTGCTGTCCAATATTGCAGCCACTAGGAACTGGTTGCTGGGACTGGAAATGTGGCTAGTCTGATTTGAGATGCGCTGTAAGTATAAACTAGATTCAGAAGGCTTAGTAAGAAGAAAGGGAATATAAAATAGTAATAATTTTAAAAAAGATTATATGTCAAGAATATATATTCTGGATATATAATTTGGATTTTATTTGGGTTAAATAAATTATTTAACTTATCTGTATCTTTTTACCTTTTTAAATGTGGCTGTCAGGAAATTTAAATTTATATATGTGGCTCACACTATATTCATATTTCTATTGTATAGTGCTGGTATAGATAAGATCTGAATTAGATATGAATATATGGAAAACTGACTAATTTAATAGAGTTTTTTGTTCCTGATTTGTGGGGCTATTGTTTCTCCCTCTTCTGCATATTTTTGCAACTTCCAAATTTTATTCATTGAGCATGTATTACTTCATAATCAAAAGGAGTTAATAGAAATAAAGATGACACGAATAAAAACAAAGAGAAAAGAAATCTCAATTTGGTTCAAAGGCTTGGTTGCTGGAGGTGGAGAAAAGCAGGGGATACTCAAGTGCCCTTCTGCCACTGGTGAGGGTTAGTGCACAAAGGATGTTGGCCAGCTGTTCTCCATCCCGACTGGAGACAGAAAAAAGTGGAAATGGGTGTTAACCGCAGGAGGGGGTCTGTAAGTTAAATATAGGGAAGAATTTCCTGAAGTCAGGGTGTTTGAACTCTGGAATGAGTTATGGAAGAAGCCTGGTCCCCCAAGGTGTTTTAAAACACTACAGACACCCATATGCCTTGTGTGTTCCTGTCTAGAGGCAAGTAGATGACTTGTCGAGGTTCCTTCTAAAATAGCTATCTTAGAGTAAATAAGACCAATAAAACTTTCTTTTTCATTCATTTTTGACTAGGTCTCACTTTTCATATTAGGGATGCTGGCCTGTAAGAAATAGTCTCAAAGGCAAGCCTATCTGATGCAGCTACCTTAAATAGTACTCTTGAGACTTCAAAGACAATGTTATTTGATCTAAATTTAAAATCCAACATCAGCTAGACATGTTTTTTAAGTCCCTCGAGGGTCACCTGTCAGAATTCAGTTCTGAATTCAGCATAAGCATGATGGAGAGAAGGGAAGGGGGCAAATTTGTTTTTAAAAAGTCAGGATTTTTAAAAAGATTTTAATACCAGATGCTGCCTCATTTTCAAAGGTTTCAAATGGTTTGGCTTAAAAGCAGAACTATCATATCACTACTCTGATTTTAAAGGAAGTAGATTGGCTCACTTATGCTAGATTCTCATTATTCTCAGTTTACTGAAAAAAAATTTTTTTTCCTAAAATGTGCCAAAGTTCTTAGATATTTTTCTTTTTCTTCTACTTGTGTTTAAAGCTGTTGAACTTGATTGTCTCTATTTATCAACATGGAAGACTAGATCAAAAACAGGTCAGCAGAAGCACTATTTGGATATTTTACCACTAAAGTAACATGGCCTTACATAAAGCCACAAGTTGCTTCTCCCAACACTAAACACTGGTGTTTGTTAAGCACTAAAGGAACCTGGGGTAATATTCTAGCACACTGTTGAATGGCCAAGGATACTTCTCAGTGTTCTACCCTTACCAAGGTCGCTGATATTGATTCGATCTCTTTAAAAATGGCTTTCCTGGCCCTAAAACATCAAATATGTGAGTCCAAAGTTGTACTCCTTCACTGCAGCCAAGTGTCTTCTATAGTTGGGTTTCAGTCTCTGAGTACCAAACAGAGTGAACAATGCATATGAATATTTTTACAAGTCATGTCCTTCAAAATATTTAATTTGTCTTATCTAGTTTATAATAATTTAGATTATAAACTAAACAACTGTCAACTAAGCAAGGGCAGTGCAAATCTTACACTTTTGAATCTTCCTCAGTCTCTTGAATAATGCTATATGCACAGGAGTCACTTAATGACTTGTTAAATACATGAATAATATGAAATAATACTTTGTATAGCTTTTTCTAGTTTATAAACCACACTGACAGACATTGTCTCATATTTGTTCTATAAGACTATGCTTGGGAAATAGGGCTGGTGCTATTAACTCCATTTAAAAAAATGATACTCAAAACAGTTTATGAAAATTAAAGCTGAAATCGGAACCCATATTTTTAAAATTTATTTTTTCATTTCAGCATATTGCGGGGGTATAAACATTTAGGTTACGTATATTGCCCTTGCCCTACCCAAGGCAGAGCTTCAAGTGTGTCCATCCCCCAGACAGTGCACACCGCACCCATTGGGTGTGTATATACCCATTCCCTCCTCCCCCTTCCATCTGCCCGACACCCAATGAATGTTACTACAATATGTGCACTTAAGTGTTGATCAGTTAAGACCAATTTGATGGTGAGTACATGTGGTACTTGTTTTTCCATTCTTGGGGAACCCACATTTTCTGATTCCTAAATCTAGTGTTTTTCCTCTGTATCACACTGCCTTGTATGAACTAAGCCTTATAATCAGGAAAAATTAAACTTAGAATAAAAAAATTCCATGAATAAAACAGGACATATGTCTTTGATATCCTGCCTTTATCATGTCTTGTTTGGAAAACAGAATACGACATTCAAAGAAGACACACTATGGGCAAATATGTCTTAGGTCACTTATCCAACCCCTGTGCTTTCTTCTTCAGTTTTCTTGTTTCTCAATCAATGGAACTAAAATATACTATCATTCTTGTTTCTTTTGGTCTTAAAGTTCTTAAATTCTTCACAAAGTTTTATGACTCTTAGTCTCCTACCTCTCTGAGGTAAATGGGATAGAATAAGCAACAAAGAATGTTTCCAGCAGAACTGCTGCCTGAATTTTGCAGTTTATCTTTCCAGTGCTCTAGATGTGAGGGTAGTAGGTGTTAGAATATAGGTGGCACAGAGCTAGGAAGGCTGGTGCAGGGCAAAGACAGAACAGAATGTCTAATAAGAGCATTGTGATATGGTGAACAGAACATAGGTTTAGGAGTTAGGAGTTAGACAATCTGGGTTTCGGGTCCCCGTTCCATCACCTATTATCATGTGATCATGGCAAGTCATTTCATGTTTCTGAGTCTCAGTTTTCTAATCCGTAAAACAGTGATCATTATTCTTGGCTGGCTTCCCTCACAGGGTTGTTGCAAGCCTAAATAAAAATAAAGTTAGTTTTGTACCTAAGAGATTTTTATTACTCATGACTTTTAACTGTGGGTGAGAGTTACCTAAGAAAGCAGGTATCAAGAAAGTTTGTTGGCAAACAGATTCATAGGGTACATGTTTCTAAGGCTTCAGAAAGGTCTTATAAAAGGACTTGGGGAAAGTAAGATGGAGATAGTGAATATTTTGTACTATCAATGTATAAGAGCATAAGCTATCATTCAAAAATGTGAACAAGAATCATATTCTATACCTATTTGTAAGATCACTATGGATTTTAAAGGAAAAACAAAATACCTACAATAAAGAATGGATTTGAATTTTAAAACAGAGACAGTAACTATGATTCATTTATTCATTACATATTTATGATAATAGCTACCATTTATTAAGTATTACTAAGTGCCAGGTAGTATGTTGGATACTTACATATTTAATATCCATAGGGCAACACTATCAGGTAGGCACTAATACCCTCATTTTATAGATAAAGGAATTGAGGCAGACAGCTAAAACTTGCTTGAAGTCACAGAGACAGTAAGTGGTGGTGCTGGTATTCAAATTCATAGTTTATGTGCTTTCTACTTAACTGGGTCACTGTTTCTTAACCTACTCTGCCCTATACACCATACACCAATCCTCAGATGTCCAAAGTCTTTTGCCTCAGGTCCACTCAAATACTATCTTCTTAGTGAAGGCTTGTCTACACACCTCACACCAGGAAGTAAAGGGCTTCCTCTGAATGTTCAAAATAAGTTATCTACCTTTCTTACAGCACTTTGTACTTTCTATTTTCTATTATATATATTTTTGTTCCCATTTCATTGCGTTGATTGGACTATAAACTCCTTGAATGCAACTTCAAAGAGCATATGACATGACTAGAACAGGACAGATGGCTGTCCCTAATGCTTCCCTAATGCCAGGCTGGGACCATAGAGAGGAGAGAGATGAGGTCCCCAACCCCAAGCTGCTCAAAAGCCTAGTGGGTAAGACTTGGAGGGAGAAGTCAATCTAAGCTACTGAGGGAATACATATTTATATCTGCCACTGTGCTTGAGTGAGTGAATCAGTGAGGCAGGATGTGAGCTGGACCTTGAAGTGAGAGCAACATTTGGATAGGGCTGAGGAAGGGGCAGGCTATTCTAGGTAGTGGGAACCTGTCAGAGTAAAGAACTGAGGCCAGAAACGAGCGTGTTATGTCTGGGGTCAGTGGAGGCAGGGTGGCAGAGTGATGCAGAGACATATTGAGACATCGTCTCAGGACCCGGATACTGTGGCCCCATCACACAGTGCATTCACAGCAACCATAGCACATCATCTCTTCAACTCTGTTCTAAACTTATCGTCTTACTGACAGCCATCCAGCAGCAGCTTGCGTGCACATTCTTCCCTGACCATAACTCAGCACTAGCATCAGCTGTGCATGTGCACGTCAATTTGAGTCTGGGACCACTTTGTAGGCAGTGGTAAAAGAAAGAAAAATGGGATGTTGAAATGGCATTCTGGTGACTTTTAACCAAAGTATTCAAGAGCACAGCCTCTGAGCTGAAATTCTGCTTTTCAAAATTGTATTGCTTGGCAGTTACAACTGGGTTAGTGATCCTAGGATGAGAAAACAGAGACTTTTTTTGTAAAGAGCTGGCATAAATCACTGAGAAATGTGCCCTATGCAACTGTGTTCATGAGGAAAAAGGGGTTCATTTTATGATTAATCAGGTAGAGCCTTATGATACTAGTTAAGAATTCTGTAATGTGCAAAGAAAAAAAAATCACTTCATTAAAAGAATTTTTATCACAATCTTTTCTTGACAAAGTAAAACAAGCTGTCACATAACTTTGAAGCTTACCATAAGAAGGAATTCAGTGAATGCACTAACCCTCAGCCAGTTTGAAATCCTGGACACCAAAAGAACATACAGCAATCTGCTTCCACAGGGACCAGCCTGTGAATGGTAACAACCACACAGAAAATGGAAGTGTTTTCTTTTACAAAAGATGTAAGAGCCTCCCTTAGGAATGTGAGTTTTTTTACCCTTTGCCCTTAGGAGCACAGGCTTGGGAGGTAACTTCTCATTCCACAGTTGCTCTTGGAAATTCTCAGATTTCCTCTGAGGCTAAAAGTGCTTGTTCCGGCTTTGTTTAGCTTTGTGACTTCCAGCCTGGCTTCCTGCCGTGGTCTTTACTTGGAGCCATTATGTAGCATTCATTTTGCTGTACTTTGCATCTACCTTAGTAGCCTATTTTTCATTAGAGAACCATAAAGTGGTACATTGCTGTTCATTCAGTGTTAATGTGCTTGGCACAGCTGGCACAGAGGGGCACTACATAAATGAACGAGTTTGGAGCTTAATGGGTTTGCGACATCAGTGCCAAGAGACCTAGGTTCTAGTTTTATTGCTGCAGGTTCAGGGGTCAACCATGCCTGGAAAGTCATTTAATTTCTCTGTACCTTAGAACTGAGAGTTGCTGGAAATCAGAGTGTTTTAGGAGGGGAAAGGCAGTTAGGCTGCAATGAGGAAGCATTTCTATGTCAATATTTTTGCTAAATTGTCTAAAGAGATCTCAGAAGAAAGAGACCTAATCTCTAAAGTTCCAGTAATTTGTTTCTTGTCCTAAGTGGTTTTTTTCCTAATATTGTATCTGTAATTTTGTATTCTTTTTCTTAAAAAGGACTGCCAAAGAACCACAAAACCCAGATTCTCCTCATTCCTAAAATGAATCTGCATTCCAGCAAGGTGGTCTATTCTTTGCCAATGAAGCTGTTGTGCCTTTTCTTAAACTATTCCCCCCTCTATAAGAGGAGATGAGTGAGGATGGTGGTAGGAGAGAAGGAGCAGGGAGAGCACGTTCTAGACAGAGGGAACAGTCAGTGTGGTGACTCAGATAGGAAAGAGCTTGTTCACATAACTAAACAGAGGCCAGGAGAGCAACAGTACAGGAGACTGGAGCAGGAGTGATATCAGATGAGCCAGGGGCCAGGGAGACCATGGAAGACAACGTGGATTTTATTCAAGCCAGCGAAGCTCGAGAGTGATTAAGATATAGCCAAAATTAATAAAGATCACTCTGGCTACTATGGAGAATGAAGAGTGGCAGGACACGAGTGAAATCAGGGAGACAAATTATACTGGTACAGCTGTCTGGGTAAGAAAAGCTGGTGGCTTGGACTAGGGTGGCAATATTAGAGATGGTGAGAAGTGGTCAGATTGATACATATTTTGCAGGTAGTGATGACAGGGTTTGCTGATGAATTAGATTAGATCTGGTGGGGGTGAAGAAGGAAGTCAAGGGTGATTCCCTGGTTTGAGCATCTGGGTACACAGGGTGCCATTTGCTGAGAGGAAGAAGATAAGTGGGAGGACAGTGTTAAATTACACTGGGGCTGAGGTGCCTGTGATACTCTGAGGGGTGGCGTCAGGTAGGTTTCTGGCTATCCAGAGCCTGCAGGAGAGGTTTATGCTGAAAACAAAACTTTGGGAGTCATAAGCATGTAGATGGTTTTCAAAACTACAGGAATGAATAAGAACACACAAGAAGAGAGTTGAGAGGAAAAAGAGAGGAGGACCAAAGATGGGACCATGGCGAGCTCCAATATTTTATGAGTTAAGTAGAAGGGGAAGAATATGCAAAACAGAAAAAGAGTAGCCAGAAGGAGAAAGCCAGGAGAATGTAGTACTGTGGAAAGTTTCAAGATGGTAGGGAAGGCCAGCAAGGCCAAATGCCACTGACATGCTGAGCAGGATAAGGATAGAAAAATGAAAATAGATAGATAGATAGAAAACCCTTTGGGTTTGGGTGTATGTTTAGAATTCAATAGGTACCTAGCTAGATAAAAGGAATTTCAGTATATCCATAGAACTAAAAATCAGACTGGAGAGAGTTAATGAGGAATTAGAAAAACATATATAGACTTATAATCATTATAGAAATTTAATCAGTAGTTAAAAATCTGCATTTTCCCCTCAACAAACAAAAAACAATAGGTTTTTGCTAAGTTCTATCAGATCTTCAAGATATAGATAATTCCTATCTTATATAAACTATTCCAGAGAATAGAAAAGAAGGGAAAGATTCTCAATGTATTTTATGAGGCTGCTACAACCTCAACATGTTTGGTCATGTTATAACCAAAATCAGAGAAGGTTTTAATGAGAAAAAAAAATTATAAGCCAGTCTCATTTCAATTTGCAGGTGTAAACATACTAAAAAATTGGCAAATCGATTCAATAATGTAGGAAAAAATAATACATGACTAAGTAAAGTGTATCCTAGGAGGCAAAGACGATTTAACATTGGAAAATGTATTAATAATTAATACGTTAACATGTTAAAGGATAAAAAATATAGTATTTTATCAGTAGATTCAGAATAGGCATTTGGTAAATTCTAAATACACACATTCATGATTTAAAAAAACTCTTAGTAATCTGGAAATAGAAACAATCTTTCTTTTGCTGATGAGGGATATCTACCCAAACCTGCAAAAAACGTAACACTTAATGGTGAAAAGTTGGAAGCATTCTCTTTAAAGTCAGAAATAAGAAACTGATACCCACTATCGCTGCTCCTATGCCATAATAAAACATAATAAGACAAGAAAAAGTAATATAAGTTATAAAAATAGAAACAACACCATCATTCACTAAAAAATTAAAACGGCAAGCAAAACTGTAAGGCACTAGGATTAAGTATATCTAATAAAATGCATAAAACCTTTATGAATAAAATTATAAAATTTCAAAGGTAGAAAAAAGGTAGAAAACAAATAAAGAGATATCATGTTCAAGGGTAGGAAGACTCAGTATCATAAAGCTGTCAAATCACTCAAATAAGATTCACAAGTCAAGAAAAGCCAACAGTTTTGAAAAAGAACATTAAGTAGGAGCTTCTCCCTACCAGAGATCAGTATCTTCCTTTCCCATTCCTATGAAGGAAGGTGGCTTAGGAGTAACACTCTTGGCTCTCTGCATCCTCTCACTCTCTCTAAGAGGAGAAGGGACTTTTCTGATTGGTGCATTTATAGGGTAAAATAGAAGCTGGGTACTTCTGGCTCAGCCCTCTCTGGGTTACTGCAGGAGTCATCTGATTGGTCTCTGCCAATGTAGCGAGGGCCTGCCTCTTCAGGGACAAACATCCTGTGGTTCTCCAGTCACACTGTGATTATGAGGGTAAGTTCGATTTTGAGTGGTATCTTTGCAAGCCCTTTTTATTACAGATCTTAAGCCAAGCAGCTTTATCAGTAGTAAAACTGACATTTTGATTTGTATTGGTCTATCTCTTTTATTCTCACTCTCAAATGGTTCCAAATGTCAGGGTAGAAGAGGGATGCTATTTATTGGGCCTCCCCAAACCTCAACAAGACTTACAGAAATTACATCTTATAATATAAAATGTGGTACTAGCCCATGGATATACAAATAAAACAATGGACTAGAATAGCGAGCCTGGAAGCAGATCCATGTGTACGAAGGAACTTGGTATATGAAACAGATGGCAGTATTAATCAGTGGAGAAAAGATAGCCCCTTCAATAAATGACACAGGGACAATTTGCTATCCACACTGAGCAAGATTCACTTAGTGATTAATCACGTAATGTTGTGGGTTGCTTCTTTTTTCACTACTTTAGGTTATTTACCATTTGTGTTAGAAAACTTTTCATGAATTATATGCCTTGTTTCCAACTAGACCACAAATCCCTTGAGGGCACGGCTTGAGCCTTTATACTTCTTGTTACCCTCCGGAGTGCCTATCACAGAGCTTTACACGGAGACATTGTTAAATAAATGTCTGCTAGCTCACTTTTATTATTATTATTTTACACTAAAACTCAATGTCCTCAAGGCATCCAGGTCCATATCAACACCCAGCTTTGGTAATTATGTTGATATTTTGAGTAGAATTCTTTAAACAATTGTGTATCTGCTTTACAGGAAGTCTTATCTAAGATTAGACTTCTTGAACTTGCCATATGGGATCATATGGGATAAAAATCAAAACAGTAAGAAAATGAAACCAACATTGTATTGATACCTCCCTCCCCACAAGCAGTTTTTCCATCTAACATCTAATTTCATCCTCACAACAAACAGGTGAGATGAGCTGGGCAGGGAGAAGCAGGACTTCAAATCCACACAGTTCATCAGAAAAGACCTGGGATCAGAAGCCAGTGCTCTTCACAAAAGTCCATTCCTGCCCTCCCCACTGCCCTTAATTCTAAAAGTCTGCTTCCCGTTCACATGATTTTGTGATTGCTCACCACTCAAGGATTCAAACTTAATTACTAAATGGCTATAGCCAACAGACTTCCATTTTTATTAATAAGTCAAGAGAATCAATCTAATGCCTTCTTTGTATCAGATTTCTCCTCTCCCCTTCTCTTTTTAAAAGGGTCATGTCTATCCCGACCAAGCACTTTAAACAGCAGCTTGTCCTCATGGTACAACAGGCACTGACATCAAATGTAAGAAACATCTTAGAATGCACCCTGTGGTCTCAGACCAGGTCTTAACAACCTGACCTACTCTTTGTCTGCTTTTCTCCTCCCTTGTCTGGATAGCCAACGATCCTGATGCTCATTCTATCTGCTCCGTCTTTGGAGAAGTCCTAGGGGCTCCATGTCTCCCTTCCCTGAATCATGTTGGCTGTCCTCCAGTCTCTGTCTCAGCAATGCACTCAAGGATTCTCTGCCATGCCAACTTCCCAATGTTCAAATAATACACCCTAAGCCCTCCTCCCTCTAAGGGTGCTTCATCCTCCTTAGCCAGACTGGAGCTTAGATCTACCCAAGTATGATGGTTGCCTTTTCTTTTCTTTAGATATCTTATTACAGAAGAAAACCCAGAGACAGGTATGGAGCAACATGGAAGTCAGGAAAGATTTTCAGGATCATTATCCACATTACAGTTTCTGGTTATCAGAGATACAGGTACTCACCACCTGACCATTAGTCCATGCTCCATGAAGTTTTTCAGGTTAGGAAGGGTTTGCCTCAAGTCTGGAGTCCCTAGTCCATGTTGGTATCTTAGCTGCAAAGGCAAAAGAATAGAATTATAGGACATTTTGGCAGATTACAGGCAATGCTTCAGGAAAATGAAGTACTAACCAAGTTGATTTTTTAACTCTATAAGAGGAAATGTAAATGTATGATCTTGATATCAACTACATGTGTTGTCCACTTACTGGGTATTTGATGTATGGATGAGCGTGTGTATAAATATGCACATACATTTACCAGTTGAGATGGTATTTAAAGGTAGTCTCATCTTCTTTTCTTTTTTTTTGGTAGAGACAGGATCTTGCTCTTGCTGACACTGGTCTTGAATACCTGGCCTCAAGTGATTCTTCTGCCTCGGCCTCCCTAAGTGCTAGGATTACAGGCGTGAGCTACTGCACCCAGCTGTGGTAGCCCCTTCTACTGCTCCTTTGCTCTCTAAACTTGGAGAAGACTAGGAGTGACCAACTGTGGAATCAGGATATTTCAAAGACCCCTGCATTTTACCCTTCTTTTCTACTCCTAGACCCTGGTAGGGTTTGCTAACACCACTTCCAAGGACATATACCATAGAACCAGTATTTCATTTTAGATACTGGCAGCTTCCCTTCTTTCACTGGCACTTCCCTTTATATACACAAGGGTAAGGACCATCTTGTACTCATCTCTGATTCCAACAGCATCTGACATAGTACTAGTGCTCAGTCAACACTATTAAATAAATAAATAGCAAGTCACTTTTGACAGAGGCTGTATTCTATATTTCTCTTGAGTCTCTAACTTTCCTCTTCATCTAGAACCAGAGCACATAGCTGGAGAGCTAGTAAAGGAAACCACTGGCTTGTGGGCTAGATCTGCCCTTTGACTTATTTCTGCCAGAGGCCAATTTTCTAAAAATAAGTGTCCTTCTGTGTACCTTGGATAAGTTGCTGAATGGTTTTCATGTGTCTGTTTCTTACCTCCTTTCACTCTATCTCTGATACCACCATTTGCTTCCTTAACTGACCATCACTGAGAATGGAGGGAAGTATACATGTACATTTACATACACTCGTCCTCATATCAAATACATAGCCAGTGGACAACATGGCCCTGAAAAACATGTTTTCCAAATGACATAATATATATGAGGAAAGTTTATAAACTTTGTAAACTGCATACTGGTGTACAAATATGAAGGGGCATTAGTTTTTCAGCACTTAAATTTAAGAGTCGCGAAGTCAAACTTTTAAATGTTTTCCTCTCTTAAAAAAATAAAACTACTACGAACAAAATAGGTAAGTTTTCTTTTGTTTGAATCTAGTATGCAACTGATTTTTCCCTGAGTGACACTTAACAGAGAAAGAATTCACTCTCACTGATATTGAGCTTTTTAAGGAAAACTCCCAAACCTAAGTGGGTCTCGTGAATGGTCTAAATGAAAACACACAGAAAGTTTGGAAATAGAAACATGCAATGTTAAAACTAAAAGGTATCCTGAATATTTAAGCCAATCCTTTCCTTTTGTTGATGGAGAAACTGAAGCCCAGAAAGGGGAAGTAAATTATCCAGGGCCACATGGTTCAATGGCAAAGATATTATTAGCCAGGGTCTCCTTTTCAGAAACCATGCTACCTTACCATCGACCCCAAAGTCTGAGAAGAAAATTGTTAACAGTACTTGAAAAGACAAAAGGAAAATATTCTTTTCCTTTTTCAAACCTAGCTTGGTGACCTAAATCACCTCCTGAGATTTGCTGACCTTGAATTATAAGATCAACCCCATATGAAATGACATCATTTCTTGTATTAATATAAATGTATTTTTTCCATACATTGATAAAAGCAAAATGGCTGATATCCCAATATGACATTCCTGAATTCATTGTTTCAATAAAAAAGTGAAATTGTTTACACATGGCATGGAAATTTCACCTGTGATTCATACTGAAAAATATTAAATATCAAAAAAAAACATACTGAAATAACACCAAGCTATATGTCTCTGAGCCAGTGCATAGACAATTGCCTGCCCCAGACTCCATACTGGAAGGTGGGTGTTGAATTCTTTTCAGAGACCACAATGAAAATTTCCCTCCAAGTCTGATTTCAACCAAAAAAGGAAAATGTGGACATTTCAAGTCTCCACCCAGGTCTTAACCCTTCATTTGCTGCATAGCACTATTATTTTTTTAATCATAAAATCTTACAATTTTATAGCTTAAAGAGACTCTGGGGATCATCTTTCCAACCTTCTTCCTTTTATAAATGAAGAAACTAAGGGTTTGGAAGGCAAGTGTCCTACCCAAAGTCACAGAGCTGATAACGGGCAAAGCCAAGGATAGAACCTCTTAATCATAGCTCCAAATTTTACCATAACATCCTTTTAATTTTCTACACAGAGAACTAAAAAAGAAATGCATACATAATACATATATATTATTTTAACTTTTATTAATAAAATACAAGTGCTGTTTAACTTTAAAGTCTGAACTACTTAAGGTTTATAATGAAAAAACAGCAGTTATCTGCTCTTCCACGCCAACCACTTTTAGCTGTTTCTTCTTTACCTTCATATTTCTAAATAATATGCTTATATTAATATTTCCTACCCCCCTCCTGTTTTAGACATCATCTACCATATTCTTACCATGAAAGATGAGAATTTAGCTCTCTTAAACCACTCCTCTCTCACACAAACATTTTATCCCTGCTTCCATATATGATCTACTGGCTTTTTATTAAAGAACATGAGAACTTGACTCTCTACCCTCCCCCATACACTTCCCCTCCTCATCCTCTCAATATATTAAATATCACATTTTTTCTTAAATCAATATTTAGTGTTTACCTCTTTACACCTGACATAAATACTGTTTACAGCCGAGCTATGTAACATACTATTACTTTCTTGTATTTTGTTTGTTTGTTTGTTTTTCTGGAAGTGGTAACTCCTTTTTTTCCCTACCAGTTGAGTTTTTCTATGTACCTATCACTAGATACTCCCCAAACTCTAACAAAACCTTAAAACTCTTTTCAATATAATTAGATATACCATATAATCGATCAAGTTCATTTTTCCCTTAAAGATATATTATTTACTGAAGCCCCCTCTCTGCTCCAATCTGAACTGGCTGCTAGCTAGGCTTGCCATACTGCTGTTTTCCTAGAATGTCCCTTCACCATCATCCTAGAAATTTTGTTTACTTTTCTCCTGTGTTGAAGCTGTTATTTCCTAGATCTCATGTCTTCTTCTTTCTTGATTTACTGCCTCATCTTGGTGGAGTGTATCCTACAATATCTTTCTGGGAAAGGGTAGCATGGGAGGTAACTTTTTTGACACCTTGAATATTTCAAAATATCTTCATTCTATTCTTACATTTGAATGATAGTTTGCCTAGGTATAGAATTCAAGGCTGAAAATAATTTTCCTTAGAGATTTCCAAAGTACTACTTCATTGTCATTTAATTTTGCATATGGTAATTGAGAAATTTGATAAGATTCTGATTCCTGATCCTTTGTATGTGAGCTGATTCTTCACTCTGGAAATTTTTAGAATTTTCTTCTTTAACTTTAGTATTCTGAAATTTCACAGTGATAAGCCTTCTTTTGGGTCTCTTTTTATTCATTGGGCTGGGCACTTACTCAGTCCTTTCAATATAAAAATGCTTAACTGCCTGCCTAATTCTGATAATTTTCTTACATTATTATCTCTTCCTCTTCCTTCTTCATTTTCTGTTACCTCTGGGTTTGTTTCTTCTTTCTGTCCCTTTTTTGCTCTTCTTATTTTTAAAAATATTTCTAAAGCCTTAACTTGGCATAGATCTTTTATGTTTTGTTTCAGACTTTTTTTTTAATATTAGTATTAGAGGCTTTCCTTTAATGTCTAGTAATCTTTGGTTGTCAGTTCATCTTTACAAGTAAGACTGTGAAACTTCAAAGAGCTTTTAAGAAAGTCTATGCATTGGCAGTGCTTGATGACTGGATGTAGTGAGTAGATAGAATCCTAGCCCTCCTCATGAGGGACATGTCAGCCCCAGTAGCTCTCATTGCTGGGACTATTTCTTCTCAGAGGGAGTCCAATTTTCTGTCTGGAGGTATAATCTGGATCTCATTTTGGGAATCAAGTAGGAAAAAGCATTTGGGAAACTTTGTGTTGGTATGTTGTACTTTCAATTAATCCCCTTGTTTTTGGTAAAGCACCTTCCTTCTTGCCCCAGTATATCACGCAGTTCAGAGTTCTGAACTCCTTGGGTTCAGTCTTTTTCAGAAAGTAAACCTCCTCCATCTTCCCACTGGGGAGTGTGGGAAGATAGCTGCTTGGCTATGTAGGGTGGGGAAAGTGAACAGGGAGTCTTACTTCCCTTTCTATAGATTGTCAATGAATCCTTCTAGTTTTAGCTCTACATATTGCTCCTATGCTTTATGAGGTACATGGTACCTCCAAATCCATCTGGAATTCTATGGTTTGAATTATGCTGCTTTTTGAAGGCTTTAGGTTTCAGTTTTCTCCATTCTTCCAAGTCAGTTTATCATTCATTTATTTACTTGCAGTTTTCTAAAATTTTGTCAATTCTATTACCTGGTCTTGTCTCTTCTGTTCTTTTCATCATTGTGATTTTACAATTTTTTAATTATTTTATCTTTATTAGTAGCATTTCAGTAGGGAGGTGACATAAATTAGTATATTCAAATTATTTATGGTGAAGTCACTTCTATATATAACAACTTTCCAATATTAGCTAACAACTCTCCTTACAGCTTTTTATATAATACTCACCACTCTGGCAGAGAGCTCTCTTTCCTGTCTCCATGTCTCTCTCTAAGCATCCTACATCTGGTCATGTTCTATCTGTTCTTAAAGAGTCAATTCAAGTTCTGCTTCCTGTAGGAAGCTCTCTCTGATTATCCTAGGATAAGGGAGGCATTTTTCTCCGCATCCCAAATCCCTTCCTATATAACCTTTCCACGTGCTCTCTTTGGAAAGCCTTAATTGGATAGGTACTTAATAAATAAATATTATTTGTTAATTAACAAGTTAAATTAATACAGTATAGGAGGGAATGAAAGGCATCATGACACAATGGAAAGACCTCAGATACAGAAGATCTGGGTTTGAATATCAGTATTGTCATTTACTAGTTGTTTGACTTTGGATAAGTCACTGTACTTCTCTGAGTTTCAGGTTCTGTACTTGGAAAATGGGGATGTTACCTCCCTTGTAGAGCTATTGTAAAGTTTAAATAAGATAAAGTATATAGAGTGTCCAAAACAATATCTGATACATAGAAGGGCTCAATATATAATACCTGTTATCATTGTTAATACATATATACTCTTTCTCTAAATCATCATCATCATAGCATCTACCACTAGGCTAGACAGATAACTGGTGCGCAGTAACAGCTTATCACTTAACTAATCAGAATGGGAGTCAGAATAGGAAGAAGGAGTTACTTCAAGTGAAGGGGAAAATCTTAACTTCTTTTCTTTTTTTTTTTGAGACAGAGTCTCACTCTGTCACCCAGGCTAGAGTGCAGTGGCATCATCACAGCTCAATGAAACCTCAAACTCCTGGGTTCCAGTGATCCTCCTGTCTCAGCCTCCCAAGTAGTTGGGACTACAGGTATATGCCACTGTGCCTGGCTAATTTTTCTATTTTTAGTAGAGATGGGGTCTCGCTCTTGCTCAGGCTGGTCTTGAACTCCTGAGCTCAAGCGATCCACTCGCCTCGGCCTCCCAGAGTACTAGGATTACAGGTGTGAGCCACCAGGCCTGGCCTTAAATTCACTTTTTAAATGTTAATTTTTATTAAGCTTCTGACTGCAAGCACTCCAGAGAGGCAACAATAAACACATACACATGTCAAGTGAAATGGAGAGACTGGTACATAATGTGAGTGGTCAGGAGACCTAGGTCACAGACCCAGCTCTGCTATATGGCCATGCAAATTACCTCCTTGCTTGCTTGGGCTAGTCAAATAATTTTCAACATTTAAATTAAGAACTCTCTAACAAGTTAACACCCTGGTAAGATATTAGTAAAAATAGAAAGGAAAAGAAGGAACTGGGCCAAAGAGGAAAGGACAAGGATAGGGAAAGGTGAGAAAACTACATTTATTAAGTTTCTAACATTCCTATTCATTGATTCAACAGATATTGAGTGTCCACTAGGCCAGGCAATGTGAATCAGCTCTTTCTTTGGAACGACAGGCCTGGACTCATCATAGCCTATTCTCACCATCTAATATGTATAATTTTGGGCAAGTTACATAAGCAATCTGTGCCTTATCTCTAAAACAAGACCAATATTTATCTCATAAGACTGTCGTAAGAGTTCAGTTAGAATTTTTATAGAGAATGGAAGTTCCTGAGGCCTGACTTTTAGAGGGCAGTCATTAAAACTGTTAAGGGCCTGGAGCGCTAAGCTGAAGAGTTCCGACTTGCTTATCAGTAGTAAGAACCTACTCCAGGGTTTTAAGCAAGAGAGTGAATGAGAAAAATAACTGAAGAAGCAGCTATGAAGGACAGGTTAAAAGAATAAAGTACTCTTTTCTCTAAGAGATTCGGGAAAGCAGAGGCCAAGAAACCCAGGAAAGTAAAATACTGCTTTGGATCTAACTGCCTCAAATTAGCCTCTGAAATAAACACCTTTTGTATCAACTTCCTACTGCACCACCACCCAAAGAGTCTAAACAGTTTTTAAGTGAAATTTTGGTTTCAATTACCTTTAATTTCAGGTTTACTCTGATTGGTTTAGAACTCCATGGAACAATTAAATTTTTGTTCAACTCCACGGCTAGTAGGCAACGAAGGTGAAAACTACCTATAGATACTATACTAGAAAGGAAGCAGGGAGAAACAAAGTTCAGTGGTTTCCCTGGAAAAATTAATAAATGGTATTGTCTACTGGCAAAAGAAAATCCATATACTAAAATAACCAGGAAGATCTGGCTTTCTAGTTATTGGAGCAAACAAAGATAAAACCAGAGCAAAGAGTACATTTAGACTGCCAACAGACAACTACAGCTGTGTCAATTCCATTCACTATCTTCTCTCTGATTTCCTCTCCCACACCCCCTTTTTGTATAAAAATACAGTATTTTTTCCAAAGCAACATGCTGGTTTCATCTCAAATCACTATATATTCACTTTGAGTTTCACCAGATAAGGCAGATCAACTATGATGTTATAGCTCTTGCAGGTGGAATTAACTAGTTCATGCAGCTTGATAAATGCTGCTCCAGGACTAGGTAAGACGATTTGCAGCTCTGGAGATCGTATTTAAAATGTAGTATCATTGTACTTTTGAGAAATAAATGCTGAGTTCTTGCACTCAGTGAGCATCCTCCTCCTGAGCTGAGAAATCTAATTTAATATCAAAGTGCTCAATTTTATTTCTATTTTTTAAACACAATTTTTCCAGGCCTGGAATGACTCTGGGGGTTCAGGAATCATTTTGTCATTTAGGTTTTGGCAGAGGAGAAATTCAGTTTAGACAACACACACACTCTCACTCTCTCTTTCTCTCTGCCTTCCAAACTACATTTATCTACACAAGGCCACTTATTGCATGGCTTATTAGTTCCATATGGGGCTTGAGCTAAGCTGCATGACATGTTTGATACAAACCGTCTGTTACCGTGAGGGAATGTGAATTAATACAATACTTCGATAAAGGTTACTAAAAAGATCAACACTTTCGTGATGGGATTACAATGAATTTGACTACAAAGAGAACTGGTCTGGAGGAACTGAAAATAAGAAATTAAAAACGCACATACACATCAAAGACTTTAGAGTTTTGGCTTATGTAGTCAAAAATCTCTGTAGGACTAGTTACCATTATTTCAATTCATTTTTAAATACTACTAAAGTTTCACTGACATGAAAAGAATTAGATTACAAGCTTTAAAAAAAGGGTACCACCATGTCAAAAACAAAATCTGCCTTCCTAGAAGAAAACACAACTCTTTCAAAGATGTGGAAAAGCTACTTAAAGAATATTTAATATGAGCAATAATATTGTTTCTTACAGTGAGTCATTGCAATATATACCTCTAAGGAAAAGTATAAAAATTCGATTATGGGCCTCTGGTTGCAAGAACAACCTAAGTACTTTTCCAACCCATCTACAAACATATGCCAGTCTTTTCCAAAATGACACGTTATAATGTAAACCCTGGACACAGCTGAGGCCTACCATTCTGATGTCTGACACCTAAAAGTCAAGTCTAAAAGCTCTAAAGTCTAAGAAGTGGGGAAGCTTCTTCCATTTCTTCTCCCAGTCACACTACCAACTGCTCTCAGAATCATGGAATTAATATTAGCGCTGAATAGCACCTTTGAAAGAATCTAGCCCACCTGCTTCATTTACCCTGTAGCTAAGTGGGAGGTTAAATGGCCTATGTAAGCTGAACAGGTTGAGTCCAGGGACTAGAATCTAAGTTTGCTGAGTTCTAACCACAGGCTCTTTTCATTACATCAGATGTTGCTTTGTTGTATTTATGAGGCATAGGTTATAGTTGAGTCAAATTTACCATTATAAAATCTGTCATATTAAAAACATTTCAATTAGGATAGTTCTTTACTTCAGAATCTCACATTAGCCAGAAAACTAGAAGCAGCGTTAAACTCATGCAACTCTGGAGTCAACCTGACCTGTAAGTGTAGTCTCTATCACTGCCAATCCTTGTGAGCTGCTAAAGAGAGTCAGTAATGCATACTGCAAATAGATAAGCAAAGCAGAACTGGAAATTTGTCAAAGGCAGGTAAACCATAACCTTGGCAGTGACTGCAATCAGTTTTAATTAACGATCATTGAAGGTTTATATTCTCTGGAGGCTAAAGTTTATGTGAGGGGACAAACTTGTGTGGGATCCATTAGTGTAGATATTCATGCTGTTCAGCAGTTCTGGCAGGCCCAACCTTTGCTCCCTGCCCTCATGTTGATAGTCCTGTGTACCCTGATTTACCCCAAACTACCTGCATTGAACTTTGACCCAATCTGAATCCCTGATTCCCTTCAGAACTAAACCTTACTCCCTATAATCAAACATAGCATTTACATTCTAGTTCATTGACTTTGATGTAATCTTGGTGCAAGAAATCGCATATTAAGATGAAGATCACAGTCTAGTAGAACAAAGGCAGTTTTCCAGAACATTGTAGAAATAGAATCATAGAGTATATAGCCTCTAGTGTCTGCCTTCTTTCATATTTGAGATTCATCTAGGTTGTTGCATGTGCGAATAGTTTGTTCCTTTTTATTGCTGAGTAGTATTCTATTGTATGATATACCACAAATTGTTTAACTATATGCCAGTTGATGGACATTTGGGTTGTTTCCAACTTTGGTTTTTGTGAATTAAGGCATTATAAATATTTGGGCACAAGTTTTTGTTTGGACTTGTATATTTGTTTCTCTTGGACCAATACCCAGGAGTGGAATTGCTGGGATGAATGGCAGATATATGTTCAACTTTAGTAAAAAATTATTTTAAATGCTATACCGTTTCCAAAGTGGCTATGCAATTTGGCATTACCAGCAGCAATGTGTGAGTGTTTCAGTTGCTCTGCACTGTTGTCAGCATTTGATACTGTCAGCTTTAAAATTTTAGCCATTCTAGTAGCTGTGTAGTAGAATTTCATTATAGTTTTAATTTGCATATCCCTAATGACTAATAATATTGAGCACTTTTTTCATATGGTTATTTGCCATCTGTATCTCTTCTTCTGGCCCTCTCATAGTTTCTGTGAGCTATTTAATGACAAATGTAAGCTACCTTTGATGAATACCTAATATATCTGATTAATACTGTCTGATTAATCTTAATACCTTCTAATTAGTAACACTCTAATATCATTTCTGCTTACTCTAGCTAAAGTAGATTCTGTTTCCTGTAATGATAAAATCCTATATGCTGTGAAGAGTCACAGGGAGTTCCTATGTGTGGAGAAGACAAAATGAAAATGCAATTATAAGTGCAGGAATTCTTTAATAAAAATTCAGATAAATCTAAGTATCAGTTTTATTGGAATGAAAAATGCACTTAGATCTGTTGCTATAAATTTGACTACACAGGGAACATAGAGGCACCTTCCCAGCCATGAATAAGTGACCACAAATTCCTGACATGATCATTAGTAGAAATTACTTAACTCAATTCAACAATAGTAAATACTGAGCTCTGTGTGTGTGGGGTGGTGGTGGTGATGATGTCAGAATGGAGAGATATCTATGGCACTGTTTATAATAGGAGAAGTCTGAAAATAATTTGAATATGTTAGGCTTTTGGCCAGGTTCTATGGTAGAATAATGATGGTGTTAATGATAATGAAAACATTTCTACAGCTGCTAATACATTTATTAAGTGATTAGTTATGTGCCAGGAATTATTCTAAGCATTGTATTATTTCATTCAGTCCTCACTTTAACATTCTTATTGTTGAAGAAACTGAGACGTTGAGAACGAGTTAAATGGTAGAGTTTGAATTTGTACCTCAGGTCTGTTTGAACCCTAGTATTATGAAGTCTTAACCACGTAAGAATGATGATAATAATGGTGATACCAATAGCAGCTACTGTTTTTCTGAAACTACAATCTGTGCCAGGCATGCAACGTGACTGTTTACTTATGTTACTGAATTTAATCTTCATAATAACCCTATAAGGTAGGTGGTATAATTCTCATTCTACAAATGACAAGTTTAAAGGGTCAAAGGAATTGCCTGAAATTTCCCAGGTAGAAAATAGAGGAGGTGGGATGTGAATTCAACTCTGAGCATTTACATCACCACACACAGCCTAAATATTGCTTAAAAGTTGGTTAGAAAAGATTTTTGTTTTCTTATTCCTCATTTAATTCCAATACTTATAAAGAAGACCCTCAAATTTTCATCAGAGAAACACATTACGTCTCCTGATTTCAGAAATTTGACAATAGCTACATCTCTACTTAGCTGCTGTTTAGCTAAGCAATACATATTTAGTCTTTTAAAATCTTTCTAAGTTAACCCCTACAGCCTCTTAATCATTCTTTTCGTATCTGAACTTCCTCCAGACTCCCTTAAAGAATCTAGTAATGAGGTGCCTTAAATGGAACACAGTTTTCCAGAATGCTCTTTCCTCTCATTAATGATATTTCCCTTAAAAATATTAATTTTACTATAATGGCGATTCATGCCTTTTAAGGTTGTGTGTGTGTGCATGTGTGTGTAATTCCTCTGACCTCACTTTGATTGCAACAGAGTCCAAGCCCATGAGTCCACTGTTTAGCCTTTCTGGTTGATCATAAATAAATGTAGCTTCAAAAATAGAAACAAAAACAGCAATGAACTTTTGAGTACACATTGCTCCTCCAACTGGATAGATGCTCTTACAATTTGTTTTGAAATGATTTTAATCATTGCTTGATCTCAGAATTCATTCAACAAAAAGTAATTAATTCATTAGATATGTACTGAAAACTTATTACTTGCAAGGCACACCAGGTGTGATTGGGTATCACAAAATGACCCAGCCACGAATACTACCCCGAAGGAGGGGACCTCTTAATACAGTTGATATCTAGGCGAACCTATAAGGAAAGTATAACCTTCTATGAGAGTTTGAAGGGTAGGGTAGTAGGCCAGATTTAAAGATGGCCCCCATGACTTTCACTTCCTGGCATTACCACCCTGATAATTTTATGTTTAAGGCAAAGGGAGATTATTTGGGCAAGCCTAATTTAATCACACGAACCCTTTAAAAGCAGAGTTTTCTCTGGCTGGTAGTAGAAGAAAAAGTCAGAGAGACTTGACGTATGAGAAGGGCTTGATGGGACATTATTGGTCTGGAGATGGAGGGGCCGTGGAAAAAGAAATGTGGATACCCTCTAGAAGCGAAGACTGGCCCCTGGCTGAAAACCAGCAAGTAAATGGGAACCCCAGACCTACAGCTGCAAGAAATCGAATTCTGCCAAAAATGTAAATTAGCTTAGAAGGGGATTATTCCCAAGAGCCTCCAGATAAGAGCCCAGGCTAGCCAACACCTTGATTTTTGCTTATGAGACCCTGAGCACAGAAACCAGCTGAGCCCACCCAGACTTCTAAACTACATACCTGTGAGATAAAAATGGGTATTGTTTAAGCTGCTAAATTTGTTACAAAGCAATAGAAAATGAATTCAAGTAAAAAAGATTACGTCTACCTTTGGCCTGAAGACATTAGGGGTGACTTCATGGGGAGAACATGGCCTGAGCAGTCCTTGATGGACGGGTAATATTTAGATGTGGGAAGACTGGGGGAGAGTATTTCTAGAACTTCATTCAACTCTTTGAGTAAACATTTTTGTGTATCTACTATGCATCAGGCACAACAGGGGCTTTTAGGTAGCAAACAGCATTGCACACATGCTGGGATGCACGTCCCAATGGCTAATTTACAAGTGTTTGGGGAAAGGGGTTAGAGACACTGAAGAGTAATTCCGAACTCCTTTTGGGAGTCTGATTTTTTGTTTTCCATACATTATGGTTCTCTAACATATTCTGAAAGAGTTTGTTGTGGTAAGAGTCAAATTTGGATGCTCAAGTTTATGGAAGACAGACTGGACAATTAAAAAATCCAGGAATCACTCTGGGAGGCCAAGGTGGGAGGATCGTTTTTAGCTCAGGAGTTTGAGACCTGCCTGAGTAAGAGCAAGACCCTGTCTCTAAAAATAAATAAATAAATAAATAATAAAAATTCAGGAATAATTAGTTCAGAACAGGACAAATTCTTTGGTGGTTAAAGCAAAGAACAGTATTAAGTGGAGCTTGTTTATGTATAACAGTCCTTTTCAAGTATAATAGCCACAAGTCAAAAATCACAACGTAAGACAGATGTTCACTACTACCATAATCAGCTAATACTAATTACACTAGATAAAAGAAAAAGTGAAAAGCTATAAAAATTAGAAAAAAACAGGCAAAATGATAATTCTTTAATAGATGATATGCTCATATCTCTAGAAAATCCAAGCAAACCAAATGAAAACTCATCACAAATTGTAAGATAATTCAGTACAAAATTTAAAAACAAAAATCAATGATCTTCCTTCATATAAATAACAATGAATTAGAATATCAACCTGGTGCCATTTTAAACAGCAACAAAGATAAAATAACTAGAAATAAGCATAACCAAAATGGCATGATCTAGATGAGGAAAACCGTAATATTCTATTAAAGGATGTAAAAATATCTTAACAAGTGGAAACTCATACCCTGTTCTTGGATAGAAAGACTTGTTATTATAAAGATAACATATCTCTACAAATTAATCTATAAATTTACTATGATCCTAGTAAAAATACCAATAGGATTTTTTTAGAACTAGAAAACTGATTCCAAAGTTCAGTTTTGTTTTAGTAAATAAAAACACTTCTAAGGAATTTTCTGTTTGCTCGGCCCTATTTTAAGTACTTTATAAATATTAACTCGTTCAATTATTACAAGAATCCTAACAAAACAGGTGCTATCATTATTCTCATATAACAGATGAAAAAACTGACACACAGAACGATTAAATAATTTATTCACACAGTCCCTACACAAGACTTACAAGGCAAATACAAATGCTTTAATGACAGAGAATCTATTTTACTTATTGTTAAATGCCTAGCACTTAACTTCATGCTAGGTACAAGGTAGCAGTTAATATACTTTTTTTGAGAATTGCATTGCAAATTGCAGGGATAAAATCCACACTTCCTTAGTTATGGTTAGATCTCTGTAGGAAAAGCTTTCTTGAGGTACTGGGACCTAATTCATCATTAGACAGAAAATAAGCTGAACTGAGCTGGAAATAGTGGAAAAGGAGACTGAAGGAAAGAATCTAAGCACAGCTCAGAGGCAGGTAAGTGTGTATCATGAATGTGTGTGTATGTGTGTCTGCAAGTAGTAGACTGGCCGAGGAACCAGTTTACTTATTTTATTTAATTTCACACAATAAAGCAGGAAGGCAACTTTTTTTTTTGATAAAGTGATTTGAAAACAAAGTTTATGTAATGTGTTAATCACTTAAGCAGGCATGAACAATTTTGGACTATATTGGGGGTATAAAAAAGCCAGCACAAATTTGCTTCAAATGCATGAAAATTTCTATCAAGAGATTTGGTAAATGAGAGCTTCATTTGCTTTTTAAATATTACTCTCTGGCACTATTAATCTTTGAACAGGTTATGATATAAAACTAACCCATCAAACAATTAGCTGTTCCAAGGACTATGCCAGCCAAGGTTATTATTAATAAATAATGTGATGTTATATCTTCAAACTGCCACTTTTACATTCTAGCTAACTTCCAAAGTTCTTAACTCAAAAAGAATCTAATAAAAAGCCAATTTAAAATATATGAAATGGCATAGGAGAAGGAGCAAAAAAGTGAAAGGTCTTAGGTTATTAACATTCAAGATTTGCTACTAACCACCTGTGCAACCTTGGGCAAGTTACTTACACCTGTCTCCTTCCTCATCTACATATACATATAACACTTGCTTGATAGAAGTATCGTGCAGATTAATTAAAATAATGTATGTAAAACTCCCAATATAGTCTGTGAGTTATAAGTATCTTACAAATGTTAGTTCTCTGCCTTTCCCCTCATTAGCTATTCCTAAGAATATTGTTTTGTACACTAAACCATTAATGCTATACCTTATTTTTCTACTTCATTCATTATTAGTTTTTCTTTCTAACTTCCTGTAGGTAAGACTATATGTTCCTATTTTGGGTCTCAAATGAATCAGGCATGTCTAAAAAAAGACAAGACTCACTAAAAAGAAAACATTCAAGATATACAATAAGATCCACAGCATTTTGAAGATAAGAAATGCCAAAATTCTGTGGATAAGAGTAGACTGAAGTAAGGGGATTGGAAAATTGACAGAAAAATAAAAGTGGGATGATAGTGGAAAGGTTATCAGATAGAGAGCATAAAACTAACTATAGGAGGTAAAGGGCAGACTTACATTCTGAATATTCAGCTGCATATATATTTTCAAATGGCATGAAGATAATGTTTCAAACAGAACTGAACTAGTTATATAAACTGGCTATCGTAACATCAAGTCTATTCCTTCTTGTTCCACCTTTAGTCTTGTATAGGTACAAAGAAGACAAGCAGCTAGAACCATGTATTATTCATTTGGTCAAAAGATATTGAACACCTTCTATGTGCTAGGCCATGGGCTGAAGTTACAAAGATTCAGAAGGAGTTCCTGCTTTTAGAGTAATCATAATATAATGGAAAAGACATTTAAAAATCAGAAACATAATTGTATTAAAAAATAGTAAGTATCACATTAGAGGAAAATATAGGGACACAGAGAAGGCACATCTATCTAACCAAGTCTCAGGGAGACAAGAAAGTTGGAAAGAGGTGACAACCTGTCTGGACTATGCAGTACTAGTTGGATTTTAGGTGAAAGAGCAGGGAAGTAGTTTTCCATAGAGAGGAAACTGCATGTGCAAATGCCCCAAAGCAAGAAAGAACATGTGAAACAGCAAGTAGGTTGGTATAGGGGAGACAAGGGATGAGACCAGAGTAATGTAGGTCACTAGAGGGGTAGCAGCCTCGAAAGATCTTAAACAAGGTTCCAAATTGAGTGGCCCAAAGAAGTAACTAGCATGTCAGATGACAGTGACTAGTATGATAGAAGGTTGAAGAGTTAAGCGGCTTGAAAGAAGGGCAATGGTTTTACACAGGGAGGGAGAGGAGAAAAGTAATGTTCTGGAGACATGGACAAACTTCCCATTCCTCCCTCCACCTCCATCACCTTTTTTTTTTGCTCTTGTAGAGTGCCAGAAAATAAGTCTCCAATAGAAGGAGTTGCAGGCTTCAGTTAAGAGAAAGAGAAGGAAAGAGTTCTATGGCTACTAGGAAGTTAGCAAGGGGCTGGCAGGCCCTGCTTCAATGTGTCTGGAGGCTCCAGTTTGGGTGAGGATGCCCGTGAGGTCCATGGAGCAGCACCAAAGCCTTCATGTGAATGAAGACTGTCTCACAATGTTCAACAGGACTGCAGAAAAGTCCCTGGTTAAAGTCCCGGATGAAACTGGTGACTCAAGGAAGGGACTGCCTCAGGGTATTTACTTAAGGAACATGCTCCTGTGACAAAGGCTGACCCAAGGTTTATACCTAGATGACAGCAAGAGCCTGGGTTAAGCACAGAATCATATGGAGTAGAGCATAACCTCAGAGGCATTTTGGATATGTCAGCACCTTGCTCTTGTACTCCTCAGCCTCCAGAACTGGGAGAAATAAATGTCTATTATTGAAGCCACCCAGTCTATGGTATTTTTGTTATAGCAGCCCAAAATGACTAAGACATTGGCTTATCTATTAAAATCTAACCCTTTCTTTAAATATCAGTCCAAGTGTTATACACTGAGAAGCTTTCCTTGATTGAACCCAATAAGAAGAAGAACGGAAATCATTTAATGATCAGCTTCTACATGGCAAGCTCTCTGTCATGTTCTTTACTACTGTATCTTGCCTTACCTAAAGTTCACAAAACCATCAAGGTGTTATTATCTTTGCTTCACAGATGACTACACTGAGAGGTTCAGAGGGTTATGCAATTCCTGATGGTCACAACTAATAAATAGCCAAGATGGCATTCAAACCCTGGTTGAATGTAATGGTATTCAAACCCTGGTCTGATGTAAAGCCCATGCATATAAAATACTGCTGTTCCCACAACATTCCATTTACTTTCTTTTTTTTTTTTTTTTATTTTTT
>VBSM01001265.1:39489951-39569685 GCA_008086735.1 Cheirogaleus medius | reverse complement strand
GGCTCAAGTGATCCTCCTGCCTCAGCCTCCCGAGTAGCTGGGACTATAGGTATGAAGCCACTGTGTCCAGCCTACATTTCTTTTTGCAATCTCCTGAAACTCCAATAAAATGACAGTAACGGGATTTTCTTTTATTTTTTTCTTTAGTATTTTAAAGATGTACTTCCACTATCTTCACATTTCCATTGTTTCTAACGAAAACACAGTTGTATTTCAAACTGTTGTTCCCCTGTATGTATGTACGTAGTGTGTTGCTTTTTCCTCTGGTTGCTTTCAAGATCTTCCTTTATCTTTGATTTTAGCCATTTGACAATGATATGCCATCTGTGTGTGTGTGTGTGTGTGTGTGTGTGTGTGTATTTATCCTGCTTGGGGTTTGCTGAGCTTTCTGAATCTATACATTTAAGTCTCTTTTAAAAAAATAAAATTTAGAAAAATTAATCATTATATCTTTAAAAATTTGGTTCTGCCCCATTTTTCCTCTCTTCTTTTAATTACACATATGCTAGACCTTTTGATATTGTTCCACAGGCCCTTGGGAGTCTATTCAGTTTTTGTTTCCTTTTTTTTCATTTTCTCTCCTCTTCTAGCTGCGTATAGGTTAGACTGTTTGATACTATCCCACATGTCCCTAGGACTCCAATCATTTATTTTTTCAATCTTTTTCTTTTTCCTGCATATTAGATACTCTTTATTTTGTCATCTCTATTCTGCTGTTAAACCCATAAAGATGTTTTACTTTTATTCCAGATATTATACTTTTCAGTTCTAGTATTTCTATTTGTTTCATTTTTTTATATATAGTTTGTTTCTCTGCTTAGATTTCCTATATTTACATTAATTAAAGCATATTTCTTTTATATCATTGATCATAGTTATAAATAGCTGTTTTAAAATTTTTGTCAGCTAGTCCCAACATTTGGGTCATCTTGGAGTTGGTCTTTATTTTTATTTTTTTTTGAGATAGAGTCTCTCTTTGTTGCCCGGGCTAGAGTACCATGGCAGTAGCCTAGCTCATAGCAACCTCAAACTTGTGGGCTCAAAAAATCCTTCTGCCTCAGCCTCCGGAGTAGATGGGACTACAGGCATGCGCCCCCATGCCCAGCTAATTTTTTCTATATATTTTTAGCTGTCCAATTAACTTCTTTCTATTTTTGGTAGAGACAGGGTCTTGCTCTTGCTCAGGCTGGTCTCGAACTCCTGAACTCAAACGATCCACCTGCCTTGGCCTCCCAGAGTGCTAGGATTACAGGCGTGAGCCACCGCACCCAGCCTAGGGGTTGGTCTTTATTAATTTCTCTAGGGAATGGTTCACATTTTCTTGTTTCTTTGTATATCAGTTTTGGGTTATATCCTAGATCAGGGGTCCTCAAACTTTTTAAACAGGGGGCCAGTTCACTGTCCCTCAGACTGTTGGAGGGCTGGACTATAGTTTAAAAGAAACTATGAACAAATTCCTATGCACAATGCACATATTTTATTTTGAAGTAAAAAAACCAACGGGCAAAGACACTCACATGTGGCCCGCGGGCCGTAGTTTGAGGACACCTGTTAGTGTTGTGAGAGTACTTTTTCTTTTGGTTTTGTTTAGCAGGCAATTAACTTGGCTGAACTCAAACTACAAACTCTGTCTCCAGTATGGCAGGGGAGAGTGGCTTCTCAGAGTCTAGAGAATATGCATGTGTGCTTCATGAGTCAGTCAGAGATTCGGGCAGAGAATTTGGTTGGGGCTCCCCTCTCTAGTTCTCACCTTTATACATTTCTCCTTTCACTTTCCAGCAGGTGTAGTTCCCCAAATTCTGTTCTCTGGGTTTTCAAGCCAGAAAGACCATGAGTATCTATGAGAACTTTAGCTGCCCTACATGGTACAGACTGGGGCCTGCTCTCATGCTAAAAGCTATACAGATGTCACTCAACAAGTATTGTTCCTTTCTTTCAAGTTGGGCTCTCTCCCAGTAATAGCCAGCTTTTGGTCATTCTCCAGTGCCTTCAGTTATTTTTTTAATTATATTTTTACCCAAAGTTTATAGTTTTTAATCTGTGGGAGAGTTGATCTGACAGGAGATACTCAGTACCAGAAGTGGAATCCCCATGTATATACATATTTCAAAGACAGAGAATAGAAGAAGATATAACAGCAACAACATTTTGCAAGCTAAAAAGCAGATGGACAACTAGTAACTATAATAACTTGGCAGACTTGAAGAAGTTGAACTCAAAAGTCAGAAGTAGGGCAAGCTGAGAGGCAATCTAAGCTACACTTCAAAAATCCCCAAGGCCTCAAGAATTGGTGGTCACAGGTACCTACTGAAGTGGCAGTAAAGTTGGTGTTAGGAACAGGAAGAATGGTTGAAAATCTATAACAAAATTATATTTCTAGATTCCCCTCTCAACTCCATGAGCCAGACAACAACTCCTCTCTTACCCTGACAAATACACTAGAATTTTATTCTTTGGAGAGGGAAACATCAGGTACAATTAAGGGCAAAGGCACTGTACTGAAAACACGGTGATTAAGTGAACATATGCATATTCCATGTAAGAGCTCCACTCTCCTCCCCCCACACTGCTCCCAGAGCACAGGCAACAGGCTTGCACTTCACAGGGGGATGACTGGAACATCCTTGACAAGCCTAAGAGGAAAGTCCTAAGAAGAAAAGACATTAGGTATTCCCGCATGAAAGAGCCCAGCCAAAACACCCTGTAGTGACAACCCCTGACCACATGCTCTGAGCTTCCAATTAGTTTTCTAGTTCCCTCCTCTTAAAAATAAATAAATGCAAACTTCTAAGTATCACCAAACTTCTAAGAAAAGCCTCTAACACAAATGATATATCAAGACCAATATAAAAACAAGAATAAAAATTTAAAAAATCATAAATATGCTAAGATAGAAAAGAAGATATTACACACATAAAACAATAAGATGCTATTCAGAGAAAATGAGCTATTAGAAATTAAAAATATGAAATCGGAAATGGAAAACAGAAGGGCAAGAAGATAAAATTAAGGGAATCTCTCAGGAGGTAGAACAAAGAGATAGAAAATAGGAGAGAAGAGGTAAGGTGATTATAGGACGAGTCTAGAAAACCTAATTACTAAATAATAGTAGTCCAGAAAGAGATATAAGAGGAAACAAAGGGGAAGGAATCACTGATGAAAAAATTCAAGGAAATTTCCCAGAACTTAATGATTTGAATTTTCAGACTGAAAGGATCCACTGGGTGCCTAGGAAAACAGATAAAAATAAATCCATCAGTCTGAAATTTCAGAATACTGGGCACAAGTGCAGTTCCTACAAATTTCCAAAAAGATAAAGCAAAGCAAAACAAAATAAGTAAATAAGCAGATCACATACAAAAGAAAAGGGGAGGATCAAATGTCTCTAGATTTTTCAGTAATACTGGAAGCTAAAATATAATGGAACAATGACTTTAAAATTCTTAAGGAAAACTATTTCCAGCCTAAAATTCCATATCCAACCAAAGAAGAATAAAAATATTTTCAGACTTACAAGATCTCAAAAATTTACTTCCATGTGCCCTTTCTTAGGAAGCTATAGAAGGATGTGATCCAATAAAAACAAGGGAGAAAACTGAGAATAGGAAGACATGGGATCCACCCAGGAAACAGAAATTTGAACATAAGAGAAATTATGGGAATCCCTAGGATAATGGTAAAGGCACAGAGAACAGTATGACAGATTGGAGCAGATCAGAAGGTTCCAGGAGAGATGAAATTGTTTGAATACCTGACATGTAATTGTTTTTCTATCTGACATGTCTGAACATCTTAAGAAGCTGGGATGGAATTAGTTATAAGCAGACTGAAAACTAATCAGACAAAAAAAATAAGAAAATAATAAACTCCAAAGGAAACAAAAACATTAGATAGGAAAAATAATGATCATAGTATATTACATGGCTTATCTATGAGTGGGATTTGCATAGATGTAGTAATTTCAATAATAACCTCTACTGGTAAAATGGGGGAACAGAAAAGAGAAATGAATGTGCTGAAAGGGAACTAAATTCTCATCTCCTACTAAAGAAATCAGTGATAATCCTAAAATCCAAGAAGTCTCAATATTATCAAGTTATTTAGTAATTTGGAGGCAAATACTAAGACAATCTACTAAAATTGTCAAAAGTGGCTGTCTTTGGGGAACAAAGAGAAATACTATTTTTCATAATAAGCCTTAAGTAACTATTTCGCTTTTTTTTTTTTTGAGACAGAGTCTCACTCTGTTCCCTGGGCTAGAGTGCCGTGGCGTCAGCCTAGCTCACAGCAACCTCAAACTCCTGGGCTCAAGTGATCCTTCTGCCTCAGCCTCCCGAGTAGCTGGGACTACAGGCATGTGCCACCATGCCCGGCTAATTTTTTCTATATATTTTTAGTTGGCCAATTAATTTCTTTCTATTTTTAGTAGAGATGGGGTCTCGCTCTGGTTTCGAACTCCTGACCTTGAGCGATCCGCCCACCTCGGCCTCCCAGAGTGCTAGGATTACAGGCGTGAGCCACCGCGCCCGGCCAACTATTTCGCTCTTTAAATTAGCAGCATGTATAACTATATGAAACTAAAAATAAAATGTTAATGGGCCAGAACTTTAGGGTTGAGTTATCTAAAGACACACCCCTCTTCCTTCCATTTTCAATTCTTCATTTAAATGGCATCCTCTCATGCATCCTTGTGAGCTGCTAACCATCTGTCCTATATTGCCATTATGAACACATTAGCTGAATTATACATAAGGCAGTAATGCAGTTAGATCCAAAGACACTATTGTATCTGAAAAAATTAAATAAAATTGTCGGTGAAAGGAAAACTATTAGAAAACACTGATAACACTTTGAAAACATGTGTCAGCTCTGTTTGACTTGAGGAAGACAGAAAGGCACTTAATAATATATAACAACTTATTATCAAAGGCACATGGTTTGGGAAAAATGCTCATTTACTATATAATTTCTCTTTAGTCTCACCCCACTTCTAAAAGCCCTGCATTTATCTTCTTAGACACATATAAAGCCAAGCACATTTATAAGTAAAGACAGTAATTCCATCTGATACAAATGTGAACTCCCTCTCTCCTTTTAAATGGTAAGCTATTCCTTTCGGTTTTGAGTTCTTAGTCTTTAATCCAAGTATTAATAGGAATGCTGCTGATTCAGCCTATCTTCCAGGAACAAACTTTTCCTGAGCCCATGTTATGTGCCAGGCACTGTATTAGGATATAGGGATGAGTAAACTTTCAGTCTCGGGCCCTTAAGGAACTTATTAGTTTAGTGGGGGGGGCATACATGCAAAATAACAACAGAAATATAAGAATATCGATATATTTGGTTAACTGCTTATTTTTTAAAACAAGTCTGGCAGGGACAGAAGGTTCCGGAGGGTAAAGAAAGGCTTCACAGAAGAGAAGATGGTCTAGTTGGATACTGGAGAGTTTACCACATGGATGATAATGGCAGTTTACTACATGGACAAAAGGGGATGGAGATTTCAGGCAAAGGAAGTAGAAAAGGAAAATTAGAAGATGGGCCTTTCAGTGAAGTAGTTCAACTTTCCTGGCATAAAGGACTAGTGTCAGGGGTTTTGGGGTAAGTGGTAGCAGAAGCTGAGGCTGAAAAGCGAGGAAGAAAACAGATATTGTGAAGCCTTTGCCATGCTAAGGAGTTTGTTTGAGTTTTATTGGGGAGTGGTGTGGGAGAAGTTGGGGCCTGGGGAAGGGTAGCCTATGGAAAACTTTTAAAAGATTACAAGCAGGAGGTTGACATGAACAGATCTGCAAGGCTTTATTTCCCCCCTGTTCCTTTTTCTCATTACAAAAGTGCTTACTTCAATGCCAAGTATTTGAGCAGGGACTCTACCTTAGAGGCAATGAAGGATCTTTTAAGCGACAAAAGTCAGCCAATGGAAAACTACTACAGGGCACTACAACAGTGTGATTAATGTCATTAATGATCTATAAAGTAATATCAGTGTTCAGAGGACACTGCTGACTGAACCAGGCCCACTGCAGTGACCATGGTTAAGTTACTAAGCCTCTTCACTAAGCTCTAAATGGGAATAGACAAGGATTTGTTCTGTCCACTTTAAGAAATGTTATAAGGATCAAATAAAGTAATACACATAAAAATATTTTGATAAAATATTTTGATCCTTCATTTACAAACTGCATGAGTTTGGGAAAGTTGTTTAATTTTTCTGAGCTTCAAAATCCTATTGGCAAGGTAGGGATAACTCCATCTATATTACAGGGTGCTATGAAGACTGCTTATCTGACATACAATAATTATGATTATCACCTGTAGCGGTATCTTAGCCATTTACATTGGTTTATGGGAAATTGACTAGTCAGTTATGCAGTCAATAAGTATTCACTGGGGACATGAAGTATACAGAGTCCTGATTAGCCAAAATCTCTGAGAAAAATAACCAAAACGGGGACAAACTTTAAAAACAGTACTATACTGCTCACGAACAGACCAATTTTAGAACATGGCAACTAGTACCTATAAGTTTAAGTATTTCTCCAGAATATCATGCAGGAATTAACTAAGAATATGTTTGACTCTCTCACTGGCATTCCTATATACCCACACACATTCATAAGCATGTGTATGTGTATGCACATGGAGAAACATTAGGACTCACTAAGGAAAAATAAATCTCTCACACTTGAAAATTAAGGAACTGCATAGGCAGCAAATCTCTGAGTGAAGTTATGCAGTGGGTTATACAAGCCAATAATTTATGTTAGGGCTTCACAAAATGTTAGACACTAGGAAAGGAACCAAAATAAGTTAAATTACATCAATAAAAAGGTATGACTAGCTGTGCTGCCTCAGCCGGGATGCTATTTCTTGCTATAAACAGCAATGGCTAGAATTCAGATGACTAACTAAGCATTGCAATAATGAAAACAAAGCATGTTATAATAGCTGCTGCTAGATCCACAACCTTGGGGATCAATGAAATAATGCCTGTTGCCATATATATACAATCTTGAGGGTTTTTGTTTTTTTGGGAAAAATAAGTTCAGATCCTTTCTAAACTAGCAATTTGTCTGCCTAGATTTTGTTAAGTCTGTTATGGTTATGATAAAATATGATCTTGCATATTAAATCACTTATGACCTTGGTAAAATATTACTTTATATTAACTGACTCTTGGGGCACTTTAATTTTATGAAACATGTACTTTAGTTTTTAAAAGCATGAAAGCAAAACTAGATACTCCTAGTCAACTACATCATGTTAACAAGCCATCAAAGATCTGGGAACAAATAGGACAAAAATACACCAAATCTCTATCTAACTGGTTTCAAATATGAAAGGATACCTACAATTAAAAACAAAATACAGTCAATACTTTAAATCCTTAAACATGCAGGGAATAGGTCTGATTGGTTTCCTGTATTCATGTCTCCCTGCCCAAGGTTATTCCATGGAAGAAGGTTACCAAACAAAGTAAAAGGCTGCAGGAAAATCCAACATCCATTTTAAGGCAGGAGTTAGCAGCTTTACAGATGTATGATGACAAATATTTCTAGAATACATGATGAAAAGAATTAAAAGATTCAGGCTCATGAATTAAGCAAGGGTCTTCATGGTTCAAAAATGTATTATAGAGTTCTATTAACAGGTCCAAATTATAAGCTATTAATACAAACATGTAACTAGGTGGTAAGTTACCTTTGTATTACCTATTTAAATTATTTCCCAGATTTTTTTCCTTTTACATTATTTCCCCTTTAATTAGTTACCTATCTGCTTACTAACGCAATGGAACTTTGAATACTCTGGAACTGTGAGGGAAAATGGATTTGGGGGACTCCAATTTAAGGGTTCAAAGTTATAACAGAGTATAATGAGGGCACTGAGCGCCAGCAGGCACATGGTGTCTGACATGTTGTAAGAGCTCAAGAAATATATTTTGACAAACCAGTTGCAAAAAGGACACCTGGAAATATGACAATGACAAACCTGCCTACTCTGACATTTGGTCACAAGCCCTGGTGCTAACAAATGCTAAAGGTGCCATTGCCTGCCATTGACATAAGTAACATCATTTGCCAACGCCCAGCTTAGAGTGGTTTTCCCTGTAGCAGCCAAGCAGAAGTACAGATGATAACTCCTGTATAGTGAAAAAGAAAATCTGATTTTTAAAAGGATATTATATTCTGCTTTGTATATCTGACTATACTTTCAATGCTTCTCAAAGTGTCAGGATGCAACAAATAGGAGCTTGTGAGAGAATATAAATAAATGCATTACCTCCTTCATTGAGAATGCCTTGATATGAAAGAAAAAAATTGCATTTGAATTAAGCAGTGTGTTTAGTAACATGGTTGATTCACATTTGGTACAAGTTCCTTATCTTTCTGCAGACTGCGACAAGCAGTTCTGTGGACTGCAGACTGCCTGCTGGCCTGTGGACCACACTTTGAGCAGCACTGATACAACCTCCGCACAATTTTTACCCTGATGATTTTTTAAGGAGAAAAAAGTTAGACTATTAGACTATCTAAAAGTAACCACAGGCTAGTAAATGAGGGAATATAAAGGGAACTAATATTTATTATTACTATGTTCCAAGGCTTTTACATATATTGTTTACATACATTTTATTTAATATTTTTATTGACATACATTTTATTTAATGTTTATAATAACCCTGTGTTGGCAGTAGTCCATTTGAAACTGAGTTTCAGAGAGGTGCTATACTTTTCTAAAAGCTGCAAATATGGAAGCCATGAAATGTGCCCTGCAGATCTCCTGAAGCAGGGAGCATAATTTACTGATGGTTCCAGCTACTGCCCCTCTGGATCCTCACTGAGTCCATACCACCCTTCCTGCAGACTGCTCCCAGACAGTGTGCACAGCAGTGTTACCAAGGCAGGCCCATTTGGGTGACACATGGGACTCCTCCAATGGGCAACTTTGACTTGAGGACTTCTAATCAAACTGGAAGAACCTTTCTTAGAACTGAGTCGCAGTCCAAGTCTCTTCCTACCCTGTCCTCCTTCCTTTCCTGTCTCCTTCTATAGGTATCATACCTGCATTGCAGTCTGAAGGCTCTTCCTACCTTTTTCCATTAACCTCCCCCAGTAAATCTTCTGTACATCTAATCCCCTTTTTGGAGTATGCTTCTTATTGGACCCAAACTGATGCAGCTAGTAACCGTGAGTACTGATATTGAACCATGTGATTATTTGCAGGGAAGAGAATGCTAGTGTAGAATTAACTAAAATGAGTCTAAGACATAGTATTTTACTCACAGTAGGGAAGTCTAATACAATGAGAAAATTAAAAAGCCTCCACTGCCTTTCTCTTTCTGCATTTGGGATAACATACTAGGAGTGAGTACCAAAGGTAGAAGGTAATGATGTTGTAAGTGAGACTAATAGAAGTGTGTGTGCTAGCAGATTTGTAAAACTGCTCCTTCCTGGTATTATTAACTTCATATTGCCCATTCTGAAAAAGCAATAACAGCAAAAACTCAAAGTAAAACAAAAAGATACCACACTGCCATGGTGTTGCTATAGTCCCTGAAGGCAGTAATTTGTGGATTCCTCAAATGGTAACTAAGTCACATTAGCAACTTTGCCAAATGTCTCAAAAAGATATGATAATGAATAAAGAGATAGTCACTGAATAGCTATTCTGGTTAAGGCAATGTAGTAGGGAATTCATCAGAACAATTAGATTTTACACACATGTGGACTATTTTTCACATGGAGCAACTTCTTTTGTATCTCTCCACCACCATCCAGCACCTAGTATAGTACATTCAATTAATACTTTTTGGCTGGTATATCCAAAAGGTACACAAAACTCTGTATATATTCTGACTTTCTGATTAAAATTAGAAAACCAAGATAATTTATAAAGTACAGGAAAATTAGGATAATACATCTTGTTTAAAAAGACATAAAAGATACTAACTTCTAAAATAAATGATATTAAGTGTATTTTAATAGCTATGTTTTGTGGAGGGAAAGAGAATAAAAATGACAACATAATAATGAATGTCTTTGCTTTTTACATCTTCCATGTCTTACCAGAATAAAAGATCTTCGACCATTAATAAATGCTCTGCATTCTCTTGGACTCTTAAATTTGGATATTAATACTGCCTTTATAGAAATAAATAAAAAAGCACTGATGGAAGATGTAAAGTGCATTAGTGTTCATGTTATCTCTCCTGGTATGAATTTAATGGGTATCTTAATAAGTAGATATAAACTAATGTCACTGATTAGGAAATATATCCACTCACATCATTTAGTAGCCTCCAGTGGGGCTTGATAATGATGTCTGAGTGGAATTACTATAAAGCAAATGATGCATTAGCGTCACGGGCAAAGGGACACACAAATGTGCCTCAGAGATGAAGCGATTACATGCTACATCACATGTTACAGGTCAAGTCAAAAGACAGTGCAGTCAGTCCTGAAGCAGTGCTAACCAACCTGGCTAAGCCCACTGCTTAGAACTTGCTGAAGCTAAGCTATTTTGATAGCTGGGCCACAGGCTTCCTTGGTTATAATAACCTGAAAGTAACATTTACGTGTTTTAAGTCTTTTTTAATCTCCTAAATACCATGAAGTGATGTTTATCAGATTTTAAGACACAGGCACATTCCGCTCAGATGATTTCATTCTCAGGGGACCTTGTCATTATGAAGGCTTATTAAAAGAAGGCAAAGGTTCACAAGCCTTTAAGAAGAATCTTAAGTGACATTACAAACTAAATCTAAAAAGAAAACTTTTTGGCTTGGCTATACAAAGTAATTTCCTTTTTGTGGTTAGCTTAGCGGTCACAGTTCAGCAAACTTTGGATAGAGTGACCACCACAATTAGTGTATCAAAAATGTAGACATTGTTTCTCTCACTTTCTCTTCTAATTAGGTTTGATTTCAACACTCAGTGCAGGGGCTTGACCTACAAGTGGTAAATGCCCAAAGACCCACAAATTCATTTACTACTAGGCGTTCGGGAAATCTTACATACTTTTAGGTATATTTGAAAAGAAAAGACATCTATCCAAAACTCAGTCTATTTATTTGTTTAGAGCTTATTTTACATTACATATCCTTACAATAGTCACAAATGTTGTTTCCAATTTATCTTTCCATAACGTGAAGGAGAAAAAAATGCCAAAAACACTCCACACAGATTTGTTTCAGTGATTTTTTAAAAATTCCTCCTACACCAAAAATTACTCTAAGCCTATTTCCTCATCTGTAAAATGAGGATAATAATAAAAACCTGAAAGGTTATTGTGAAGATTAGGGATAAAGAATAAAAAATGCTTTGTATATAGGTATCAATAAGAGCAAATATTATGTGTAAAGCTAAGACAAATGAAGTGCTCTAGCTCAAAATTCTTTTTCTTCTGGTGTATGATAATAAAACATGAAGTCCTTTGTAATGGCAATTATAATATTTCTCATAGACTACAAGAATTCAATGAAATAGTGTCACTTTTAAAAACTGCTGTTACCCTGTAATTTTCTAATGGCAAGACATAATATGCACGTAGAAAAATGCATAAAACACATATACACATTGTTTAAAGGATCAGAATTATAAAGCAAACCCCTGTGTATCTCCCACCCAGTCAAGAAATAGAATGCTGCTGGTGAGCCCCAGAGGCTCCCCGTGAGCCCTTTCTCCTTATAATTCCTTCCCCTTCCCAGAGGTAATCACTATCCTTGTTTTTTGTATAGTTTTCATTCCTAAATGATATAGTTTAATCTTGTTTTTGAGCCATGCATAAATAGAATAAGATTATAGAGATGTTTTGTTTTGTTCTTTGCTTTGCTTCTTTTACTCAACATTATGTTTGTAAAATCTGTTCCTATCATTGCTATGGTTTCATGGCTGCACAGTATTCCATTACATAAACACACCATGATTAATGGTGCACATATTGCTGATACGTTTTAAGTTGTTTCTAATCTTTGGCAATTATAAATAGTGCTGCTATAAACATTCTCATATGCACATCTTCAATTTCACTGCTTAATGCCAAATTATTTTCAAAAATGATCAATTTACACTTCTATTACCTCTACTTTAAAAGTAATCAATTTATTGTGGTTTTTATCATGCATGTGCTCAAAACAAGATTGGGAGAAATCGTAGAACATTACTGCTAGAAGGAAATGGAAATTATTTTTCCTTATTTTAGAAGAAGGATCCATGGCATAGAAAGCTTGAGACTGGCCCAATGTCATGGTGAGCAAGAGGCACACTGAGAGAACCAAAGAGTTAGTGGCAACTGTGAAGCTAGAACACAATCTAGAGCTCTTTCCAAGACATTATGCTGCCTTGCAAGGCACTCTGGAAACAATGAAATACAACTATTATCTATAAATGTGAATGCAATGGGGACAAAGACAGAAATGTTTTAGAGCAGTTTAGAAAAAGTACACAACATTATGCTGTACAGTAGAGTTTGTAAGTTCCATTAGATAAATAGGAAAATTGAGGCCTATAGAGAAATTTCTTACACAATGCCACAGTTATCAAAGTGGCAGCAATGATCCTAAGACATATACTGCCAGAACTACCCAGCAAGTGGGAACACTGTTGTATTTTAGAAAGTAGGCAAAAAGTATCTATGCAAAGGTAGGGACCAAAAAAAAAAAAAAAAAAAAGCAGGTAAAAATAACACAGATATTGTTAATTTTACTATGAACTAATAATGAATCTTAAGGAGGAAGTACATACTATTAAGAAAAAAAAGGTAGCTAGATAACTTCTTTAAAGCTGAAGTTTCCATATCTGTTAAAATACAATTTTGACATACATCTAGGCAGTCTTTCCCCCACTACATATAGGGTAGCTTGTTTGGTGCTTTTAAAATTTCTATTTTAATAACTGTAATCATAGTGTACATTCAACCCCATAACTTTCCTTCCTACACTAATGTCAAAGGTATTTCTATGGTACCTAATCTTCAGAAAAATTTTAATCACAGCAGATACTTGCTATGGTCTGAAGGTTCCCTTCAAAACTCATACCCTGACTCAGCCTTAAAGGCCCAGCTTGGATGATTCCTCTAGGAATACGTCCCAAAGAAGTTTTCACATATCTCTATTATTTGCACATACTACATCATAATGTCACCCTGGCTAGAAAGTGAGTACCAGGATTAGGAACCAAGTCCTATCCATCCTTGTTTTCCCCCTGCCCAACCCAGCATCTGACATAGAGTTAGTGAACAATCGGTCCTACTAGGAGCCACAGAAACAGTAAGAGAGTAAATAGATGGTCACGCCAGTCACAGGACTCAGAGATAAAAGAAACATTTTATGGTGACAAGAAGTGTCAAGCAGAGGAAAAGAATGAAGCAATGAGCCAGGTCATGGGAGACGGGAGTTTAGATTTTAGATGCTTCTTCTAAAATCTGTCTTCACTCCTGGCCTTCTTCCTACTGTCATAGGTTGCTTTTATATAGCAAGAGAAATGAGAATGCTGGAGAGGGACTGGGGGAAAAAGGAGGTTAAAAATAGAGAAATAATTACTAGCACAAGTCTGTGACTTAGCAAATTCTTCACAATTAGTTGCAAGCCCTATGCTTTATTTCCTTAGATCTTAGGACTCTATAGTCTGCCTATAGTTTTTAAAAAGGCATATTTATCAAAAGTATACTGGTTATTCAAAAAATAAATTAAAACAGCAAATAAATATATGAAATGTAAGAATTAACAATTATTAATAATCAAAGAGCTACAAATAAAAACAGAGTTATCATATGAAAAAGGTTAATAACATAAAATATTGGCAATAAGGTAAAAAAAATTAAAATGCCAAACTTTAAAATGTATTTTTTCTTTGACTCAGCAAGTGAGTATTTATCTTAAGGAAATAACGAAACACACATGCAAAAATCTAAGAAGGATGCTTATTCGTTGCAATGACATTCACAATAGGGAAATATAAGAAATGATCTAAATGTTCATCAACAATGAAACTGTTAAATAAATAACAGTGTGTCTATAGAACAGAATGGAATGCACACAAAATTTGTTATAGCTATATTTATCAACAGAAAACTATCATTACAATATAGTTAAATGAAAAAGAGTAGGACATACAACAGAATGCACTGTGTAAAATCATTTATGCAAAATGTTATCTATTTAACCTATGTATGTATGTTTGCATAGAAGTTTGGAAAGATGGTCTCCAAAACATTAACAATGGTTATCTGAGTACTGGAAACTCAAGTGATTTTTATTTTTCTTAATGCTTTTCTGTATTAAAACATTATACAAGATTGAATCATTTATGATAAAAAAGTTATTTCTATTTTAAGAAAATAAGAAAAAATATTACCTTAACTTGAAACTAAAGGCTCAGTGACAATGAATAAGGTGTCTGAATACTTTTCCTTCCCTTATACATAGTAATCTCACTGAAGCAGCCAAAAATGCAACCTTTCCTCCCCTCTTCCTTACTTGCTCGTAACTTGAATTTCACTTGCAATGTCCTTCCACATATTTTCACCTCATTTCATATTTGTCGCATATGGGATTTCTTTCTTTCTTTCTTTTTTGGAGACCAAGTGTTGCTCTGTCGCGTGGACTAGAGTGATATGGCGTCAGCCTAGCTCACAGCAACCTCAAACTCCTGGGCTCAACTGAGCTAATCTCCTGCCTCAGGCTCCCCAGTAGCTGGGACTACAGGCATGTGCCACTACGCCCGGCTAATTTTTTCTATTTTTAGTTGCCTGGCTAATGTTTTTTTCTTTTCTTTCTTTTTTTTTTTTTTTTAGTAGAAACAAGGTCTCACTTTTATTCAGGCTGGTCTTAAACTCCTGACCTCATGCAATCCTCCAGCCTCGGCCTCCCAGATGCTAGGATTACAGCGGTGAGCCACTCACTTTGCCTGGCCCACATATGGGATTTCTTAATCACAAAGAAAATATTGCACTTTGTATTTTATAAATTTAGCAAACACTTATTTAGCACTTACTCTGTTTCAGGCACTTTACAAATATCTAATCTTCATAACAACTCTACAAGATAGGTATTATCATCCCCATTTTACAGATGATGACATTGAGGCACAAAGAGGTTAAGTAACTTACCCAAACCATATAGCTCAAGTGATAGAACTGGGATTTGAACCCAGACAGTCTAGAACCAGAATACTTGTTCTTAACCATGCTGCAATTATTTTAAGATTTTGGCCTTTCACTTAATAAATTTATATTAATTAGGATAATAATTTTATCCTGACTGGAATCCCAAGTCCACAAATTTAAAAATGCTCTTCTCAAGTATCAGAATTTAAATATAACAATTTTTTGGAGTTCAATTCTTCAAATAGCTTATATCTAAGCTATGCTGGTCACTTTAATGCCAACTAAAATCAGACCAAATTCATTTTTCATATAGCTCATAATTCATTTCATGAGGCTTAATCATAAAAAATATAGTTAGAATTTATATCCCACCCTCTCTGAACTAAGCATTGCATATTTCATTTCAGTTGTGGTACATTCTTTAAATATTTTCCTCCTAGCAAAAGATGTCACTCATGATGGAGTTTTGGAAAAGGCTAATCTGACTGCTGAACAAGTAAAAAGACTAAAGTGAATCTTTTAAAACTACTAGGATAAAGGAAGAGACAGATGTTACCAAAGATGCTAAGCCAAGTAAGGTGCTAAGCTTAGACTTAGCTCTTAGATAGCCACAGGAAAATGGGGAAACCTGTTATGTAGTATGTTTCTTTCTGTCTGATAAAAGGAAAGTGGCAAGTATGGTCTCCTGATCTTAGAGTTAGATGATTAGAGTCTGCATTTCTTTGGTCATCTAACAGCTGTGTGACTGTGAACAAAGAACTTACCCTTAAGAGGCTCAGTTTATCTAAATGTAAAATGAAGATAATACCACCAAAACTTTTAGGGCTTTACCAAAGGATAAAAGAGATAATATATGTGAAAGGACTCTGCACCCTAAAATAAGCTATATAAATATGTTACAATTGTTTCATTTCTCCCATGGAAAGACATTTTTTGACATTGCGTTTCTAGTTTTAGTTTAAAGGGAAAAAATGTCCAAGTGAGGTAAAAATAAACTGTTTCATCTTGTCAATTTATTACTTCTAGCATTTGAAGAATATAGTGAATACCTTCTGACTTGTACTGCATAGCATTACTGGAATTCAAATTGGTAGGTCTCTTTCTTACATAATATTTCCACATCTGAGGAACTGACACACGTGTCTTGGTTAATCAGACTATGAGCATCTTTAGAGTGTCAAAGGAAATCTGGTGGCCACATTCTCTAGGGCAGTGGTTCTCAAACATTTTAGTTTCAAGATCCCTTTAAATTCTTAAAATTACTGAGGACTCCAAAGAGCTTTTGTTTATGTGGCTCATATATATCAATATTTACCATATCCGAAATTTAAATTAAGAAAACTTTTGGATATTTATTAATTCATTTAAAAATATCAACAGAAATCTATTACTTGTTAATATAAATATTCTGAATAAAAAACAAGCATATTTTCCAAAAAAGTTTAGTGAGATGAGTGACATTGTTTTACATTTTTGCAAGTCTCTTTTGCAATGTCTAACTTAATAGAAGCCAGCTGGAGTCTCATATTTTCTTCTGCACTAATTTTTTTCCCATATGTTGTTATCAGAAAATCCAGCCTTATATGGATATTTAGCTGAAAAAGAAAGGAATATTTTAATAGCCTTCAGATAATTGTGAATATTCTTCTTTGATACTATTCCCAAACTCATCAAGTAATAGTTTTTTAAAGGTTAGTAGCAACGTAGAATCGTCAGATTGAAACCCTATCAATAAACTTCTCATATTCTGTTACATTAAAATCCATTGGTTTTTCTTACACTTTGAAGGAATCTTTTACCCATACATGATTTCACAGAATCCATATAGTGGCCATTTGGGAACTATTGGCTCACTGAGTTATATATATTTTAAATGATGACATATTCCACTTTAGAATATTTAAAATCACATGTGTTAATATCACTACCAACCTTATCAGAAACGTCATTAAGGATTGGGAAGCTGCCAATCTCAGGGTGGCAAACACAAGTGTTCTGAAATTCCTGAATTTTATTATCAGGTGATTTCCTTTATGTGACAGGGTCATTTCATTCAAATCTGAGAAAATGTTTGCCAAATACCTAAGTCTGAATAACTATAGACTGTCAGTCATTCTCTTAAGTAAAGATGATGCTTCATAAAAAAGCAGCTAGTTCAGTCAGCAACACAATTGCACAAGTGCTTTTCCTCGAAACAACCATTACACTTCAGTATGCAGCAGAAGTGCTTTATGTAGACTCTCTTCCCACCACACAGACTATTAAAAAGAAGTGCACTCAAGGGTTAAGATTTGATATAATCAATATTTTTTTACTGCCTCATCAAGGACATTCTTAAGTGAAATTGGCTTTTTTTTTTTTTTTTAAATATATAAACTACGAGTGCATGGTGTCATAGAAGACAAAAACTACTAGGGTTTAGTGCCTCTGCCTTGATTTGTTCTAAAGGGCCAGCAGTTTTACCCATCACTGTTTTTCGTACCATCCTGCACATGTCAACACAGTGAACAGGCAAAAATGTCTTAATATTGTATGAAAATACTTCTGCTCTCCCAGACCCACTGAGAGTCTTGGGGACCCCCAGGGAACCAGGGACTGATTACACTGCAGCTCTAAGAGGAAAAGGAATCTCTGTCACTCAGATGGTGAACAGTTGGCATACTCACTATTCTATTAAAGGCTAATCTATTAGAGGCTAATCTATCTAATCTATTAAAGGCTCAGTACGTACTAACAACCCAGAAGAAAATTATTTAGTTTCATTATACTTCTTGCTTTATTTTATTCAAAAGTTAAACTAACTTAATGCCTGCACAAATGGCCATCCTCACATTAAATACATTCACAGTGCGGTATAAACTATGGTAACAACTGTATGTTTAAGTTATACCTATCAGAGTCTTCATTTTATAAGATATATAATAAGGGGGACTTTCTCCCTGCTCTCTTCCTTATCCAGAGCCCATCATCCTTAATGCATCTGAAAAAGGCAGTGTGGGATAAGTGGGAAGAGCAAAAGCTCACTCACATCAGCATATGGTATTTCCCATCTTAAAAAACAAAATGAACAAACAGCACCACATCCCCACAAAACAAACAGAATGAACAAACAAAAACCAAAGAAACTTCCCTAAATTCCACAGGCATATCCAATTATAAACCTGTAATTGTACATAGTTGATTACTTCCTCCTTCCAGAAATTTACTTCACTTAGTTTCCAAATTATTACTCTCTCCTTGCTTTCTCCCTACCCAACTGGCCATTCCTCTCAGTTTTTACTGGTTCTTCCTCCTCTATTTAACTTGTAAATGTGATTTCCCACGGCTAAATCCCACTGTATCTGTGTATCTGTTTCTGTCTCAACCGCATTTCAGCTCTGTGTTCTCTCCCTGGTTAATCTCATCTGGTTCTATCACCTTTAGGTTGATGATTCCCAAATTTCTATCTCCTGTACTGACTTTCAACCCTGAGCTCCAGACCCATATATCCCTATATCTTGTTGTCTACTTAATGACTCTAATTAAATTTCTAAAAGGCAACTCAAATTTGACATCTCCAAAACAGATCTTTTGGTGCTCCCATCCCCATCTCCTGGATCCTTCCCCATCTCAATAAATGGCATTATCATCCAAGCAGTCACTCATACACAAAACCTAGGAGTTATTCTTGATATTCCTTCCCCCTCCTTTTCCCACGTTCAATCCATTAGTTCATGTTCCATAATATATTTCAAATCTGTTTACCTCTCTCCATCTCTACCCCTACCATCCTGGTCCAAGCCACCATCAACCCTCATCTGGTCTTCTGAAATAGTCTTCTAACTGGAAACTTTGTTTCAATCCTAGTTCCCTCCTATAATACATTAGAGTAGCTAGAGTGATTTTTTGGGGAAAAAAAAAATCAAATCATGCCACTTTCCTCCTTAAAGCATTCATTCAATGGCTTCCCTGTGTATTTAGAATAAAATTAAAACTCTTTCCTATGATCTCCAAGGCTTCATACAATACACTCCTTGGCTACCTCTGCCCCGCGACTACTGTGCTCCTGCCACATTAGCCTTCTACTCGTTATTTGAACACCACAAACTCTATCCCACCTCAAGGCCTTTGCCCTTGCTATTCCCATGGCCTTAGGAACTTTCTGTTCCCGAGCTCCCTGCATGGCTAGCTCCTTGCCATCATTCATGTCTTAGCAACAGTCACTTCAGTCACTTCCTCACTATGGCTTATTTGACAACTTTATCTAATGTAGGTCCAGTTATTCTCTATTATATCACCTAATTAATTTCTATCACAGCACTTACCACCATCTGAAATTATCTTATTTGTTTACTGTATGTCTCTTCTCATTAGGTTACAAGCTTAATGAGGTAAGGATCTTCCCTTTTTTAAAAAAACACCTTTATTGATATGATTTACATACCATATAATTCACTTATTTAAAGCATATGATCCAAATCTGTCATTTTAACCATTTTTAAGTGTACAATTCAGTGGTATTAATTACATACACAATGTTATGCAACCATTACCAATCTACTCCCAAAACTATCACCCCAAACAGAAACTCTGTAACCATTAAGCAATAGCGCCCCTACTCTCCCTTTCCCCCAGTTCCTAGTAATCTCTAACTTATTTTCCATTTCTGTGAATTTGCCTATTGCAGATATATAAGTGGAATCGTACAATATTTGTCCTTTTGTGTCTAGCTTATTAGTAAGGCAGGGATCAGGGAGCCTGTGTGTCTTACTCACTGCTCTACCCATTGCAACCTAACTCGGTGTATACAGCACACAGTAGATGCTCAACAAACACAACTGAGAAAACTATTAGGTTATTATGTATGGAATGCCTGTTTTCCTTAAGTACTAAGTTTGACGGGTGATATCTCTGATATTTCACTTTAACACTTCTTGTTTTAGGTTTGGCTTCTTTCAAAGATATTTTTAGACCAATTTTTATGAAACTATGGATAAATCAAAAATTTGCTGTTTTTGAATATGAGTTCCATTGTGGAACCAGTGCTATGCAGACAGCTCAAAATATCAATGAAGTCTTTGGGAAGGATGTGGCTAATGAACACGCAGTAGGTTGATGGCTTGAGAAGTTCCGTTCTGGTGATTTTAATCTTGAAAATAAGCCACGTGGGCAACTGAGACCAAGGTGGATAATGATAGGCTGAAAACTGCAGTGGAAGTGAATCTATCTTAACCTGCGCATGAATTAGCAGCAAGGGTTAACGTTACTATTCCAACAATATTGGACCATTTGAAACAAATGGGCAAGGTAAAGAAGCTGGATAGATGGGTTCCGCATGAAGTAAAGGAGCATCAGAAGAGAAATTGTCTCAAAGTTTGCCTTTCTTTGCTGTCACGATATAAAGGCGAACCATTTCTACACCTATTGTTACAAGTGCTGAAAAATTGATTCTTTTTGACAACTGCAAGTGTTCGGCACAATGGTTGTAAAAGACGAAATGCCGAAACACAGTCCAAAACCGAATAGTCATAAAAAAAAGCTAATGGTATGTATCTGTTTGATGGTTCAGCACTGGTATTATCCGCTACAGCTTCATGAAATCTGGTCAATCGATTCCAGCGAATGTCTACTACAACCAAATGGATGAAATGATGAAGATGCTTGTGATTAAGCAGCCGAGAGTGGTCAACAGAGACAGGCCAATCCTCTTGCAAGACAAAACTTGACCACATATCACAAAACAATGCTGCTCAAACTACAGAGGCAGGACTTGGAAACTGTCATCCACTGCATTCACTAGAACTTGCACCAATTGACTGCCACTTCTTCCAGGCTTTGGACCACTTCTTGTAAAGAAAAATCTTCAATTCTTGACAAGCTGTGGAAAATGCCTTTTGTGATTTCATTGCCACTCACTCTCCAGGCTTCTTCGCTGCTGGTATAAAGTTAAGATGGCAAAACTGTGTCAATAGTTTAGACGCATACTTTAAGTGTACTGCTTCTTATTTGAGATATAATAAATTAAACTTTTGATTCAAAATCAGACATTTCATATTTAATGACCTAAAATAATTAACCAAATTTTAAGAAAGTCACTTAACATTTTTTTTTTTTTTTGAGATAGAATCTCGCTCTGTCACCCAGGCTAGAGTACAGTGGCATCATCATACATAGCTCACTGCAACTCCAAACTCCTGGGCTCAAGTGATCCTCCTGGCTCAGTCTCCCAAGCAGCTGGGACTACAGGCACGTGCCTTTGTTGCTCAGGCTGGTCTCAAACTCCTGGGCTCAAGCGATCCTCCTACCTCAGCTTCCCAAAGTGCTATGGTTACAGGTGTGAGCCACCGTACCTGCCTACACTTAACTTTTTAAAAATGTGGTTTTTTATTATATGTATTTAAGGTGTACAACATGTTTTGAAGGTGTAAATGATGTTTTGATATACATACACATAGTGAAATGATTACAATAGTCAAACATTAACATTCATTTTTCTGTGTGTCATAAAAACATCTAAAATCTACTTTCTTAGCAAATTTTCAGTATACAATACATTATTACTATAATTCTCATTCTGTATATTACATTGCTAGACTTATTCATTCTACATAACTGCAAATTTATACCCTTTGACCTACTTCTCCTCTGCCTCTGCCAACGGTGGTAACTACCGTCCTACTCTGTTATTCAACTATTTATTCAACTTTTTTTTTTTAAGATTCTACATATAAGTGAGATCAAACAGTATTATTATTTCTCTTTCTGGCTTATTTTACTTAGCATGATGTCCTCCAAGGTCATCCATGTTGTAGCAAATGGCAGTATGTTGTTCTTTTTAGAGGCTGAGTAAATATTGCATTGTGTGTGTGTGTGTGTATATACTTTATATATGACTTTCTTTATCCATTCAAGTCACTCAACTTTTCTAGATATGTTTCTTTATTTGTGTGATGGTGTTTTACCATTATTCATGCATTATTAAACATCTTTTCAGAACTTAGCATTTCTGGCATTGCTAATGGAATGCTTGCTAATAGAAATATCATGATGTACAAAATAGATTGTCTCTGCTTTCAAGGAACTTTTAGTTCCTTTTCTATCTGGGGATGTCATCTTCTTTGATTTGGTACATTTTTAGGATGGAAATATACAGAGCAATGAAACACATGGAAGTAAGGGGACCTCTGCCAAGCCTATCAAATTATATAATATCATACCAGAGTGGCAGATGTCACAGCCAAACTGTCTTCAAATCCATTTCACATTATCTGCCCTTTTACTTTGCAGGGTGATGATGAGGATGAAATGAATATATATGCATGTAATTTACGAACTATAAAGCTCTCTACAAACTTAAGGTAAAAGTTTTATATTTTTTGTTATACTACTTTTTATGCTCTGAGAATTAAAAGCAAACTACTGTGGTCTACACAAATTCTAATATAACATACTTATAAACTTACTGACAATTATGACAGGATCTGGTTTTTGAAATCAATGTCAATTACACTGCACCTGAACTTTGGCAGGCCCATTCCTATAGCATTACACACTGACCAACAAGGAAGGCTATTTCCAACCGAAGGGGCTGGCACCTGACAAATGTTAGTAAATGGTGCTGAAAACGGGCATTTTGCTTTAGGCACTTTCTATACCTAATCCAGCACACACACCTTTAGACAGCAGTGACATGAAGAGGGCAAGCAGGCCCTACCAACGCTCTCAGCTCTTCAAACAACACTTGAGGATTTCTACTTGAACGCCTGTCTTTCTAAGCTTGTGCTTTCAAAACTTGGGCTGGACTGATCCCAAATACTGAAGTAACAAATATTACTAAGTTCTGTCATTTCCTCTACTAAAAAAAGTGATTTTACTACTACTTCTGGTTATGATGAAAGGTCCTATTGACTATTCAAATCCTCAACCAAGTTATGGATGCAGTATTAAATGACTTCACTCCTTTTTCTCTGGCACTTTAACACATGCCAGTGCTTTCATCCACCTCCACTAACGTGGCTTATAAATTACTGAGGTGAGGCCATTTTAATAGTATGATTTGTTCACATCTCTAGAGATGGGGTACAAATGAGACTGCCTGAGAAGACAAACTCTCCTTTGACAACATGTATTAATATATATGTCTATAAAAATAAACCTTCAAAAGCTGGAAATATCTTATTGCTATAATACTTGGTTAGAAGCCATAATAATTAATGGTTCTTTGATTTGTTACAAATCAAAATGTGAAAAAGTGATGGTAGTAAAGGTCAAAGACGAAATGAAACCTTCTCCAAGAAATAGCAAGAGATAGACTAGACAGAGCTAAAGCAAAAAAAGCTAACGGTCACAAATTTGCTAAAAGTTTCTTTTTAAATGCTCAAAAGAAGCTTCCTGAATAAATTTTGAAATATAAGAAAAGTCTCTTTTTAAGAAGTTTATTGTCCCCTCCTTTTAAACCTACAATAATAGTGATTAAAAAACCCCAGAGAGCAAGAACTTGCTCCCTATAGATTTAGAGTGGTTAAGCCTATTGATCTTACACACACACACACACACACACACTTTCTCAATTTTCAGAAAGAGTATAAAATTAGAAAGGATATAAAACTGCTAGAAGCAATTCATTTCTTAAACAGATGAATAAAAACTAGTTCAGCATACTTGTGGTCTTGGTTCAGTTAAGAATAAAGTCAGAGGCCACTTGGGAAGTGCTTCCAAGTAGGGACCAAACATGCTAGAGCTAAGAGTCTGATGTGGAGGGCTGACTTTCCTAAGTTTTCCACTGGACATAGTCAGCCCTCATCTTGGTCACACTCTCAAAGCAAGCTAGGGTATTCTTAGCAACTCTTTAAATCATCCTTTGGTATTCCTATTGTGCTCTCGAGAAGAAAGAAGTGTGTGTTTGAATCTGGGATTTATGAGGAAATCCAAGCATTTCGGCAGGAGCAGGTTTCGCCTGGAAGCTTCTAACAGCCTTCCAACCTCAGGAACTATGTGCCTAGAGCAAGAAATACAAAATAGGGCAAGAAAAGAACAAGTTCTGAACTCAGATCAGAACTCAGTTCTAGTAAATGATACCAATTTTACTCTCAGACTCTGTACCTTGTAGTATCCATGTGCTCTTTCTACCAAGGCTGACTTCACTGGAGATGCTCTCTAACTTACTTACTAATTTACCTCTTCCTTAATGCAGTCTTAGTCTGGGCATTTCTTGACCAGTTCTGTCTAGGCACGGTCTTTTCCATGGTATGACCCAACTGAGATCAGCAGCAGAATGTGAGCTAAGCAGCCTTGAAATTAAAGTACTGTTTCTTTGACTGAAATACTTATCTGCCAAAAATGGAGGGTGGGAAAGCATCAGTTTTGGGAAGAATGGCACATGGAAAGGTGAGTCATGGGCCAGAAACTGCGAGCAAGACTGCCTGCCTGGAGCTGTAGTGGCAGTAACAGTAAAAGCAGTGTGACTGAGAGAGCAATGAGTATGAGGTTATGAAGCAAAGGAGTAATTGAGGACTGCAAACTAGAAATCTGATTCAATTTCAGAAAAGGATAACAACCTTAATAGAAATCAAATTTTTAAAAACCCACCATTAGACTGAGGTTGGTTGAAAGGAAGAAATGCAAAGATGATACTATATGGAGGGGTAATTCTAGACTGATCAGACATGAATAAGGGAATTGTTCAGCAAGTCTTTAGTTTCATTTGGGTAGAAGGCAACTCAGGCTCATAAAAACAAAAGCATCACAAATCTTATTATTTCTATAAAACTGAAAGGTCTGGGGATACAGTTGATAGTGTCTTCAAATAACAGCCAACTTGTGGATACTCATCCATGTGATACTTCAATTGGAAAGATGTCCAAATAAAAACAAAAAAAGCATTTGTTATTTATATAAAAAAAGGAAGCTAGTCTTCCTTTAAACCAGAAAATTTATGAAACATCTTCCTCTTGAAGTAGAGCCAAAAGTGCTAAAGAAACACTACATATTTCTTTCAGGAAAATATAACATAAACCCAGGCATCTAATAGTCTTACCATGGCATGTGGAAAGACATTATTCAAGTGAGATACTAACAGATGTGATGCTGAAAGCGTGACAAAAACCCAAGATGGGCTGGAAGGACCATATGCTTGGTCTTTTCCTTTGGGCCCTGAATAATAAAGTGAGGAGACCATGAAGGACCTGCAAAGGCACTTAACTTTTACTCCATAAACAACAATGCAAAATAAGTCCCTAGAAGTGGTCTAAGAGAAGAAAGTTATTACCAGTCAAGCTGCAGAGGCAAGAGATTATAAAGCCCACACATTCAAGTACAGTCTACCAGCAAGTAATAACACAAAATTGGGATTCTGAGTTTAACAGGATTCCGATTTGTACCCATTGCTTCACTGCGGTCATTATAATGACATGGAAGACAACCGTGGCCAAAAAATAACTATGTATTACTAATGTGTACTACTTATTTAACTAGTTAAATAAAAGGATCAACTGTAGTACATATTATAAAGAAAGAGAGTTAGCAATCTAAGGAAGTAGGTTGTATGTGGGAAGTAGGAAAGAAGTGAATAAGAGTTACTTACCTGTGCTATATTTTTGTTCAGAAGATAGACACCATAATCAAATTGCAACTTCTCCCCTCCTTTTGGATACAGTGGAAACCTAAGAAAGATAAAGAAGGATCAGAAGTTTTCCAAAGTTTCGTAAATACAACCTTCAAGTTGTTGACGGAGGCTAAAGTTTCTTATATATGGCACAAATATCTGAAGAACTGGACTAAATCATTTAGTTACAGTCACTGTAATCCACTGACATCTTCATACTATGAATCAAGTCACAACAATGGCTGTCTTCTCTCAAAGGAAAAAGTACACAGGTCACAAAACAAGGGACTAATATGTAATAAAGTGATCCACCAACCCCAAGGAATTAAGGCTACTGTTTCTTATTTATATATCATGAGCTTGCCATCTTAGCTAAGATTAAGATCCCCCAATTTTTTTCCTCTAATATTTTGGACCTGACATCTCAACTCCTTCTAAATGGGAGAAGAAGATTAAGAAGAAATAAAAATCAGACCTAGAAACAATATATAAGATTTCTGTTTCTTTTAAGGTGGCCAGTAGTGCCAATATGAACCAAAATTCATTCACATTTACAGCGATGGCCATTTGGATGCTACTTCTCTAAGGCAATGTGCTCATGCCATAAAGCTCTTATAAATCACTTTCCATTTTAACCTGCCTCACTGAAGCAACAAAAGCATGAGATCTGAATCTTCATAAAGATGAAGAGTTATTTTAGGGAAGAAGCTTCCTTCACCTATTTCCCTTTCCTTACCCCTGCAAATGAAGAAGAAAAGGTTAGAGCATACCTATAGTCTAGCCATTTTTCTGATTCTCAAGATCATGTATAAGTTTTATCATCTGAAACAGATTTTTCTACAAACAGATCCATCACTACTTAGATAGGGTCAAGAAGAAAACTTCACCTTCCTTAGTTCTGCAATATACAATTACTCTCAAGAATAAAATAATATTGAAATGAATGGTAGATGACAATCACTGGATATTCTTAATTTCAATTGTCTTTTAATTGCCCGAGGAAAAGATACATTCCATAATGCCTGGAGGATATTGTTTTCAAGGGAAAATAAAAGAAAGGAAATAGAATTTAAAAGCTTTATACTAAATTCTCTAGAGCTGTTGGTTATATAGTATCCAAAAGGTAAATTTTTTGCACTGTAAAATTATAGGCACTGGGGAGTGAGTAAGGTCATGAACTGTACTTATTCTCTACTAAAGGAATACCAAATGCTTCATACACCCATCAAGAAGATATAGTTTTGTATTTAATTGAAACAGTAAAAATAAACTAGGACATGTGGTTTGGTCCCAAATTGAGATGCATAAAAATGACAGCATAGCAAATTCAGGATAAGCAAAGTGCAACACCAGGATTTTGCAAGGTGTCTGGGAATCATTCAAATTCATATGGGGTAGCCTGCATAGAAACTACATATTTGCAAAGACATAACGACAGGGGTACTTCAGAGGAGTCTGCTATAGGCCTAAAGTTCTGTACTGTGCAATTGTTATTCTACAAGCCATCACATGTAGACTATCTGAATAGCCCTCCAAACCCATAGCTATCTCGATTTTCATGTTATAAATCCAGAAACTGTTTCATATGTTGGAAGGGTAAATTGAGATCAGCATATATTGAAAACCAAGCCTCTACATTCCTAAAAAATGGATATCACAACATTTGACTTTATTATGACTTCACTGGGACTTATTTACAGAAAGATCTACAAGGTGTATATGTAGCATTAAAACAAATCTAAAGAGGTTTTAGAGCCAAAGATTCAAATAGGGCAATGCTAAGACAGATCAAATGTTAGGACAGAATTCACATTTTATATTGCTTTGAAATTCTTAATGGGTCACTTCAAGTTGAATAGTATAATAGCTTGTAACTATCACACATTCATCTTACTTTGCAAAAATACATGGATTTGTAGGTATGCCAAGCAATCTAGAAAAATGGAATCCATTTAAGACTAAAAACTTACTATCAGGACATAAGATACAAATCAATGACATTTTATTTTAATATAGATGGAAAATCACATTAATAAACTATGGGAAGTTTAGCTAAGAATGTGGTCATTCAAGTACAACCAGAAAAATGTCCATAACACCACAAATAAGACTCATTAAAGGAGTATTACATTAAATAAATGAAGGATGAACCTAATATTTCCTATGAAGACTCAATATAATTTATTACTACACTCAATTAAAATGGCCAACATTAAATTATTTTTAAAATTAAATTATATCCCAAATTGCTTAAAACTTCAATGACTCTCCATGGACAAAAATATCAATGAATTAGAAAGCAATAAATAGATTACGTGTGTGACAGAATTCCAGCTGAGGCTTATTGTCACTATAACTGACACCTGATGGTGAGGAGGTGAGTGGGAGAACTGCAGACCACCTATTGGAGCCCACTTTTATCTAGTATAAATAATCTTATTATTGTGAACTATCAAGTTGGCTTAGGTCAGTTTGCAACCCTTACTTTTTCCAGTCCATCTCAGATTGTAAATTTACATTCACTGTATGATTATTTGGTTAATGTGTGTCTTCCTTGGTACACTGTAGGCTCCAAGAAGGCAGAAACAAATTGTATTTTGTCCCTCTTTTGCCTCTGTGGTCAAGTGTCTAAGCACTGTTACTAGTAGACAATAAATATTTGTTGAATGAGAAAACATGATTATGTGAAAAGATTTGGAGCTCTTTAGTACACAGCAATTTCAATATGAGTTAAGAATTATGACACGACTACCAAAAAAGCTAATGTGATCCCAGGCTGTTTTAACAGAAGTAGAGCAGCTAAACTGGGGAATGTGCTAGCGACAGCTACTTTGTACTAGGTTAAATTATACTGAGAGACCTATGTTCAGTTCTGGGAGTTTTAGTATTTCACACGAGTATAGAGATAAATAATTGTAACCTCACTGATAGTTTATGTTTACAGAGAACTTTTGTAACAATTTCATTTGACTATAAAAGGCATGAAGTGGAGTAGAGTAACCCAGTGTTGTTATTATTTAAAAGAAACTGATTTGCCTTGGTTACCTACTTGGTAAGTAGAAGAGACATGACATCAATATTAGGTCTGCAATGATAGATTCAATAATCTTTCTATTGTCTTTAAATCATTTAGAGACATATACTGAGGATGATTAAGGGAATCGGAGCCACAGTACTGAGAAAAATGGTTGAAAGAACCAGAGGTGTTTAGCCTGGAGGACAGAAGTCTCCGGGACAACAAATGAAGGACTTTCAGAGAGAAAAAGAACTGGATTTATTCTGCATGGCTCCAAGCAGGGATAACCAAAGTGAATGGTATAGAAAATTGATTTCACCACAGAGTTATTCAAATTCCAAAAGATCTTGGGTAGAGGCAGACAATCAGAGATGGGCAACAAGTAAATAATGGACATGTATTCAGGGGGCATAGTGGGTTGAACGGTGGCCTCCAAAAAGATCTGTCCATGTCCTAATGCCTGGAACCTGTGAATGTGACCTTATTTGGAAAAAGGATCTAAAATAGTTAAGGATCTTGGGATGAGATCAACCATGATTATGCAGGTGGCCCTAAATCCAATAAGTATCACTGTTAAGGAATATGCAGAGGAGAGACAAATACAAGAGGAGAATGTCATGTGAAGATGGAGGCAGAGATTAGAGTTATACAGCTACAAGCCAGGCAATGTCTGGAGCCACCAGAAGCTGGAAAACGTAAAGAAAGGAGCGTGACCCTGCTGATACTTTGATTTTGGACTTCTGGCCTCTAAAATTGTGAGATGGTAAATTTCTGCTGTTTTAGCCATCAAGTTTGTGGTAACATACAGTAGCCCTAGAGACTAACATGGGAAGAATCAAATACCGGATTTGATTGTGCTAGATGACATTTAATATCTCCTCCAATTGCAGGACTCTACAATCCTGAGTATGTAAAACCAAATATACTGAACATAATTTCATTTTTCCCTCAGGAACCAAGAAAGCATTTTAAGACTATATAATGCCAAAAGGTCATCATGATAGGTATCAGCTAAGACTGCAAAGCAGACCTACTAAAGTAGTGGTAAATGATGTGCCAAAAGAAAAATAAATTCACATGTACAGGCTGAGAGTAGGCATTTTAAAAAACTAATTCATATATATAAATATGCCCACAGAGATGTAATGCATGAAGACTATGACACACTCAACTTGGAAAAAGATTATAAAATAAGCTGATTTTGAGTCTTTAAATATTTAAAAAAGATAAAATTATTATAAGCACTACACTCTCCCCACCAACCCAGACATTTTAACAAAGGATTCCAACCTGGTGATAGTTTCTTGCCTTCATCTTCAGAGCCTCACATCCAGATCTAGTTCTTTAATGGCAACTGGAGATGAGTACTATGGCTGCTGTTAATTTGGAAATTTCTACTGTACATATTAGGATCACTTCTGCCCACAGTATTGGTAGAATATGTAACAACACATGCTCAATATGTTCTGAGGCCATCATTTACCTCAAATTCAACATACTTTCCCCTGCCCAGGTTGGTTTTCCATCACAACGTTATCAATTATTCAGACTTAGAATGACGTTCAATTTTTACCCATCTTATTTGCCTTTTATATAGGCAGCAATTCACCAAGTTGACAAGTCATTATCTTTCCATTCCTACTGCCACTGTGGATAAATTTTTGTTATGGGGGGCTGTCCTGTGCACTGCAGGGACAGCATCTCCTGTCCTCCACCCACTAAAAGTCAACAGCACTCCATCCCCAGCTGTGATAACCAAAAGTGTCTCTAGACATTGCCAAATGTTGCCTTGGTGGGAGGGGAAAGGGGATAAAACTGCTTCAGTTGAGTACAACTGGTTTAAGCTCTTATCAGTTTAATTACTACAATAGCTTCCCAGCCAGCATCCTTAATGCCAATTCATTCTCCATATCACTGCCAAATTGACTTAAGGCAGCCTAGTAAGTTTAAAAAAAAATTAAGTTACAACAGAAAAGACAAAGTTTTTCTAGTCTTAGCTCCATTATGTACTTACTTGCTATATAAACTTGGGTAAATCATAACTGCTCTAACACTCAGTTTTTAAGCTGTAAAGTGGAGAAACTATCATCTTTCCTGCCTCCTTCTCAAGTACTTTGTGAGGATAAAACAACACCAAAGATTGAGAAAGTACATTGAAAATGTAAAGCATGACATAAACATAAATTATTTTCTCTTAAGTTAGGCTTCTTATCATGTTACTTCTCAGCCCTGTTTCCTAATCAGTTATAGTTTTTTCAACTCCTCTGCCTAGCTTTTAAGGCCTAAGTGATCTGACCTGTCTGTCCAATTTATCTGCTACCTTTTGCTCAAGTGGTTTCCTCACAGCATCACGAACACACCAAGTTCATTTCTCTTCCGCTGCCTTTGCTCACTTCTTGGAAATGCCCATCTTTCTTTCCTTGCTATCTAAATACTATTCCATCCTTTATAAGATCTAGTTCAAGTTGCCACATTCCTTTCAAAATCCTCCTTGACCTCCCCAGGCCTCACTATTCTCCCTTGACCTTCCTTTTACCTACTTAATGGCTAGAGATTGGTTGCTTGTTTCCATATTTGTTCATTTCATACTTTGGTGGCAGGGCATTAATTCTCCTACACTTCATAATTTACATGCACACAATTCTTATTCTTGCTGCCTCATGCTTTATTTGAGGGCTATGTCACATTTAAAGAAGTAACCAAAATAAAATTGGAATATCTGCTAAAGAACATAAAACTCATTTTAAAAGACATTTTTCAATGTTTATTTTCCCAAAAAGTCCTCCTAAAACAACTATAGTAAATTGTGAATCATCTATGGCATGCTTGGGGTTCAGAAATTGGGACAGACTATTACCTTAATACCTACTGGACTTCTCCATTTGGGAAGTTTAGAAGACCAGTCTTTATAACTGGCGGGATAACCTATTATCGGGAGCAACGAGTTTTTGGTTGGCTTTGCTAAATCTTTCTCTTTTTTTTTTGAGACAGGGCCTAACTTTGTTGCTGGGGCTAGAGTGCAGTGGCATCATCATAGCTCACTGCAACCTCAAACTTGTAAGCTCAAGCAATCCTTTTGCCTCGGCCTCCTGAGTAGCTTGGACTACAGGTGTGCACCACCACGCCCACCTAATTTTTCTATTTTTTGTAGAGATGAGGGCTCACTCTTGCTCAGGTTGGTCTCCAACTCCTGGTCTCAAGGGAGGATTACAGGATTACAGGTGGAACCACAGCACTCAGCTTGGTTTTGCTAAATCTTAAAGCTACATGGACTGTAAAGAAGCAGTTTAAAAAGCAAACAAACCACACTCAAGTCCTCCAGGGCAACAACAACAAAATAATTGTGAAAGAATTTTAAATATAAAATGCCACCAACTTGCTATATGCATCTAATCTTATCCCTGTGATCAAGAAAGGGAACTGACCGAAGATTATAGATTCATACTAAATTATTCAGCTTCAACATATGGACAAAGTCAAGCACCTAGTAAAGGGATTATGTTTTACTTTGTCAAGACTAAAAGTGAAAAAAAAACCAACTCTCACATATTTCTTCTAAGTCATGTAATCTCACTGAAGCTTTAACTATAACTCATTGCAAGTTGACAATACTATACTAAAACCATAAGGCAGGTCATAGGCATATGAGATAGAAATGGCTGGCCCTTCACTGGAGACTGAAAATATTTGGGCTTCTGTTTTTATGTCAAAAAGTGACATTTATTCACCAGCTCAAAATTAAAAATTTAAAAATTAGCCACTTTCAAAGAACATTTCCATTTCCATTTACCACCTGCTATTCTAACTGTATTCAAATTTATTTTTAAGTTTCAAGTCTTCTTTGGTTTAAAAACTTTACTTATTCCCCCATAAGTGATTTCTCATTTTAAGCATCATAACCAATTTAAAGTAACAGAGAAAATAGATATCCATTGGTCTAGGCTAAAGTTACAATTCATGAAGAGCATAACTAAGAATGGACATTTATCTCCCCCTTTTTCCCTATGGTCAAAGTGACCTTTGAAAAATCAAATCTGATCATGGCATCTATTTTCCTACATAAAACCACTGAAAGATGTTCCACTGTACTTGGAATAAAATTTAAACTACACAGAGTAGCCCACAGGGCCTTAACTGGTCTAATCCAATGCTCCTCTTTGGTTATATATCTCATATCATTCTCCTCTGCTTCACTACACTCAAGTCATGCTGGCCTTCTTTATGTTCCCTGAACATGCCAACCTTATTCCCTAGTTTGGGGCTTTTGAACTTAATGTTCCCTGTTTTTTAAGCATTTTCTCCTTAAATCTTCACAGAGCTTACTCCTTCTTGCCATTCAGGGCCTTTGACCCTTAGAGAGTCCACCCCAGGTCACTCAATCTAAAATCATTCCTCAGAAATATTACAACAAACAGATTAGACTAAGAGCAGCCAGGTGTACTAATCAATTTTAACCAGATGTGATACAACAGGAAGCACCAGTAATGCCTAGGAAGTATTCTTGCCAAAAAAAATTGAACCTGAATATGATCACCTAAAGTTTTACCTCAAGTTTACAGGACATGCAGGAGAAAGAGAAACGCATTAAATAATAACACAGGAACACAATCAGCAAAATTCAAAACGTGGGGAATTCTACAGGAAACTATAGAATAAACTTAATTTATTCGATAAGGAAAACAATGCAAGGAAAAATACAAAAGGAGAGAACCTTCAGATTTAAAGAGACTCAAGATGTGGAGCAACTGGAACTCTTATACATTGTTGGTGGGAGTGTAAAATATACACACTATGTTAAAAGGTCTGGCAGTTACTTATAAAGCTAAACATACCCCTATGCTATGACGTAGCAATTCTATTTCTGGGTATTTACCCAAGAAAAATGAAAACATTTGCCCACAAAAATATCATATACAAAACATGTTCACAGCAACTTTATTCATAATAATAAAAAACTGAGAACAACCTCAGTGTTCATCATTAGGAAAATGGATAAACGAATTGTGGCATATTTATATAGTAGATACTACTCAATAAAAGGAAATAAACTACTGATACACACAACAAGATGGATGAACCTACAAACATGCCAAGTGAAAGAAGCCTTACACAAAAAAGTTCCTTTTACATGATTGCATTTATGAGAAGTTCTAGAACTGGTAAAACTAATTTACAATTGAACAATGGTTGCCTGTGGGACTAGGGAAGACAGTGATTTCTTGAAAGGACACACAGGGAAGTTTCTGGGGAGATTCAGTGATCTGTATTTTGACAGGGGTTGGATTGCACAGATATGCATCTGATAGAACTCATAGAATGGTTCATTTAAGATGTATTTCATTGTACGTAAATTTTACCTCAAAAGAAAAAAGAACCATAAACAAATATTGAGCTCTGATTAATCATATGCATGATGAAATACTGGGGTGAAATGTACTGATACTTAGAGATTGATCACAATAAGTAAGTTGATAGATAAACAGAAGGATGGATAAATGGAAAGATATATAATGAAGCAAACACAGTAAAAGGTTAATTGTAGCATCTAGGTGGTAGGTACAAGATTCTTTCTGCTTTTCTGTATGTCTGAAAATTTTCATAATAAAATCTTAGGACAAAATATAAATAACAGTTTAGCTAAAGCGATAAGAGAAAAATAGAGTGTAAAGAGAATGGCAGTCTCCAAACTTTTTTATTTCATACCTTGGTCAGTAGAAAATTGTGGACACATGCCCCATTATGTAAGTAATAAAATATTTTTAAAAAATAACATACAGGTATTATAGTACAAATACATTATAAATTGTATACAAAGTAGAAATTAAGATGATGATATAATAAATAGAAATGGAAATGCTTTAAAAAAAGACTGAAGAGACAACAATTAAAAAAATTGTGAGGACTGTTTAGATTCTGATTTTAAGAAATCAATTATAAAAAAGGTCATGAAACAATTGTAGCAATGTGAACACTGATTAATTATTTGATGACATTAAGGAACTGATTATTTTTTAAGTGTGATAATGGTATAGTCATGACGTTAAAAAACGTACCTTTTAGAGATACATGGTGAAGTATTTACAGACAAAATGCTATGATATCCAGAATTTACTTAAAAATAATCTACTGGGATAAAGAAAGTAGAAGGGATACAAATAAAATAAGATGAATGATTATTTCTAATTATTAGAGCTGGGTCATAGGGTTTCATTTTCTCTACTTTTGTATATGCTTAAAATTTTCCATAATAAAAGTTAATTAAAAAGAAAAAAGAAAATCATAATCCCTTGGTCTCTACCACATATCTGTTTCTCATTTGTTTGGGGTCTGTTTTCTCCAGGTAGAATGTTAACCCCAAGAGGGCACATATTTTTATCTTTGTTGTTTACTACAGTATTCCCAGTATTTAGAACATTGCTATAGTAAAAAAATTCCATAATTGTTGTTGAATAAATGAAAGCATCAAAAGTCATTTATACCACAATTAACTCCTATACTATATCATAGTCTTTTCTCTAAATTTCATAATTATATTTCTCATCACATGCTGGGTATCATATTCTCCTATGTGTCCCATATGCATTTCAAATTCTACATGTTCAAAATTAAGAGTATTATCTTTCAAATCTGCTTTTACAATATGCCATGCAAACACTAATCAAAGAGAGCTGAAACAGCTGTACTATTAATAATATCAAATCTACCTTTTCTAATTCTATCCACCTATATACTCAAGCTAGAAAGTTTTGGTTCCCTTTGTCAAGAATGACCTTTTCTCTATTCTCACTTGGTTAATTCTTACTTATCTTTAAATAATTAGTCCAGGTATCACCTATTCCAGGAAGACTTCTCTGACATCCCTGAGCTAAGGGCTTTTCTTTTCCTTTAGTACTTTGTGAATACTTCGTTATTCCGCATACCTTAAGATGAAATAGCCTGTTACATGTCTATTTTAAATAAAATATTTTCAGATGAAGAACAGTACTCTTGTAGGCCCTAGCATATAAATGCTTTTGTTAAACTGAATAAAATTATCTTTGATGATTCTTTCTCCCCTACATCTAATTGGTCAGAAAATCTTACAATTTAACAAGTTAAAAACAATGGCAAGGATCACTCGAGCCCAGGAGTTTGAGGTTGCTGTGAGCTAGGCTGACGCCACCGCACTCTAGCCCAGGGAACAGAGTGAGACTCTGTCTCAAAAAAAAACCAAAAAAACCAATGGCCAGAACTGCTAAGTAGACAGATGGGTAGGAGGAACCAGAGAAAGAGAAATGATTAATATTTAGCAGTTTCCTAGAGGTAGAAAATTTAAAACTAGTTTTGAAGAAAGTAAAGGTCAGAAATTTGAAAGAGATGAGAGCATTCAAAAATTATAGCAAAATAATTGATTCAATCAACAATTTATTTACTTGGTGCCAGAGACTCTGATGAGCACTGGGCAAATAAGGCAAACATCATTATTCTTCACTCACTTATTCTTCAAATAGTTACTGTGTAACCCACCTTGCGCTAAGCACTGCTCCAGGTGCTGAGCTAACACAGTGAACAAAACAGAAAAAAGTTTGTTCTCATGAAGCTTCCATTTCAGTGAAGGAGATATGATAACAGAAGGTTCACTGAGAAGGTGACATTTGAATAAAAACCTGAAGGACGTGAGAAAGTCTTGAAGCTATCAGGCAGGGGGCCCTGAGACAAGAATGCCTGGTATGTTCATGTTGGAGGAACTGAAAGGAGGGCAGAGTGGCTGGAGCAAAGTGAGGGCAAAAGGAACAGGAGATGAGGTCAGCAGTGTAACAGGTTCGGATGGTGCAGGGTCTGGTAGGACACAGGAAGAGCTTTGGTTTTTACGCTGAATGTTGGGAAGCACTGGAGGGTTTAATGGCTGTGAGAATAAATCAGGAGAGCAAAAAAGGAAACATGGAGAAGCTACTGCAAAAATTCAGGCAAGACAGTGGTTTGAACCAGGATGGTGGCTGTGGAGGTGGTGAGAAACGGTTGAATTCTCACATTTTGAAGATAGCGCCAACATGATTTGCTGACAGATCTTACACGATGTGTGAGAGGCAGAGGAGTCAAGGATGACTTCAAAGTTTAGGGCCAAGTGACAGAATGGAGTTACCATGTTATGATAAAAGTACAGATGATGTTAAACAGTTAGAGGCTAGGGCAAGAAATCGAGTGTGAGGGGCTAAATTCTATAAGATTAGGCTTCAAAGGATGGGAGGCACCAGACTATGCAGGGTTTTATAAACCAAAAGAAATCTAGACTATAGTCTTTAGGATAATGGGAGGATATCAAAACCATTTTAAAGCACGGGTGTGACAAGATTGGGGTTTATATTTTTAAAGACCACTCTGGCTACAGTGTGGTAAACAAAGGAGAACAAACAAGACCTGGTTTGGAGGCTGTGGCAACGTCCCAGGCCAGAAATGATGACAGTTTTGATTAGGGTTTCCAGTACTAGAGGGGAAGATAGGTGAATAGATTTGAGCCAAAATTTGTAAACTGAAAGGATTTTGTAGTGGATTGGTTGTTATAATGAAGAGGGAGGAGTTAAAGGTGACCCTTTGGTTTCTTGACTGAGGAACTAGACAGATGGTGGTATCTGTGAATTAAGATACAGAGCACTGGAGGAGGAGCAGGTCTATTATGTGTAGTATAATATGTATATTATACATATATAAAGTATATTTATTATATGTAAATAGAGTTAGGAGGGAATTTGAGGGTTAAAATATCAATTAAGGAATTTATAAACATTTAGATGGAAACTGCAGTCATAGGTATGAATGAGATGGCCTACATAAATCATACAGAAGAAGACTGCTTCAGAGTCTTGAGAATATCAGCAAAGAATAGGGAAATGAAATGGAGCCAGAAAAGGATGGGTCAAAAGATAGGAGGAAAATGAAGAAGTGTCTCATCAAAAAAGCTCAGAGAAAGTGTTAATCTAAGAAGGAAGATATCATAAATAGTTGAATGTTGCTGACAGGTCAAGCAAAATAGAGACTAAAACCTGTCTATCGGATTTAAATATGGAAGTTCATTGGTAGGTAGCTATGATAATATGGTAAATACAGATTTAAATGAAGTAGTGGGGGATAAATAGGCAGACTGGCGTGGGTTGAGGAGTGACCAGAGGTGAGGAAATGAACGTGATGAGAAGCGTGGCATGGAAGGAGGAGAGCTCAGCCACTGGAGGAAACGGTGAAGCACAGCAGAAAGGATGTACTGCGGTGAGAGGGATGTGCTCTTTATCCTACAGGTGAGAGTACAGATGAGTCTGTCTTAGATAGCAGGAGGGACAACTCTCTCATCATAATAGGAAGGATGAAAGAAAATGACCACTGTGGATACAGTTTAGTCATCCAAAAAATTTTCAATAAAATTTGTTTCAGTGAAAAACTGGGGGAGGAAGCAGCAGATTAGGTAGGGCCCTCTAGACCATGTCAGACGATGGGCTGATCTCTAAGAGAAATAGCAAAAGGTGGCAAATGTCCCCACAAGAGAATGAAAAGAACTGTGACTGTCTTTTCCTCCTCCTTTGCGGGAAGAAAAGAGAGAGAAAATATATAATGGGAGATCATATGTATGAACCAAAAGAGACTAAATGTGATTTGGCAGGTAATAAAATGCCACCCCAAAGTTTTTAAAGGAGAAATCATGTAATGAAAAGATTTACATCAGAATATTCTCTTTGCCAATATTAAATACAATTTTTTAGAGACAGCTGTACTAAAAAGAGAATGGAATTTCAGGGAATTAGAATTCCAGATAATTTCAGTAAGGTTAAAAATAATCCCTATTTTTTTAACTTGGTAAGTTGCTGGGTTGTGGAAATTGTTAAAGAACTCAATATCAATTTCCTTATAGAAACCTTCCAGTTTTTCCACACCCTTTTTGTAACTGTTGAAAAACAGTCTACAGGCAAATTTCAGTGAACAGAGCAAAATTAAAGAATGGAAACCATGTCTTTTTTAATAGTCAATTTTGTAAAATAAAAATTCTGCCAAGTAAATCAAAATCACATTCCACAACATTAACAGCCATCCTGCGTTTGCCTGGGTTTAACAGCACCTGTTTCCCACAAAATCTGTAAATGTTAAAAAAGAAAAAAAAAATCCAAACCTATAATTAAGCATGCAAGGTGCATAAATACTTGGTAATGCCAGAAGATATTTCCATCTGGAACATAAATTTGGAAGAAAAACTATTCACCATTTTAAATTTCTAAAGACAACCCTTCACAATGTGTGCCTATATTAACAATATACATTTGCTTAAATATGTCAGCACATCTAATGATATATTCTCTATAAACTACATCCTTATATAGTGCTGGGGACATAGATGCTCAATTCTTTATATCAAAAATAAAACACCTATTTTGGGGTGAGAGAATGAGAAAAACAAAAGGGGTATTTAGGTGTCTTAAGTTAAGGCTTTGAAGTCAGAGAGGCAAGGGCTCAGATCCCACCTTTGTTATTTGCTTGTGGGGTGATCTAGAGTACCCTACTCTGAACCTGTTTCTAAAACTCTAAAAAGGGTTGAATAATATTAATCTTTCAGGATTGCTGTGAAAATTAAACAAGAAAATCTATGATCTAACCTCAAATATATGCAAAATTTATTTTTTAAAAAATATCTATGACCCAGCACAGTTACTAGGATATATATAGTAGCCATTCAATTATTATGTTTCATATGGATATATATGCTTTACTTCCCTCCTCTTTCCCCCCACTCCCATCTGTAAGTGACTCAAGGAGAGAGATCATATTTTTTCCATATTATTGCCTCCTGAAATAACAAAGCATTCTTATGAACACGGCACTTTCTATACATTTTATTTTTTAATTTAATTTCATTTCATTTTTTGAGATGGAGTCTGATTCTGTCACCCCAGGTAGAGTGCAGTGGCATTATCATAGCTCACTGCAACTTCAAACTCCTGGGCTCAAGTGATCTTCCTACCTCAGTCTCCCAAGTAGCTGGGACTATAGGCATGTGCCACAATGCCTGGCTAATTTTTTTTCCTTCTATATACTTGTAATTGTCCAGCTAATTTCTTTCTATTTTTAGTAAAGACAGGATCTCACTCTTGCTCAGGCTGGTCTCTAACTCCTGACCTTAAGTGATCCTCCTGCCCTGGCCTCCCAGAATGCTAGGATTACAGGCGTGGGCCACTGTGCCCAGCACTACCATATATTATAGTTGTCCATACCAATGTCTTATTTCCTCAATTAGAATGTAATTTCCTTGAGGACATAGGTGTTAAGCTCAGATTCTTATTCACAGTGGGTATTCAATCAATATCTGCAAATGAATAATCAAACAAATGAATAAATTAAATAATTAATTAAATATTGGATGAGAAATATCTAAGTGACATATAGTCCTTTTAATTTCTGTGAATTACAAAACAAAACAAAGCACAGGAATCAATTAGAAAGATTTCATGATTCAGAAATATTCTCATCATTCCTTCTGCCTTAGTTTTAATACACCCAGACAACAAATTCTTATTTTTAGAAAGTGCTTTGAGTTCTGCTCAAAAGAAAAATTCTTTGGTGGAGAGGAAATCCCAAGTTACAGAATGGTGTTTGTTGTGAATTAATAGCAGGTAGAGCCCTCTACCATTAGAGGAAAAGCCAGTGAGCACTGCCAAAATGACAGCAATAACAGTGATGATGCTGGGTTGCATTTATGGAGTATCTATTATGCACCACATAGCATACGTTATTTGTGCAACTAGCAATTGTCCTATAGGCACTATTATTACAGTGCCCATGGTCATACAATCTTTCCATGGTCATACAATATATTCCACGATGGGCCACCAATCCCACTTCATTCCACCTCAACCCTTCCCCTAGTTTGGATAATTTTCCCCCATGTGCCCTCACAGAACTCCATCCAATCCTTAACACAGTACCTTTCACACTGTATTGTAATTGCTTGTTTATTCTTTGAATCTTCCCCAGGAATGTAAACTATGAGCCTGAGTCTCCTGATATTGTATCCGAGTTCCTAGAGCACTGTGTCTGGAACATATTTATTTGTGGAATGGAGAGAGGAGTGAATGTATGGGTGAAGTGGTGGAGCTAGAATTCCAACCCATGCCTGACTCCTAAGGCTTGTTTTTTATTCTATGCCATGTTACCTCACAAGTAATATCCTCATTTTGTAAATTTGCATTATTTTGTAAATTTCATTTCATTCAAGATTTCTATAAAAATTATAGAAAGTAGTGTTCATAAACCAAATTATTCATATTACCAAATTCATCAACTGATTGATAAGCTGGCACTCTGAAAATCACCAAATCTAGCTTTTATGACAACATTTTGGGCATAGATGTAAGTCAGAAAGGCAGAGATTGTCAACATCAATAACTGTAGACCTCATTAAAGTCCAAAACGTAATTTCTAAAGTTGTACTAACAATATTACATACATTATTACTTTGGGGATTTATGTAAATAAAGGTGGATAAAAGATTGGAAATAAATCCACAAGTTTTTGAAAAATCCACTTAATTCCACCAAATCAATTTTTCAATAACTATGTACATAAATTTATTAACTACTTAAGTTTTAAAAGCTAATTTTTAACTATCTATCATAAAGTCTAAAAACTTTTACCTGCTTTCTGGATGTCAAAGCTCAAAATTATAAACATAAGTTAGCTAAAGTCAGTTTTCTAAAGTGAATATGCTGTCTAGGAATTCCATATATTCAAAAGGTATTTGAGAAAGACATATTTCAGTTATGAAACTGCAAAGGAATCACCTCAACTCATCATCTTACCCAATTTCAGAGCACAAAAAGACAATTTAGAGGCCCCTGAGTCATTCTGTTAAGTATGGACTTCAAAGGAGGAGGAAACTCCAAGGATCATTGATATGACAGCAACCAATGCAAACATCTAGGTTGTCATAATCAATCTGCTTTAATTATCAACAAGTTTTTACCATTTCTGACCAGTCATTTGGAGCTGACCTCTGACAAGTACTTACAAGTCATTGAAATCTAATTTTATTTTATAGCCTCATATTTGTTATTGGGCTAATCTTTACCTGTTCTACATCACACAACAGCTTAAATATTTGAATGGCCCAGCAATAAATTTCCATGATCCCCCTGGGTCAGTCAGATGTTAGCTGTTAAGTAAAGCTAAAAGGATCTAGGCTTCATAAATTTCCTTCAGGGTCCACATTTGCTCTTACAGGCTAGGCTTTCAAGCCCAAACATCTTTATTGCTATGTGCAGTGATTTATTAACTCCTCCTTGTTTTTATCCAAAAAGATCAATCACATATGTATCAATAAGCCAGTGTGCTGGTGACTGCTTTTTATTGTACATATAACCACCTGCCTTTAATACAAACTTGTGTCTAAAGCTTTTTTAAGTGCTTGCTGGATTTTAACAACCTTCACCTGTTTCTAATTTGGTACAAAACATATGGTTTAGCTCTGCTATTTAGTTCTAAGCCAGCCTTTCCTCTTTTGGACCCAACAAAATAAAAGAAAACAAATTGAGGGCACAAAACTCTAAATTTGGAGGATGTTACACACACACACACACACACACACACTTCCCCCATCTCTTGCTTGCCCAATTACTTCTGAAAAGCATTTTCACAAAGGAATAAATATTTTATAGTTATGAAATTATTACACATTTTTAAAAAATTAGATGTGTCTTACACTACTCTTGAGGGTTTCTAAAAATTATGTTCAAACTGTGAAAATGACTATTTCATCTTAGCACCTCAAAAAAGATAACAGCTATATCTAGCTGCCTATAAGATCAGAGAAGAGAGTTCTTATCTTCATATTTAGGAATTTACATCTGGTCAGGTGAAACCAAAATTTTCTTTTCCCTTCCCTTATCCTTCTCTAAATTAGACCAAAAGTTTAAGAGGCAGGGTGCCAGCAGAGAAAGAACCACAATCTAACTCAGCATAGTAAAGTCAATACTAAAATTAAGTGTCTGAGTGATAGGGTAGGGAGGAGAAAATCCTCAGGAAGAAATGACTAATAGAAATGTCTAGGAAAGGCAGAGAAGTCAACACAGCCTCCCACAGCTCGACTAGAGTTCTTTCCTACACACATCTCCTTTTCCAGTAAGGGTGGGAGCTGACAACACTGGCCACAGCTGGCATTGAATCTCCTATTCAAATTCCTCTCATCCTTTGAGGCCCAATGCAAATGCTCTACAACCTCTGAAGCCTTTCCCTAGACTCAAAACAGAATTAAGGTGCTTCCATAAGATTTATCAGTATTTATTCATCATTTGGGAGCATGTAATCACACTGGGCTTTGTTTTACAACCATGTATTTACACGTCTGTCTCCTGTACAATGATCTTACAGAGCAGGTATTGAATAAATGTTCCCTGAACTATATTAAGTTGGTTTACAAACACTTTGTATGAACTAAGCCACAAAAAGCACACTTAAAAAATTAATGCTTAATTTTTATCAAAACAATACACATACATGGTTTAAAAACTCAAATTGTTTTATAAGCCTGATAGTAAAAACATTAATTACATGTTTATTAGCTAAAATATCCTAGCTCTATCTCAATTCCTAGATCTCAGAGGCAATTATTCTCAACACTTTAAGCGCTCCCCGCCCCCTAATATTTACCCTACATGTGTCTAATTAATATCCTTATATTCCTGTTTCTTGTTCTATGGTTTTAAAAATGATCTATTGACAACCTCCTGGGGAAGATGAGGATATACCTCTCTTATACATTGCTTCCTTCACCTCTCCTAAAATATCTACACCTTCCCTTCCTCCCAACCTCTCAGTAGGGTGAAGACCATAATTTGTGGTTAAATCAATATGCAACATTACTGTATTATAATCATGGAATTATTATTTTGAGCTGAACCATATAATGTTTCATATTTATATTTTAATTCTTTTAAACCAAGTTTGGTTTAAAAGAATTAAAATACCAATACCTAGTTTTTTCATTTGCTGAATTCCTTTATATACTTTTCACTAATTTATTCACAGGCTTCTTGAAAGCAATGAAAATCCCCTCTCAATATAGTTAAATCCATCAGATAAACTAACAGTTTCACTCTTTCTTGGAGCCCTTCATCCTCCTGCTCTAGGGCCAGTTGAGAAGCTGGTTTTCTGATTTCCCTTTGCTTCTCTGCTGTGTTGGATCCCTTCTTTTCCTTGAATGATATTTTCCTTTTGGTTTACTCCCTTGTGTTAACAGAGCACAGCCTCCAGGATCTCCCTAGGAAAGGTGTCCAGATAGATTTTTTTAAAGGACTTTCATGTCTAAAAAGTCTTTTTTCTGCTCTCCTATTGACTGATAGTTTCACAGATATGTAAATCTAAGTGATAAAAATAATTTTCCCTTAAGTACTTTGAAGGCATTGCTTCATTGCTTTCCAGCTTTCAGTGTTGCCTTTGAGTAGTCAGATACATTATGATTCCTATTCCTTTGTATGTTTTTTTTTTCTCTGCAAGGTTTTAGAAGCTTTTTTTACCTCCAGAATTCCACAGTTTCACAGTAATGTGCCTTAGTATGGGCCTTTTAAAATTCTTTGTGCTGGGCACTCACTGGGCTCTTTCACTTTGAAATCATGTCTTCCAATTACTAGAATTTTTCTTATATTATTTCTTGGATAATTTCCTACCTTCCATTTTCTCTGTTTCTTTTTTGCACACACTGCTATTTAGACATTGGATCATCAGCTATTTGAGGAATTCCTCCAATTTCTTATCTTTTTTTTCCTATTTTTGATCTCTGTCTTTGACTTTTGTTTCCCTAGATTTCCTCAACTTTACCTTCCAACCTGTTGAATTTTTAAAAAATTCTATAGTTTTAATTTTCTAAACTTTGTTTATCTTTTAATGAATGTTCATTTTTATGCCATCTTGTTTTTGTTCTTGGATATAGTACTTTTCCTTGTCTCTCTGATGATATTATTAGTAGTAGCCTTTAAAAAAAAACTTTTGCTTTTTATTGATCCCTATATTCTTTCCTTCACATTTCTTTTTGATTATTTTGGCTTCTATATTTCATGTGAGAGGTCTCCTCAAATGTCTGGTGATTCCTTGGCTGATCATTAATTTTTAAAAGTGAGGAACTAAAAAGTACACATATTGAAAACCATGCCTGGACAGGACTTGTTAAGAGGCAGGTGTTACTCTAGGATCATTAGCTGAGGCCTGGCAGTTTCATTTGGTTTCATTTGTGGATGTACAATTGTACAAAGTTATAGGTATTTTCTCTTGGATCAATCCATTTTTCCACACCTTGTATAGATATTCACTTAATTCCTCTTTTTAGCTGGCACCTTTGCCCTCAGTTATGCTAGCTGTCTCTGAATCCAGGGTTAGTCTGGTTCAACTTAAGAGTAAAATTCAAGTTTTCTGATGGTGTAGAGAGAGGTAGTTGCATGAGAGAGAGATTAGCAGGGTATAGTGACTTCTAATACAGACTTCCAGACATACCCAACTCATCTTCAATGACACCTAGCCTCTAATTCTGGGCTTTTCTGGATTTTTTTCAGCATGAATTAGTTTGCTTCTTACCTTTACCTCTTGTAAGCTTTTAGATTTTCATTTCTGTAGCCTGCTATATCAGCTGCTACTCCTCCCCCTGTTGTCTAGTTTCTACAATTTTGTTGATATCTCTTTTCCCTGGAGGTTGCCTCTCCTGTTCCTTTTGTCACTGTGGGATTTATGCTTTTAAAATTTTAATCCCTGTACTGTTATTTTAGTGGCATGTAGGAGAGAAAAGATAAGCACATTTGTTCAGTTGGAAGTTGGAAGTTGATTATTAATGATTAAAATAGTAGCTTTCTTTGCTTGTTTCCATGTCAGGCTCTGTGTGCTGTGCTTTACACATATTTAATTCTTAAAACAATCCTGTGGCAGAGACTGCTGATTGCTCCCAAACACCTATTCTCGTCTTCTTCTGTAGTTAAGAGAACCCCTGAAGTTTAGTAGGCCACTCAGAAAAAAACACATTTCTCAACCTCCTATGGAGGCTGGAGAATGCGGAAGTCCTTAGAGGAGGAAGAGTGCCCATTTCCCTGCTGGCTGCATGATGATTGACATCTCAACAACCATCTTGACCATGAGGACCATGCACCCCAGGGATGGCAGACCACCACCTTGAACCAGACACCCTGTTATTTTTGGTCAAACTAATTTCTGATATATTTTCAAATAATTGGCTAATTTTCCTAGAGTTGCAGTAATGTGTATGGTATTTCTGATCATGTCAGAAACTTCCACCAAGTTTTCTCATTATTTCCATTTTAACACTTGTGTTTTAAAATTCAGTATATTAATACTACCTCTATTTCTTTGCTGCAGCTCTAGTGTTATTTGCATATTTTTAGTCAGCTGTTATGGGCCAAAGCAGAACATCTGCTACTGCCTCTTGGTTCTCAAGGGCTCACTTGATTTGGTCAGGCCTACCTGGATAATCTCCCTTTATGTTAAGTCGAAATCAAATGATTAGGATTTTACTCAATCATGGGAGTAAAATTCTATTGGAGTTGTCCCTCGGTATCTGTGGGGGATTGATTCCAGGACCCCCGTGGATATCAAAATTTGGGGATGCTCAATTTCCTGATACAATGGTATAGTATTTGCATATAACCTACACACAACCTCCTGTATACTTTAAATCATCTCTAGATTACTTATAATACCTAATATAATGTAAATAGTTATTATACTTTGTTTTTTAGTTTGTATTATTTTTTATTGTTTTATTTTAATATTTTTATCGGTGGTTGGTTGAATCAGCAGATTCAGAAGGCTAACTGTATACTTCCAAATTCTGTCCACACTTAAGGGGAGGATATACAAGGCATGTACACCAGGACAGTAGCAATCTTATGTGACTATGTGACATTTCAAATTCTGCCTACCATATACACTAAATATTAATAACAACCTGGATTGAAACTTGGGCCACCTAGTTTCAGAGTTTATGCTCCTAATCAAAACCTATATTGCCTTTCTAAATAAGTGTTCAATTTCATTGAATGGTTTTTTTGCATCTATTGAAATGACGATATGATATTTCTCTTAATCTGTTAATAGGTGAGTTATATGGAAAGGTTTTTAACATTGAGCCACTTTTCCTGAATTGCTAGATTCATCTTGCATACATTTTGTTTTGCATGCTTGTATTTATGTCCATAAATGAGTTTGTCTATAATTTTTATTTTTCCTATTGTCCTGTTTAGGTTGTTTTATCAAATTCACATTTATTCACTTTATTAAATATTTTGAAGGCAAAAGCGGGCTTTGGTGCTCATTTTATTTCTATAGGTTCTTACCTTCATTCGATTTTTTACCTAAGTATTCTTTATTTTCTGTTAACTAATAGACACATTAAAAAAATTTTTTCCCCCAGCAGTTTGAGTATTGGTCAAGATACCCATGCTACCATACTCAGGAAACAGATCCTATTCAGTTTTCTCATTTTGGGTGGATCAATTTTGTTGTTTTATATTTGTTTTTTTAAAAATCCATTCCAGCTACCTTTTAAACAATTGTTCACAATATGTTCTTATGATTTTTCAATTTCTGTTGTATCTGTGTCTTCTTTTTTTGTTCTTAATATTATCTGTATTTTTTAACTCAGCCATACTCTCTGAATATTTCTTCCTTGCCGTTCCTAATCTTTATTCCTAGGATTCCTCTTAGATATATGTTGATAATCTCCATGTCCCATAACTTCTTTAATACACACCTACATGTGAAACTCATCACAGTGAACCATGGTATTTCTAATTTAATGTTTTAACCTTTTATTTCATTGGCTAGATTTGGGTGGATAAACACTATTGACCCTTTGCTTCAATCTTGTCAAATAGGTCTTGATTTAGCATATTTTTATAGGAGTGAGCACTTAACACTAATTAGATATTCTCAGCAAAGTAATTTTTAAGTTGGCCCTAAAACTTTAAAAAGTATTTTCTAGTCAATTATTGGGCCTTTACTCTTAATGACAAATTGCCACTTGAATGTGGTCCCAAACCACCTATCAACCAACCCCATCTTTCTCTGCTCAAAATCATACTGTACTTCTTTCTATCTCCAAGGATAGCAATGCAATGTGTTCATGAGACATGGGCATGCCAGGTAAAGAAAGGAGCGTTACTGAATAAAAGATATGAAACAAAGTGATTTTTATCTCTGAAACCGGATAATAAGCTTAGATAATATGCTTACTTTCTAAGTATACTCTGTAAAAAAAATCCTGCATAAAGTCTATTCATATGGTAGACATTCACTAGTATTTACAGAATTGATTTTAAACTGACCATTTCTTTTAAAGAGAGAAAATAGTTTTAATTGTTGTTACTGTTCATTACTATATCACAAAGACTTAGACCAATGTCTGTCACACAGTATGTACCAGTTAAACATCTGATGAATACATGAATAAACAGGTTCATTTGTGCACTTATAATTCTGATACTATTAACCTTGATTTTGAATTAGCATTTAAGAACACAAAATTAAGTATCTATTCCAAATTGCATACTAAGAAGACAGGGAAGGTTCCAATAAATGACACAAAATGGGAAAGGAAATTTCTTCCAATGAATGTGACCAACCTGCATCCTCTTAGAAAGGAATACTACCTATCATTTTCCCATGGAAATCACTGAGGGAAAATAACATGCTATTTACCAAATTTCTTTTCAACCAACTTATGAACCTCCCATTTTGTGATTTATACAGGAACCACAAATATAGACACCAGACTATAATAAAGAATTCTTGTATCTCTCACACAGAATATTATTCAGCAAATTCAGTATTGGGAGGTGGCTTCTAAAAAGTTTTTCCTCTTTAATTAAATTTTTAAAGGTGGAAATGACAAAATTATATACTACATACTCAAAAATAAATATTCCCTGTATGGAATATCTTACAACAGAAGTTATCCCAATAAATTCATCATCTACACATTTAAGAGTTTAAGTATAGGTGTCAATCAAACTCCAAGAGACCTGCCACTTCTCATTAGCTTACCAACCTTATATTTATACAAATTAAAATAATAAAATGCTTCAGTTGCTTATTGGTGTGCTTAATTAACTTACAACAGTAAATTCCTATAACTAACTACAGTTAACACGTCTAGTATTTCATCACTAGACTCTCCACATCATGAACCTGGGAGCCATCATTTATATTAATGGGAGTTACTAACAAGTATCGTGGGAAGAATTAATTCTTTTGTAAGTCTTTTTAAAAGGTTTCCAATAATATAAGTGAATAGCACTCAAAATTCTAGGCATTATTAACACCAATCCTTGCTCAAAAGGAAATATGGAGAACTGCTAGTATAAATTTATGACCAATCAAGAAGCAAGAACTGGTACATGAAAATGATATGAATTATGAGAAAAGTAACCACCCACATCAACTCTATGTTAATAATAAGAAGCTACATACAGAGAATCATGTAGTCTTAAAATAAAAAGGTAGCTTTTAAAAAATGTTAAAGAAAATAATGTTGCACAGAAATAAAGGCTTGAAAGGGATATAGTGAAAAGGATAGAGCCACTTTAAAAAATTAAATATTAGCTATATAACTGTGGATAATTCCAAAACAGAACACGTAACTGAGATAATCTGATTAAATATATATATACTATAGACACAATAAATATTTGTAGAATGCATATCTGTAAAAGTTTTTTAAGAGTCTAGTATATAACCAGGAGTGGAGTTGTTATGTTGAATAGAGTTTGTACAGATTTAACTGTATTGTTAAACTGCTCTATAAAGTAGAATTACTGAAATTCTCAACAAGCAAAGGATTAGAGTTTCTTTTCTTTTATATGCTCACTAAATTTGGTACAAAATAGACATTCTAATTTTGTTCATTTTGATGGATATAAAAAAAACAGTATCTCCTTCTGATTTTAATTTGCATTTTTCTGATTACTAGTGAGGCTAAGTACTTTTCTTATGTCATTAAAAATTTAGGCTTTGTTTTTCTGTAATAGCTTCTTTATATACTATGTCCATATTTCTATTAGGTTGATTGCTCTTTTACTCATTGATATATAAAGACTTTTAAAAATATATTCTAGATCCTGAACTTTGGTTAATCAATGTGCTATAAATTATCTTCCGATCTGTGGCTTGCCTTTTTATTTTGTTTATGTTTTCTTTTGTTATAAACAAGTTTTTTTTTTCTTACATGAAATCAAACTTATGGATCATTTTTCATATTATTGTCTATGTGTTTCTGTGATTTATTTAAGAAATCCTTTCCAAATTCAAAGCCAAGGATTTTCAAATTCTAAAAACCTAGGAATCTCATGTGTACTGAAATGAAATATAATTTAAAAATTCAACTAGAAAGGAAAAAAATTAATGTTGTGACTACGTTCATTTATTCAGTGTAAAAATATTTACTGAGTGACCATTATTTGCAAAGGTCATTTTACATAAATTCTCTCTTTTATGACCCACATTTCTGTGAAGCCACTATCTTTGTTTTTCAGATGAGTAGTTCTGAGTCTACAGAGGTGAAGTAAACTGGTTCAAGGTGTACCTAGTGCCAAAGTTCTTTCAGGAGTGAAATAGGAAAGCCATGGTTTCTCCTTTCTTAAGTCAGAATACACAATTACTGTTATTTAAAAGCCGATATGTTAGACAGTTACATGTGGAAGTAACTCTATGTTTAAGTCAAATTAGTCATATATTTATTACAACCAATTTATGATCTAAAACATGTTAAAGATATATTCCTATGCTTTCAATAAATGTATTTCATACTAACCATTTAAAGCTAATAATCTTTGAAAAGAATTTTAAACTGATGAGAATAGATACTACACTTGATCTTACTCTAAAGGCCTAGAAGATATGAAAATAACTTTAATATTTACTTAGACTAAAGATTAAATTATAAACTTATCCTTCTTTTAATCTATGCCTAAATGTAAACTGCTGAACAACTTAAAGTGAATTCACTGATGGGGTAGTGTGAGAAACTGGAAGCTTTGGCCGACAGAAGGTGCAATATCTGTTTTGTGCCAGTGCATATGTCCTTCTGCTGCTTCTAGCCTTTGCTTGGACAGCTCTTAATCCTATTCCACACTCAGCAGCTCAGATGTTTAGGGACCACCTCCTCGAGTATGCCTTTGCTGGCTACCTCCAACCTAACCCTGTGCTGATCTCTAACATGGCCCTTATTGAAGTGGGGTAGAGAAGAAAGCCAAACCTCCAGTGATCATTCCTCTGCACAAACACCAAATCTAACAACTAACCACACAAGGAAGCAACTTCAGAAGAATCAAAAATCAGGTGAGTGATCACAGTACCTGGTTTTAACATTATAGCTAACATGGCCATTATTACGCTGAGAATGACTGTCTGCTGACTTGCTGTCCATTCCTCTCCATTCAGTTTAGAAGCTGAGTAATTCTACCTAACACCAGCATCTTGTATAATGTACTAGTCCTCAACGCATGGATGACTTTCTTGTGATGTAACCCTCCTGTAATTTAACTCTCTTGTGACTTAACCATTAAATATATATAAATTAAATACCATATCAGTTTTTCATTGTCAAGGAATCAGAGAAGAAAAACAACTATCAAAACAAATTGATCATTTAATATGATTCAGAAATTACTTTTGATAATCATCTTTATTAACTGTAAATCATCTAGGATGGAGGTATAAAAATATGGCAGTTAACAGAATTATCTGGATAAAAGAATGACATATATTTGTTTTACAATACTACTATTATCCAGGACATAAGTGTTACACTTCTTAGAAAACTGTCTAGAGAACTTTTATAAGATGCTTTTGGAAGTTAAAATAATTTCACACCTACCTAAAAATAATTTTCTTACTCTTTCCATCATTTATTTTTTTCAGAAAATCAAAATATTCTACAAATCACCTACTGCAAACTCTTTGGCTTGATAGAATTACCTTCCTCTCCCCTATTCTTTGCCTACCAAAAAAATTAAACATATAAGAATTAAAAGAAAGAGTAGAGCTACTTTCAATGCAACATTAATAAAATAATCTTATTGATGAAAGTAAACAATTAATTCACATAACAATGCAAAGTATCTATGTGTCATATGATAAATATTAAAAGACTGCAAAAGGCTAGTCCATGAACTAACTGGGGAGCTCACTGAGCCTCTGGTGACCTTCTGCTGAGAAACACTGATCTCACATATTCTAATAATGTAACAACACTGAACTCATGACATAGCCCACTATTAACTGAATATATTATTCTTCTGTCCCATCCCCCCCAAGCATTATACAGAATCTGTATTCTGATTTGAGTATATTGAAAACTAGAAAAGCAGTAAGTTCAGGTTGGGGTTACACGTCAGAGTCATCTGGTTTTCTTTCTTATCCCACTGTCCCATTACATTACTGTATTTTAATTTAGTTGGTTGCAGAAAGTTGAGATGACAATAATACTAGAGAAGACTTCCTCATCCAGATAATAACATCAGCACTATAAAAGCACACTTCATTAAAAACAACACACACAACAATATACCTCCAAGTGTCAGTGATGAAATAGCTGCGCAATTACTTTTGACTCATTTTCCACATTTCCCCTCTCTCAGTGGAATGCCTAATCTTCATAAGGTGTTCATTTCCTGTCTCACCCAGCAACCACCTTCTGCATTTTTATTTTGTTGATCTCCCTTGCCTGAATTTCCATGGGGATTCCTCATGTTAAAACATGGTCTTTGCTCTCACTCCTGAACACAACCCCAGCAGCACTGATGCTTGTGCCTTGGATTACAGCAAGTACAGAAGTTAATAGCTTGCCATGGTCCTAAGGGATTCTGAAATAATGATTGTCCTGACCAGAGCATCTAGAGTTAAAACTAGGGGCCATGGTGTGGAGTGTCAGATTACCTAATAGCATTTGCAAAAACTGAACATCCCTTTTGCTCCCCTAATTCAATTGAAGAAATATTTATTGTCTACACAACATAAGTCTTTCTGCAAGGCATGGAAGAAGTTTAATCCTGAGTAAGATGTAGTTGGAAATACTTCAGACAAGAATAAGAGAACTCAAATACACCACTTGTATTACTGAACTGGGCTGTTGTGAAAATTAAGTAAGAGTATAGATAAAATGTCTTATTTCTGAGATATCATATAGAGAGAGTTGTTCACAGGACCACAGACTGAGAGAGTATACCAAACTATGAGAAATCAAGAAAGAACTTATGAGGAAAGTTTTAGACAATAATGGAAGGGTTTTATGCACAACTACAATTTTGTCCTTAGTGATGGCTAGGGAAGGCATTCCAGATAAATAGAATAACATGGACAATGTGTATCTAGGTAGGAAATAACGTTATATATTTGGGAAACAACCAATTGTTCGGTTTCACCACAGCACAGGCTATGAACTGGGAGGGAACTGGGAATAAGACTAAAAAGGTAAGTAGTAGGCCAGGCTGGAAACTATTTAGTTTGAACATGCTCTGCACTCCTTTTAAGAATAAGAGCTTCTGGCCCGGTGCAGTGGCTCATGCCTGTAATCCTAGCACTCTGGGAGGCTGAAGCAGGAGGATCACTTGAGGTCAGGAGTTTGAGACCAGCCTGAGCAAGACCCTGTCTCTATGAAAAATAGAAAAAATTAGCTGGGTGCAGTGGTGTGCACCTGTAATCCCAGCTACTTAGCAGGCTGAGGCAAGAGGATCGCTTGACCCCAGGAGTTTGAGGTTGCAGTGAGCTATGATGATACCACTGTACTCTACCCAGAGCAACTGAGTGAGACCCTGTCTCAAGAAGAAAAAAAGCTTCAGCATTCAACTAACCCATAGCTGCCAAGACACAAAAGCTTACTTGACTACTTACTTGGTGGACTGTAGGTAGCAAACTTTCTGCCTATTAGAAGTAGAGGCATACCTCAGAAATAGTGAGTCTGATTTCAGACCATTGCAAAAAAGTGAATATCCCAATAAAGCGAGTCACACAAGTTTCTTGATTTCCTAGTGCATATAAAAGTTATGTTTAAACTATACTATAGTCTATTAAATGTGAAATAGCATTACTTCTAAAAAAATGTACATACCTTAATCAAAAATACTTTATTCCTGAAAAATGCTAAGGATCATATGAGCCTGCAGTGAGTTGTAATCTTTTTGCTGGTGAAGGGCCTTGCCTTGCTACTGACTGATCAGGGTGGTGGTTCCTGTGGGTTGGGGTGGCTGTGGCAATTTGTTAAAATAGGACAAATAAAGTTGGCTGCATTGATTGATTCTTCCTTTCACGAAAGACTTCTCTATACCATGCTATGCTGTTTGACAGCATTTTACTCACAGTAGAACTTCTTTCAAACTTGGAGTGAATCCTTCTTCTCAAACCCTACTGCTGCTTTATCAATGAAGTTTATGTAATATTCTAAATCCTTTGTTGTCATTTCAACGATGTTCACATAATCTTCACCAGGAGTAGATTCTATCTCAAGAAACCACTTTCTTTGCTCATCTATAAGAAGCAACTCCTCATCTATTGAAGTTTTATTATGAGAGAGTTATTTCCTCCACCGAAGTCTTAAACTCCTCAAAGTCATCCAAGTGAGTTGAAATCAATTTCTTCCAAACTTCTGTTAGTCCTGGTATTTTGACCTCCTCCCATGTATCACAAATGTTCTGAATGGCATCTAGAAGGGTGAATCCTATCCAAAAGGTTTTCAATTGACTTTGCTCAAATCTATCAGAGGAATCTATGGCTGCTATAGCTTTATAGAATATATTTCTTAAATAATAAGACTTGAAAGTTGAAATTATGCCTTGATCCATGGACTGCAGAATGGATGTTGTGTTAGTAGGCATGAAAACAACTTTAATCTTCTTGTACATCTCCATCAGGGCTCTTGGGTGACCAGGTATAGTGGCAATGAGCAGTTAATATTTTGAAAGGAATCTTTTTTTCTGAGGAGCGGGTCTCGACATGGGGCTTAAAACATTCAGCAAGCCATGGTGTAAACAGATGTGCTGTCATTCAGACTTTGTTCTTCCATTTATAAATCACAGGAAGAGTAAATTCTACAAAATTCTTAGGGGTCCTAGGATTTTAAGTTGAAGCACTGGCTTCAACTTAAAGTTAGCAGCTACATTAGCCCCTAACAAGAAAGTCAGCCCACCCTTTGAAGCCAGGCATTGATTTCTCTAGCTATGAACATCCTAGATGGCATCTTCTTCCCATAGAAGGCTGTTTTGTCTACATTGAAAATCTGTTGTTTAGTGCAGCCACCTTCATGAATGATCTTAGCTCTTCTGGATAACTTGCTACAGCTTCTAAACATCCAGCATTTGCTGCTTCACCTTGCATCTTTATGTTCTGGAGATGGCTTCTTTCTTTAAACCTCATGAACCAACTTCTGCTAGCTTCCAACTTTTTTTCTACAGCTTCTTCACCTTCATATAATTGAAGAGAGTTAGAGCCTTGCTCTGGATTAGGCCTTAGCATAAGGGAATGTTGTAGCTTCTTTGATCTCTGTCCAGACCATTAAAACTTTCTCCCTATCAGCAATAAGGCTGATTAACTGTCTTATCATTCATGTATTCACTGGGGTCACATCTGTCATTTCCTTCAAGAGCTTTTCTTTTGCATTCACAATTTGGCTAACTCTTTGGCACACAAGAGGCCTACCTTTCGGCTGATCTCAGCTTTCAATGTGCCTTTCTCATATAAGCTAATAATTTCTAACTTTTGATTTCAATTGAGAGACATGGGACTCTTCCTTTCACTTGAACATTTAGAGGCCACACTTTTAGGGTTATTATTAATTGGCCTAATTTCAATATTGTTGTGTCTCAGGCAATACAGAGGCCCGAGGTGAGGGAGAAAGATGGGGGGACGCCTGGTGAGTGGAGCAGTTAGAACACATATATACCATTTATTAAGTTTGCTGTCTTACACAGGCATGGTTCGTGGCACCCTAAACAATTACAATGGTAACATCAAAGATCACTGATCACAAATCACCATAATAGATATAATATAGTATTGGAAAAGTTTGAAATATTTTGAGAATTACCAAAATGTGATACAAAGAAAGACACAAAGTGAGCACATACTATTTGAAAAATGGCACCAACAGACTTGCTTGAGGCAAGGCTGGCACAAATCTTAAATTTGTAAAAAAATGCAGTATCTGCAAAGCCCAGTAAAACAAAGCATAATGAAACAAGGCATGCCTATTAAAGAAAGAGACAAGCCTTCAGATCTACAACAGTTTTTTCTACCTCTGCACTCTGGGGAACTTCACTAATCTTCTACATTTACACCATTGGCAAAGATAATATATCTCACAGTCTTATTATAGTACATTGTCACTGGATTGCATTTTTAATTCTCATTAACCTTTTCTTAGGCCCATCCTTCCTCCTGGCACCTAACAACTTACATGGTTGCCTGGAATTCCTGTTGCAAGGTTAATATATACATAATAGTCGTTGTAAAATTTTGTTAGGCATCTTCCTTATGCCAAGCACTATGCTTTATTTGATCATCTTAACAGCCTAGTAGAATAATGACATAGGTCTTACACTAGGAGAAGCAAGATTCAGAGAGGAGAGTATTTCCTCACTCAGCGATAAGAGGAGGAGCCAACATGATTCCAGAGCCTTAAATAATTGGAAATAAAAAACAAAAACGAACTCCATCAAGTTTAAATAATTAGAGGCAAGAGATTAAGAGGAATTTTGCATTGTACCTTTTAGAGAAAAACAAATGTCAAGTGAACCAACTCATGATAAATGTGACTTAAATAATTAACATTTTCAGTGAGAACTTAACAACATAGTGACTTTATTTAACATACAGGGATTCACAACATGGCATTTTTCATGAGGGTGCTTTCCCTAAATCAGGAAAAGGGGTATTTCCATTTTGATAAACACACTTCTTCTATCTCCTGTATGTTTGCTTTAAAAGAATTACACTTCAGATCCAACACTCCATCTTCTGGCCTTGCCTTTCTTCAGTGGGACACATCAAAGTGTATGCTTAGTTAACTTCTTGTATGACCTCATTTCATCTTTCAACCAGTTTTTCCATTTGTGAAATGAAGGATTTAATCAGATGATATAATAATATTCTGCCTGCTCCTAAAACATAGTAAGTCTACAATTCTGCATGGACACTTTTATTTCATCTTTATTTCTGTTCCATGGAGTACTGTTAGGTAATTATAAAGAGTTAAACTACAGACTTTGTAGAAAATTTTCACATGAACAGAGATTTCTCAACTTAGGTCAAATTCCTGTAATCAAGTGGGAAATCCAAAAGAACTAACAATTTCATTCATTTCAGCAATATTAGTCATCCTGAAAAATATTTGTTTGATTATACTTTTAAGTTACACAGCAAAGAAAAACAGAAAACCAAAGCATTTGGCCCACCCTTTTTCATTGCAAGTCATCACATTCATCTATCGTTCAATTTAAAGCTTTGGGGTCTGGGTCTACTGAGTGCTCTAAATACCAACATCTGAGCAACAACCTATAATAAAATGAAGATGAAAGGTTATAAGAAATGTTCTAATTTATAGGATACACAGTAGAGAGTTGAAAATTAAAGCCATAGCACTTAAGTCTAAGCACAATGTGAAAATCTCCCACTTCTGGAAGGAGCCCATCAGATTTAATTGGATGCCGTGAAAGCAAACAGATGCTAATTTAGTGAAAACAGCAATAATTTCTGAACTCTGCATTAAAACAGCTTGATTAACAAACAGAAGCTGAGAATTTTTATAGGAAGGAATATATAATTCTTAATATAAAGTGTTGTCAACAGGTGTTTAAGTATGCCTGAAACACGTAATAATAGAAATGAGGAGTCAGAATTATAGCAGTCTGAAAACTAGAGCTCTGGAATTTTCATTTATGTTTTAAATATAAGTGCTTTATACCAACACAATCCCAGGTGCCAGTCACTATTTTAGGGAAAATTTAATACTTACAGAAATAAAGTTCTAGCATAAAGATATTCTAATTGCTTCAAGAAGATGCCATTTGAAAAAATCCTCATTCATTTATTCAACAAGTCAGTTATTGCCAGGCCAGGAGATAGGTTGAGGGAACACAGAGATAAGGAATCCGTCTGCTCACTGCTACTCTGCAAATCCTGTCTCTCTTCCCTCCTGCAAAATGCAATCTAGTTATATTGAAGGGGAAGATCGTAAACCTCTAGACCTGCCTATGTGGCTATAAAAAAAAAACAAAAACAAAAGATGGCAGGTCACAAGACTTGGGGGCTTGTCTGGTCAGCCCATTTATTTAAGGATACATAACTGCCTTATGCACCTTGTCACAAAAAAGGTGGTAGATCATTAAAACAGACCATTCCACTCTCATGAGAATCAGATCCACAGGCAATGACTATGATCTCAGCCCAACATTATCTGATTTTGGACACAATGCAATTTCTTTGTACTTTAGAAATTCTGTCTCTAAAAGAAATCAGAATCAATCAGGAAAAAAGAGCAACTCTTGGGGTTTTGGTCAGGATCCTCCTCCATAGTAATTTAAGTACACAAAATCAAGAAAATGGGAAAAACAACATTAGCATTTCTCTAGGTTCCAATAATTCCACTGCAGAAAAACAGCTGACCATCTTTTAGAGATTTGTGAAAGTCTTGTAAACAGGCCAGGAAGTTTCAAAAGCGCCTGCCAATGATACCACCCTCTATTTCTCCCTCTGAGAATAAAACAAAAAATTTCAGACATCTTTTGACAGCTTGAAAAAGCCATATGCTTGAACCAGCTAGGCCTAACTCAAGGACTATTTCACTAATCCATTCTGAATGTATTATCTACCAGACAGTAAAGTAGCACAATAACAATGACTAATAAATTTCATTTCAAAAATCACTTTAAAACCTACTTTTCAGCCCTCAGTGAAAGAAGTGCTGGAAGTAGGGGGTGTACTGCAGCTGGACTCTGGTTACATTCCTTCGTGTTTTGTGGTCTGAGCCTCACAGTGAAATGCAGCAAAGATTTCAGAGTTTCCCTTTACAGTGTGCAGGTGCACAAGTAATGGCTTAGGCAAGACATCAGTCCAGACCCGTGTTTCCAACAGGCTAGACAAAGGAAAAAATAGCTTTTTTTTTTCTTCTAGCAAAGCTGGAAGGGATTTGAACTCTAATATCTCATGTGCCAATAGTCAGATGAGACAGGTAATCAGAGAGAGCAGAGGCTGAGAATTCCTACGGCTATTACATTAAGTATAATTTGTCCAATGAGCCATTCAATTCCTATTTTCTATCTCCCATGAAGACCTGATTCCATTTAATACCCTGGGCAAGGTTTACATCAAAATCGAAAATTCAGGGGCCGGGTATGGTGGCTCACACCTGTAACCCTAGCACTCTGGGAGGCCAAGATGGAAGGATTGCTTGAGGTCAGGAGTTTGACACCAGCCAGAGCAAGAGCGAGACCCCATCTTTACCAAAAATCAGCCGGACGTGGTGGTGTGCACCTGTAGTCCCAGCTACTTGGGAGGTTGAGGCAAGAGGATCACTTCAGCCCAGGAGTCTGAGGTTGCACAGAGAGCTCTGATGATGCCACAGCACTCTACCCAGGGTGACAGAGCAAGACTCTGTTTCAAAAAAAAAAAAAAAAGAAAGAAAGAAAGAAAGAAAAGGAAGGAAGGAAGGAAGGGAGGGAGGAAAGGAGGGAGGGAAGATCTCACAAAATTGAAAATTCAGAAGAAAGAAAAACCATGTCTAATCTGCTCTGTCAGTGATTCAGGCTAAGAAAAACTGAGGCATAAGCATAATCAATAAATGTATAATATTTCTATTTATACATTTATTTACACATCAATGTTCCAAAAAGGATTTGAAGTATTTTATAAAAATGCATTAAATCAGTTACACCTAATAGTTCATAAAATCTAAGATAGCATCAATTGTGAAGATAAATACTATTAATCATAATATTACATGCCATTAATTATAAGATGCATCTCATTTCTGTCAATATTATAAATTCAAAAATGTGTATGTTAGAATCAACAAAATATGTGTTTCAGCAAAAAGTGGAAGATAGATGTAGAACATCAAATTCATTCACAAAAATGCAATCCCCATGGTTCCCCTGGCTATCAAAGGAAAAAGGGGTAACATAATCACCTAAATCTATCTGGCCTTCCCAGATTGCTTGAAAAAATCAATCAGTCAATAAACAAATCACTGCTGCTACTCACACTGGGACATACTACTTGGAGTTGCCCACATCTTAAGAAGCTCTTTCACAAATTAAAGTGTGTAATTGATCTGGAGAAAGAATGTTTATTTATTATTTCAAGGAACACCCCTTCTTCAAGCTCTCAAAGTGATTTTCCTACATAACTAATATTTTAAGTCAGATTATCATGTAAAAATTTGATAAAAATGTGGAAAGACACTTAATTTCAATTAATATAGAACCTAGGGAAGGTTGGTCAGGGACAGACCATTCTCCAGGAAACTACAAGGTGATCTTTCTCAAGTACATATCTGTCATGGTATTCTCTCTCTTGCTCAAAATCATCTAAGGGGTTCCTTCATCTTTTATGAGTAATGTTTTTCATCCTTAAACAAAATGATGTCAGTGAAAATGGTAGAGTAGGTAGATCCAAGGGCCTGTTCCTTCAGAGAAACATCAAAAAATTAAGCAAAAATTGTTAAAAGTAACTTTGTCAAAACTCTGTAAAACAGTCAAAGGTTTACATCCACCGACAATGTTAAATCAAGAAAGGAAACTTGAAATCAGGAGGAAAGCTTTGTAGCATTTTCACTTGTCCTGGCCCTACTCTCCTTCCCAGCTCAGGAGTGGTCTTGAAGACAGCAGCCTGCATTCCCAGTGTGGGGCTTGATCCTTGGTTCTTAAGGGAGCAGAGCAGAACTTATTCAAAAAAATTTGAGTTTCTTCTAATTTGTCTGCGGGCTACCTGAAGGACTAATGCAAGAATGCAAGGCACCTGCCTTTGTTTCTCACTCAGCCAGAATTCACTCAGAGCTAAAAAGCAGCTAACATTGTTCAAGTTATAAGGCAAACAAACAACCCACAGACACTTGGGGCAAAAGATTACAACTGAGACATACAACAGACTGCCTAAAGCCTGAAAGGAAAATCTGGGGAAAGTTTCTTTGAGAAGTTAGGATATTCAAAAACGTCCATACACTAGGGAATTTAGAAGCTATACTCACACCCAGAATAGGAAGCATACTCAGAAAAGACATGAGAAGATACCAAGCTTTCACCTCTGGCTGATAGCTAGGCTCGCTGCAACCAGAAAGTAAAGGTTAAGGCTTTCAAGTTAAAATTAAAGGACAGTAGACAGTAACTTGGAGCTCTATGAAGAAATAAAGCTCTGCAGTAAAGGTAACTACATAGGTAAACAAACAAGCATTATGGGCCACACAATGTATAATGATAGAATTTGTGACAATAACAACATAAAGGTGGGAGGGAGACGGGTGTATAGGAACAGAGTTTTTTTTTATATGCTACTGAAGCTAAGTTGGTATCTGTTCAAACTAGATTGTTATAAATATAGGATGTTAATTATAATTCCCATGGTAACCACTAAGAAAATATCTTAAAAATATACAGAAAAGAAAATGAGAAGGGGCCGGGCGCGGTGGCTCACGTCTGTAATCCTAGCTCTCTGGGAGGCCGAGGTAGGCGGATCGTTTGAGCTTAGGAGTTCGAAACCAGCCTGAGCAAGAGCGAGACCCCATCTCTACTAAAAAAATAGAAAGAAATTAATTGGCCAACTAAAATATAGAAAAAATTAGCCGGGCGTGGTGGCGCATGCCTGTAGTCCCAGCTACTCGGGAGGCTGAGGCAGAAGGATTGCCTGAGCCCAGGAGTTTGAGGTTGCTGTGAGCGAGGCTGATGCCACGGCACTCTAGCCAGGGCAACAGAGTGAGACTCTGTCTCAAAAAAAAAAAAGAAAATGAGAAGGGAACCAAAAGGTACACTCCAAAAAAAAAAAAAATCAATTAAGCACAAAAGAAGGCAGTAATGGAGGAAATGAGGCACATAAAGGTATAAGACATATGAAAAACAGATAGCAACATGGCAGAAGTCCTTCCATACCAGTAATTACATTAGGTGTAAGTCGATCAACAGAGACTGGTAAAATGGATTTTAAAAAAAGCATATTCCAACTATATGCTGCCTGCCAGAGACTCACTCTAGATTCAAGGACACAAATAGGTGAAAAGATGAGAAAGATATCCCCATGCAAATAGTAACCAAAAGAGAGCTGGGGTGGCTATATTAACATCAGACTAAATAGTCTTTAGGTCAAAAGTTGTTACAAGAGGCAACAACATCCTCTCAATCTAGAACAGTGTTTCTCAACCTCAAGCACATGGTAGTTAACACTTCAGGATCTTCTAACACATATCTAATGTCTGGGCTCCATCAAGTGAATCAGAATTTCTGGGCATACTTTCAATATTTCTATGTCCTTATATTTAAGATATCTCTTGAAAGCAAGATGAGTTTAGTTTTTTATTCAGTCTGACAATCTTTGTTTACACAAAGAATATTAATACCATTTACATTTAATGTAATTATAGAATAAGTTTGAGTTCATATCAGCAAACGTACTACTTTGCTCTTTATCCCACTTATTTATATGTTCATCTTCCTTTCTTTTCTTGCCTTCTTTTGGATTAATCAAGTATTTTTAATTTTTTTCCACTTATCACCTCTATTAATTTTTTGCTTGCACAAAACAACTCTTTCAGTGGTCATGAGATTACAACATGCATCGTTGATTTATTAAAGTCTAACATAAATTAGTACCTTTATCATTTTCCAGACAATGCTAGGATCTTGGAGTACTTTAACTCGATTTGACCCTTCCCATCTTTTGTGTTAGAATCATGCATTATAATCCTACATATATTTCATGCATATGTATCTTATATTTAACAAGATATTACTATTTATTTTATAGTCAAAATTAATTTAGATATACACATATTTATCTTTTCTACTGTTCTTTGCTCCTTCCTGCATTTCCATGTTTCTGTGTGAGATTATTTTTATCCTGCCTTTAGTATTTCCTTTAGTGTAGTTCTGCTGGAATGAACTTTTTCAGTTTTGATGGTCTAAAATATCTTTATTTTGCCCTTACTTTTGAAAGATATTTTCACTGGGCATAGAATTCTAAGCTGACAGTTATTTTCTTTCAGGACTTTAACACACTGACTGCCACACTAGAAAAAAAATTTTTTCCTTGGGGCCACGGTGTTGTATTATGAAAATAGAATAAAAACTTTGAAAACAAAGTGATCCTTTTTAATTTAATGAAAAATTTGTTATTTTTTATTATTTTCTGTGTGTGAGTTATATAAAACTTGAAAAATAGTTCACGTGGCTCCCAAGGTGGAGAGTTATGAGTTACATATGTTTCACAAGGCCCTAGGCTCAAAACTATCCTGAGTTAAATACAACTCACAGGGCAGTTAATGTGTTAAAATGTCATTGCATCACCTTCTGGCTGCCATTGTTCAGTTGAGAAATCAGCTCCCAGTCTTAATCTTTTGATGCTAACACGTCTTTTTTCTCTAGCTGCTTTTAATATTTTCACTTTGTCATTGATTTTCAGCATTTAATTTCCTCAAGAATGTTTTCTTCATAGTTATTCTGTTTTGTATTTAATGTTTCTTATATTAATAGCTTAATGTCTTTTGTTAAATTTGAATAATTCTCAGTCATTATCTCTTAAAATATTGTGTTCACCCCATGCTCTTTCCAACCTCTTTGTGACTGCAATTATATGTATATTAGACATCTGTGTTATATCCTACATATGTCTAGCACTTTTCTCTATATACCATCTCTCTTAGCTTTGGTTAGAATATTTTCTACTAGCCTATCTTCCAGTCCACTAATCCGCTTTTCAACTATGTTCAATCTGCTATTAAACCTTTTATCCTTTTCCTGGTTGGCTCTCTGACAAATCTTTTAACTATTTCACTTGCTGAATGGTAGGCAACAGATACTATATGAATATTTGCAGAACATATGACAGATGTCCTCACAAAAGTGAAAGGAAAGTAAATTAAATGGAGTAAATTTTGCTATCATTAGCAATTTTTGGAAGTGTAGGAGTTAAACCAATAACATCTAAATGAATAATTACATTTGATTTAAAAGAAATGGAGCACTTTACAAAGGTTATGTAAAAGTTGCGACATTTTATATTTTTAATATACCCCATGTTTTATACTGACTTGATGTTAGAAGCATTAAAAAAAAGACACTTACTCTCTCTCCTTTTCAGTCAGCTTGTCATTGATATTATCTTTGATTGTTGATCTAGACCCCTTATGAATTATAGGATATCTGAGGGGCACTTGTAGGAAAAAGGAAATCATGGAGACCAAATGTGCAGTGTAACCAAGGGCAACAGCAATGCTTCCATCATCTTTTGCTGTAAATTCAAAAGCAGAGGAAAAGAAAACAACTATTTACCTTAGAAATGAAGCTATGAGATAAAACATATCAATTTCAAAGGAGATCTAAATATTAATCACTTATCTAAATTATATGAATTTTATACAAATCTGAACATATTAATGACTTGAAATTTCATCTACTAACTATATTTAAAACTTTTTCCCAATAATTAATGTGATGAGATTAACATTTGACAGATACCTCAAGCAAGAGTTCTTAGTGTACCCAGATATCCATTACTTTCCTTCCTAGCACTTTTAAAGGGGGAATTAATACTTGAGTCTATTACATGACATGAAAATTAGTTTCAGAGGTTTAAATGTAACACACTATGTAATCATACATTTTATTCATTAATAACTACATACAACATTATTAGTTCTAAAGTGAAGTGAAATAGCATAATACATTCTTATAGGATATGTTCTTGATATTTATAAAGACAGTGTTATATGAATAAGCCTGTGAAATTTGAATGGGATAAGGGAGATAAATGTTTTAAACAGAAAAAGCAAAAGGTCAAAAACTACATTGTTCATACACCACCCTATTTATACAATTTAGGTGGAAGCAATTACTGGGGGAAAAATGCATTTATCCTATAGTCAAGCATAAGCATCTATCTTTTTAAAAGCCACAGATAATTACATTTAAAAACACATCCAGATTTCTGGCACTACCTATGAAATGCTAAATGATTCAGGTACCCAGAACTGAGAATAGCACAACAGAAAGTTTTAAACTTCCTCCAGAAGGAAGGAAAAAGGAACTGTTTGGTATATACTATTCCTAAAATGCTCTAAAAAGTGCACAAGTACATGTGTGTGCACATGAACATGTGCATGTGCACGCATGTGTGCGCACACATGCACATGAACATGTGCATGTGCACGCATGTGTGCGCACACACACATCCACACACACTCTCTATAAGATTTAACACACGCTCTGGAATACCTTACCTGGCTAGAGAATAAGGACTGAAATGATTGAGATGACCATGGCTTGACTATTTCCTGACTTCTAGGGATGTTTTTAAACTCAATAGTTAATAGTATTTTTCACATTCTTCTTTTATATTTATACTTAATTATCTAAGCACTACCTACTTACTGTGAGAATGCCACTATAGGCATCTATCTATTCCTCAGTGAGTTGCCCACCCTTCACTATCATAATAGACTCTTCTTTTCTCTTTGATCATCCTATAAAAATAGGTAACTTTTATTATTAAATATTTTTCTTCTGCCCAAAATTGTCTGTAGTACTTTCTATATAACAGTCATTCATTCACCAACAATTACTAAACTGGACGCCTTTTTTATGCTATGTCATTCATGTTACAGATAAAGAAAGTGAGGTTCAAAGAGATTAAGGAACCTGTCTAAAGTAATGGAGCTATTAAATAGGTTGGCCTGACACTAAATCCTCCTTCCTTAACCACTGTATGATACTGTCTTAGAACTTCATTTTAAAAAAATTAATATGTAACAATTTTTAACTTGGGACCCTAGAATGTACCAATCATATGACATACATGTACCACCTTGATTTCTTCATAGTTTTCTAGTGAGGGCAAAGAAAACATAAAATTATGTGAGTCCTCGATGACTTGTATAGTGCTTGATGGAAAATGGGCTTCTCAACTAATGTTTGCTGCTCTCTCAAAACAAATTTATGGGAAAAAAAAAAATCAAACAGCATTCGTTTTGAGTGACTACTGAGTCATGCCCTAACTAACTGGAATCCTAATTGTTTTTAGAGAGCTTTGTCCTCTAGCCCCAGTCCTACTCAAGTACTTTGAGTACTACTATAACACTCTACTTCTGTTGAAACCTATACATCATGTTACCTTAGCAGCTAAAAACACTTTACATTATAAATTCATCATCTTATAATATTATAATATTAGAGACAGAAGAAACCTTAGAAATCACTGAGTCTGATGCTATCAACGTAGAGATAAGAAAAATGAGATCCAGGTGGTAGAAGTGGCTTGATAAAAGTCATATAAGTAAAACTGTTTAAGAGGTTTAAATATAACACAGTATATAATCACACATTTAAAAACTGTGAGTGATGAAATAAGTGAGTAAATTGTGGCCACACCCCAGCTCCCAAGATATCTATGCCTGGAGTCAGAGCTAGGACTGTGAGTACCTTCACGGGTCACTGAATTCTGCCTCCTGCTTTCTATAAAGATTAAGGCTTACCAAATTTAAAATATTCCTATCAGTAAAAGGACTTAGTTTTAAGAACCTCCTTTTGAAGGGAAGGGGGAAAAAGGAAGAGAAAGAGGACTTACTGTAAAGATGGTTACTTCTATATTAACTTGAGACTTTCCCACATGTGCTTTATACTAAGCTTTTCCTTTCCTATATGACCTGACAGAAAATGATTTGAAAACTTCCAGAAAGCAGCAGGTCTCTTAATTAGCCTTTCAGACTGGTCAAATGCAAACTATGAATGTTAAAAAAAAAGTCTATCTAATGCTAAACACTCAAGCACCTACATTTTCCCCCATTACTAAAGGAGGAATGCTCAAGAATTTTATTTGCATATTTCAAGACTACATCCGTATTTCTATTAAAATAACAAAAAATTGGTCTTCTAGCATCATCTTCCGCCAATGAACAAAACAATTTTGCTTAAATTTAAAGATAAAAAGGCATCTCTAAAGAGAAGCCTTACACAGAAATAAAAAACCAAAAAGAAACAGCAAACACTGAAGATTGAATAATATTGGAAATCAGCTTTGATTCAGGTTATTCACACTCACCATTCTTGCCACGACAAGACTCCCCACTCGACCTATTAAAAATTCTAGGTTGTTTCCCATTCCAGCCCATAGTGCTCTGTGACAGTGTTAAACACTGTGGTGTTGGATTTCCAATATTGAAGCTTTATATTAAAAAGCATTTTAAAAGGACCACGGGTGAAGCATTACAGGACCCAAGGGTATTCCAATACCCTCAAAAGGAAAACCACCTCCAGGTAGGGAAGTCACTTTCATCACCCCGAGACCACTGAACCTCCAGTGGGAAAATGTGAGCTCATGTGGTTAATTATGGCTATTGCAGACCATGCAACCTCAGATGTCACATTCTGTTGCCAATCACTTTAGCTAAAAAACCAAAAGGTTTAAGGTTTCCAGCATTCTAAGATCTGAAAGACTCTTTACCTGCCAAAGCCAAAACCTTGCTCTCTGGGGTGTGCTTTTCCAGTAAGCATTAATGACGTCCCTAACACCTAAGCAGAGCAGAGGTTTGTGTTCCTTATGTTGCTCTGGGGGTTACAAAGGTCACAGATGATAGTTTTATTAGTGCGAAGTTGGAGGGGGAGTGGAAGGTCCAGGGAGGAACAGGAATGAACTGTAAGACTCAGGTATATGAAAAAGATGCTAATTCAAACCAAGTTTTAAGGGGCTCAAAAACAAAATAAAAACCTGCTGTTTCCTCATATAAATATATCTGATTGTTTTTTAAATGCAGGTAGCCACTCAAGGCTGCAGCTTTTGTGCAATTTTTATGGCAATAAATTCCACAAACATGCAATGGCCATGATACAACATGATAAATTAATTCAAATGTTCCTTTGATTTATATGTTGGACAAACTGTCAATATTCAAATGCATCCAAGTACAATAAGTGATCTAAAAGCTCTTACCATCCTGCCTTCCCAATCACTGAGGCAGCTGATTTGTTAAGGAACCAAGCACCCACTGATCCAGACAGGACAAAATATTTAAGACTCTAATCACTGCCACAGCATCTATGGAATCATTCCATGTTCTCAATGAGACACTGTTTGACATATGGACTCTCCTTTCCAAGAAATCATGCCTGCATAAAGGGATACAGACACAGAAGGAAATCTGGGTCTCATTACCACAAAAGGCTCTCGTGTTATGGATTACTTAAAAAACACAAACGCACAAACATTTTTTTTTAAAGCTAAATTTCTTGGTCAACGGAACTCAGATGAACACCCTTCACTGGACGATTTTCTCCCATTGTGTCCAGGTCTCTTTAGTATACTCTAATAGCAACTTACCCATTTAGAAAAGCACAGTAAATGCTGGGGCACTATGGTGGAGTTTCCCCAACAGTGTCAACCCATGCAGTGTAAAGTCTATCCCAGCAAAGTCTCATGAATATCACAGAATAACCAGTTTGGTGTTCCTTCGCTAGAGTCTTTCCCATAATGCAGCTGCTATAGAATACTAGAAAGTTGTCAGAGGTTTAGAAGAGGTTATTATTCAAAACAAGGAAGAAAGATGCATCATGACAGAAATAATACGGACCTTAGAATCAGGCAGACCAGGGATAACCTTAGCTTTACCACTGGCTAATATGAGTCCTTGGAAAAATTAACTAATCTCTTGGAGCCTCAATTCTCTTGTGTTTTAAAAAAAACATTGAGAGTAATTCTTTTTCTCACAGAAGGGGTTAATTCTTACCACTGTGAGAATCAAAGTAATAAATGTGATAACATCATGCATGATGTTCCATAGTACCATATTTCTACTTACCTACCCAACCTAAAATGTTCTCCTACCCGTCTTTCAACAGGGAAACACTATTTTATCTTTTAAGACAGGGCAAGCATCGTCTTCACTCTAAAGGTTTTCCTGATCCCCTCCTGATATGACTGATTATTCCCACTTCTTTGAGTCTCATGTAGCACCTGGTATAAACCTCTAAGTGCCTGACACAGAGTATGAATTCAGGAAGTATTTCTTGACTGGCTTGATTACAGATCTGATGTTCTCCACTGGATTGTAATCTCACTGAGGTAAGATCAATGTCTTAATCACTCTTGTATACTCTGAGCACCTGGCACAGTAGATGACATATACAAGACACTCAATACACTTAGTATATGGAAGAATCTTGCCAGATGCTAACCTAAGATTTTTAAAGTCCAATACTACTCTATATGCTTCTTAAAATTTCAGATTCCTAGGGATCATGGGGAGTGAATAGGACCTTGGAGTAAAATCAAACATTTATGTCATTTTATCTCTCATTTCATTTTTCAGCAAATGCACTAAAAAATTGTATCACCTTTTTAAAGAATAAAAAGAATGTATTCAGCTTGTTGGGCATTCTAAGTTTAAATAGCTATAAAAGCTATTTTAAAAACTAGGAAACAAAGAACTTCAAAGAAAACAAAAACAGAATCAAGAAACACCCCAGAGTGTATTAGAGCCACAGACTACCACTACTGATATTCCTCCTTCTCTTACTGCCTCCCTTCAAATCATTCTGTATTGAGCAACCAGAATGACTTTCAAAAACGCCTAACTCAGCTCAGGCCATACCCTTTCTTGAAGCCCTTCAGGCTTTTCCCACTTCATTGAGAATAAAATATAAGCTCCTTACAGTGGCCTCAAGGCCCTGGCTGTCCTCTCCCACCTCCTCCAGCGTAACTCTTCCCCTTGCTCACTATACTCTAGCCACACAGGTCTGGTCTTTTCTGTTCTTCCTTCCTTCTTTCCTCTCTCCTTTGCAACTAATTCCAATTATATTTATTGAGTACTTCCTATATGAAAAGGTCTTTCAAATATTATCTCATTCAGTCATCACAATGAATTAGAGATATATTAATAGATAATATCTCATTTCACAAGTAAAGAAAGTAAGCTGAAAGATTACATGATTTACCCAAAATACAGGTCTTTTCTCCCATATCCTGACCTTGAGTTTTTTCAGACATGCCAAGCTCATTCCTCTTCTATCATGACCTTTGTACTTGCTGCCCCTTCTCCCAGGAATGCTTTTGCCCCATAGCTGGTTCCTTTCACTCTTCAAATTTTCTGTTAAATGTTTCTCCTAAGAGAGGTCTTCTCTTACTGCTTTATTTAAAGTAGTTTCTCCCATTCTCTATGATAGCATATTCTTTTATTAAATACTTGTTAATGTCTTATTTTCTTATTTATTGGCTGTCTCTCTCAATAGGCATACGTTCCATGAAAGGAGAGAACATGTTTGCTATTTTTTGTCATTGTATCCTCAAAACCCATCACAGTGCCTAGCATACAGGTGTTGAAAAAATATTTTTTCAATGAAAAAATGTTCTGTATCATGGGAACCTGGCACGGGGCTCAAGGTACTCAATACGTTTACTAAATGAGTGAGGAAAATGATGCACCATGGGCTTTAAGACACCACAACTTTGCCTAAAATTAACATCAAAGCACATTTTTGTGACTCACAGAGATGTGAGGGAGCATTGTGCAGTGGAAACCAGACAAATCCCAGCTAGATTATTACCTATCTTTGTAGTCTTGAGCAAGTCATTGAATACCGCTTTCTTTACAGGTTTCCTTTCTTTGTTTTTGTCAGGATTAAAGATAAGGCAAAATCTCATGCTTTTACAGATACTGGTATATCTCACTTAATTTTCACAACAATCATGTCAGACAGGCAGGACATAATATGTTCACGTATTGATTAGGAAGTCAACTCATAGGTTACATGACTTGCTCCAAATTACATGGTTTATAGAGGGGAACCAGGACTTGAACATAGTTCTTCAACTCCTGGTTTAACACTGTCCTTATATCATGTCTCAAATACTTATTTGTTATAAGGGCCAAAGGGGGTAATACATTAAAATTGTCCTAAATGTTAAAAGAACACAAGTAACAATAAGTTTGTTTAAAGGAAAATGGAGGAAAGTCCTGATCAAAGCTAGTAATGCTCTTTTCTTGAATAACTTCTTCCCAAACAGATAATATGCTAGCTTTGGGAATCATCTATAAAGATATTTAATAGGCTTCAAAGATTTGTTTAGGCTAAAGGAAAAGAATACACTTTGCTAACAATAAAAATAATCTCTTTACCAATATGCCAAAAAAATAATAAATTCAAAGAGATTAGGATAACAAAAAAATTTTTAAATATAGAAATTATTATGAATCATATTTAAATGTAATTTTAATGTAATTTTTTTTTAGTTAGAAGAGAAATGATAGTACTATAAATTAAACCTATAGTAGTGAATATGTCACAAAATTACATTTTTAAATACTTTCCAGGCCAACAGGAGTATGACTTTCTAAATAACAACAGAACAGTTTAATGTTTATTGGTTCTCTGCTCCTAAACACACACAAAATTTTTCACAAAAATCAAAACAAAAGGATAGGGGGATTATTTGTATTCTTAAGAACCCTACTCCTGATTTGCTTAAAGCCCATTTAAAAACTATTTTCTTTTAAATTTTAAATATAAGGTTCAATAATTATTTTTCTATGATCAGACCCAATATTCTATTATGTCTCCCATCAGGGAATCTGACTTCACATATTTGCAATTGGGAGGGGACAGAAGGTCCAAAAACCCTTGTGTAAAATGCTAGACAACCAACATTTCAAGATAACTCTATTCCTATATATTATACACACCAAATCTTTAGAAGTATAAAAGAAATAAAATACCTTGGAAGTCTTCAGAATTAGGCAACTTGACACCACATACAAAATAATCCTTATGCTCATTCTGTAAATTTAATTAAAGAATGAAATTAATTACATTTATTATATACAAAACAAAGAAACTATAAGTCAAATCTCAAAAAATTCAGCATTGTCTTGTTCAAAGACAATACTGTCCTAAACTCAAAATAGTACAATCGTTAAAGCTAGATGATGAGTACACGATTCAGTATAGTAACTCTCCCTACATTTACATACACTTGATATTTTTTATTCTTGGCTAATTCACATCTATAAGTGATTTAACAAGATTCCATAAGCAACTCAAATCCAATTAATTAGCTTTCTTGAAAATTAGTCTTTTAGATTACTTTTCATTAAAAAGAAAACCATCAAATTTAACAGATTTGGTTCTCTAAAAAAGAATCCTAATCAGTTTTATTAAAGTTTTACTTTTTGAATTTATTCTAAGAAACTAGGTTAAAAAACTTAACGTCCTGATAGTTATCCCGTGAATATCTTAAGTAACACTAATACATGTAAATTATTTAGCAATTATATTTTTAAAGCAGTACACATGTATCTGCACATATGTGTCAGAAATGGTAGTGTATAATTTGGTTGAGTAAAAAGATTCTAAAGAAATCAAAAATAATTTGACATTCTTTCAGATGATAAGTGCATCCCACCACCAAACTGATACAAAAAATCAAGTTGTGGAACATAAGGCTACGTCTAAATCTACATTTTATATGCATATTAACCCTGAATGATAACAGAGTATATGATTAAGACTACAGTGTGAGTTTTTTCATTGAGAGGAAATTTCAAATGGGAATCATCTTTTTGAAAAGAAAAATCTTTTCAGAATATTTGTAACTTACCAAATCAATAGGATAAATGTAGGAAAGCTCAGAAAGTAATTGCCTGCAACGAATTGTCAACTGAGCATTAGTCTTCAGAAAGAGTTCTCTAAAGAGGAAGGAAAAAAAGTAAATTTATTAAAAAAAATGCTTCCTAACATTTATTTCCACATAATTAATGTAGAGGAAGATTAAATGGCCTGTAGTAGACCACTGGAGTTCAGAAGTACAGACAAGAATAATAGCTACCATGAATCCTGAGCTATCTCCAAACAGTATCAATCAAGCCTATATACAGATGGCTATTGTGTATGCCCAGCACAAGGCTAAGAGATGTAAAAACTACAGATCGTAATTCACTGAGCACCTATAAGTGGCTTTATTTAATTATTACAACCATTCTAATAGGTTGATATTATTATACCCATTTATAAACAAGGAAAGAAGATTTAGAAAGGGTGAGTAACCTGACCAAGATTTCATAGCCAATATTTAATAAGGCCAATTTGATTTCAAGAAAGATCCATGTGGCATTTCCTCCAAAAAAGTATTGTATCTTTCATTCACAATTACATGCTATCATTATCTCAAAACAACCCATTCCAATGTAAGAAAAATAATAAAGTAAAAAGAACAAATAAACAAAAAGCTGTAGCATGAGATGATCCAACTCTTCTCTCTCTCTTTTTTTTTTTTTGAGACAGAGTCTCACTCTGTTACCCAGGCTAGAGTGCCATGGCTTCAGCCTAATTCACAGCAACCTCAAACTCCTCAGCTCAAGCAATCCTCCTGCCTCAGCCTCCCAAGTAGCTGGGACTACAGGCACATGTCACCATGCCTGGCTAATTTTTTCTATATATTTTTAGTTGTCCGGCTAATTTCTTTCTGTTTTTAGTAGAGACGGGGTCTCACTCTTGCTCAGGCTGGTCTCGAACTCCTGAGCTCAAACGATCCCCCCCCCCCCCCCCCCCCGCCTCAGCCTCCCAGAGTGCTCGGATCACACAGGCGTGAGCCACCATGCGCGGCCCCAACTCTTCTCTTGAACTATTTAAGAAACATGACATTTGACTGGCATTAGGATTCTTAAGAGAAAAGAAAGAAAGAAAAAATATGACCAACAGATAAAATACCCATAAAATAAATTACCTGCTCAACTGTGTTAGCAATTTAAGAACAAAAGGAATTTAGAGGAAACTATAGGCCAAAGTGGAATAAAAAAGTTGTAGAGAAGAGCATTTGTGGTGTAATATGGAATATATATGGTCTTTGTCCAGTATTCCTACCACAGAGCACCTAAAACCCTTGGAATTTCCTGAGTGGTAAGTGTCTGCTTTTGATCACAGCAGAGTTTAAGCTAATGAATGACTTTGGGTAGGCCCCCTAGGCCGCCTCAGGATGGAACTGGCCACTACAAAAACCAAGTGATTAGAGGGCTGGAACTTTCAGCCCCATCTACCAACCTCTGGGAAGAAGACTAGGGGAAGGGGAGTGGAGATCAAGAACTATAAAAACTCTTGAACAACAAGATTTGAGGAGCTTCCACATCGTGGAGGTGCCTAGGGTGTGGTGTACTCAGAGAGGGCATGGAAGCTCCACATCCCCTCTCCCAAACCTTGACCTATGCATCTTATCCATCTGGCTGTCCATCTATGTCCTTTGTAATATCCTTTATAATAAACCAGCAAATGTTAAGTAAATGCATCCCTGGGTTTTGTGACCCACTCTAGCAAGTTATTCAAACCTGAGGTGAGGATTGTGGCAACCCCTATTTAAAGCAGGTGGGTCAGAAGCACAGGCCACAACCTGGGGCTTACCATTGGCACCTGATGTGATGGGGGGTGGTCTTGTGGGACTGAGCCTATGAGATCTGATACCATCTCCAGGTAGATTGTGTCAGAATTGAATTAAATTATAAGATATCCAAAGAGCTTCTGCTTGAGAATCTGATACCAAAAGTGTTGAATGGTGTGTAAGAGTAGGAAAAACACTTTGGTTTTTCTTATCTAAAACAGCACTGAAGACCTAATGGGATCTAATTCTGGCTCTGCTGGTGAGCTGGACAAATAACAACTTCCCAGAGCCTTGCTTTTTCCTATTTGTAAATTGAGGGGATTAGAATAGATAATCTCTGTGGTTCTTTCCAGGTCTAACATTCTTGAATCCTCAATTCCTAAGGTTTCTTGAAGAAAAATGCAGGTGGGAGGACTTTCCAGGGAAAGTGAGTGAAGATGAGCAAAAGAACAGAAGTGACAATGAATTAAGCGTGTGTTGGGAAAAAAAACAAAAAGAGAAAAACTATTAGCATTTGTTTGATGAATATTGGGGAAGTGACTAAAATTAACTACAGTTGTATAGGGCTAACTTACTGTAGGCTATTTGAAAGTTAAGCAAAAGGATTGCCATGAATTTAGAGGACAAAAAATAACATCAAAATGGTATTTTAAGATGAGAGGTCTAATAGCAGCACAGAGGATGAACTGAAAACATAGACTGATGAAAGAGAGATCATCTACAAGCTGCTGAGGTAATCTAAATGAGCCAACAAGAAACAGAAGTAAGTTTGAAGAAATTATTGAAAAACAACTATAAGCTAAATTGCATGTAGAAGACAGGAGGAGGGGAAGATTCAAACATTAAGCCATAGTGCTGTGGCCTAGGAAACCAGAAGAGTGTTCATGTTTCTGATTATGGCCTCTAGCACAGTGCATGACACACAGTAGTTGCTTAATAAGTATTTGTTGAGTAAATGAATGTGGTACCAATGTGTATGGAATCAATACCAGCAGTTTTTAAGAATGCTACTTTTACAAATCTATTCTCACGGTAACCTCAACACTCACAGCAATTATTCTCAGTTTTGCATTTACCTTTTTGCAGTGCACTCCTTTCTCAACTCATTTAGGGATTCCTTCTGGAGTTGAAGCTTAAGATGCTCAGTTGAAAATGCACTTCCTGAAAAGAGATGAAAGGAGGCAATTCCAGATGTAACACTGAAGATAATAGGACCGCTCAATTATAACCAAAGAGACCAAGCCCAGTCCCTTAACTAAGAGGGAGAAATAAAAATAGGCCAAGTGGATTGAGTACAGAGAACTTCTAGGGGGATTAAGTAGAATAAACTTCCCTATTGGTTCACTTTTCACACAAGTCCAGCCTCTAGCAGGAGCCAAAGAGTAGGCACCCCAAGACTCTGCCTACAGAGACTTCTGGATTGCTGACCAAGAGACTGTGATGAGATTTCAAAATTCAGACTTCACTTAAAAAAAGAGTGGTTAATTTCTTTTCAACCATAAATACTATACAACATTATTGAGAGTATAACAAGCAGAGCAAAGAAATTTACCTGCATTGTGACTACCATAATACAGTTCATAAATATAAGCAGTTTTTATGAACTTTCATCTTACTCATAAATATCAGAAGTTTTAGTGAAAATCATTATGTAGAAGAGATGTGTATTCTGATTTTTCCATATTATGTCACAAGCATTTTTACATGTTGACAGTCTGAATTATGGCTGTATAAAATCCAACTCCATGAATGTGAATTATAGGAATATTCCACATTTTAACTGATACCCCCATACCCCAATTCAATCACAAAATATTTCCTTTAAGTGTTTCTTTTTAGCATTCTAATTATTGATACTTGTGTTTATGTGCCTGATTTTTTGTGTTTATATCAACTTTTAGAACCTCCATTTCTGTTGTCATAAAATCCTTTTACATCTTCCTACTCTGAGAAAATGATAGCTTCCTATGTTCCTTGACAATTCAGGCCTGATTACAACTCCAGAGGTCCTGAAGCACAGAGATACAGTGTTAGATACTGACACACTAAGTTTTAGTTCTTACAAAGGAGTTTACTTTCAGAAACTATGATCCAGTAAGAAAAAGTACCCTAAACTCTTCTGTATACCTTCTACAGGGAGGAACAGAAAGTAGGTTAATTGACCAAAATACAGAGTTTGGGCCTTAGCACTAAATCCACCAACCTAAGCAATTTTACCAACATATTTCTAAGCACCTCTCTCTTCTCTCTCAACTGTACTATAAAGACCAATAAGTTGGGAACTCTGCCCCCAAAATAGAACTTAAGGAACGCCACTTACCTTCTTTAGCCCCCAATAAAATTCCTCCCCAAATCTTCACCTTAATGATTTTATAAGACGTTTTAGTTGACCCCCCTACCCCCTACTTTCCCTAGAAAGTATATAAATTCTTCCACCACTATAGAAATTTGCAATATTATTCTTTATCCTAGATAAACTAGGCTGCATCAACTCTTAACAGCGCTAGCAAAACCACAAATAGGGATCCAAGACATATCTAGCTTCAAAATACAAATATGTGTTCCCCTCTTCAGTTTTGAAGACTCTGTAGAACATGTTATTGCATGACCAAAAGAAAAGAATCCTTGCAATGTAGTAGAAAGGAAAATTAAATTTAAAAAAGTATCCTCACCAGCTAACAAATAGGTTAAAATGTTAACAACAGGTAAATCTGGGTGAAGAATATGGGTGTTTTTGGTACTCTTCTTATTCTTATCTAAAATGATTTCCATTTAAAATGTAACAGAGTAGATCCAAATCCAGAATGGGGACACCTGAGACGCTATGGTTTTCCACAGGCTTTGTCAGAACCAAGGATTTAGAAATCACACTGGCACAATCTCTCTAAAACCACAGTAGTGGTCCATGGCTTGATAGGAACCAGGCAGCACAACAGGAGATGAAGACAGGTGAGCAGCAGGGTGAGCAAGGGAAGTTTCATTTGTGTTTACAGCCACTCCCCATGGCTGGCATCACTGCATAAGCTCCGCCTCCTGTCACATCAGCTGCAGCATTAGATTCTCATAGGAGTGCGAATCCTATTGTAAACTGCACATGTGAGGGATCTAGGTTGCTCTCCTTATGAGAATCTAATGCCTGATGATCTGAGGTTAGATGCTAGCACTGGCGAGCAGCTGCAAATACAGATTAGCAGAGAGGTTTGACTGAACAATAAATATAATGTGCTTCAATCATCCCCAAACCATCCCCCCACCTCAGTCCGTGGAAAAATTGTCTTCCATGAAGCAGCTCCCTGGTGCCAAAAGGCTGGGGACCACTGCTCTAAAACATACCAGGTTCATTTTTCTTTTTTTCCTTTCCTTTCATTTGTTTGTTTTTTTTTTTTTTTGGAGACAGAGTCTTGCTCTGTCACCCAAGGTAGATTGCATTGGCACAATCATAGCTCTCTGCAGCCTCAAACTTCTGGGTTCAAGCAATCCTCCCACCTCAGCCTCCTGAGTAGCTGGGACTATAAGACTGCACCACCATGCCTGGCTAATTTTTGTAAAGACAAGGTCTTGCTCTTGCTCAGTTTGGTCTTGAACTCCTGACCTCAAGCAATCCTCTCACCTCGGCCTCCCAGAGTGCTAAGATTATAGGCGTGAGCCACTGTATCTGGTCCAGGTTCATTTTTCTATCAAAGGTAACAACACAGCCTACTGATTACAGGGGTGGGCTCTATAATATAACTGGATGAGTTTGGGTTAGTTAGGCTCAGGTGGAGAAGAACTAAGTATTTGATGATACCTCAGAAAACTCAACCTAAATTCTAAAAGTTACTTCAAAATAAGTAACAATACCAAGACAAGGGTGTACTTAATCTCTACAGAGGTTGTTCAGGTTTCATATTACCAACTTGAATACTATACGACTGCTGTTATATCCATCTAAGGATATCACAACTGGAATCAGTGATGTCCATTTTTAAAACTATGCATACATCCTGCTTCTCATCTAAATTTCTCCCAAGATTTAGAATTGGTTTGTGATTGCCGTTTGAATCAATCTTGACTATGATGCTTGAAAAATAATATTCCAACTCCAGTACGTCCTCCATAATTATCAGTCAGCACACAGCATTCTTCTGAAAGCAAGAGCCCTGCCTCCATTCCCCATTAATTATTATCAGTGTGGAATCATGGATTCTTTTTCATTTTCAGTGATTTATAATTCATTACTGCACATAATTATTTTGTGTTGAAGTGGTCCTAGAATCAGCTAGTGGAACTCTCTCCAACCTGCCTCCAATGTCCTTGTGATATGCTACCATGATGTTATTTAAAATACATTATAATTTTAATTTCTGTAGAATCTGGAGTGATATCCCCTCTTATTTCTGATATTGGTAATTTGTGATTTCTCTCATTATTTGGTCCAGTCTGGATCCAGGCTTATCAATTTCAGTGGTTATTATAAGGAACCACCTTTTGGTTTCAATGATATGCTCTACTCTTTATTTTCAATTCCACTGATTTCTGATATTTATTATTTCCTTCCTTCTGCTTGATTTGCTCTTCTTTTCTAGTTTGTTAAACTACAAACAGATTACTGATCAGAGACTTCTTCTTTTGTAATATAAGTGTCAAAAGGTATAAATTTCCCTCTAAGCTTGCATCCCTTTTGGTGTTCATGTTATATTTTCATTTTCATTCAGTTCAAAATATTTTCTGATTTGCTTTATTTCTTCTTTGACCCATGGTTTATTATATGTGTGTTGTGTAACTTCCAAATATTTGGAATTTTCCTATCTATCTGTTAGTGACTTCTAATTTATTTCTGTTTTGCTTAGAAAACATTTTTTGTGTGATTTTTATTATTTTGTATTTATTTGTTTTACAGTACCAAATATGGTCTAACTGAACGTTCCATGTATACTTGAAAAAATATAGATTTTACTAGTGTTCACTGGAGTCAACTGGCTCAAGTAAGTTCATAGTGTAGTTAAGGTCTTTTATCCTTACTGATTTTCTCTCTATTTGTTCTATCAATTACTAAGAGATGAGCATTGATTGCATTAGCTATTTCTCCTTTCAGGTCTATCAATTTTTACTTTACATATATTGAAGTTCTGTTGTGATGTTCATACATATTTAGAATTGTTATATCTTTTGGAGAACAGACATCTACACAAAGATGCAATATTCCTCTTTATCCCAGGTAATATTCCTTATTCTCAAGTCTACTTTGCCAGGTATTAATATAGCCACTCTAGGCCGGGTGTGGTGACTCACGCCTGTAATCCTAGCACTCTGGGAGGCCGAGGCGGGGGGATTGTTTGAGTTCAGGAGTTCGAGACCAGCCTGAGCAAGTGCGAGACCCCGTCTCTATTAAAAATAGAAAGAAATTAGCCGGACAACTAAAAATATATAGAAAAAATTAGCC
>VBSM01001265.1:39457025-39476197 GCA_008086735.1 Cheirogaleus medius | reverse complement strand
AATATTTGTACCCCCATTACAAGATGGAATAAAAAAAAAATAATAAATAAAAAATAAAAAAAAATAAAAAATTCACTTATTAAATAAATCAAATAGGCTACCAAGATCTGGAATAAGCTGGTAGAAAAGGAAAAAGTATCTTGATTTGACTCATTGACAAGGAGGAGGCCTGGGAACTCAGTGAGATGTATCATGGTATGGTCTTGTTGAAGCAATAAGCATAAAAAAATGATTTTTGGCAGTTGTGTTAAAAGTTCATCACAGCAATCGTTTTTCACCCAAAATGTTTTCCTACTCATCCCTGAAATACTGATTCTAAACAGATGGCATAATCATCTGTTAGAGACATTCAGGCCAAGAAAACAAGCAGAAAAGCTTATTTCCAATTGTTGTTATATTTGGCTTGAAAAGTCTATATGAAATATGCCTTTACAATGAATGTTCCTAAACAGTTTTTCTGAACAAAGCAAATGTTTATAAAGAATCTACTATGTGCTTCTAGATAAATGAGAAATGGTTTCTACTTTCTATGAATTTAGGTCCACTTAAGACAAATACCATTTTGCCTTGCCAACCCGCTGTAAAAACAAAGAACAAAAGTCAATGAGGGCCAGGCACAGTGGCTCACGCCTATAATCCCAGCCTTTGGGAGGCTGAGGTGGGAGGACTGCTTGAGGCCAGGAGTTCTAGACCAGCATGGGCAACATGGTGAGACCCTATCTCTACAAAAAATGTAAAAAAATTAGCCAGGTATGGTGGCATGTACCTGTAGTCCTAGCTACTTGGGAGGCTGAAGCAGGAGAATCATTTGAGTCCAGGAGTTGGAGCTGCAGTAAGCTATGATTGAGCCACTGCACTCCAGCCTAGGTGACAATGAGACCCTGTTTCTTAAAAACCAATCAAACAAAAAGTCAATGATGTTCTAAAATGCAGAAGCAATTCAAGTTTCCATCAACAGATGAATGGATTAGCAAATGCGGTATTATACATACATACAATGGAATATTATTTAGCCTTAAAAAGGAAGGAAATTCTGTAATATGGTATAACATGAGTGAACTTTGAGGACATTGTGCTAAGTGTAACAAGCCTGTCATAAAAAGCCTTATTATATACTGCATGATTCCACTTAAACCAGATGCTTAGAATAGAGGAGTCAAAATCATAGAGACAGAAGGTAGAATGGTGGTTACTAGGGCCTGGGAATAGTGGGGAATAGGAAGTTAGTGTTTATTGGGTATAGAGTTTAAGTTTTACAAGATGAAAAGAGTTTTGGAGATGGCTGGTGGTGATGGTTGCATTACATTATGAATGTGTTAATACCACTGAACTGTACATTTAAAAATGATCGAGATCACAGATCTTATGTGTCTTTTACAATTTAAAAAATTGTGGAAAAAAAATCAATGAGGCTGATTGAAATGAGGTTGATTCTATCAATGAGGTTGATTCTATCATGAAAGAAAAAGGAACCCAAAAATTGGAGTTTCCTTTACCAATAAAATAGTGTGATCAAGAAGCCTACAGTGTTCTTACATCACTGAAGAAAAAAATAGGTAAAGTCTTAAGAAGCAATCTTTTCCCACAAAGAGCTAGGTATTCAATTTCCTCAACTTGATTTTCTCACAAAATATGTAAATTAAATTCTGCCTGGGCAGAGAAAGAAAATAGAGAGGGAAAAAATCTAGTTTTCAGAGAACACAGGGATATGCCTGGCTAGAGGATTAACCTGATTTATTCCAAATACACATTCAAATTAGGATATGTTTTCTAGATTCTAAGAACTAAGGTGACAAGTTAATCTAAATACTAAGCTAATACAGGAAGGCATGTGTATAATGTTTGTATTATGGTCCATGCATGGAAAATGGCCCATGTATAGAATATATCAAGTCATTCAAAACCCCAATTGTTGGCTTTAATTTCTGATGAGTAAACAAACTCTGCCCGTGTGGGATCTATTTCTGGTTCCTTTCTAATGCATCAAAGACAAGTTGATCAAATATCTTAATGTCCCATAAGTATATTCTAATGGGTTTCTGTAATCTATTTATCTGTTTACTCCAAGCAAGTGTAGTTAATGTCACATATATATCTCCAATGGATCACTGTTAATTATAATGTTTTTATATAACACTGTCTCTGAAGTGAAAATTACAGATGCATTCATCACAGACACACACATTCCTATTTATGAGTCCTTACCAAAAAATCATGAGAAATGCTAAACATTCATTTCAGAATGATAAACTAATCTATAAATAATATATTACAGGTTGAGCATCCCAAATCCAAAAATCTGAAATCTTCTTATAGATCATTCTGGAGTTAAAAAGCCTCAGGGAAAAATTCTGAAAGCATGGTCCCAGGAATCATGAGGGTTCCTGAGACCTTTTCAGAGTCTGTGAGATAAAAAATATTTTCATAATAATACTAAACTGTTATGTCCCCTCTTCATTCTCATTTTCTCATAATTGTAAAGTGTATCAGAGTCTGTGAGATTTACAATACTGCAGCAGATTCACTACAAAAGCATGTGTGAGAATCCAGTTATCTTTTATTAAGGTAGACATTAGCTCTTATTAAGCTTAATATCTAGCTTAATAGAGGTTAAATTCACAAAAATTTTAAAAAATGCAACTCTAATTACACTTTGTTTAGAAAAACATTTATTTTTCATAAAAATGTATTATTATGTCAACATGTAAAGAATTTATTATTGGCACTTTAAATTCTTTGGAATTATCACAATTTTTAAGAGTGTAAAGGGATGCAAAAGATTTAGGATTGTAAAAAAAAAAAAGATTTAGGATTATGAGAAAAAGAAAAAAGAGCATAAACGGGTCTTGAGATTAAAAAGTTTAAGAATTATTTTATCTTTACTTATAGTGGTTATCCCTTAAAAATTGGAAATAATTAACAATCTGAAAAAAGGTTTTTAAAAAAATGTATTTTGAAGCTGGTCAAATTTAGCAGTGAGGGGTTGTATACCAACTTTAGTGACACTAATGTTAGTAAGTTTTGATAACTCACTACCATTGGATCAGCCTGAAAAAAGGTTTTAGAACTATGGTAGTTGTCCTAAAGGTTAACAAATTTGCTTTTTTTAAAATTTTTTTAATTTTTATTTTTGAGACAGAGTCTCACTCTGTTGCCTGGGCTAGAGTGCCGTGGCATCAGCCTAGCTCACAGCAACTTCAAACTCCTGGGCTCAGGTGATCCTCCTGCTGCAGCCTCCCAAGTAGCTGGGACTACAGGCATGCGCCACCATGCCCAGCTAATTTTTTCTATATGTTTTAAGTTGTCCAGATAATTTCTTTCTATTGTTTTTAGTAGAGACGGGGTCTCGCTCTTGCTCAGGCTGGTCTCAAACTCCTGAGCTCAAACGATCCACCCACCTCGGCCTCCCAGAGTGCTAGGATTACAGGTGTGAGCCACAACAAATTTGCTTTTAAATGTCATTTATAAGTTGTTTCTATTGCAATTACACCTAGTCAACCAGTAAGAAAAGGAAAAGATTTCCTTAGAAAATATTTTATCCAATCCATAATTTCATAGACCTAGTGGCAATATCAGGCCTAAAACCCAGGACTAGCTAGGAAGATACAGCAAAAAATATATGATAATAAAACATACAGGAGTTCTGCTTCTAGTATAAGAGAATGAGCACCTGGCAAACTGGTCCTCTCATAAATAACGGCTGTAGACTCCAGAAAAAACTACTACTTGAGAGTTCTGGAGATTGATGAATGGTAGACACATTTGGGAAGGGAGTCAGAAATTGGCCTAAGGAACCAACACAGTGAATTTCCCCCTTTCTGTGGCTGCAAAGGTCAACAGAAAGCCAACTGTCTTTCAGGCCAGAAGAACCAGGGTAAAGACATCTAGCAATACAGTGCCAAAATGGAGGAAGCCAGACAATGGGCACCCTAAATTCTGTTTAAACTCAATTTAAGTCTCTGACTGAACCCTACACCACACATACATGAGACAAACAGAGCGCAGCTTGTGCCTAACAGTAAAAGAATCTAAACTAAAATCTGAGCCAATGTCCACTGCAGGCATGACAGTTTGAGCCTAACCAAGTTACTTACCTGCTAAAATAAAAACATCAACATTCTTTAGAGCAAAGTAACAAAATCCAGAGATTCTATCAAATTACATTCACAATATCCATGATACTATGCAATATTACCCAATATATGAAAAGTCAGGAAAATATGATTTATTCTTCAACATACGCCAACCCCAAGATGATCCAGATGTTAGAATTACCAGACAAACATTTTAAAGACACTCTTATAAATATGCTAAGTGATAAAAAGCAAAATATTCTCATAATGAATAAAAAGATATGAAATCAGCAGAGAATTAGAAAATATTAAAATGATCCAGGAAACTTCTGCTTCTGGGCAAGATGGAGTAGGAAAAAACCACTGCCCAACAAATTTTACCAGGCTACCATAACCCTAATACCAAAATCTGACAAAGTAATTTAAAACATTATATCCCAATATACCTAATAAACATAGGTATAAAAATCCTTAAATTATCACAAGATCAAATACAGTAAGATACAAAAAGAATTATATATTATAATCAATTCGGGTTTATTCCGGAAATGCAATGTTAAACATGTGAAACTAAATCAATGTAGTTCATCATATTATGAGAATAAAGAAGAAAATCAAATGATCATTTCAATAGATGTAGAAAAACCACTTGACAAACTTCAACATCCATTCACAATAAAAAAAACTCTCAGAAACTAGGAATAAGAGGGAACTTCCTAAAACCAATAAAGGGCATTGCTAACATTATATTTAATGGAGAAAGGATGAATTGTTTCTTCCTAAATCCAGGAACAAAGCAAAGATACTCATTCTTACCACTTTTTTCTACATTGTAGATGTCTGAAATAAGGCAGAAAAATTAAATAAAGGGCACAAAACTGTTCAAATTCGCAGATATTATTTACAAAGAAAATCAAAAAAATCTACAAAATAATTAGTATAACATACATAAAACAATACTGTAATATACAAGATGATTAAATTAAAATTAATTATAGTTGTGTGCACCAGGAACAAAAAAACGGGAAATAAAAATTCAAAAACAATTCCATTTGCAATAATGCCTTCCCTGCCCCAAATTCCCATAAAAAATTTAGGAATAACTCTAACAAAAAAATGTCCAAAATCTCTATAGTGAAAGCTATAAGACATTATAGAGAGATTTGAAGAAAAATCTAAATAAAAGAGATATATGCCACATCATGGATTGGAGGACTCAATATTGTTAAGATGGCAATTCTCCATAATTTTACCTACAAATCCTTATCAAAATTCCAGCAGGCTTTTTTAATTAACAGAAATGGACAAATTGATTCTAAAATTCACTTGGAAATACAAAGAACCTAGAAAAAACAGGAATTTTAAAAAAGAACAAACTTGGAGGACTTACTCTATCTGGTTTTAAGACAAGAAATCTACAATAATAACAGAGCTTGGTATTGGTGAAAGGTAGTTATACACATACAGATCAATGGAACAGAATAGAGAATCCAGAAACAGATGCACATGTATATGGTCAATTGATTTTAGGTAAATATGTCAAGGCAACTAAATGGGTAAAGGAAAGACTGTTCAATAAATGATGCTAAATCAACTGAATATCCATACAAGGGAAAAGAAAAACTTTACCCTTACCTTTACCTGGTAGGAAAAAATTAACTTGAAATGGACCATAGATCTAAATGTAAAGCCCAAAAGTATAAAACTGCTAGAACAAAACATAGGAGAAAATTCCTGCATCCTTGCGTTAGGCAAAGATTTCTTATAAAAAACACAAAAAGCTCTAAACATAAAATAAAATAAAATTTATTGGATTTCATCAAACTTAAAAGCTCTTTAGAAAACACCATCAAATACACAGAAAGGACCAGGCATGGTACCTCAGGCCTGTAATCCTAGTACTTTGGGAGGCCGAGGCGGGAGGATCGCTCAAGGTCAGGAGTTCTGAGACCAGCCTGAGCAAGAGTGAGACCCCATCTCTACTAAAAATAGAAAGAAATTAATTGGCCAACTAAAAATATATAGAAAAAATTAGCCAGGCATGGTGGCACATGCCTGGAGTCCCAGCTACTTGGGAGGCTGAGGCAGGAGAATCGTTTGAGCCCATGAGTTTGAGGTTGCTGTGAGCTAGGCTGATGCCACGGCACTCTAGCCCAAGCAACAGAGTGAGACTCTGACTCAAAAAAAATAAAATAAATAAAATAAAATAAATCTGAAACTACCTTACACATATATCAGGACTGAATAAATAAGTGAAACGAATTATAATGGGAGCCAAGTTTCCTACTCCAGAAAAAGATAATACAAATAGGCAAAGTGACCCTTCAGGGGTAAGGCTAGAATGAACCTTGTGGTATTAGAGTTGAAATCATTAGTACAAATTCATGTTTATTTTAATATATGTAGAGATAAACAGATACACGCGTATACATAGCTCTGTCCACTGAGAGGGCCTAGAAGCAGTTACAACCCAGTAACAACAATCACGTCCAATGCCCAGAACTTGTTTCTAAATACCATTATTCAATGAAAGCCAACCAACTGCTGATTTTAGGGCTGGGACAGGGAAAAACAAGATGAGCCTGGATCATATAGTGCCAAAGGGTAAAGAAGTACTTTAAAAACAAAAAAAAAAGCAATAGAGAGGCATATCAAAAGGACACAAGAGCCAACTTGAAAGATCTCTCAATGGCCAAAGCCACAAGTCAAGGAAGAAAATAAATAATATAGCACTGGATTATAATCCAAAGTACAAAACAAATATACGTAAGTCCGTTCTGGTAAATAAATGATTAAATAAATGGGGAGAGGGTCAAATCTTCCTCACAAAGAATTTCAAATAATGTATATAGATACTCACCCCTCCAGGAGGTATAACTTAATTCCCTTCCTTATGATTATAGGCTGGACTTAGTAACTTGCTTTCAAAAAGTGTAGAAAGGGAACTTTATAGCCAAGAAACCTGGGAGATACTACCTTAACCAAATGATCATGGTTAACATTAACATGATTAGTCATGTTGATTTAAAAAAGAAAAGACAGAGATCAGAGAAGACTAAGAAGACACATGACTAAATCCAACGTGGTACTCTGGACCGAACACTGAAAACAAAACAAAACAAAAAAAGGCCTTAGAACCCTGTCTAATCAAGAGGAAAACATCAGACAAATCCTAATCAAGGAATATTCTATAAAATACCTAACCTGTCAAGGTCCTCAAAACTGTTAAAGTCATGAAAACAAGAAAGGTTTGAGAAATTTTCACAACCAAGAACAGCCTAAGGAAGCATGACTATGAAATGTAGTATAGTTTCCTGGATGGGATTCTGGCATAGAAAAGGGACATTAGGTAAAAGCTAAGGAAATCTGAATAAAGCATGAACTTTGGTAAATGATAATTTAACAATATAGGTTCATGAATTGTAACAGATGTACCATACTAAGGTAAGATGTTAATAATAGGAGAAATTTGGTGTGGAGTATGTAAGGTAAGTCCCTCTACTATCTTTGTGATAATTCTATCAATCTAAAATGTTTCTAAAATAAAAAGTTTATTCATTCAAAAAATGACATTAGTGAAAACACTGGTAAAACCTAAATAAAGTCCATAGTTAATAGTAATATATCAAAGTTAACTTTTTGGTTTCAACCATGTACCACCATGTCAAACGTACCATGATTATATAAGATGTTAATATTAGGGAAAACTGGATGAAAGGTATATGGGAACTCTCTAAATTATCTTTGTAAGTTTCCTATAATTCTAAAATAAAGAGGTTATTTTTTAATGGGCAAAAATACTTGAACTGACATTTTTTAAAAGATACACATGTGATCAACAGGATATGAAAAGTGCTCATTATAAAAATATAACTGGGAACCAAAACAAGAAACACTACATAACCATTACAATGGCTAAAATTAAAAAGACTGACCTCTTAAATGAAATAGACAAATCTTTTGAAAGACACAAGTTACCAAAGCTCACTCAAGAAGTAGATAACTTGAATAACCCTGTAACTATTAAAGAAATTGAATTTCTAGTTCAAAATTTTCTCACTAAGAAAACTGCAGGCCAGACGTCTCCAATAGTAAATTCAACCAAACATTTAAGAAGTAATTCCAATTCTACATGTATTCTTCCAGAAAATAAAAAAAGGAGGAAACGCTTCCCCAAAGTGAGTTGAGACCAACATTATCCTGACAAAAAAACCTAAGGCAAAGAGATTACAAGAAAACAAAACTACAGACCAATATTCCTTATGAATATATATATGTGTATGTGTATGTGTGTGTGTGTATGTATGTATATATATATATCTCAATCCTTCAAAAATTTTAACAGGTTAAATCCAGTAATATGTATAAAAAAAATAATTCACCATGCCCAAGAGGGCATTCTCCGAGAATGCAAAGTTGGCTTAATATTCAAAAATCAACCAATGTATTTCACCATAATACTAGAAGAAAAGAGAAAAAGCATACAATTATCTCAACAGATACAGGAAAGGCATTTGGCAAACTCTAAAACATAAGTAAAAATTCAAGATGACAAAAGCAGAAATTTCATAAGAAATATAATTCAATGCCCCCCAAAAATGTTGGGCATTGATATTATATGAGAAGATGTCAAATCTTTGAAAGTCATTAAGCATAAACCAAATTTCTTGTAACAAAGTTAGTTACACATGGTCTTAGTAGGTAATCTGATTTCTTTCAACATCAAATACGCCTTCTCATTGTATTTTTACTTAGACTAAAAATAAAATTAATTCTTATATATTTAAAATGCTTGGGGGCCGGGCGCGGTGGCTCATGGCCAGGCGGTGGCTCACGCCTGTAATCCTAGCTCTCTGGGAGGCCGAGGCGGGCGGATCGCTCAAGCTCAGGAGTTCGAAACCAGCCTGAGCAAGAGCGAGACCCCGTCTCTACTATAAATAGAAAGCAATTAATTGGCCAACTAAAAATATATAGAAAAAATTAGCCAGGCATGGTGGCGCATGCCCGTAGTCCCAGCTACTCGGGAGGCTGAGGCAGGAGGATTGCTCGAGCCCAGGAGTTTGAGGTTGCTGTGAGCGAGGCTGACGCCACGGCACTCACTCTAGCCCGGGCAACAGAGTGAGACTCTGTCTCAAAAAAAAAATAAAAATAAAAATAAAAAAAATAAATAAATAAAATGCTTGGGTTGGAGTATGATGGCTTTGAGCTACTCTGAAAAGGCAATGATGAAAAAAAGATAATAGTAAATGTTTCTAATGTGCAACAGGTAAATCTTAAGGTGACTAACACATATATGGCATTATTCCTGAAAGGGAACAAGTAAACCAAATTCTCTATTTCTATTTGTGAAATGATTATGGGAAAATTGCTTCCCTTTTTCAAGCTTCATATTCTTCTTTTATTACAAGAGGACATTATGTGGCCAGGCACAGTGGCTCATGCCTATAATCCTAATACTCTGGGAGGCCTAGGTGGGAGGATCACTTGAAGTCAGGAGTTTGAGACCAGTCTGAGCAAGAACAAGACCTATCTTTACAAAAAAATTTAAAAACTAGCTGGGCACAGTGGCACACTCCTGTAGTCCCAGCAAGTAGGGAGGCTGAGGCAGGAGGATCACTTGAGCCCAGTGAGTTTGAGGCTGCAGTGAGCTATCATGACGCCACTGCATTCTAGGCAGGTCTAGCCAGGGCAACCAAATGAGACACTGTTGAAAAAAAAACAGAGTTATGCTAGATTCATTCTTAAATTCAACAAATATTTATTGAACACCTACTATGTGTCAAACACTTTTCTAGATGTTGGGGATACAGCAATGAAAAAAAAAAAGGCAAAAATCCCTCCCATTATAGTTTCAAAAATCTCTTCCGTTATAGAGTTTGGAGAGACAGAAAAATATGTAAAATATATATCATAAATGGCAATAAATACTATGGAGAAAAATAAAGCTGGAAAGGGGACAGAATGTACTGAGAGGATGGGTGTAGTTTTAAATGGGATTATTAGAGAACTAGATGATTTCTAGGTTCACGTTCAGTTCAAAAATCCAATGATATTCTACCATGTAGACTAGGCAGAATAAAAACACACAATGAACCTCTGAACTTGACCTCTTTAAACTCATACATTCTATCACCTTGTTCTGTGTGTCACCACTTATATTTTTAAAAAACAGGAATAAAAATATACCTTTCCATACTGAAATAAAGCATATGTTGTCATTTAATGAAACAAGTAATCTCCCAGTCTTGCTTTGGGAGAAGAAAATAAAAAAAATAAATAAAACCTAGCAATTTCTCGCCAGACAAAGGTTCTAAAAATTTAGCAGTTTTGAACACCACAGAAAGGATTAAAATTAGCTATTTTTTCTCCCTCTGCAATATATTTATGGTCTGGAATTTGGTCCTTTATTGCAACTGAATTACAACAAAAACTTGGTTTAACAGTGTCTCTAAAATGGAAGATTTTTTTATAGACAAGGAAAGTAATACAAATAATAAGAATTACTACTATAACTATTATGGCTACCATATTTTGTATGCCTGCTATGTGCCAGGTGTAGCACAAGCTATTTTATATATTAGGTTGAACTATATGAAATTGTCATTTATAGGTCAAGATCAGTTTGAGCTAATATATTAATTTCAAACTCCACAAGAGAGAAGTCTATGTAGGTTAAGTGAATTGCTACTTTTCTATAGTACTGCTATTATATTAATATTATTGTCTTGGGCAAATCTTCAAGGTAACAAGGAGCTTTTATTTGGGGATATAAAGGCCCTCTGCCAAGCTGACAGTGGTATAAATGACAACAGGAAGATGCTGCTTATCTGTGATAATGAGTCTATGCAAACAAATACTTACAAAATTTTATCTAGAACTTAACGTCTTGGATTTCAAGTATCATAATCCATAGCACAAATTTCATCCCAAGCTATTCATAGCCATGTGGCTTTATTTTATGAAAAGTTCAATTTATTAGCCATACCCACTATTCTGTTTACAAAAACACAATCTTCATTCCAAAACAGATATTTTTTTCTTCCACTAGGAAAAGTATAAAGCACCCCAAAATTACACTAATATCTCAAATCTGTCCTTTTTGGTTGAGATTCCTATTTGTTTGGAAATGCCTCCTTACAAGAATATTTCCCAAAAGAGAACACTGTCCACAAACCAGCCTATTATGCTCCATCCAAATAATTATTACATTCATCTTTTAAAAGTAGATTAGGCCATACAGTTCATTATTTTTTCTCCTGGCAGCTATTTTTCATTCACTATACAGTTCATGTTTAGAGTTCACATTTATAATACATTAATAAAATAGCCTGTTAATTATCTTCTAAGTAATTATATATAATCTAAAGTTTCATCTAGCAGAATAGGCAGGCACTTTGTATGTAACATTATTAGCAGATGGGAAAGTTTATTTCCAACATTTAAATGGCAACAGAAGTCTCAGTGAAACATTAAGAAAATAATATAATAACTACCTAAAGTTTTCTGGAAAAAAGAAAATTAGTACTAGAAGAATATGATACTCCCCTTCAGAAAACAAGAAGAGTAACAGGCAAATACACAAAAACCTACCAGCTCATTGCTTGTAGATGTGAGTCTTAATTTTTCTTCAATTTCCTTTCCAATTTTCTGAACAGTTACCTGAGTCTGTTTAATTGCACACTGGGCTCTATGAAGCCTAGAAATATAAGTTATAAAAAAATATAAGTGAGTTAACTGTAAACACAGAGCCACAGATATAAATGACAAACCTTCCAGGACAAACAGAATAATGAATTCAACTGATTGTTTCTCAATTCTCTAGCATATTTACAATGAAATAATGGGGATTACAATAAATCTTAAAACAATAAAGCTCTAAAACACCCTTTCCATTTCTACCTCTTTGCTTCGGATGTATTGAGAGCTAGGATGAAGAACTCACAGGAGTCTGGAAGAGCCATTAGAAAAAAATATGGCCAAATCCTATCATTTTACAGATGTGGAAACTGAGACCCAGAGAATTAAGTGGATGGCTAAAGTCACCGAGAGAGTATCGTACTATTGAGGCTATTACTACTTGATATCCATAAATAAAAAAAGAATTCACAATAGTCTCAGTTAAAAAGGTTAAATCAAAGCAGCCAGCACTCTGAAAAAGATGAGAAAAAACCAAAAGACAATAGAAAGACAAAGTAATAGGATGATTTAAATATCGGACCAGGGTCTAACATTAATAGCAACCACACTCTCAGTAAGGTCTCTTTCAAGGAACACTGAAAAAACTAAGAGCTATTTTTCTTCTTTGCTTTAGTTATGGCTTTGTGGGATTTTTCTTTTTGGTCTCTGTCTTTAAATCTAGCTCATATATTTCTTATACATTTCATAACAAAAAATGGTCAAACTGTCTTCATTTGCAGACGACATGATTGTCGTGTGGAAAAGCATTAGGAATCTACAAAATAACTATTAGAATTAATAAGTAAATTTAGCAAGGTCATAGGACATAAGGTCAAAAAACAAAAAAAATCAATTATATTTCTGTATGCAGGCATATCTCATTTTATTGCACTTTGCTTTATCGTGCTTCTCAGATATCATGTTTCTTTGCATAAACTGAAAGTATGTAGCAACTCTGCACTGAGCAAATCTACCAGCGCCATTTTTCTAACAGCATGTGCTCACTTCTTGTCTCAGTGTCACACTTTGGTAATGCAGTATTTCAAATTTTTTTCATTATTATACCTGTTTTGGTGATCTGTGATCAGTGATCTTTGATGTTACTATTGTAATTGTTTTGGGGTACCACAAACCATACCCATATAAAACGGTTAACTTAATTGATGAATGTTGCATATGTTCTGACTGTGCCTCTCACTGGCCGTTTCTCCATCTCTTTCTTGTTGGGTCTTCATATTTCCTGAGACACAACATTATTGAAATTAGGCCAATTAATAACCCTAAAATGGCATCTCACTGTTCAAGTGAAAGGAAGAGTCCTATGTCTCTCACTTTGAACCAAAAGCTAGAAATGATTAAGCTTAGTAAGAAATTCACGTTGAAAGCCAGATAAGCCGACAAATGCCAGTGCCAGTCAGACAAATTGTGAATGCAAAGGAAAAGTTCTTGAAGGAAAGTGGGACTACAGTGAACAAATGAATTATAAGTGAAACAGTCTTATTGCTGATATGCTGAGAAAGTTTTAGTGGTCTGAATAGAAGATCAAAGCAACCACAACATTCCCTTATACCAAAACCTAATCCAGAGCAAGGCTCTCTTTCAATTATATGAAGGTGATGAAGCTGTAGAAGAAAAGTTGGAAGATAGCAGAGGGTGGTTCATGAGGTTTAAGGAAAGAAGCCATCTCCAGAACATAAAGATGCAAGGTGAAGCAGCAAACGCTGATGTAGAAGCTGGAGCAAGTTATTCAGAAGATCTAGCTAAGATCATTCATGAAGGTGGCTACACCAGCAAAAATACTATGACTTGCTGAAGGCTCATTAGTAGTTTTGTTAGTAATAAAGTATTTTTATTAAGGTATATACATTGTTTTAGACATGATGCTATTGCATACTTAACAGACTACAGCATAAAATAAATATAACTTTTATATTCACTAGGAAATAAGAAAATTCATGTAACTTGTTTTATTTCAATATGTACTTTATTACAGTAGCCTGGAACCAAATCTGCAATATCTTCAAGGTTTTCCTGTATTAGCCACAAACAATTGGGATGTGAAATTTTAAAATAATACTTTTATAATAGCATGAAAAAACATAAAAGACAGGAATAAAATGAACAAAAGATGTGCAAGACCCAACCCTGAAATTACAAAACACTGGTAAGATAAAGTAAAGAAGAACTAAATAAATGGAAAAATACACCATGTTCAAGGACTGGAAGATTTGGCATTAAGATGTCAGTTTTCCCCAAGTGGGTAAACAGTTTCACAGTCCCAGTCAAAATCCCAACAGGCTTTATTTTATTACAGAAATTAAGAAGCTGATACTATAATTTATATTCAACATAAAGAATCTAGAAGTCACAACCCGTTCTTGAAATTTGCCATATTTCAAGACTTTCTATAAAATTATTAATACATAATCAAGACAAGATGGTATGGCCATAAGGATCAGAATATAGATCAATGGAACAGAATAAAGAGCATAGAAATAGAACTACACATATAGGGCAAATTGATTTTTGACAAGGAAATCAAGGCAAATCAGTGGAGAAAACAAAGTTTTTAAAGCCAGGGTAATAGACCACTGAACAAACATAGAAATAACTGAAACTCACTCCCTACATCATAGCACACAGGACAAATGAATTTAAGGAAGATCACAGTAAACATAAAATATAAAATCATAACACTTCTAGCAGAAAAAATTAAGAGTATCTCTTGCAACCTTGGGGTAAAAAAAGATTTACTAGAGAAGACATAAAAAGAATCATAAAATTAAAAGTGAATAAATTAAACTTCACCAAAGTTAGAAATGTCTGTTCATTTAAAGAGGACATTAAGATTCTAAGCTGTAACCCAGGACCTAGAAAAAATTTAAAAAGTAAAAATAAACAATAAATTTTTTTAAAAAAAAGATACCAGTAAGAAAATGAAAAGGCAGGCTGGGTGTGGTGGTTCACTTGAGCTCAGGAGTTCAAGACCAGCCTGAGTAAGAGCGAGACACCATCTCTACTTAAAATAGAAAAACTAGCCGGGCACAGTGGCACAGGCCTATAGTCCGAGCTACAGTACTCAGGAGGCTGAGGTAGAAGGATCACTTCAGCCCAGGAGTTTGAGGTTGCAGTGAGCTATGACAAGGCTACTGCACTGTACCCTGGGTGACAGAGACTCTGTTTCAGCAAAAGGGGGGTGGGGTGAAAAGGGAAAAAAAGAAAAGAAAGAAAGAAAAAGAGAGAGGGAAGGAAAGGAGGGAAGGCGAAGGGGAAGTGGAAGGGAAAGTCTGTCCTTGGAAAAAAATAAAAGGGAGGGAGGGAGGGAGGGAAGGAAGGAAGGAAGGAAGGAAGGAAGGAAGGAAGGAAGGAAGGCAGGCAAACAAGGAAAGAAAAGAAAAGAAAAGAAAAAGAAAAAGAAAAAGAAAAAGAAAAAGAAAAAGAAAAAGAAAAAGGAAAAAGAAGGAAAAGCAGTCCACCAATGGGGAGAAAATATTTGCAAAACATCTATCAAACAAAGGACTATGTCTGTAATATATTAATATAAAGAACACTAATAAATCAGTAACAGAAAGACAACCCAGTTATTAACAAAAATGGACAAAAGAGTGAAATAAACACTTCACAAAAGAAGATATAAGAATGGCCAAAAAGCACAGGAAAATGTGCTCAACATCATAGTCATCAGAGAAATGCAAATTGAACTCATAATGAGATACTATTTCACACCATTATAATAGCTAAAATTAAAATGACAACACCAAATGCTGACAAGGATATGGAGCAACTGCAATTTGCATGCATTGCTGGTAAAAGTGTAAAATAATAGCACCATGTTGAGAAATTTTTTCTTACAAAGTTAAACATACATCTAACCTATGGCCCAGCAATTCTATTGCTAGGTATTTACCCAAGAAAAATAAAACTATATGTCCACAAGAAGATTTGTATAAGAATGTTCATAGAAAACTACCAAACAGGAGAATTAATAAACAAATTGAAGTATACTCATACAATGAAAGTCCACTCAGCAATAAAAAGGAACACACCACTGATAGGTACACCAATATGGAGGGATCTCAAAAATAGTATGTTGAGTGAAAAAAGCCAGAAACAAAAAAGTACGGACTGTAAGATTCCTTTTATACCAAGTTCAAGAACAGATATAACCAATCTGTGGTGACAAATCAAAAGAGTGGCTAGTTGCCTACATGGGGTGGAAATAACTGACAGGGAGCAGGGAGAACAAAGGAACTATCTTAGGTGATGGAAATGTTCTATGTCTTGATTGGGGTGAGGAGTACACCAAAACTCACAGAATTTACACTTAAGATCTGCACATTTCACTGTATGTAGACTTTACCTCTGTTTTTAAAAATTGAGGTAAAAATTGGTCATTAATTAAAATTTGGTCATGATTTTAAAATTGGTCATCAATCCTAACCTGAAAGTCATCATACATATGGGAGGTTCATTTTATTAAGGATTTGGTGGCATCAATACCTCTACCAACATTATTATTATTATGACACTATACTCTAAAAATATTCATGAGATATTCTGCACTTTTGGAAATTGCCTGATAGTTACTGAGGATTTCTTAGGTCATCTAAAAGGGACTACTTTGCACATGAGATCAGTAATTTAACAAATCTCTCAAGGCTCCTAAGGAATCTACTAGAGGAGATTATACTCCATCCTATTGCCTCTGGCTCTGGGTGTGTTTGTATGTTACACAGTAATACTCTCTTACAAATGCAGCTCTAAAGCAGTTTAAAGCATGGTAAGGCCACTTGTGATACGGGCCCTGCCTACATCTCCAGCCTCATTTCCTGATATTTTTTACCTTGTACCCTCAATTCCAGCAATATTGAACAACTGGCAGGTCTCCAAACATACCATGCCATTTCTTCCTTTTGTACCTTTTTAAGAGCTATTTTATCTGCCTACAAGTTCTCCCTGTCCCTTAACAGGTAAGTAAACTCCTAATCCATTAAGAGGCAGCTCAAACATAACCTCTTCTTCAAAGGCCTTCCCTGACAATTCTAGACAGGTAGAAGCATTCCTTTCCCTGGAAATCATCACATATATGACACCACCACATCATGTATATGACACCACCACAAATATTATAGAATTACATTTTATAGCAACTGTTTATTTCCTTGCCTATTTCTTCACTAGATCTTTGTTAGAAAAAAAAAGAAAATCTCATTTTTTCATATATATTCCAAATGCTTACAAAGAAAGGTGGCACAAAGGAAGCACTGAAAATATGTTTGCTGGCTGAATGTCTAATGTCTGAACATAAAAGCACAGGTCCAAGATTTGATATTTGTGATTGATATCAGTGGGACATTAATTGAAAGATCAATGTGATAGTTTTCTATACTTGTAACTTCAAAATAGTATATCAAAACAAAAATCACATAAATGAAAGACCACTCATTCAGGAAGGGAAACAAGCAATTTTTACTAAAAATGTTACCAGAATTCTAAAAATGATAGGTATTATCAACCCAGAGAAGAAATCGACAAAATAGCCTGTTACTTTAAAAGGAGGAAAGTGCTGCCTCAAAACTTCACTGGTACTATGCAAACAACCTTGTCAAATGGTAAAGACTTTAAAAATAAAAATGATTCATGACCATAATTAATGTATGACTTCAACTATTTGGCTCTCACTGCCCCAGACGCTTTCTGATCTTACCTTAGGGGCTTAAAACACACAGACAGAGTCACATTTCCTCCAATCTTCAGTGTTATCCAAACAGACTTTCAGAGCCCCTGCTACATCAAGACAGAGCTAATAACATCCCCCTTTCAAATCCAACAGGAGAATAAAAGTTTGAAGTGTTTAGGCTATTAAAAATAACACGGGACATCTTGATTCCCCAGGGGGTGAGGAGGTGAAGGACTACCAAGAAAAGAAACAACTGCTTTACCTCCAAACTAGCTGGCCAGTTCAGAAGAATGTTTCTTGATTTTGCAAACTATGAAAAGAATCTACAAAGAAAGAAATATACATCATGTAGTCGTTTGGATGAATGGTCAACACCAAAACTAACACTCTCAAACTGAAATAAAACTCATCATCACTGGTATTAGGGAACGGAGATCAAGTAGCTATCTGATAGGTATTCTAGTGATAGGAAATAGATGCACCTCTATTACTTAATATGATTTCAGAGAATAATAAATTGAAACTGGGCTACAAAAAATGCTTTGAGGTTATATATTTCTGTGAATGTAAAGATACATTGAATAAAAAGTATTACTTCAAATAAATATTAATAAAAAAATTGATATCATACCAATCAGATACTAACAATAAGTAAAGGAAAAGACAGAAGATAATTTTGTCTAGTTAATATTAATCACATTACATCAGAAATGCTATGTTCAAGGTTAAGACAGAGAATGACAAATTGGAACACCCAGAAAGGCAGTGGAAGGAATACAGTTCCCTATGGCTTGCAGGGAGATACAAAAAGAAGAAAATACAGGAAAGATAGAAGTCTATTGAGACACCTAGATACATTATCATTAATGGCTTTGTTTTCCAAATGAAGAAGCTTAGATTTTTATTCTGAAGGCATTAAGAAACTATTAAAAACTTTTAAGCTGAGAAAGATTTAATTACACTTGCCTTTTAGAAAGATCTTCCTTCTTGTAAAAAGCCAAATGAAACAGAGAAAAAAGACTGCAAACAGGAAAGCTAATGTGAGGTTATTTCAACAGTCCAAGCAACAAATGGTATTATCTTAAACTAAAATAGTGATGGGAAAGATGGTGTAGATGTGAAAAGTGAGAGAGAGGAAAGATAAAGAATGAAGCCAGAAAACAAATTACTAACATCAGGATGAAAGATAAGACATGACTACAGACCCTATAGACATTTAAAGGGAATTAAGGGGAAATTACCAGCAACACTATGCCAATAAATTCAACTTAAGTGAAATAGTAAAGCTGCTTAAAAACCACAAGTTTCTAAAGCAAACAAGATAAACAGAAAATCTGAATCATCATTACCTATTAAAGAAATTAAATTTATAATTAACCTTCTCACATAGAAAACTCTAGGCTCAGACAGCTTCACTGGTGAAATACCAGTCATATCAAAACTCTTTCCAAGAAGAAGAGGGAATGCTTTTCAATTTGTTTTATGAGGCCAGTAAAACCCAGACACCAAAGTATGACAAGAACACTACAAGAAAAAAAAAATTACAGACCAATATGACAGATGAGCATAAATGCAAAAATTAACAAAATGATAACAAATCAACTCTAGTAATATATGAAAAGGATAATACTTCTTGATCAAGTGGGTTTATCTGAGCAGCACAAGGTTGGTATAATTTTTGAAAATCAATAGATGACAGAATGAAGGAGAAAAATCATATGATTAACTTAAAAGATGCAAAA
>VBSM01001265.1:39439736-39457015 GCA_008086735.1 Cheirogaleus medius | reverse complement strand
AAAAGACCTTTCTTTGCTCTCTTGCTGAGACAGTGGGTCAGGCCATCCTCTGTGGCATATGTATCTCGCTCTGTAAACCTATATCTTGCTCTTGCTCTATAATCCTATCTTTCTATCCTCAATAAACCTCATTTTCTTGCTTCTTACTTTGGTGCCTCTAGTCATTCTCCGGCCATGAGAGCACTACGAACAGCCATTTCAGTCTGGGACTCAATATTAGTATTTTAAGAAAGCAACAACTCTCCTATTTCTGGAAGGTGAGATTATGTGACTGCAAGGTGAGTCCTCCCAAAAGCAGCCAGGGAGACTGAGTGCAGGGTGTAGGAAGTGTACTGTGGAAAGAAAGGAAAGGGTGCAAGATTGAGCTGAGGGAGAAGTCAAGTGACAAAGTGGGCTGCGTGATAACCTCTGCAGACTCCACGGAGAAATATGGAACTAAAAACATTGTCATCATTTCGCAGAGAGTCGAAATGACCTGGCCTCCATGGTCAGTCACTGGTTGTGGATCTCCTTGGGAAGGGTGCGACCTTAGACAAGGAGACTCGTTGCAGCTGAGTCTGAGCCTGAAGGACCTGACAGCTGACAACAGCTGGGGCAAAAAGCCCTTCCTTGAAGGGGGCTACAGAAGGAGTCTGACAGTGTCCACCGCATATGTTAATGTCACAGGTCTGCATACCAGGTTCTGGTCTATGACATAGGCGACCCGGAAAACATGAGTGTCTTCCATGAGGCTCACTGACAGCTTTTTGAGAAACATGTTTACCAGAGTATGAATCAGTGTTATTATTTTTCTTAAATTTTTGTTATACACATACACAAACATAGTTCACAAATCTGATGAGCTTTCTTCTACAATTGCAGCCAAAGAAACATTAGTTTATTAACAAGGTTACTGGTACTCTTAGCTTACGTCCTGCGGTGTATGCTCTGATAATACAGAAGTATTGAAATTGTACTGAAGGTTTGGATAATTTTTCTTACTATCAGTCAATTTATATTTTGAAAGTATTAATATAACAATTTAAAATTATAACGACAATTGGGAACCCTGGATCAGTGGACAAAAATAAGATGTTTGAAGCCAGTGTAAATATTCATGGCAATGAGGAAAGTTTAGAGCAACCTGACCCATTGTACCGGCACTGGCAAAGAAATCAGAGTGCCACAACAAACACAGCTACAAAAATGCACAGAGAAGGCCGGGCGCGGTGGCTCACGCCTGTAATCCTAGCACTCTGGGAGGCCGAGGCGGGTGGATAGCTCAAGGTCAGGAGTTCAAAACCAGCCTGACCAAGAGCAAGACCCCGTCTCTAAAAAAAAAAAAAAAATGCACAGAGAAACCAAATTCAAAGAGATATGGGGAAAGATATAACACTTAGTTGTTTATTTAAAATAGGAAGCTTTTGATTGAGGAGCTGCAAATGAATTTAAAATGTAGTGTCTCTTGTAGCTTTTCCTTTTGCAATGATATTAAAAAAACTGTCCATGTTTTAAAGGAAAAATCACAAGAAATCTTGTTAAATAGAGGCATAATAGCTAGAAACAATGCCATGAAAAGTGTAGTCTTGCTTGATAGTATCTTCAAGGTTAGATAAACTAGAGGCCTCTGCCTCATTGCTCTGAAACTTTTGAATGTAGACTACATCTTAGAAAAAATAAGGCCGGGAGCAGTGGCTCACGCCTGTAATCCTAGCACTCTGGAAGGCAGAGGCGGGCGGATCATTTGAGCTCAGAAGTTCAAGACCAGCCTGAGCAAGAGCGAGACCCCATCTCTACTAAAAAAAAAAAAAATAGAAAGAAAATAGCTAGACGACTAAAAAAAATAAAAACTCTCAACAAGGAGAAAGGGAGCTTCCTCAATCTGAAAAAGGGTTTATACTAAAAATCTACAGCTAATATACTTAAGACCAGGACTAAGACAAAGATGTCCACCTTCATATTTCTATTCAACACTTTGCTTTAGGTCCATACCATTAAAATAAAGAAATAAAAGTCAAAGGTATAGGAAAGGAAGCAGCAAAAATGTCTACTCACAGATGATATGATTGTGTATGTAGAAAAATCCAAAGAAATCTATTAATACAATTCAGCTACTAGAACTAATAAATTTAACAAATCATAAGATTCCAGATTAACATATAAAAATCAATTGGTGTTTCTATATATTATCAACAAATAACTAAGAAAAAATCTAATAAAGATGTGATTCTGCTGTACACTGGGAATCATAAAACATCGAGAGATATTGAAGAACACCTAAATAAATGGAGACATATACCATTTTAAGGATTGAAGAACTCAATATTGTTAAGAGGTCAAGTCTCCCTAAACTGATCTATAAAGTCAAAGCAATCTCAATTAAAACTTCAACAATTTTTTTTGTAAAACTTGGCCAGCTGATTCTAAAATTGACACAAAAATACAAAAGACCTAGAATGGCTAAGAAAATATTAAAGAAGAACAAAGTTGCAGGGCTTCCACTACCAGGTTTTACAACTTCTCATAAAGCTATAGTAAGGCAGTAGTAGTTATATGAGACTAAACAAATAGATTAATGAAATATAATTCAGATTATAGAAATAGACCCCTTCATTATATAGGCAATTTATTTATTTTTCATTAGTAAAAGAAAAGCTTTGTCAACAAATGGCCCTGGAATAACTGAATACCCATATAGAAATAAAAAAAAAACAAATCTTAACCTCTATCTCACCACATATGTAAAAATTAATCTGAGATGGATTAGAGACCCAAATGTAAAAGCTAAGACTATAAAGCTTCTAGAATAACTAGTAAAATATATTCATGACCTTGGATTAGGCAAAGATTAAATGATTCCTTAAATAGGATTCATCAAAAAGCATTACTGGGAAAATGAAAAAAATCAAGGCATGACCGGGGAAAAAACATTTTATATAAAATATATATTATATATATATAAAGAGAGATCTATATCTATAGGTATACCTATATATCTGACAAAGGACTTATAGTCAGAATACACAAAGAACTCCTACATATCAACAATAAAAATAAACAACCCAATAAATAATAAATAAATAATGGGCAAAATATCTGAACAAACACTTCACAAAAGAAGATAAAAGAATGGCAGATAAGCAAATGAAATGGTATTCAATCTTTAGTCATTATAGAATTAAAAATCAAAATAATATACCACCACAAGCCTATTATAATGAATAGAATTTTAAAAACTGACAATACCAAATGTTAGCAAAAAGTACAGCAATTAGAACTTTCAAACACTGTTGGTGGAACCACAAAAATGTATAACTACTTTGAAAAACTGTGTGGCAGTATCTAATAAGTTAAATGTACACCTCTTGTATGAGCCAGCAGCACCACTCTTAGACATAATAAAAGAAATGAAAGCATGCGACCATAAAAGAGTTTATATATAAGGTGTTCTTATCAGTTTTATTTATAATAGCCAAAAAGGGGAAACAACCCAAATGTCCATCAACAGAATAATGAATAAGCAAATCATAGTATATTCATAAAAGGAAATACCACTCAGCAATAAAAAAAGAATAAACTACTGATCTATACAACAACATGGATAAGTTTCAAAAACTGTATGTTAAACAAAAGAAGCCAGAAGCCAAAAGAGTACACTGTATGACTCCATGTATAAGAAGTTCAAGAACAGGAAAAGGTAATAAATGATGAGGTAGTAAGAAATGTGTTTGACTCAGCCAGGAATGGGAATGAGGGTGTCAGAATGACTGGCAAAGGGGAATGAGAGAATTTTCTGGATGATGAAAATATCTTATACCTTGTTTAATTGATAACATGAGTACGAGTATGTTTGTCAAAACTCATCAAACTGTACACTTAAGTTCTCTGCATTTTATTGTATACAAATTACACTGCAAAATAAAAAAAAGGGAATGATTGCTGGTATATGGCTTGGGGAATCAGGAAACAGGGTGATGTCATTTATTGAGATGGGGAACACAAGAGGAACAGTTTGAGAAGAAAGTTCTATTTTCAGTTTGAGATGCCTGTGCAACATCCAAGAGGATGTGTTGAATATGAGTTGAATATAAGGATCTGTTGCTCAGGAGACAGATCTTGGCCAGAGCTAAAAATGTGGCAATCATTAGCACACAGATGGTTATTAATGCTATGAAAGTGAATGAGATCACCCTGGAAGACTGTGAGAATGAGAGAGAACAGAGCCTAGAACAAAATCCAGAAGAACATCAATATTTAAGGAATTAGAAAAAAAGAAATAAAAACCTGCAAAAAAAAAAATGTGAACCAGAATATCCAGAAGTAGAAAGACAGCTGGGAGGCCTGTTGTTACAGCAGTTAAAGGAATAGACTGTCTCAAGGAAGGAATGACTACTATCACAAATATAAAGTAACCTAAGGCCTAGACAGTATCTATATATATAGGAACAAGGACTTGATTAAAAGCCATTTCAAATCTGTTCACCTCTCTCCAAATCCACTGCCGCCACCACCACCTTTCACATAGCCAATGGGCTCCTAACTGGTTTCTTAGCTCTAATTCTTGCTCTTCTCAATTCCATTCTCTACTTAGTACCAAAGTACCCCTATTCTTCATTTGTTCGGTTACTAATTATAGCTTATCTGCCCCAAGAGCCTCCAGAATGGCTGCCTTGTAAATCCATAGTCTGCTTTCACTTATACCACTATGTGCGTTACAACATGTCAACAATCTTCCTGGTGGAAAAAGGAAAACAGGCATAAAGACTTTGCCCCAACCAGCAACACAGTCCAATACTCCACATTTTTCTTCTCATAGACTAAGAAATTTTAAAAAGTTCTCATTTATGTTGTAATTACAGAGGCTCTGACACATATCCCTTAGAGACGACTAGAAGTATCACAATTCACAAACTTACAATTTAAAAGTTGAGCGCAGCTATACCTACCACTTTATCTTTCTTCATTTCTGATAGACACTAAATGTGTTAGGCACTCTAGGCCCTCTAACAGCTAGTGTTTGATTGCCTACAACTACGTAGGCAATTCTATTGCACGCTTTCATTATGTGACGTGTCTAAAGGTAGTTAATACACAAGTACTTCTAGTTTTGTTGATAACACCTTCCATCAATGATAAAAGGATTTTTCTGGTAACTAGAAACTCTGGGATCTATAATTTTTCCACACTAAATACAATATTTTAAAGAATTCTATTCAAATAAATCCATCTACTCAAATAAATTCCATCAAATAAATCCACTCCATGATAGTCATGAATCACCACAGTGCTCCAGAACTGTTCATTGGTGGCACTATCACATAATACTAGGGCCTGCCTTTTCCCTCACTCTTCCCTCCCATATTTAATCAACTAAACCTGTTGACTCTTCTTTCCCAATGCTCTTATGTACATCATTTCCTTTTCATTATTCCCACTATAAGCCCCCTGGTTCAGCACTAATAAAAGACCGTCCTCTTTCTAATTTCTGCCCTCTTCAATCCATTTGCAATACTGCCATCAGAATACTCCCCTGAAACACATATTTCAAGAGTGTCCTTCAGAAAATCAAAACACTGAAATGGGGCTATGAATACTTTTCAAGTCTTCATGTATCAATAATTAGGATGACTACAGGTAAATTAGAATTCTATATACAAAAAAAAAAACCATGTACTAGAACTAAATGATCGCAAATTCTAAAATTCTATCAATAGATATTATTCTTTGCTTGAAAACATTCCATGGCTATTTAAATACAGACTAAAACTCTATCATTTTAGCCTGGCAATTCAAAGTCCAATAAAATCTAGCTAGGAATAATATTATAATATTAATATTTATTAAAACCCTGAGGCCTAATACAGTGTCTGGCACATAATATATATTTATTTAATAAATCATCATTGAATGAATAAACATTTATTTAGTGCTTGCTATGTGCCAGGCACTGGAGCTAAAAACTTGAAATGCATTATTTCATTTAATCCTCACACCAATCCATAGATTTTTGTACATCATCATTCCCATTCTACATGTGAGAAAACTGAAGCTACTAAGTGGCAGAATCAGGATTCAAACCCATGCCTGTCTAACTCCAAAGCCCATAGTCTTCACTGCTACCCTATTTTGCACCCATAAACCCATCATTCCCAAGCTAATGTTACCACCATCTCTCCAACAACCTCAGCATCAGTAACACATTACATGTAAAATAACTTTTAGTTTCCAAATGCTTTATTCACAAATGCACTCTTTAGGTTAAACTTTCCAAATATACGTGTCCCACTCCAGTGCTCCTCGCCTCGTACCAGGCTGCTGTGTGCTTTTCCCTCCCATTATTCTACTATTCTACTCACAGTACGCTACATATCTCAACTAAATCAGCTGCTGCTTTCTATCCTACAACCTTCGTGGTAGGCAAAATTCTAAAGTGTTCCCCCAAGATTCCCACCCCCTGGTGTATATTCCCTACATAATCCCCTCCCCTCGGGTATTATCTCAGGATTTTGTGAACATGATAGTATATTACTTCCAGAAATGTGGTTTTATAAGATGAAGAGATTTAGGTGACATAATTAAGGCCTCAAACCAGTTGACTTTGAATTAAACAAAATTAAAATTAATGCTGGGTGCTATGGACTGAAGTGTGTCTCCTCCCCCAAAATTCATATGTTGAAGTGCCCTAACCCCTAATGTTATTGTATTTGAAAACAGAACATTTAGGAGGTAACTAAAGTTAAACAAGGTCATAAGAGTGAGGCCCTAATCCTATAGGACTGGTGGCCTCATAAGAATAAGAAAAAAGACAGATCTCTCTCCACATGCATGCACCAAGAAAGGCTATGTGAGGTCACAAAGAGAAGGCAGCCATCTGCAAGCAAGGGAGAGAGCCCTCGCCAGAAACTGAACCATGCTGGCTCCTTGATCTCAACTTCTGGCCTTCAGATCTGTGAGAAAATAAATTTCTGTTGTTAAAGCAGCCCAGTCTATGGTATTTTATTATGGCAGCCCAAGCTGACTAATACACTGGGTAGGTCTGATGTAATCAGGTAAGCCCTTAAAAAGACTAGCCCTCCTGAAAGAAGAGATTTGAAGCATGAGAGGGCCTATGGAGTAGTCCGCATGGCAAGGAACTGCAGGCAGTCTCTATGGAGCCAACAGAGGTCCCCAGACGACAACCAGCAAGAAGAGAACAGGGGCCTTACTTAGTCCAACAAACCACAAGGAAGTGAACTCTGCCAACAACCATGTGAGGCTGAATAAGGACCTGAGCCCCAGAAAGGAACAACAGCACAGCTGACACTATGATTTCAGCCATGTGAGAACATGAGCAGAAAATTCAAGTCATCTGTACCCAAATTTCTGACCTAAAGAAACCACGAGATAATAAATGGGTATTGTTTTAAGCCACTAAATTTTTGATAATTTATTATGCAGTTCTTTTTCAATCTAATCCTTGATTACCCTTCTTTCATGGCCACCTCAAATACTATCTCTTCATGATTGCATGAACTGAGCACATTATCACATTAGTTAAGATAACATCTGCATTTTATAAATCTTTAGCCTACTTCCTTATTTGATAATGGTCAACATATCCTTAAATTTATCCATTCATCCTATCTTCAGACTGAGCACTTTCTATGTTGCTAATACTAAGTCTATCGTTGAGAGAAAAAAACATGAGAGTCTATGCTCTCCAGAACCATATCATTTTGCACATTAATAAACATTTATTGAATGCTTAAATGTTAACCATGCCCTCTGTTAGGTTATGGAAATATAGAGATAAAAGCAATATCTTCATAATGCTCAAATTTTGTAGAGAAAAGAGTACGTAGGCAATTATAGCAGCATGATACATGCTATAGTAGAGGCTTACACAGGGTAAGGGATAAGCATAAAAAAGGAGCACCTACTCCAGGGGTAGGGTTGAGTGGAAGCAAAAGTCCTCTGGTACATGGTAAAAACTGAGCTGACATTAGAAGGAAAGGTAGGAATTAGCTATGTAAAAAGGGAGAAAGGTATTCCAGACAAAAACAGAAAAAAAGGTAGCATAACCTTTTCAAGAACTGCAAGTACCTTTAGCAAGGCTGAAGCACAGATTTACATAGGAGGGGTGGCAAGAGATGAGGGTAAAAAGGTAGACAGGGTCCAGATTAAGACCCAGCACATATCAGGGCTAAGGAGCTTTATTCACAAGGCAAAGGAATACGTTTTAAACTGGGAGACCTGACCAAATGTATGTTTTAAACTTAAGACTACTTGGGCTGCAATGCAAAAAGACCAGGTACAAAACAGACCCAGAAATTCTTTTGGAAGAGGAGGAACTCAAGTAGAAGCCCAGTAGTATTTGGTAAGAGTGCCCGCTAATCTGACTTGTGGTCCCCCTCAACAGCACTGGGAGCATGGCTCAATCTAAATTCATATAATTCTGTGATCATCTGTTTACTAGCTTTCTCTGGCACTGGATTCCATACTCCTTGAAAACCTAGACTTATATCTTATTAGTGTTTGGGCTCCTGAGTTTCCCCATATTACCTCATACATACAGACCTTCCATAACAGACCTTCTATAAGTATTATATCCCTTCTCTCCCTCAGAAATAGGGAGGGACTCACCTCACCCTTCTCTTGGACCCTCACAGCACAGTAGACACTCAATAAATAATAGATGACTATTTTAAGATTTCTTCCCATTCTATATTTCTCAGATTCTATGAAATATATACTGACTGATAAATTTGTTTTCTTATAAGCATATTAAGTATAGAAAAACTCCTATAAAACTACCTTGAAAAATTTTTTAAAGTTTGCAAAGCAGAAGAAGTATATCATTTCTCATTCTAGATACCACATGTCTGTCAAGATAACCCATCATTTTCTGGCAAATCACATCCCAATGATTACTAACACTGACTTGACTACTAAGGGTTTTATATTCTTTTTTACTCAGATTGTTTTGCCCCTATGTCAAGTCTCCGTCTTCTCATACAGTTGGTTTTAGGGCTCAAATATAAGTTTATATCTTTGTCCCAATTAAATTTCATCTTCAAACTTAAGGTGAGTTGAATATATTTCCACCTTTCCAGTCCCCAGAGATCTTTTTCTTTTTCAGCATATTATGGGGGTACAAATTTTAAGGTTTCAAATAATACCCTTGCCCTCTCTCCCCCCACAAGTCTGAGCTTCAAGCGTGACCATCCCTCAGACGGTGCACGTCTCACTCATTATGTATGTATATACCTGCCTCCCCTCCCTCCTTCTACCCACCCAATACCCCATTAATGTAGTGCCTATGTGTCCACTTAGGTGTTGCTCAGTTAATACCAGTTTGCTGGTGAGTATATGTGGTGCTTGTTTTTCCATTCTTGGGATACTTCACTTAGTAGTATGGGTTCCAGCTCTATCCAGGAAAATACAAGATGTGCTATATCACCGTTATTTCTTAGAGCTGAATAGTACTCCATGGTATACATATACCACATTTTATTAATCCACTCGTGAATTGAAGGGCACTTGGGTTCTTTCCACAGAGATCTTTTTATATACTGAGTCTATTATGCAAATAATCACAGCATCTATAAGCTCCATATTACCAATGCATTAGCTTGGTAAGTTTTCTACATCTTTATTCTCCATCTTTATTCATATGCTTAGATTGTAATACTCTCAAAGGGAAGGTATTCCTTATTTACCATTACATACTTGGCATGTTACAGTTTCCAACATGTAGTACTCAATAAACATTTGACAGGTAAGTAATTGAATGAATGGACATATTGAACAAGACTAGATCAAGAACATGCCATGCTGCTAAAAATTTCCCTCTAGATTGATAGCAAGTCATTAAGCAGTTATCAGTCTACTTATCTTTTCTGTCATTTATCTTATACTTCTTCCCAAAGCTGTCATAACATACCTTGTCAAACACCTTACTGAAGTTATCTATATCTACAAATCTAATTACCCTTTAAAAATGGATGTACTAGTCTGAGACAACTTGTTTTTGGGAAAGGCTCACTAACGGAGATAGGATTTAAGCTTCAATATCAAGGAAAGGTAGGTAAGATTCTGACAGCTGTATGCAATGGAATTGCCATTTAGAGTATTGGGAATGGCTTTTCAAAGTCACTTAAAAAGCGGAGTACACTGCATATTCAGAACAGAAAGTAGGTGGTGTGCTAAAACAAAGGGGGTATGAGAGTAAAGTCATGAGAGGCAGGGTAGAAAGGCTGATCAGAGCTATATGGCTGCAGACTTTATGTGCCCAAGAAATCTGCATCTCTATAGCACCTACAGCAGTTGCAGATACATGGCAATCAGTTAAATACTTGTTGATCAGTTCATTAAATATGATAGTTTCCTAAAAGATCAGGGGTCTGCCCTGAAGCCTGCTTCTATAAGACCATACACATAGTTGACAAGTCTCATGGTAATGGCATCAAATAAGACAATACTACTGCTACTTATAAAATTAACATGCTTTCATGGAAAAGTAAATGGTAGCATCGTGGGTGGGAAAGTTCTGTTGAGGAAATGGTAGGTGGTGTGAAAGTATGTGATAAAGAATGCGTCAGGTCTAACCAAGATGTACCCTCAAAAACTAACAAAAGACACTGATGAAGCAACAGTTATAGAAAAATAATCAACTCTTTGCATTTCCAATTTACATCTCAAGTAACCCACTTCAGGCAAGAAGAACCACATTTGGCATAAGAGCAAGCTAAATCATTCCCAGATTTTTTCCTAATACTATCCATGTGCATTTTAGCAAGTTTAATTTAAAATGTATTCATTGTACAATAAACACACTTAAGGAAGCACACATAAAAGTTCTTCAGAATTAGAAACAAACAAAAGGGGAAAACTACAGATATGAACAAGATTTTTAGAATTTTTTTTTCTCACATCTATGGAAATAAGATTTTTAGAATTTTAAAGGAATATTATATACAACTTCAGGCCAATATTTTTTAAAAAAACATTAAAAGTAAATGATTTTCTAGCAAACTATAAATTACCACATTGTCTCAACAAAAGGTTGAACAACTAAATAGATCAATAACCGTAAAGAAATCAAAAGGGCATCCAAAGCAGGGAGCAGGAGGGAGTTGTGAGCCTTGATGATTTTATAGGTGCTATGATATGAATTATTTGTACCCTCTAAAACTCATGTTGAAATTTAATTGCCATTACGACAGTATTGGGAGGTGGGATCTTTAAGAAGTATTTAGGTCATGAAAGCTTCACTCTCAGGAATGGATTAATGCCATTATTGTGGGAGTGTTTGGTATCACAGTAATGGGTTCATTACAAAAGGATGAGTTGAGCCCTGTTCTCTCTCTCTCTTGCCCTCTCTTTGCCCTTCCACCACATTATGTCTCCTTCCATGTATGACATAAGAAGGCCCTCATCAGAGGCCAGCACCTTGATCTTGGATTTTTCAGCCTCCAGAACTATGAGAAATAAATTTCTGTTCATTATAAATTGCTGTATCTCAGGTATTCTGTTATAATAGTACAAAATGGACTAAGAAAATTGGTACCAGGAGTGGGGTGTTCTTATAACAAATACCTGAAAATGTGGAAGCAGCTTTGGAACTGAGTAATGGGTTGAGGCTGGGAGAATTTGGAGGAGCAAGCTAGAAAAAGCCTAGATTGCCATGCAGCATTAAGGGTGATTCTAGAGAAGGCTCAGAAGAAGAGAGCTACAAGGAAGATCTGGATCTCCTTGGAGATTACTTAAGAGGTCACGACCAGAATGCTGGTAGGAATATGGACAGTAAAGACAATTCTGAGGAGGTCTCAGATGGAAATAAGGGAAAAATGTATTGGAAACTGAAGGAAAGGCCATCTTTGCTATAACTTGGCAAAGAACTTGGCTGAACTCTCAGGGTTTATGAAACGCAGAACTTAAGAGGGATGAACTAGGATATCTGGTGGAAGAAATACCTAAGCAGCAAAGCATTCAAGGTGCTGTGTGGCTTCTATTAACTGCATATAGTAAAATGGGGGAAGAGAGAAATGGTTTAAAGATAGAATTTATCATTAAAATGGAAGCAGAACATTGCTTGACCTGTTGGGTTTTAGACTTGCTTGTGACCTGGTACTCATTTCTTCTTTACTATTTCTCCCTTTTGGAATGAAAATGTCTATTCTATGCCTGTCCCATCATTGTATTTTGGAAGCACATCACTTGTTTGATTTTACAGGTTCACCGCTACGGGGAAATGTGCCTCAGGATGAATCATGCCTTGAGTCTCCCCAATATCTGATTTAGATGAAATTTTGGACTTTTGAGTTGATGCTAGAAGTTAGACTTTGGGGGCTCCTGAGATAGAATAAACATATTTTGAATGTGAGAAGGACATGAGTTTGGGAGACCAGGGGCAGAATGCCTATGGTCTGAATGACTATCTCAGGTATTTTGTCATAACAGCACAAAACAGACTAATACAATAGGTGAGAACTATCACCTAGATCTAAATTATATAAATTGTCTCAAATCATGAGAAAATACAGAGAGCTTCTCAATTCATTTTAGGCTACTGTAACCCTTACCAGTTTTAATATAGACAGGAACAGCACACAAAAAAATAAAACTACAAGCTAAACTCACTTATAAAGAATTGTAAAATACTAAATGTAAGCAAATCTAACCCAGTGCTGTAGTTGGGAAAAAACAAAACAAAACAAAACAAAACACCATAAGCAAGCAAAACTTATCCCAGGAATATAAGGATGGTTTAACATAATTAAGTCTGTTTAATCCCTACATTAAAAGAAGAAAGGAGAAAAACTAAAAGATCATCTCAACAGATGCAGAAAATAGATTTGATAAAATTCAAGACTTGTTCCTAAGGAAAATCTTTAGTTATACTAGGCATAGAAACTGTCTTACTCTTATTAAAGTAACCTATCAGAAAACGCCAACATATATCATAATCAATGGTAAAATGTCAGAATAGCAAGGATGCCCTTGTGACACACAGCATTTTCCAAATACAACTATAACAATATCTGCCATCCCAAATGATCTGCAAAGTGGCCTTAATAGTCCCCCACCAAGAGGGAGAATCTATTTACTTACCCCCTTGAATCTGGGTAGGATGTGTAACTGTTTTGACAAATAGAATATGGCAGAAGTAACCTTGTGCTGGTCTTAGGTCATTGCCCTAACTGCCCTGGAAACTTCTACTTCCTCTCTCTGACACTCACTCTAGGGGAAACCATCCTCCATGCAAGAAATCTGAACTACCCTGAGAATGCCACATGCAAGAAGTTCAAGCCAGCCATGCAGAGAGGATGCTTAGAGAAAGAAAGAGAGAGATGCCCACTAGCCTTCACTGTTCTAGCCATTTTAGCTCAGGCACCAAACATGTGAGTGGAGAAGCATTCAGATGTCTAACCCAGTCAAATCTTCAGATGACTGCAGCCACAGCTGCCATCTGATTACAATGGCATAAAATGCTTGTAGTGTAAACCACCCGGTTGAGCTCAAGCCATCACTCAGAATTGTAAGGACTGGAGGATAATAAACTGTTTCTGTTTCAAACCACTAAGTTTTGAGGTGGTATAATATGTAACAATAGAAAACCCACTATAGAGGACTTAGCCAATGTAATAAAGTGAAAAAAAGAAACAAGTATATACTTAAAAAAGGTTGTCATTTGCAAAAGGCAAGTATTATCTACATCACAAATCCAAGAGAGTCCATTAAAAAGTATTAAGGAGTTCAATAAAGTAAATGGATGCAAAATCAACCAACATGCACAATATCAAATGTCTTTAATTTTAGGAGTTTCTCCATTAAACTAATACCATATATTGAACAAACAGGTTATCTCAATTGGTGAAACTATGGTACCAGTGCAGTATAAAACTTGATTTCATTATCACAAACTAGCTGTTTGGCTTTGCTTTGGCTCATGGCTATAGTTTAAACCTTTAACCCTGGTTAACCAACTTATAAATTTGAATCTTTGAATGCAAGAAAGACTGGGCAAAAGGAACGTATTTGAACGAATAGGAACAGTCATTCCTAAAATACTATTTAAATCTCATCACTCTCAAGGCTCATTAATAACAATGCACTGCCTCCATACATCCTATCCTACCAAACCAATACTTCTCAATATAAATTTCACTCTGATGCAGAAGAGTTGTTTTCAGCCATGTTCTTAGGTATGCAGAGATTTCAGGTAACTTATAAAAGTAAAGTTAGCAGGGTATTTTTATGGAGTTTGCTCCCAAGTGTAAATCAATGAATGACTATTTCTTTCATTGAGAAAATCTTGCTACAAAAAGTCAGCTGAATTCAACAAGTGCTTATAAATAACACAGCTGAAAACATTTGGTGCAAATTGTTTTGTGTGTTTTTTTTTTTTTTTGCAGAATAGTAACAAACAGTTCAGACTGAGAGACAATCCAGAGACTACCCAATAATTCGTTATCAGGGCACACGTCAGAATCACCTAAGTCACAATACAAAATGATTCATTCTCAATCAGAATCCAGAATAATTAAAATGATGTTTACAAACATGCAAAAATATATATAAAGTCATGATATTTTTAAAGGCAGAATTTTTACAACCAGTGAGTATTGTCTACTTGTGGAAATACAAAAGGCAATTTGATACACTTGAATACTCTTTGTATTATAAATACAAAGAGTAGCATAGCCTTGTAGGCTGTGGTGCCAGTGATGGTTCAAATCCCAGCTCACCTGCTTATTAACTACGTGATCTTATGAAAATTACCAAACTTTCCTCATCTTTATCCTCATCTATAAAATGGGGATAAAAATAGTACATTCGTCGCCAGGCGGGGTGGCTCATGCTTATAATCTTAGCACTCTGGGAGGCTGAGGCGGAAGGATCCCTTGAGGTCAGGAGTTCAAAACCAGCCTGGGCAATAGTGAGACCCTGTCTCTCCAAAAAATAAAAAAATTAGCCAGGCACAGTGGCATATACCTGTAGTCCCAGCTACTAGGGAGGCTGAGGCAGGAGGATCACTTGAGCCCAAGAGTTGGAAGCTGCAGTGAGCTATGATGATACCACTGCACTCTAGCCTGGGCAACAGAGTGAGATCCTATCTCCAAAAAAAAAAGTACATTTTTCAAAGGTTTATTCTAAGGATTAAATACTTCAAAAGCAGCTATAGTTTTTGAGTATTTGATAAGTACTCAAATATTAGCAATGATTCTAATTATTACTATCCCCTTAAAAGCTATATATTTATCCCAACAAAAATGCCATTGTCCAAAGCACTTTGAGAAGCTGCCCACAAAACTTATGGTACAGTTTCTGAATATCCTCAGTAATAGCAAATCTCCACCTCTGCTGAAGGACTTGATATTCTAGGAATCATCAAAATTAATCTGAGCCAAATTTTTGTAAAATCGATGGGCAATCAGACTGGATGATGACCTTTTAAGTAGAAAAGAAAATATGGTGGCACGGTAAAAAATTTTTTTTAATAGTCTTAGTTCTAGAAATAATTAAGAAAATGACTCTTACATCAAGGTCAACTTTACAGTCAAAAGACCATGATATAAGGTTAGTAACTCAAAGTTATCTTAGAGGTCTTTTAATTCAATGCTCTCATTTTAAATACAAAAATGAAACTCCAGTTAGATTAAGTGACTGTCCAAAGTCTCAAAGCTAGGCCAGTCATAAAGCTAGGACTAAAGCTTAAATTTCTTAACTTCCAATTCCTTTCTCCTTCTTCTGCACCACTCTGCGTTGTTGTTCTTTGTGCCATTTGCACGGCTACATTTATAGTTATGCAAATGGTCTTGTTACTAGTACTAGAAAGTAAAAAACATTGCTCCCAGAAATGGAAACATTTTCATGGAATCCCCTATTGCCAATACATGTGATTAAGTGTGCTCATTTTGGTTTTTGGTATAGTGTTTCAGAATTGGCTTAACAAATTTCTCCATTTGGCCTACTATCTGAAGAAAATGAGCAAACACAGAATTCCTTCTATATTGCCAGTTTTGTTACAGTTTTAACTGGATACAAATCAAAATTACTACAGTGTCTCCAAAGGCAAGTTTCTACTAGCATATTAGTAATTACAATTCTTGAAGTCTGCTCCAAAAAATAAACCACCATACTCTCGTTTTTCCTCCCTTTTCATTTCACCGGACCTTCAGTTCATTACCAGCCTCTCACATTCTCAAATGCCTCACAAGTCTTTTAATCATTGATAAGCAAAAAAGAATCTGAAGAGGGTGAAAACTTTAAACTATATGCTCATGAGGCTTCCAGAGTTATACAAGTTATGTATTGTGTATGTATGTATATATGCATATGCATGTATATATGTACATAAATGTATTTATGTCTGTGTGTATGTTTGTATAGGGGGTTATATAAGGACACTTCACTATGATGAAAAAGACTTTCAACTAGAAAGCCAAAAGATCTGGTTCAAAACTCAATTCTACCAATTTGAGAGCTATGATTTAGAGGATATTATATAACCTCTCTGATCATCTCTAAGCTCTGAGTTATCTATGGGAAGGAATCAGATCATATGACTCTATCTCCCATACTATGCCTGGCCCATAGTAGGCTTTCCATAAAATTGGCTCAATTCAAACGTGAATGGGTACAAAGGGAGACAAAGAAAATGAAACAGAAAATAAGATAAGGTCTATACCTTCCACTAAAGTAGAGTATGGAGACAGGTTATTTTTCACCCTGAAGTTATTAAAATGCTCTTCGGGACATCAAAATGCTTAGGACTAGCATAATTTATTCTACTTCTGGCCAAAATAGAACAACAGAGACAGGATTTAATTCCCACCTGAAAAAACTTTAAAAAAAACTATGAAAACACATGAAAAGATGGATCTTCAGACTTTGGCCATCAGGCAACAAAGGATAGTAATGCTTGAGAGAAGGGAAATATATGAGGTGAACCCTGTGATCACTCTATCTTACTGTTTGGGGAAAGTTTCCAGGCTGAGGAGCAGGGAGGGTGATTCCAGCAAAACACGGTGTTCTACCTGAGTGGAAGAAAAAGATTTGGGAGTCCAGGGAAACCATGAGTGCTAGAGTTCTCAAGACACAGCACTAAGAAGACAAAAGAGTTACACACAGAAAACTCCAGAGATCTGCAGAAGGTCACACTCAACTTTAGTTGATTAGTAAATGATCTGAGGAAATAATCCAAGGCTAAAAAAAGAATCAACCAAAAGAAACAGTAAGCAGAGATTTCAAAGGGCCAGGAGTAGTGTCTATTCTCAGCAGAGTATGGCCCATAACGCAAGAGTTTTTTTTTTTTT
>VBSM01001265.1:39403686-39430661 GCA_008086735.1 Cheirogaleus medius | reverse complement strand
AAAAAAAAAAAGATTTTTAAATGTGCTGGGTGGGGTGGACTGGGGTCGGGATGGAGTAAAGGAAAGGCGTCATCACTTTTTCCAGAAAGTTTCCCTGTGACCACCTTAGGGCCTGTTTTCCCTCTGTTCCCAGAAAAGCGAGCATGGGATACCATCAGAGCATTTACTGTATGGTACTGTTTTTGCATGGTTAGTTATCTGAATAACCCACTAGATTAAAAGTTCCTTGAAGGCTGGGGTCATAATTTATTTACATTTGTATACCCGGCACATAACCAGTACAATAACTAGTAGAAGACCAATAAACATCTGTTGAATAAATAAGCAACATTTGAATGATGATCATAGTGAACAGAAACTGATCATATAAATTCTTTATTTGGAAAACAGCATTGAAAAAAGAAGAAAACAAACCAAAAAAATCATAAACATCAATATTTATAGTTGTGTCACACTAGCTGTATCTCACCAAAAAATTCATTTTGCAAAGAAACTTTTCATGAATTCTCAGGAAAGGCTAAAAGAAATTAAAGGGGGTGGGGGGAGAAAAAAATTCCAACACCTTGACTTTTCCATTTGCTTTCTATCAGAGGCCCTTTTCGCCACCTTCTATGAATAGTGAAAACTCAATATCAAATACAGGCTGGCTTGCAGATGCCAGCACATACTGTGCCTTGTCAGAATATTTTTCAGAGTAGTATATTTATTTATGGATAAATAATGTTTCAAGTCCATTCAAATGGCTCCACAGAGTAGTTCCACATGACAACTTCTTTCTACCATCAAAATCTACTTACATTAAAAAGAAAACCATAGCTTAAAAACAAGCATTGAGAAGTCTCCAGGGCTACAGGGGGCAAGCTTAGTGTTGAAGCATCAAAATTGGAATGCCTAACACACTTTGAATAAGTATATTTTTTCTCAGAGCAATTATAAAACTTTTTTCTGTTTGCTCCTCTATATAAAAACAGTTCTATAATAACAGTTTATCATATAAGGAATAAATAAGTTAGACATTCATTTTTAGCCATGAAATGCAATATTTGAAGTTAGCTATTTCACCAGTTTAGCTCCAAAGTGTGAAAAAGTGTTAGGATTACATGTTGATCAAATAATCGCCAAAAACAGAATGGAATTGTGGTGAGCTCTAAAAAGTATAAAAGATCTTCCTTAAACATATAAAGCCCACTGAAGCAATGCAACCCATTAAAAACAGCATGGAGCAGAAGAGGCCTCAAGCTTTTGGAGAATGCCAAGAAAGCACAGTACAATCTTGGACAAGTTATCAAACCTTCCTAAGCCTCAATTTACTCATTTGCCTAATATCTTAGGTTGCTGAAAGGATTTAATAGGATAATAAAATATATATACACCTAGCGCAATATTTGCAGATAACAGGCATTAAAAAAAGTGTGACTTTTTATCATTTTATCATAGAAGATGACAAGTTATAAAAGAAAATTTTAAAAATTTAAAAAATAAAATCAGATGACAAGGTGCTTCACTTTTTCCCCTTACCAACATATACTCCAAAATAAAAACATGACTAAGCAAGCTAAGTCCAAGATTTAGATTTAGGGGTAATGTAGGAGGCTCCCTTAGGCATAAATCTACCTGTTGTAACACAGCCCTTTTCCAGAGATTCACACTGATTGCATTCTTCCTTTGGGCAGTTACTCATAAAGCAGCACTCTGATTTACATTCTGCTATTATTCTGTGCAGAGCTCCCAGTAGAACTGATAGAATGGAGAGATGACTGACAAGAGTAGCACAAGGCTCTACTAACAATACTAGGTTCTCAAAGATTTGTTGTTAGTGATATTTTATTTCAAATATTAATAATAATTAACCAGCATTCTTTTTCCAGATTATTGGATTACTAAAACCTGTACCTAATTCATCCTAATCTTCTCAACTACAAAGTTCATCACATAGCACACTTCATGATTCATAAGGATAATATCTGATAAAATTCTTGATCCTGAGTATTTATACACAGTCTCACAATCATATAATCATAAATGTTCAATCATCAAAATTGTTGGAAAACCTATAAATCTAATCTATCAATGAAAAAAACATCAAACATCTCAACTGAGGAACATTCTACAAAATACCTGACCAATAATTCTCAAAACTATCAAGGTCATCAACAAGAAAAGTCTGAGAAACTGTGATAGCCCAGAGATGCCTAAGGAGTCATGATGACTAAATTCAACATGGTGTCCAGGATGAGATCCTGGAAGAGGACATCTGAATAAAGCATACACTTTAGTTAATAATAACAAATCAATACTGGTCCATTAACTGTAATAAATGTACCATACTAATGAAAGATAGTAAGAATAAGAGACACTAAGCACAGTAAATATCGAATTCTCTGTACTATCTTAGCAATGTTTCTGCAAAACTGTTCTAAAAAATAAAGGTTTTTTTAATGTTAGAAAATGCATTTGGCTGGCACCCCCTTCTCTTTCTTTGGGATGCCATGCCATCTCCCTGCTCTCCCCCTACCCCTGCTTTTTCCCTCTCTCCCCCACCCCTGGAGATAAACTTTTTTTACTTTTATATCTTAAAAAAAAGGAAAGTGCATTTGATACAACAGTAATAGTTGGCCGAAATTTCAAGCCAATTTTGTAAAATAAGAACAGATACAGTCATCCCTTAGTATCTGTGGGGGATAGAGGACTTCCTGTGGATACCAAATCTGAGGATGCTCAAGTCCCTAATATAAAATGGCACAGTATTTGCACCTAAGCTATGCACATTCTCTGTATACTTTAAGTAATTTCTAGAGTACTTATAATACCCAATACAACATGAACGCTATGTAATAAGTGTTGCATTATTTAGGGAATGAAAAAAAAAGTCTGTACATGTTCCAGCTCATTTATCACATCAGACTTAGGATGCTTATGACACCATTGTGAAAAATTGATACCTAAAATACTAATAGAAATTAGCCAACAAACCTGAACCAATAGTCCTTTTTATTTAAACAAGGAATATGTTTTCAAAAAAATTCTATCAGACTGTAATCAAACATAATAAAAATACAACAATCCTCCGCAAGATCAACAATCTTGTATTTTTGCCACTCAGTCCTTTCCCAGGGGATTTAATCGACAAGATGGTCTTTTAAAATATCAACCTAACCCCCCACACACAAAGTTCTGAATTTATATCACAGTTCAAGGTTAAAGATCTTGAAAACTGAGCAAATTAGGCTGTCTCAAATTCTAACACTACAGAAAGCAGGACAACAAGAAAGATGTGTTTTGTGTCAAGTACACATAGGAACCCAAGTGAGCTCTTCCTCCTCAGAAGTCCAGCAACAATTATTCGATATCATTTTTTTCTTGGCATTTAAGATTTACCACCTTGTATGACCAGTTATCTCTTCAGACACACACTCAAACTCTAAATTCCACAAAACCCAAGAACTACCTTTCTACTTTACATCCAAGGTGCCTCACATGTAATATTATGAATGGTGAATTGCCAACAGAAGGAAATGGAAATAACCGGCTTAATCATAGAGGCTCCTAAATTGAGGTGAAATTTACATAAAATACAATTAACCATTTTAAAATGTACAATTCAGCGATATTTAGTGCATTCACAATGTTGCATAACCACTACCAAATAAAGACTCTTAGAGATAATTCAACTATCTCCTTCCCTGCCCCCCTTTTCAATAGCTAATAAATATCAATTTCCTTCCTCCTTTACTATATGCTGGTTTTCTCCTTATATCATTCTGTGATTAGTTTGCAGTGGTGACTACGGCAGGCAGACATCCACTCCTGTGACAGGGAGCTCGCCCTCTTCCCCAAACACTTCCACTGGTGCATACCTCTAATTGCTAAAAGTACCTTCTTACATTGACTCATCATCTGTGTTCCTCTGGCTTCCACTAGACTCACATGACGCCATCTTCAATATTCACAAGCTATGACTGTCAGGTCAGTTATTTTAAGCCTCAATTTCCTAATCTGTAGGGATAACAACACCTACTGCTACCAACTTGTTGTTAGAACTAAATAAGATCGTGCATGCCTCAAGTGGGGCTCAAGTGTTTTTTCCAATCCCTGCTTAATTAACACTGAGCTTGGATGAAGACCATCTTGTCAAATAAATCCCCTGGGAAAGGGCTGAGTGGCCAAAAATACAGGATTGTTGATCTTGCAGAGGATTGTTGAGGATTGTCTTCTTTCCAACTCTGCTGCTTTTCGGACCACTGGAATCCTCCTCCACTCCCTAAAAATCTTCAGTTTCTTTACATACTATTTGATCCTGCCACTTTCCCTCTTGCTGCTAACTACAGTCCTCTCAGTGACTAATCTGGCTTAGTAATTGAAGATTTCACCACCTAACTTACCATCTCTCTCTCTCCCTCTCTACTCCTCCTCCTCCTCCTGCCATTGCTCTTAGTGATTTCTACATCCACATAGAAGACCTCTCCTATACTCCCAACAAGATTTTTTATTTTTAAAAATGGAGTCTTGCTCTGTTGCCTAGGCTGGGCTGCAGTAGCATGATCATATTTCACTGCAGCCTCAAGATCAAGCATATTCCTGCCTCAGCCTCCTGAGTAGCTGGGATTATAGGCATGGGCCTCTGTGCTTGGCCTCCCAGATTCTTGACCTCCATCCAGAATTCAGCCACTTATGCTCATACTTTAAATCATTATCTATAAATTCAGCAGCTTTAAAACCTTCATTTCAAGCATACCAACCTCTGACTATCATGTTCCATCTTTCCAGATCACTTCTAGTACCTGACTCAAACAACTTGTCTTTCATCATTAGAATTTCCACTCCATGATCTTACTACCTTTTCACCACTCATCACTTCCTTCATGTCCTCACTTCTCTTATTTTCCAGCGTAGATTCCATGGTCCAGCATTATAAATCACTCCTTTCGTGTCTCTTCTTCCCCTTGAACTCATTTGGAAAAATCCTAACTCTGATTAAATTCAAATCACTGCCTTCCCCACCTTTGCACCCAAGTAGCTGAATATAGCTGGAGAAATAACACTCAACATGCTGAATGGTCTCTCTTAAATTTATAACCAAAGTATGGTCCCCTGGACCAACAAGATCACTTGGGAGAGTTAGAAAAGCAAATTCCCAGGTTCTACCCCAGACCTAATGATTCAGAAACTCTGAGAGGTAGGCACAGCAGTGTAATAACAAGCCCTCCAGCTGATTCTGATGTGGACTGACGTTTGAGAACTACTGGTTCGGTCAATTAATGCTCTTGTTCTCCAAGATGGCTATTTCACACCTTCTCTTCTCAAATCTTATACATTCCCTCTACCTTCTGATACCTGGCTGATGACCCTACAGAAAAATGGAAGTAATCAAAGGACAACTCATTTATTCTCCCATCACCAAATTTACCAAGTGACTCTGCCCATGTACTCTGCCCTCTGTTGTGATAACACATGTACAGCCCTTCCTCCTGAGGCCACACCAAACACTTGTACACTGGATTCCACTGTCTCTCACTTGATTTTTGAGCCTGCTATTATCACCTCTCTTTCTTGCACAGCCACAAATTCTCCTGCAGTACATGAATATGCTAAATACCTCCCACCTTAAAACAAAAAACATTTCCCACGATCCCTCATTTTCCTCCAGCATTAGCACCATTTCCTTGCCCCCTGTATGAAAAAATTTACAAGAGTAGTCTTTACTTTCTTGTCTTCATTTCCTCACTCCCACTGTCCCCTTAACCCACTCCCACCACACCACCAAAACTGTTCTCATATATGTCACCGGTAAGCTCCAAGTTGCTAAATTCAGTATTCAATTATCCGCCCTTACCTTTTTCAACCAATCAGCAACATTTGATTCAACTGATCACTTCCTTCAAAATCCTTAATTTACTTTGGCTTCTTGGATACCACGGTATCCTAGATTTTCCCCAACCTCATTAGTTACACTTCTCCTCTGCTGTATCCCCCTTTCTTCAATGTTGGAGTGCTTTGAGCAAAATCTGGAAAGTAGAAGGGGTAGAGGCCATTCTTCCTGTAGCAGTGACAAGCTCTCTCAGGTGTGAGTTTTTGCAATAGACAGTTTCCTAACTCAGGTGTCTGGTGGGTACGGGATAGTATTTCACAAGTAGCAGTTTTCTGATTGCTGGGTCACAGCTGTGGTGGGTTGATCTTGAAGCCTAGTGGTAGTGTCCCCCTAAAGCCTAGTAGCAGCCTAGACTTCCTACTCCTGTAGCCTTCTAATGATTTTATAAATAGCCAACTCCCTGTATTAAATCTCTTTCTGAATAAAATATCTAGAATGGTTTATGTTTCCTACACTGAACCTAGACTGACACAATTCCCAAATTCATATCTCTGGCCCCTGAGATCAAAACTATAGATCTAACTGTCTTCTCAGTTTCCTTACCTTCATAACTGATATATATCTCAAACCTAATATGTTCCAAACATACTCGATTCCCTACTATGTGCTCCACTTCCCCTCTCAGGAATCTTGAAGCATTTATTTTCATACGTACCACTACAATTCACCTAGTTACTCAGGCTAAATACCTGGGAGTTATCCTTAAGTCCAATTTCTCACACACGTCCACATCTAATCCATTAGCAAGTCCAGTTAGCTCTATCTTCTTCTTCTTTTTTTTTAAGGGGCAGAGTGGGGGAGAGAGGAGGAGGGGAGAGGGAGGGAGGGAGGGAGGAAGGGACTTCATCTTCAAAAATATGTCAGGAATCTGACCACTTCTCTTCATTTACCTCAACTGCAACCAAACCAGCTTAAGCCACTCTCATCTCTTGCATGGACTACTGCAATAATCTTTTAACTTAATAATCTTTTAATTTAATAATCTTTTAATCTTCTCCCTCTTGTCACTCTCCCTCTGACTTATTCTCCATGCCAGAATCATTTTTTAAAAAATCAGAGCACATCACTCCCTTGATCGAAACCTTCCAACAGCTTCCTATTGTGCTTGGAAAAAAAATCTAAAACTCTACATGAGCTGGCCTCAGCCAACTTTGCTCACTAGACCAACCTCTCCTAGCTGTTCTTGCAACAAACCAAACTCACTCCCACCTCAGGGCTTTTATACCTGCTATCTCTTCCCTCTGGAATGTTCTTTCTCCAGATGCCCATACAACTTGCTGCCTTATCTTTTTCAAGTCTTTGTTCAAATATTTTCTTCTCAGTGAGGTCTTCCCTGACCCAAAATAACTCATCCTACCATCCTCAGTACCTACCATCCTCTATCCCTCACCCCTTGCTTTATTTTTCTTTACAGCAATTATCACTAGCAAAACATTTTAAATTAATGAATTTATGTCTAAATTTCCCACTAGAATGTGATTTCCCACTCCATGAAGATAGGAACTTTTCCTTTCTTCTTCATAAGAAATGCCTGGTGCATAAAAAACACTCAATAAATGTAACTATCATTATATTTTATTCTCAGGAACAACAACCTATAGACTTTTTGTCTTCCAAATTACATCCCTTCAGGAAGAATCCAAATTTAATAAAATGTGGGTGGCAGCATGGGAAATAAGGGGCAGGAGAGGAAATGGAGTAAAAAAATCTTGGCTCTGCCACAATGCAACCTTAGGCAAGTCAATTCCTCTTTCTGAGCTCAGTTTCCTCCTTAGTAAAATACAGATAACAAAGAATAGCAGCCATCCCGTAAATTTGTGAGGATTAAATGGATAAAGCATGTAAAAGACTTACCTGGCAGATAGTATATATTCCATAAATGTATCTTTTACTCTTATTACCCAAAAATTGTTTTCCAAATTAACTAAATAATTGTTTAAAGACAGCAACTATATCCCCAAAGTCTTCTCTTCTCCAGGCTAAATATCCTCTATTCCCAACTGGTCTTTATATGACAGCTTTAAAATCATTCATCATCCTGGCTATCTCCCCTGGCTCTTTCTCATCAAAGTAAACTAGGACTCAAATTAAATGGAATATTCCAAATATGATCTAATGAACACAAAGTCCAGAAAGACTATTACTTCCCTTGATCTGGACAATATATTTTAATTAATGCAATATAAGATCATCTTAGCTCCTTTTTTTAATGCTGCTGAGTCAATTTCTTGGCTTACACTGAATTTTTCATAAATTTAAATCTCCAGATGGTCTCTTCATAAACTGTTCAAAGTCAGTTCTCCTCCACGGCTCAAATCTAACTCTGTGACTAGAATCAAAGAATAGAATAGAAAAATCACTACTACTGTGGACAAGTCATTTTACCTCCATGGCATTAGTATGCTTCTTGCAGAGTCCAAATTTAAGGATTGGAGAAGTTTTGAGAATAGTCAGGGATACCAACTAAAGAAAAATTGTGCCAAATCACTTCATATTTAACATATTAAGGGAAAATAAGTAAAAGGAACCATAGAGTTATAGAAACACTTCTCAAAAGCAAACCTATAGGCATTAGTAAACACCTCTTCTGTGGGGAGGCACAGAAGTGAATATATTAAGCAGACTTTGGAGGGCTCTAGGGAAGCCTGTAAGTCTCCATTATGCGGGTGCCACAATACTCTGAGAAATGCTTGGCCCATTTTATATTCAGGTGCACCACCAAGAAATTTTATTGGAAAGAGTATGGGTGCTATGAGGCAGCCTCAACAAGAAAAAGGAATGTCACAAGGAATTCCTCCACATGAGATGAAGAAAGGCCACTGAGACTCTACATGACTGACTACCTAAATACCTTGGGACCAAGGTGCTCAACTTTTCCAAGTTTTGGGTTGCTCACCAGTAAAACAGAATTATAACAGTAGCATGACTATTGTGGATATCACAAAAAGATGTATGCTAAACTTTTGGCATTTAAGTGAAGTAGCATTAATAGCATTAATGCATTTAAGTGAGAATTTTAGCTACTCAAGTCTTACTTTCCTTCTCCATCCCCTCGGTAGGCCTTTGTAGAAAAGGAAGGGATTCTGACTTACTTCTAGAACATGAAATATTTAGAGATTAATATTAACTTCTCAATGAATGAAAGATCCCTTTGCTTGCTGTATCTGTTAATCTGTCCTACTAGAGTATAAATCCCTAAGGTAATAATCTGGCTTCTCATTTTAATAGAGTATTTCCAGTAACAAAGAATCAACTGTAGAATTAAGGTTATTACGAAGTTCACTCTCAACAGATAAACATGTTGAGTCTCAGATTCTTCAAAGGTCAAATATCCCACTAGTAAAACAAAGGTTACTCCATGAGCCAGGTGATATCTTGATAAGCATAATTTATTAATTCTCCTAAAATCTTTGATAAGTTCTCTGAATAAAACAGCATGTAAAAATCAAGTTATGGGTGGGGTAGGTGTTTAATGGTAACTGGTTATTTATGTTGGCAGAGACATCAGGGTGAAATCACTAAACTCTGGAAAGCTGCCTTGGAACATGACTGGCTCCAATGAGAATGTAGAAGTTACAAGGCAGCTATGAAGGGTGTGATGGTAAAGCCTTAATTTGCAGTGACATCTTAAACAAAGCAGTCTTAGTAAAGTAATCTTGTGAATTCAAACCAGAATTGAAGGACAGGGACAGAGACAGAGAACATCTCTTGGGCATAAAACTACATATACTTAATGACCTCAAAGAATGCTCTTTACTTCTTTATTCTGATTTTATCCTTCTTATTTTATTCTTCACTCACCATTTCAAAAACATTTGAAAACTGAATTTTGCTCTAAGTCAGGAGCTTTGAATATCGTTTTAGGTAGGGGTCAATTAAATCTACCCATTATGTTCCCACTCTCTACTAAACATTCAATAAACTAGAGAAAATGAACTTAGCAGCATGAATCGTTGTAAACACTATGAGATCTATCAGTAAGTATTGACTACTGGCTCACTCATTTAATAAACTGGAGTTCATTTAACATACAATGCTTTCACACAACTTTTTCATTAGCGTGTACTTCGTCCAAAATGAAATATTCAATATTTTACATTAAAAATATACTATATCTGTGGCAAAACATATCCAAGGTTAGTATTAATCATCTTGGAAAGGTAACTGAAGATCTACCATTTTAAAAAAATCTACCTCTTATTCAGCTATCATCCAACTGAACTGTATTTCACCCATTTGTTTATTCATCCATTTACTCATTTAACAAATATTTGCTGAGCCAGGTTAGTGCTATATGCTAAGAACAACATTGTAAACTAGAGATATAAATTCCTTAAATTTATGTAGTCTATATTCTCCATTCTCATTCTGAGAAACATTTTAAAGGCAAAAAGTACCTCAAATATTTTGTTTTAGCTCACACAAAGAAGGTATTACAATTTCAATATCAGAAAGCATCCTGTCCAAAAAGAGTTCATAATATACCAGTATTTCTAACTGAAAAACTAGAGTGGTTTCTGGGCTTAATTAGAAAATATGCTATAAATTATTGACATGATTAAGGGTTAATTATGAAGGCTCGGTGTGGTGGCTCACGCCTGTAATTCTAGCACTCTGGGAGGCCGAGGCGGGTGGATTGCTGGAGCTCAGGAGTTTGAGACCAGCCTGAGCAAGAGTGAGACCCCATCTATACTATAAATAGAAAGAAATTAGCCAAACAATTAAAAATAGAAAAAATTAGCTGGGCATGGTGGCGCATGCCTGTAGTCCCAGCTACCTGGGAGGCTGAGGCAGGAGGATCGCTTGAGCCCAGGAGTTTGAGGTTGCTGTGAGCTACGCTGAAGCCACGGCACTCTAGCCTAGGCAACAGAGTGAGACTCTGTCTCAAAAAAAAAAAAAAAAAGAGTTAATTATGAGATGAAACTGCATGCATTGCTTTGGCAATAATTTTTAAAATCTAGAGGAAATAGATGGTTTCCTATTAAAAAAACAAATTGCCAACAATAAAACAAGGAAAAATAGGAAAAAAGGACAGAGCAAATACCGCTACAGGGATTGGAATAAGATTTACCATTATAAAAAGCACCTGAACTGGATGATTTAACACCTAAGTACTAACAAACCTTTAAAAAACTAAAAATTCCCCAAATTATTTCATCTGTTTGAGATGACGATGATGCTAATAGCTGACACACGATTCAGGCACTATGCTAAGCCCTTTACATTAATTCATTTAATCCTCCCAACAACCCAATGAGGCAGATCCTATTATTATCATCATTTTACAGATTATAATCATACAATAAGATGGAAAGCTTCACAATCCAACTCTAAGATCTTGGGAAAGATGGTTACTTACCCCTCTCTCCCGAAAACACAACAACAACTACTTCTACAACAAATACTATGCACTAATCTCATGTATAGTAATGATGAAAAGAATAATCTATAATTAATCAGTAACACAATAAGAGGAAATCTAAATACCTTACTGCAATTATAAATTAAAGGAAGATAAATATAATATTAATAAATGTGAAAAGGCATTTCAAAAAATTCAGCATCCATTCCTAATAAAAAGCATTAAGAGGAAGAATTATTTAAAATAGTTTTCAAAATTAAGAGAAAATACTCTGAACAGCAAAACACTAATATTTTCCATTAAAATAAGGAATTAGGATGTTCATTATACCTATTACTTTTTAACATTATTTTGAAAGTTCTAGAAATAAGTTTAGTAAATGCAGTAAGACTAGAAAATTAATATAAACATTGCAGAAGACAAGCATTTTATTGATGATAATAAGGGTATGCCAAAAAAAAAAAAAAACTTTCCTTAAAAAGACAAGAAAAATATTTGGATATAGTCGTAGAATATAAGATTTTCTGAAAACTATAGTTTTTCCTTATAATAGCAATAAGCACACAAGAGTGGAAATGGAAGACTTGTTTTATATAAAATAGTGTAAAAACTGTAACATACTTAAGGACAAATTTAATAGAAAGGCAAATAATCCTATAAAGAAAACTACAAAATCTTGTTGAAGGAATAAAATAAAATATGAACAAATGTAAAGACATACTACGTTCTTGGATGGGAATACTAATATAAAATGATAGCTCTCCCAAAATTAATATAAAATTCAATTCATACAAAAATTTCCATTAAAATTCCAATAAGGTTGATGTTTTACAATAGGATAAAATAATCTTCAAGTTCACATAAAAGAAATAAGTTGTGAGAATAGCCAAAAATAGAATTAAAAAAACAAAAAAAGAGTAGTAAAAGGGGAACTTGCCTTACTTGCTATTAGAACATACCAAAAAACCACTGTAATTATATGAATCTGAAAGTAATAAAAGAACAGACAAAAAGATTAGAAAACAAAAGAGAATCCAGAAACTGGTTCCAGTGTATGCCACTTTTAATATATGGCAAAGGCAGTATTTAATTCAGTGAGAAAAGGAAGGTGCTGGCACACTGAATACAACTGTGAAGAAAATTAATCTCTACCTTATCAGATATGGAATATCTATAAAATATATTTAAGAATAAGTTCCAAATTATATTAAATTTAATTTAAAAAGTAAAATAATATAAATCTTAAAGATGACTTAGAAAATATTGGTAAAAGCATGGTATAGGAGAATTATACAATATAACATACATAAACTTTTTGTATAAGGTATAGTAAGTTAAGAAGTAATTGATAGGTTTGGGAAAAAATACAAAGGACTCTTAAAAATTTATGAGAAAAACGCAAGCAACTCAATTTTTAAAAAATAGGTACAGTAAACGAATAGGCAAATTCACAGAAGAATACACTAAATAGCTAACAAACTCAAGAAAAGATTTTAAATTCCACTTGCAGCTCAAGATAAGGATTTGTACCAGACTAATAAAAATGAAAACAATACTGAAGTGTTATTTACATTCATCACATTAGCAAAAAACACAAAAAATAATGATGTTTATTGCCAACAGGGATCAGGGTAAGGAGTAGTAAGGCCATATATTATTTATGCCCTTTGGGAAAACAATCTGATATCTCTGAAAATTAAAACTATATATACCGTTTGACTCAGAAATCCCACTCTTGGGAATTTAATCCATGGAAATAAAATCATCATAAAAATAAGGGTGTGTGTGTATATATATATATATATATGTACATAATTACTACAGTATTGTTCATATTTTCAAAACAAACAAACATAAAAGACCAGAGCCAGAGTTAATATTAAATGCTTATCAACAGGGTAACAGCTGAATAAATATGGTATAGCCCCACCATGGACTATTATTAAGCCATTAAAAGAGTGAATTGGAGGGATTTGTACACGGAATGTTGAACAAGAAAAACAAGACATAGACTCACGTATAAAAAATCCACTCCAATTTTATAAAACAATAATTAAAACCATATTTATATATTAACAAGTATACTTTTAATATAAAGTCATATACTAAAAACATAAAGCTATAAATATATATAAAACCATACATATATATAAAAATCATATCCATGACATACACATAAAGACCATGGGAAAAATACAGATGGATAGAGCTCAGATTGTTATTAACATGGGTGAATGGGTGACTAGGGGTTGTATGGACATATGTTCTGTGTTTGGGTGGTTTTCGGCAGAGGAATGGGGGAGATTGGTTTAAGGAAGAAGACAAGCCAAAAAAGCAAAAGAGTTCACCTTTAGAAAGATGAAAGGGTTTTAGAAAGGTTATCTCTTTTTCTTCCCCCGTTTATTTGCATATATTCATGGGGTACACATGCAATTTTGCTACATTGATATACTATGTTGTGCTGAAGTCAGGGCCTTCAGTGCATATGTCACGGAAAGAACACACATTGTACCCACCAAGCAACCTCTCATCATATACCCCCCACCCGCCCAAGTCTCCACTGGCCATCATCCCACACTCTGCTTCCATGTGAACACATTATTTAGCTCCCACTTATAAGTGAGAACATGTGATAGTTGTCCTTCTGTGTCTGAGTTGTTTCACTTAAGATAATGGCCTCCAGTTCCATACATGCCAGATGGATTCACCTAAATTTCCTGTGGTATTTTGTTTAAATCCTATTTTTGTAAAAATGTATGTGTGTATGTATGTGTGTATTTGTGTATGTATATATACATAAATATATACATTATATGTAGAGAGACACAGATAAATAAGAATAAAATGTTATACTACACATAAATACAGTTTTGGTTTAACCAAAACTTACATTAAATATCAAAACTACTGTATTTTAAACTTTGATTGAAAACCTTTCTAAAATAAAATACCTAGGAATTTATTTAACCAAGGAAGTGAAAGATCTCTACAAGGCAAACTACAAAACATAGATGAAAGAAATTGTAGATGACACAAATAAATGGAAAAATGTCCCATGGTCATGGATCAGAAGAATTAATACTGTTAAAATGATCATACTGCCTAAAGCAATTTACAGGTTCTATGTAATCCCTATCAAAATACCAATGTAATTTTTCTAAAGTTCATATGGAACCATAAAAAGAACCCAAATAGCCAATGCAATCTTGAGCAGAAATAACAAAACTGGAGGCATCACATTGCTTGACTTCAAATTATACTACTAGGCTACGGTTACCAAAAGAGCATGGCTATGGTATAAAAATAGATACACAGATCAATGGAACAGAAGAGCACAATCAGAAATAAAGCCACATACTTACAGCCAACTGATTTTGACAAAATCAACAAGAACATACACTAGGGAAACAATACCCTTTCAATAAACAGTGCTGGGAAAATTGGATTGCCACATGCAGAAGAATGAAACTGGTGGATCCCTATCTCTTACCATATATACAAAAATCAATGCAAGATGGATTAAAGACTTGGAATATAAGACCTGAAACTACAAAAATACTATAAGAAAACCTAGGGAAAACTCTTCTGGACATTGTCTAGGCAAAGAACTCATGACTAAGACCTCAAAAGCACAGGGAACAAAAACAAAATTAAACAAATAGAACTTAACTACAAAACTTTTGCACAGCAAAAGAAATAATCAACAGAGTGAACAGACAACCTACAGAATGGGAGAAAATATTTGCAAACTATACATCAGACAGGGGACTAATATCCAGAATATATAAGGAACTCAAACAATTCAATAATTGTTGAATTGAATTAAGAACAAAAGAACCCAATTAACCCATTAAAAAGTGAGCTAACGACATGAACAAACATCTTTCAAAAGAAGACAAACGCCAACAAGCGAGAGCATTTTTAGCTTCCACTTGTAAGAAAGAACATGTAGTATCTGTCTTTCTGTGTTTGAGGTGTTTCACTTAAGATAATGGCCTCCAATTCCATCCATGCTGATGCAAAAGACATGATTTCATTCTTTTTTACAGCCAAATAATATTCCATTATGTATATATACCACATTTTCTTTATCCAGTCCTCTGTTGATGGACACCTAGGTTGACTCCATACCTTTGCTATTGTGTGAATAGTGCTGCGATAAAAATGTGGACAAAAAAATGTTCAACATCACTAATTATCAGAGAAATGCAAATTAAAACCAAATTGAGATATTATCTTACACCAATCAGAATGGTCTTTATTAAAAAGACAAAAAATAACAGATGTTGGCAAGGATGTTAGAAAAGGGAACTCTTATACAGTGTTGGTAGGAATATAAATTAGCACAACCTTTATGAAAAACAATATCAAAATTTCTCAAACTACTAAAAATAGAACTACCATATGATAAAGCAATTCCACTTCTGAGTATCTACCCAAGGGAAAATAAAACAATATATAAAAAAGACACTTGCACTCATACATTTATCGCTCTACTAGTAAGATAGAGCTATGTAAGAATCCAAACACAGTGACTATAAAGGTAGGACAGTAGCTAATATGATTTATCACACAGCTATATTCTAGAATCGAAGAGTATATCACAAATACAGCAAATTATCAGCTCTCGCTTCTTGTTGTCAGTGTGTCTATCTCAATGGTAATCCTCTTAATTCCTCTCCTAACTTATTTAAAATGCAAACAAAGAAACTGGGTAAGAGCCTAGTCTCTACTATGAAAAGAAAACTGTAGGAGTTTTAGTACAAAAACTTTGTGACATCTTCTGCTAACAGCTGGATTCTTAGCTATATTCTATAGAGTTGCAATTACCACTTAGAGAAAGGTCATTAAGTGGGGAGAAAAAAAAAATCTTCCTGCAATCTAAAAGTTGGTTATCACAGCCATAATTTAAAGATTATAGTTATGTCCTTATACTTTTCATCCCATCTGTTTTCTAAACATTACCCTAAGAATAATTTATTTGTGAGTATTTTCCTTTTAAAATTGAATTTTTATAGGTCAAAGTATTTTCTATTAAAGCAGGAAAAGGGGAATTTGCTTCTAAGGAGCCAAATAAAGATCTTCCAGAAAAACCCACATAGAGAGTGGGATTGATTAAAAGTCCCAAAATCCTGAAAATCTCGCTACATGTTATGTGGAGGGCAGTGGCAGAAGGAAAGAAGCTGCGGAAGGTTCACAGATCTGATTGCATTTTCAACACTTTTTTGATACTAACCTGAAAATGTTTTTTAACTCTCATTTTACCTGATGCAAATCAATTGAAATAACAAAGCCTTAGTCCTCTGTAACCTGAAGAAACCAATAAGGAATAACAAAACCTTAGTTCTCTATAACCTGAACAACAGTTCAATTTGATCAAGAAAAACAACATTTATTACCTGCTTAATATATATGATACGCACTGTGATAGGGCTAATACAAAGATCAATAAAACAAAGTTTCTTGCCTGAAGGAATTCTCAGGTTGGGGGTGTTGAGAGGAGGGGAGGGAGAAACAGACAATGAAGAACTGATTATAACACCTTATGTACTCCATAAATGATAGCTATTAATTATATAGATAGCAGGTGGAAGGACTTGAAATAAAAACAATAGTTCCTATGAGAGTGTTTTGAACAATATCCTTTGAACACCACATTAAGAAGTGTGAAACTTTATCCAGTACATGACAGCTCAAAGATTTCCAAGACCAATTAGTGGCAAAATTGATATAACTTTTAAAAGATCACTCTGGCAGCAGTGTGGTGGATGAACTGTATTAAAGCAGTGTAAAAGATTATATGGCTGGATATAGATATAGATATAGATATAGATATAGACTGGTTAAGAAGATAGGCTCTGGAGCTAGACTGCCTGGGTTTGAATATAGGCTTTAACACTAGTAGTAAGACCTTGTTGAGTAAACTACTTAACTGCTTTGTGCCTCAATTTCTTAATCTGTAAATAAGAATAGGAACAATTCTCACCACACAGGGTTTTTGTAAGAATTAAAAGAGTTAATTACTGTAAAGCACTAAGAATGGCTCCTGGCACAAACTAAGTGCTCAATAAATAGCAGCTATTAATTGCATGAAAGAAAAACTGGAAGTAGGAAGACTAGCTAGATGGTCAGGAAATAGTCCAGGAAAACAGAAATAAGAACAGAGAAGGGTAGATGGATGAGACACTTCACCAAAGAATCAATAGGACTTATAGCCAAGTATATGTATCACAGAGGGAAGAAGAATGAGAGAAACCAAAATGATTAAGATTATCAGCTTGGGAGACTGGGATGGTGATAATACCAAAAGACAAACCAGGGAAATGAAAAGGAAGAAGAGGATTGAACTAATGAGTATGGCTCTGGACATGTTAGGGTTAGGGTCCTCAAAGACATGAAAGTGGCCAGGCGCGGTTGCTCACACCTGTAATCCTAGCACTCTGGGACACTGAGGCAGGAGGATCATTTGAGCTCAGGAGTTCAAGACCAGCCTGAGCAAGAGCGAGACCCCGTCTCTACTAAAAATAGAAATAAATTAATTGGCCAACTAAAAATATATAGAAAAAATTAGCTGGGCCTGGTGGCGCATGCCTGTAGTCCCAACTACTCGGGAGGCTGAAGCAGAAGGATCGGTTGAGCCCAGAAGTTTGAAGTTGCTGTGAGCTGGGCTGACACCATGGCAATCTAGCCAGGGCAACAGAGTAAGACTCTATCTCAAAAAAGAAAAAAGACATGAAAGTATAAACATCCAATGGTCATTGGAAAATACAGATTTGAGAGTTATTCACATGTAGACGTGTCAGTTGCAGCTGTGGTAACAGAAAAGAGTATGCAGGGAGAAAGAGTAATGTAGAAGAGTCCTAATAAGCACAGGAGCCAAAGCAACTCCAATATTAATGAAGAATTGTTGCAGAGAAGGGAAAGGAAAGGGAAAGGGAAAAGAAAGGAGAAAGGGAAAGGGAAAAAGAAAGGGAAAGGGCCATATGAAATAATCCCTTCGTTCAACAAGCTCTCTATGTCATCAAGGAGAAAATACATATGTATTATATGTTAAACATTTTTTTATTGTAACTGTTTAGAATTAACAAAGGTAACTTTGAAAGCAGAGGTGGTATATACCAACATGGCAAGAAGAGAAAGGGAAATTATGCTGAAAGTAGAAAAACTAGTGGTAACTAAAAAAGGAACACTGGCTTAGAGGAGAAAGCTAAGTCCAAGATGGGAGAAGTAAAGAGGAAGAAGAAAACTAATATTTATTGCATGTCTATAACAATAACCATCCTAGGATCTTTAAAAATTTTTATCTTAATTATCAGAATATTCCTAAAAGTATGAGATAAATACTATCCTCACTTTACTTTACAAAAGTCAGCTGAAGCATACAAAAGTTCAGTAAATTACCCAAAGTCTTGCATTCAGTCTACCTGTATACGGCAGTTTCAGCACTTGAAGCTAGGTGGAGAACCCAAGCCCTTGATTTTTCCACTGTACTTCCACTTATTAAACTGGCAGAAACAGGACATTTCAAAGCGGGAAGGGGAAAAAATCTATACCAGAAGAAATCCAGAATTATCATCATTTGTCTCGCTATAATAGAGTTACCTCTTTTATGAAGTATAAAAGAAAAAACTAAAATATGAGTTTTATGACATCAAAAATAATCTTTTATTCTCAGAGAATAGGTAGGATTAGGGATGACTCCTTGCTTGCAGTCTCATCCCTCAGGTCTATTCCACACTGTCACCATGGTTAGAATTCTAAATTGCAAACCTGACCATGTCACTCCTCTTCTCTTTATAATCTCTCAATAACTCCCTATCGCCAACAGGATAAAAGAAAAACAAAAAACAAAAAAACAAAACACTGGAACCTAAAGGAAAAAGCCTATTTAGAAAGCTATCTAATAAGCCTTTATTCCTTAACCTAGAATAAATAATAGTAGAGGTTTTTAAAAGTTAACCTCTAAAAACAAATGTTTATTTATAATTTATAACACTGCTTCATATTCCATTAAAGTCTCCTATTTTTCTCACCCCAAAACCGTAAAATAAAATTTCAAATGCCAATTAAAGAACAACATTGACACCTTGTGGTGAACATCCTAAAGTATCAAATATAACAACGAGTAAAGTGACCCATATTACATGTCTGTTTACCTAAAAACAAACCCTTAATCCAGAGACTTCTAAGGATTAAGAAGCAAAAGTTCAATTATCATCACATACTAAATGTAAATTGGAAAGAGCTGCTCATACGTTGGCACCACTGAAATCAGCCTACATTCTTAACTATGGGCCAAGGTATCTGAGTAAAATCCCAGGTCATTGTTTTCCTATAAAACAGTACAACACATCCATCTGAAGGACCTTAACGTCCTGGTTTTAGGTGCTCCAAGTCCTTTCCTTAGTCAAGATTTTGTATTTTTCTGTGACACTCCCACACAAAAAGTCAAGGGAATATATGCATACTAGTGGCACAAAAGTACAATAAAAGTTATTAACTAGAATATACTCTCAAAAAACAGAATCAGGAGACCTGGGTTCTAATTCTGACTCCAAGCAGCACTGAGAATTTTATAGAGTTAAGTGATCATAAAGAATTCAGACTGTGTGTTTTCACTTAAAATACAGATCAAGTAGCAGCAATTTTATAACCAAAAAAGCAGGCCAGCACAGTGGCTCATGCCTGTTAATCCTAGCACTCTGGGAGGCCCAGGCAGGAGATCCGTGGAGCTCAGGAGGTCAAGACCAGCCTGAGCAAGAGTAAAACCAGTCTGAGCAAGTGCGAGACCCCGCCTCTACTAAATATAGAAAAACTAGCCAGCCACAGTGGCGCATACAGTCCCAGCTACTCAGCAGTTTGGGAGGTTGATGCAGGAGGATCACTTGAGCTCAGGAGTTTGAGGTTGCTGTGAGTTGTAATGATGTCACTGCACTCTAGCCTGGGTGACAGAGTGAGACTGTGTCGGAAAGAAAGAGAGAGAGAGAAAGAAAGAGAGAGAGAGAAAAAGAGAGAGAGAGAAAGAAAGAGAGAGAGAGAAAGAGAGAGAGAGAGAGAGAGAGAGAGAAAGAGAGAAAGAGAGAAAGAGAGAAAGAGAGAAAGAAAGAGCGAGCAATCCACCAACTGGGAGAAAACATCTGCAAAACACCGATCAGACAAAGGACTGTCTAGAATATACAAAGAACTCTTACAAATCAGTAACAGAATGACAACCCAATTACAAATGGACAAAAGAGTGAAATGAATACTAAATTAAATTTAAAAAGACAAAAAAGCATCAGGAAAAGAAAAGGTATATTTTAAAAAGTTATTCCATCTAGGAACAATGTTGCCTGAGTTAGAGAAGAAACTAGGAACAGATTAACAAGACAGGCACAAAATTAAGTTTCCCAGCAGCACTTCACATATATCACGGCAAACACTGTGGGAAAAGAGGATCATTTAATAGAGCAGATGATGGGTACTCTTTACTAATGTATGCGAGAACTACCATGAGAACTACCAATGAGAAAGTTCCATTTTACTCATTAACTCTGGGTTCAGGTAATTTGGATAATAAACACTTACTTGATCTGCTTCAGGAAAGGTATATCTGTGTTATCAGCTATAAATGAATTATACAGTGGTGATGGGGAGACTACTGTTAAGAAACCAGTTTGAATTACTGACAAACCTGAGAAACCTGGAAGGTATCCTAGATATGAAACTCCCAAGAGCCAAATCATCGCAAGAACAATGTTAAATAATTGAGCAACTACCACATTAGCCTGATAACTTTGCATTTATGTAGGGCACTGTTTTTCAGAAAATTTCCTCAGTCATTGTGTCATAGGTACCTTATAACCACCAGTCTAGGACCATGAGACTATTAAAAGGATCTACAAAATGTGCTTGTCAGAAAACGTTCAAAACAACCTCCAGCATGGCTCTTACTTGCTGTGTGCCTTCAGATAGAAAAATCATTAATGCCCCTGGCCTCGGCTTCCACACTTAAGACAAAGGCTATTATATTATCGCTGATGTATGAACACCAAAAAATTAATAAGATAATAGATGTGAAAATGCTGATTACACAAATTTGTAACAACACTGCTTAAACTTTTTAGAAGAATCAGAGAGGTTAAATAAATTAGGATAAATCAGGGATAAGGCAGCATCAGATCAATCAAAGCATTTTCTATCATACATGTTGCTTCACAAGATCCAACAGTCTTTCTTCAGTTCCTGTTCTGTATCATCGCAGAGCTTTCAACGCTCCTTGAAGCTACCCTCTTTTAGTTTCTAAGATGCTACACTATCCCCAAATCCTATTCTCTTTGATTTATCATTTTTTAAAAATTCTACTGGTTTCTCTAATAAGATGACATGATCTCATACTTAGAAAATATCTTTAAAATTATTGTATCTATACTCTCTTTTTACTGAAGGAAAAAGAGGTCTGGAAATACTAGTGGCTTACTCACATTTCAAACTATTTCTGGACATTCCTCTTTTCAATATTCAAAACTCGATGTATCCCAAACTAAATAGGCTTAAAAATATTTTGACAACTTCCGCTTTCTATCTCTACCCTCTAATTACTAAATCCTGTCTGTTCTGTTACATATCCTAAGCAGTCAAGGTGAAGGCATCTCTCAGATAAGAAACAAAAGTCACCAAATGTATGTGATTACTTTAGTCAAAATCATTGTTTCTTAAAAGCAATTTACACAGTCCACGTGACCAAACTCTGTATCACCATGCATTTAATATAATAAAACTCAAGTTTCACAAAGGAAAGGCCAATTTTGTAATGTTTATAAAATAACCATTTCTCCTAGCATCCTTCTGGACTCTTCCTCCAGTAGATATACAGAGGATGATATCTAAAATTTAGGCATGTGTCATGTAAACATTAGAAAATACTGCTAAAATTTAATTTCAATGAACAATCTGTCTGAGTAGGGTGACCACAGGTTGAGTGTAACTGTTTTTTTTTTTTTTTATAGGGACTTTGTTTTCTATGGACAACATAGCTCCCAACAGTCATCGGCTCAGAGTCATGCTTGAGCATCAGCTTGCCATCCTAAGCGGAGCAGTTTCCCATCTGTGTGGCTGTGAGCAGTCTGCCGGCCACGCAGCCCTCTGAGGGTCAGATGCCTCGATCTTCTAGTCCTCTCTCTGAGCACTTGTACGTTCTTCTATGTGCAAACCTATCACTTGGAGTGTCCAATTGGGAAGCTTCTCATTTTTAAGACTCCAATCAAACAATATTCCCTGAGAAGCCTTCTCTAAGTCTCATTTATTTGCATGTCTTTCCAAAGAAGGATTTAGACTGTTGTGATCATACAGTCAACCTGCCTGTTTGCCCCTATAAAGTAACAGTTTATTTTGAATTGCATTTACTTTGGTAGCTTGCCCCCTGGGAAAATGTCCTTGATGATCTATCACATTTAAAATTAAAGCCAAATTTTCAAATGTTTCAAAATTAGGTCCAGACATTATGAAAATACAGAGCTGAGGCATTTAAAACTCTTGAGTATTACATTCATGCAAAGCTTTTTGACTTGCCAAACATGATTCTTTTAAGACAAAGAGCAGATTAAAACTCTAAGCCACCTTTGGGGCTGTTGGAGGGCTTTTTTAGCAATGCTGTGGTTGTTAAGACTTTGATAAGTCTAAATTTTGCACCTCTGGTTGGTGTTCTGTAGAGTACAGAAGACCAGAAAATAGCTCATGTCCCTGTTTTAAGATCACTGGCTTCCAAACATTCTCTCCCACTGTCCAGAGAAAGGAAATGGCTTTCCAACAACTTTGTAAAAGTGATAAACTTAAATCACTGTAACTACAAAATTTATGAAGCTTGCACTAAAAAATGCTAAGCCTGAATAACAACTTCTAAAGTTCCCACACATTTTCTGACATTGAAATGTTAAAAACTCAAAATGAAGACAATTCTTCAGAATTCAGGAGGACTGTAAGTTTCTTACCGTAGCAAAGAAAAGACATCATAAGAATTACGAACACAGTTCTGGTCCACGTGAAGAAGAATGTTCTTCTGAGCATTTGAATAACCCTGAAAGACAAAAGTCAACAAATTCTTCAAAACTAAATAAAATTTGTGCACAAATTAATCGTGCTTGTCTTTTTAAAAATGACCTATTAACACCCAAGCAAATTTAAAATTTTAGAGATTCCAAAAAGTTAAGTATAATTTCCATACAAATGAAGTCTAACCCTTTCAGGCAAGTGAATTTAAATGAATTTCTTTTCACAGTTTCCCACAAAAACTATGTTTCACATCATAAATTGTGGTGAACTTCCCAAAGAAGCTCCAGAAGTCTTTTCAACATATTATGTGACTGATGAAGACTATTAATAATATTTCAATTATGCTTAGCTGCCATATGTAATGTTTTTATGGGGGAAAAGGGCATGCCAAGTTCTGATTAGGAACATCAGAAAAAAATATTTCCACTCAGTGGTACAAAGGAGCAAGGGCAGTTTCTAAAGAGAACACAGCACAATTCCATAAGAAGAACAGAATAGATATGTCTATCATTTAAGAAAGAAATAGTACACAGTAATTTAGAACAAAAGACTCTGGACTCAAACCACCAGGACTCCAATTTAAGCCCTTAACACATCAGCTCCGTAATCTTAAGTAAGGCACCTAAGCTCTCTTAGTTTAACCTTGGTTTCTTCATCTGTAATACGGAGATGATAATAGTATCTGCTTGACAAATTGCTGTGGGAATTAAAAGAGTTAATATTTACAAAATGAAAGGTATGTAATAAGCACCATATAACTGTTTGATATAATGCTGGTATAAGCATTAAAAGTTATGTTGCTACAGACATTAAATGGACATTAGGAGAATATTAGGAAGAAATTTATGCTAATAAATTTGACAAAGATTAGACAAATTCCTTGAAAAATACAAAGTGCCAAAATTGACACACTATGAAACAACAATATCTAAATAGCCCTGTATCTACCTTTTTAGTGAATAAGCAATTGAAAATCTTCTCCCACACACACAAAAAAATTCTTTATGTCCAAATGAATTCTATCAAACATTTAAAAAATACCAATTTTACACAAACTCCTTCAGAAAACAGAGAAGGGAACAATTCCCAACTCATAAGATCAGCATTACTGACACCAACACTTGACAAAGGCATCTCTCTCTCTCTCTCACACATACACACACACACACACACACACAAAGGCAATTACAGACCAACATCCTTCATGAATAGAGACACAAAAATCCTTAGCAAAATATCAGCACATTGAAATAGCAATACATTAGAAGGATAAAACAATAATATGTCATTATTAACTGGATGTATCCTAAGAATGTCTGCTTGGTTTAGCACTTAAAAATCAATCAATCACACAAATACATAAAGCAATTATTATAAATCTGTCTTGATGAGCATGCAATTATGAAGATGTAACCTGTGACAATAATAACATAAAGATGGGTGAACGGAACTATATAAAAACAAAGTTTTTGTATCATATTAAAACTAAGTTCAGCCGGACATGGTGGCTCATGCCTGTAATCACATCACCTTGGGAAGCCAAGCCTCGAGGACTGCTTGAGGCTGGGAGTTCAAGACCAGCCTCAGCAAGAGCCAGACTTCATCTCTACAAAATATAGAAAAATTAGCAGGGCATGGTGGCACATGCTTGTAGTCCCAGCTACTGGGCATATTGGGAGGCTGAGGCTGGAGGATTGCTTGAGCCCAGGAGCATGAGGTGCAGTGAGCTATGATGATGGACAATGGAATATTACTCAGCCCTAAAAGAGAAATGAAGTACTAATACATATGACATGTAGATGCACTACAAAAACATTAGGTTAAGTGAAAGAAGCCAGAAAAAAAGTCCCATAGTGTATGATTCCATTTATTTGAGATACCCAAAATAGGTAAATCCATAGAGATGGAAAAAGATTGATGTTTGCCAGGGGGCTGGAGGACAGTAAAATGGAGAATGATTGCTTAATGGGTACAAAGTTTTCTTTTGGGATGATGAAAATGTTTTGCAATTTGACAGAGGTGGTAGTTGTACAACATGTGAATGTGCCAAAGGCCACCAAATTGTTAATTTATGTTATGCGAATTTCACCTCAATTAGAAAAAAAGAGATGACTATGAAATAATCTATAATTTGAGAGCAGATGAGGAAAAAGAAGAAAGAGACAAGAGACAGTCCTATAAATTAACAACATTATCCAAATAATAAAAGACTATAAGTAGATTTAAGATTCTCAGGAGAAATGATGAATGATGTTCTACTTAGCTTTTCTTATTTTATGCAAAAAACGCCAAATATTTTTTCTATTAAAAATTCTCCCACACCCACTAACATACAACTAAAAGCAACACATTATAACAGGGAAAGAGCATTCCAACTAAAAGCCAGGATCCTGGGAATTAATTCACTGTGCCTATCACATAAGTGAGGAAAATCATTTAACTCTTCTGGGCCTCAGTTTCTTTAACTATAAAATGAAATGAAACTACTACTAATAAAAATGATAATAAAAAATGATAGCAATACAAACAAGAATAACGTTTATGAGCATTTACAGTGTGTCATACAGTATTGTATTTTACACATCAACATTAACCAAATGTTAATGTTAAATGTTAACATATTTAATACTCACAAAACCCTGTGAAATAGATACTATTATTATCCCCACTTTAAAGGTGAGGAAACTGAGACACACAGAGGATTAAGTAGAAGAGCCATGCAGTCTGGCTCCATAGCCCATGTTCTTAAGAACTGTGCTATACTTGATGATCTCTGAGACCTTTTCCAATTCCAAAATTCTGAGTCCATGTACATTTAAGGCAATATAAGGACATTAAGCCCTTCTGTTTCAGCCATCACTTAGCAATTAACATTCTTCAAATATGCTAAGAGCCCTGTTCTGAATGACATCTAACTTCACCAGATGTTCAATCCCGACAGACCTCTGATGAAGGATTATAATTGGAAAGAAACAACTCATTTGTATCTGGTTATCTGTGTGAGATACTGCCAAGTGCCAAAAAGCCCAGAAGAGATTTACATGTCACTCAAAATTCTTCTGAAGCCAGGCCTAACAATTCTTTTTCAAGGAAGGGAATAGTCACTGCTCTGGATAAGTGCCTATTAAACTATTCAGGGAAATAGATAATTTCAATTATCCAATGAGCAGGAGTAATTACAGGCAAATCAGGTGTATTTCTAGATCAGTGGTCAGCAAAAACGTTTTCCATAAAGGGATGGAGAGTAAATATTTTAGGCTTTACGGGCCATATGTCATCCCTGTCGCACATTCTTCTTTGGTAAAAACCATTCTTAATTGTGGGCCATACAAACTACATGGATCATAGTGCTTACCCTGTACTAGCTCACTGGATGAATTACCTTTCAAAACACATTACTATACATTCTGAGAGTTTTTAGCTGCTACAGCAGTCACAAGACTGGCCCTAACTCCATTAAAACTACAAAAGGTATCATAGAAATAACCCAATTGATAGGATAAATGATTATGATGCAAACAGCACTACACATATACTATTCATTTCAGTATACTTATTCATTTCAGTGTCTACTGAACACCTAATACATAGATGGTATTAAGCAATTGCTACTAACCCTCCTCATAAAGTACACAACTCCAGTTATGGTTCCAAGCGAAGTAAATAACACAAAGATGGCATAAGAAAGGTTAAAAGAAAAAAAAAAGCCCAGGC
>VBSM01001265.1:39374992-39395784 GCA_008086735.1 Cheirogaleus medius | reverse complement strand
AAAAAAAAAAAAAAAAAGCAAAATCCTGACCTGGGATATGAAAGGTTTCCAGCTTATTGGGTTAAGAACTGGCCCAACAGTTCCTTTCCCCAGTTGCCATCCTAGCAGTTAAACCTACCTAGAAAACATCTCTCCAGGCTACCTAGCCTTATTCACCAACCTCTATCCACCCCAACTTCAAGCTATAACAGTGTTACTCTTTGGTTCTCCATAGTCCCCAAACATTAAAACCTCTTCTTTGGGAGCTCTTCCAATTATCTAAAGTTCTTCTATAATTCACCTGCATTATCTACAAGACCCAAACAACTAACATCAAAAACAATTCTCAAATGAAACCCATTTGTAAACTGGAGATCTTCTGAAATATATGCTATCTTATCCCTTCAATGAAAAAAATACATTTGTTAATCTATTAAATATTTTTATATCCCACAGTACCTAGTTTAGTAATAGGCTTGTAGTAGGTGCCTGATTTTTTTTGAAGAAAACAAAATCATCAATCACAAATCATCAATCACTTTTATAACTAAGATAAAGATCTACATCATCACTTATTCAATTACCTTTTTTGTCTGTACTGCTGTTAAATACTTACATATTTAAATACTTAAGAGTGCCATATTTGTATGCCAAATAAATAAAATTTTACTACAGAAAATTAACAAAAACAAATCACTCCTTAATAATGCCAGCAAAGGTTACTAAACAAAGGATTAAAATCCACAGTGTATGTTTTAGTCAAAGATTTTCAATATATTAAATAGTTTCCAAACACAGTCCTGGAAGTAAGAATGAACTACTGATCTACTGTCATATATAGATGAGAGGTTTACTACAGTGGATAGTGGAGAGGTTTTAGGTTCCTAAAAACTCAACAGAAATGAGTAAAGCCTTTCAAGAAGCAGATAAAGAAAGAGGGAAATGTTCTGGGCAAATAAGAAATAATTTCAGCTTTTAGAGCCGTCGTGGCTGAAGATACTTTAAGAGAATGTGGACACAAGGAGGATTAACATCAACATAATCAGCAGCAGCAATAATAAAAGCATTTCTAGTCACAGCTAATGCAAAAATACAAGAATGCCAAATTGGCCAACAAAAATTTTAGTCACCATTTAAAAGTTGCTTTAAAACATACTTTGTTATTGCTTCACGAGTATAACTTCCTCTTCTGTATAGAACACAAGTTCTTAACATTTAATCCTGTTCTCAAATCCTCGTTGCTGGCCAGGTGCAAAGGCTCACGCCTATAATCCTAGCACTCTGGGAGGCCAAGGCAGGAGGATCATTTGAGCTCAGGAGTTTGAGACCAGCCTGAGCAAGGGCAAGAGCCCATCTCTACTAAAAAAATAGAAAAAATGAGCAGGGCACAGTGGCGCACACCTGCAGTCCCAGCTACTCAAGAGGCTGAGGCAGAAGGATCGCTTGAGCTCAGGAGTTTGAAGTTGCTGTGAGCGGTGATGATGCCATAGCACTCTAGCCTGGGTGACAGAGTGAGACTCTGTCTCACCAAAAAAAAAAAAAAAAAAGCCGTGTTGCTTTAGCATTTTAAAAATTTTTATGAAATATTTCAAACATATTGACATGATATCCATTTACAATTATTATGATTACAAATATATTTGGACTTATTGCTACCCCCATACTAAATGTTTCTGTTTAGCATTTGTTTTCTTTTTTATTTCCTTTTCTGTCTCCTACCAAGTTGACAAAGCTTTCTATATCTTTTTTCCTCTGCTAATTAGAAATCTATATTCTCTGTTTCTAGTCTTCACTAGGTATACTTAAATTTTTAACAAGCACACTTGGCCACAAATTTTTCTAACAAATTCTACTAGAGTTGTTTGCTATCTCTGTCTTCCTCCCAAACAAATCAGTGACTTCAATGAGTCTTAACCCCTTAAACACCCACTCACACCTTATTACTGTTACCAGTGCTTCTCAAACTCTTTGTGGGGAAGGGCTAGTTGTTTGAGGTTTCTTCCTTCAACACATTATGAACTGATATTTTTGTAAATACAATAAAAAGTCACAGTAATATCAAATTGCTATAAAAGTTTTAAAATTTTTACTCCCACTTTTTGTACTTAGCTTACCACAGACTGGTGACAGACAGTTCTTGGACTAGCACTGGTCCAGGCTACACTTTGAATAAGAATAGCCTAGTTTGTTTTACCTTACCAAATACTGTTTTTTGTTTGTTTGCTTAAATTAAATTCACTAATGTTTTAACCAATTTATACCCTTTGCTATTTTCTTACATCCTACATCCTCCCTTTGGGTTTACTTTTCTATTTGCATCATTTGGTATGGGTAAAAGGTCTGTGGTGGTAAATTCTTAACCTTTGTGTCTTTAAAACTATCTCTCATCCTCTTAAAAAGTTTATTAGAAACAGAATTATACATTAATGATTAATAGTACTTTGAAGATATATTTCTTCTGGCATCTACTATTGCTGATTAGAAGTCTGCTATCAATCTAACTGGTAGGTAATACTTCCCTTCTCTCTGGTAGCTTTTAAAATTTCCCCTTTTAAGATTATCCTTAAAGTTCTGCAGTTTCTGTTCAGGCCCCTTTTGTAATAGGGAGAGCCCCCCTCAGCTTTCAGTGCTCATCTAGTGCTCATTTTGCCCTGAAGAGCCCATCATCCTGCCTGCTTCAGGGGGTTTAGAAGGCCTAAGGCTTCTGCTTCTGCCCACTTCTTTGCATTTCTATTCCACTTCTGTTCCAGAGATGTTTACCTTGGTATGTGTTTGTTTTATTAAGATGTGACTCTTTAAATTTCTTTGATTCATCAATCATTGCTTTTTGTTGGGAGCTGAGGAGGGTCTCAAAATGTCCACTTACAATGCAATCTTGACTGAAAACCCTGCTTGTGGCTTTCTTTAGAAAGGCAATAACAAAAAATACTTTTTAAGGTTCAGCCTATATGTCAGGTGTTCATTTGAAAGCTGATAAAGGGGCATGATAAGCTAGACTTATAAATTCACAAAGCTCATTAACTGAAGGACTATAGAATAAATTGTACCACTTATTATGATCATATATTCAATAAACATACATTATCCATCTGGTTTTGAATTCCAGCTCTGCTACTTAGTAGCTGTGTACTCTCAGGAAAGTTCCTTAACTTCTCCGTGTCAGCTTCCCCTTCTATCAAAGGACAATTGTAAGGTTTAAATCAGGTGAAATATGTAGAGCATTTAAAATAGTTCCTGGTACATGAGTGCTCACTAAATATTAGCTATTTTAGTGTTAGAGGGAACACTTACTCTGCATCCCATGCTTCCACACAGGAGAAAAACAAAAAATGTTCTACTCTGCTTCCCAGAGGAGAAGGTCATGAAAGGAAAATTTCTAGTTTCTCTGTGTCCTTCACTCATTCCTCCCCAGGACCAGCAGATAACTTATCTGATTGTTGAGCTTCAGAGAAATAGCCTGTCTAAGCACACATACAAATTCTGCTTTTGGCTTGAAGGATCAGGCTTTGTTCCTGTAAGGGGAAGACCTGTTTCATTTGCATTGTTATTTTACAGGGGAGGTTCAAGTTTGGGAGCAAGCCCTTTTAGTCATAACAAGCTCTTTTAGTCACAGAAATTAAGCCACATTTGTCAGTCAGATTCATTAATAACAAAGCCGACATTCTGACCTCCATTTATCTATGACTTAATCTTATTTCTGAACTTGCTCCTAATTTAGGAGGAGAAGAAAGGAGTACTGTTATTGGCCTACCAAAACCTCAGCAACTACTTGTATCTGGCTATAGGGTTCTTAAGGAATTAAATACAATAATAGATGTAAAGCTCTTAAAACAATGTTTGATACACAGTGATGCTCAACAGATACTAGCTATTAATATTACTATGTGCCAGGCATGGTACTAAATGGTGAGTTAATTACCAGTTTCAGGAGGAACTCATGCTTCACGAGTGTTGGGATAGCTAACCCTATAAATGGGACATTACAAACAGCAGCAGTAGCTGTCCCACGGTTCCCTCATTAAATCATAAACATTTTTACTAAGCAAATACCACATCCCAAGAACTATGGTAGGTACTGGGAACTCAATAGTACACATGGAAATCTGTCCTTAAAAAGCTTACAGACTAGAAAGGAAGAAACACAAGCCTAGTTACAAGGTGGCATATCTTATGTCAAAGCTATACACAGGAAGTTGATATACTATAGGAACTTAGAACAGCTTTAAAATAAAGAAAGAAAAAAAACCTACCAGAGTTTGAACTGAGTTTTAAAGAAGTCACCTTTAATAACTTCCATTTTGTTAAATGTAATGGACAATTTTCAGTCCTCATCTTATTTGACCACTCTTTCCTCTTAAAAAACAAACAAAACCCTAAAACAAACCACCTCTTTCTCCACAAAAAATAACTCTCTTTCTTTGGTCTCTGAAATTCTACAGGAAACTTTACTCTTTCTCTTTTCCTCTGACCACTCCTTCTCAGTCACTTTTTCCAATGCTTGTTCTCTGTTTAGCTGGATGTCTTCAAGGCTTGGTTACTTAACACCTCTTATTCTTACTGTATTTGCCTGTTTCTAATCTATCTTCTCTCTACTCATGATTTCAATGACTATTTGCCCTTGGTTCCACATTTACATTTCTAATCCAGTTCCCTCCTCCTAACTCCAGATTCCTATTTCCAAATGCCTACACTTACCATCTACATATAGATGTCTCGAAGGCATTGCAAACTCTACACGATCAAATCTCAGCCCACATCTGCCTCTGCCAAACCTGGTCTTCCTCCAGTGTTCCTTAGCTCTCTCAGTGCCTGGCACCTTTAGCCATCTAGTTACTTCAGCCAAGCCAGAAACCCAAAAGTCATCCTTGACACCTCCTTTTGTCTTATAGCTTAAATTCAAACCATCATCAAGTCTTAATGATTTTATCTCCAAAAATTTTCTTAAATCTGTCTTCTCTCGGTTCTATTATAGTCCTGCTTCAAAGTATTGCATCTGTTACCTGATATACTGCAAGATTCTCCTTTACTATACTCCCACAGATATTCTTGCCTCTTCTATAATCAGTCCTTACTACAACCAGAGTGCAATGATTAAAACACAAACTTGACAATATCACTGCAATGCTAAAAATCCTTCCACACAGTCCCCTGTTCTTAGGGTAAAATACTTTAAAAGGTTCTGCATGTGGTGGTCTCTGCCTTGCTCTCCAGCCTCATCTGGTATCACTCTCCCTCATCACTCTGACCTTCCTTCCATCCCTAAAGCTCACCATGTTCCCTTCCACTTCACAGCCTTCCAACAAACAGGTTAACCTCTGCCTGAACTGCTTTCTCTATTCAGTCCCCACTCCCTTCACACAGTGCACTTCTATTCCTCATCTGGAGTGTAGCTTTCAAAGTCACGGCCCAAAAACGCCCTTTCTTGGGCCCCTAGAATAAGTTAGGTTCTCATTATATGTTTTTATAGCACTTACTATCATTTGTATTTACATGTTTATCTGTTGGATTACTTTATCAGCATTTGTCTCTTCCATACACTCCATTACAGCAGGAAAATATTCATTTGCTCACCACTGTATTCTTAGCACTGGAGTACAGTGGCCGACATACAGCAGGTACTCAATAAAATGTTGACTGAATGGAGTACTTTAAGCAAAAGCATTTCAGAAAACCAAGAATTATGAAGCAACATGATCACTAAGAGCAAATCATGTACAGGCTTCAATTTGATAGGTAAAACACGACAACAGAGTAGAAAGGGCATGGGTTTTAGAGACAGGCAACCTGAAATCTCAGCTCAGCTACTTTCTAGATGTATGATCCTATGAAGTTCATCCCTCACAACCTGTTTCCTTATCTAGAAAATGGAGAGGACAAAACTTACTGCATTGGTCTGTGGTTAGTATTACATGAGAAAAAGAACATGAATTACCTGGCATGGTATCATAGATAGTAGGTACTTGGTAAATATGAATTTTCTTCCCTCTCCTTTCTCTAATTACCTTTAGATAGAGACAGTGCTGACTATAAAACAACTTGACTCACAATTTCTTAAATTTATTGAAAGTCATAAAAGATAGCTGAAACATTTAATAAAACTGTATTGCATTTAATAAAAATCACCATTCTTTCCTAATCCCCAAAGAATTATTTAGAATAAGAGAAAACAGCTAGTTCAGGTTTTCCTTTAGAAAAATTAATATAATCCGGATTTAGAAAAGATAAACTGGGGTGGTTATGTGCCTTACAAAATGAGTTCTCACTTTAAAAAGTATTCATACTAAGCCACACTAAACAACAAACTTACAATGATACTTAAAACATGATTCTATTTGCACAGAGCTTTCCAGGATCATATCTACCCTGTACACCTGCAAGGCACACCTGCACTAAACAAAACTCATAACAGCAGGAGAATCCTCTTACCTTATGTTCAAATGGAGCACCATAGTAGCCATCATTCAGCCCAAAAATTATTTCATTTTGGTTGCGGGCATGAATCTAAGAGAGAGGGAAAACACACTATTAGTTCTTCCCATCATGTTTTAACAGGACGCGAGAATGACAGTTTTAACGGGACCACTTCAATGCTGAGAAACAGGCTAACTACATCTAAACAAACTAGCAGAAACCAAGTCACTGCTCAAAATACCAGGTGATCAACTGAGCATTTCCTGCTTTAGTCACGGGCTTCACAAAACCATCATGTGAGATCACAGGCACCATTATACACACATTTTCCACAAACACTTCTTAAGGTTGTTATAGAATGGCTATTCCTGAAGGACAGGGGATTCAGAGGCATACTAAACACTATCTGATCTCAAAGAAAACACACTTTAGTAAGTCAATGAGAGTACTTTAAAAAAAATGAAGCCCTAGAAAAAACACACAACATAAATATTATTTTCTATTTTCAAAAAGACAGTTTAAAAATAATAGTATCCAATCCCTAAAGTCTTAAATATCTACTTAATTACTGTCTGCATATCACTCAGTCTCAGATGATATAAGCTTCAGGCAGTGTCACCCCAAATTAAACTTCACCTAAAAGGCAAGAGGAATAAAACTTACAAAATTGAAGAACTGAGATCTAAAATAACTCAAAATAGTATAAAGTGCCTAACTGTGAAATATAAGAATAGATTTAATTACTTCAACAGAAACAGTTAGGCTTAAAAATAAAAATATGCTTCTGTGAAGATTCAAGTATGGGAAAGACAAGGATTACCAGAACAGCATATTTGCTCTCTTCTTTCTCTAGCTAGAGACAAAGCCAGCAGCAGAATACTCCTGTGAACATTTACCTGACTTCCGTATCTCCTACTTCTATTACTAAAGCAAAATTAATCACACACTCCCTTTTTACCTACATCATCTACTGAACTGAATACAATACCAAAAGATGAGTTTGCAGTCATATATTTATTACTATAATTAAAACTATACTCTAGTTAGAGTAATCAAAAGAGAGACCACAACTGGGCAACATAGCAAGAACCCATTTCTACAAAAAAATTAATTAAAAAAAAGTATAATTTTATTTGTTCTATTTTTTTAAGAGACAGGGCCTCACACTATCACTCAGGCTGGAGTGTGGTGGTGTGATCACAGCTCACCACAGCCTCAAACTCCTGGGCTCAAGTGATCCTCCTGCCTCAGCCTCCCAAGTAGCTAGGACTACAGGTGTGCACCACCACACCTGGCTAATTTTACTTTTATTTTTTATAGAGACAGGGTCTTGCTAAACTCCTGGCCTCAAGTGATCCTCCCTCCTCAGCCCCAAAGCTCTGAGATTATAGGCACAAGCCACCAGGGCTGGCCTGATCTAATTTTTACTAGTATGTTACTTGTTATACCTATTCCAAATGTAAATTTGACTTTCTACAATGATACTAGTTGGCTACAAAAAAAAAAGGTTTTCTCTTTTCTTTTTTTTTTTTGTTCTCTGTTATACCAACATAACTAACTTTGTAAGAAGACACCTAAATGCCAACTCTCTGAAATTATGGCAGGTTAGACATAAGCATGGTTGGGTATGTCAAGAAGATCACCACATAAGGAATGTGAGAATTGAAAAACATGATGAAGGCCATCTTCTCTGGCCAAAAAACTCCCCTACAGTCCTATAGCCCTGCAACCACAGGATTAAGAAGCACCATCTTCCATGAAATGTAGATACTTTCAGATGAAAAATAAACAAGTACTTAATACCATAGTCTGTCCACAGAGAGTCAACTACAGCATGTGAGAAGATACACAGGGCATGTGCCTCAGTGCAGGGATCTAGTTAGCCAGTCTAAAGGCAACAGGTATCTGGTACCAAGAGAGAGAAGAAAAGTCCTAAACCAAAAGTCATGATTTTCTAAGTTTTAATTAAGACCAACCCTAAAACAGAAGAAAAATAAAAAGATAAAAAAAGATTTGAAAATTGTAGGAGGTTAGAATTTAGTTAAGGAACATATATATTACATATTGTTCTGGTCACTATAGGAGGACACAAAATAAATAAAAATATGGTAAGAGCATGGTCTCACTTGTACGTAGAATCTAAAAAAGTTGAACTCATAGAAGTAGAGAATAAAATGGTAGTTACCAAGAGCTGGGTGGAAGGTAGGAGGCTTGGGGAGGTGTTGGTCAAAGGATATAAAATTTCAGCTAGAAAAGAGGAATAAGTTTAAGAGACCTACTATACAACATGGTGACTACAGTTTAAAAAATTAAAAAATAGGCCAGGCGTGGTGGCTCACACCTGTAATCCTAGCACTCTGAGAGGCTGAGGCGAGCGGATCGCTCAAGGTCAGGAGTTCAAAACCAGCCTGACCAAGAGTGAGACCCCATCTCTACTAAAAAAAAAAAAAAAAAATAGAAAGAAATTAATTGGTCAACTAAAAATATATAGAAAAAATTAGCTGGGCATGGCGGCGCATGCCTGTAGTCCCAGCTACTTAGGAGGCTGAGGCAGAAGGATAGCTTGAGCCCAGGAATTTGGGGTTGCCGTGAGCTAGGCTGATGCCACGGCACTGTAGCCCGGGCAACAGAGTGAGACTCTGTCTCAAAAAAAATAAAAATAAAAATAAAAGTATAGTAAGCAAAATGAGGGCAGAGATTTTTTCAATCTGAAAAAAATGCAGAATTAAATTGTTTCTTTAAAAAGAAGCATGCCAGAAAGTATATAGTGCATAAACATTTTTAAAAATCAAGGATGTTTGTAGATAATCTATGACTAACATTTTAGGGTTATTGTTAATAGTAGTACCATAGGTATCACAAAATAGAAATGGCCCTCATTCCAACGTAGAGTGGAGGGTTACCAAGGACAACATGTATATACCAGTGTTATACAGCATAAAGAGAATGAATTTTTAAATCAGCCAGGCCTGAATTTAAATCTGAGGTCTACCTAACTGTGTAATCTTGAGTAGTTTCCTAAACTCTCTAAGGCTCAATTTTCCCATCTGGAAAATAAGGGCAATAATAACAATCTTCACAAGGCTGCTATAAACATTAATTAATTATCACTATGATGACAAATAGGTTTCCTTACATTCACCATTCTGATAGATTGCTAGTTGTGTCCTGCAACGCTGTGTTCGTAAGGATTATAGAGCTACTTCTGAGCTCAGCTAGAAGAGCACCATGATCAATTAGCTACACCAGGCATGAGTACAGCAAAGGCAGAGAATAGCAAGAATAGCAAGCAGTACTTAAGCCAGGCATTTGTCATCTTGTGCTCAACAAAACGTAGTTCTTCTTATTCCTGGAATAATCCAACTCTACTGGTCAAAAAAGAAGTGTTTGATGGTATATTCTTTATTTCAACTTAATTTTCAGATTCTAAGGGAGGACATCCAATATGAAAGAAAAAGCAGAATGCTGTGAGAAAGCATATTCTTCCATACACACACACTTAAATCCACTTACATTAGCAGCTTAGGTTACTTCTTCATAAATGTCTTCAGTTAAAGTTATTTTTTAAACTGGGCAATGACTCAAACACAACAACCTAAGTAACATGACATAAGCAAACAATCATAAAGGTCTCTCTTAGTAACATAAATAAACAGTCATAAAAGTTTCTCTTTATAATAGGAAATATAGAGTCAGAAGAATCAAAAGAAAGGTTAGACAGGTTAATTTGGAGATGACGACTACTTGAAACCACAGTCTAAAAATTACCTGCTGACCCAAGTATTTCAGCCCATCCAAACAGACTTTCCATTCAATCAACAGCTGGTAGGCATTCTCCTTTCCACCCCATATCTTCACCACAAAACAAGACACAGATGTATCAAGATGGTCTGGCATTATTCCAAAATCGAGACTCCGCCACGTTGGATTCTGTTGATGGAAATGAAAACATGCTTTAGGAAGACTAACTTGTTTACAGTTATTTCGGGTAGGTGGTAAATCATTTTGTTTTTAAAAACCAAAAGACCTTATAAATACATTAAATTGCAAATTTAAGTGAACAAAGAAGACATTCTAATTAACACAAAAGGGGTGATAATGGTACTTTTGAATTTCTCTGTTTACTTATTACAATCATTAGAAGATGCATACATTCCCATCTCTCATTGGCATGGCTTCATATGGTAATTCATTCATTTATTCAACACTTAATACATGATTATTAAGAGCCAACACATAAACAATGCCCTCAAACAGCCTTCAATTTATTGTTGGATTCAAACACTTATTTAAATAATTGCATTGTTTCATGAAAAGTTCAATAACAGAATTATAAAAACAGTTACACAGTAGCACAGGAAGGAATAATAAACTGAAGGATCACAGAGGCTGTGACATTTGGCTTTTAGTGGACAAGTAGGATTTTGCCAGGTTAAAATAAGGAATTTCAAGCAAAAGGGAACTCAGAGGTATGAAAGGCCAAGGGGTGGTCAGGGAACTAGGAACAACTGCTAGAGCACACAATACAATAGTGGCAGTACACAAAACTGGAGAGAGAAACAAGGGATTGAACTGAAGGATCTTTTATGCCTTGCTATACCTGCAATACTTTACTCTGTATAAGACATGAGGCCACTGAAACAAGTGTGTGACCAACCTAACAACAATAGCAATAAGTACCCCTTAGTGCCCATAATGGGTTTCTAAGAACCATTTTTACTAAAAACAAAACAAAACAAAAAACCAAGACTCATTCAGGAAATACCTAATTCCAGAACTGGATCAGAAAATGTACAAGATAAACTTGGAACATCTTGTCATACCAAATAGCAAAAAAACTATCAAAGACTAAAAGGATAGGCCGGTGAGGTGGCTCACACCTGTAATCCCAGCACTTTGGGAGGCCAAGGCAGGAGGATCACTTGAGCCCAGGAGTTCAAGGCTAAACTATGAGGAGTTCAAGGCGAACTATGATTGTGCCAATGTACTCCCCCACCGGGGCAATAGAGCAAGACTCTGTCTCTAGAAATAACAACAACATCAACAAAACACTAATTCATAGGTTCAAATATCCAACCAAATACCAACAGGTCACAAGCAAGATAAATAAAAGTAAAACTGTATTAGGATACATAAAAGTGAAACTATAGAACACCAAAGCAAAGGTAATGATCCTAAGAGCTGCCTAAGTAAGATTACCTTCAAAGGAATCACAGACTAACCAATGACTTTTATTTTTTTTGAGACACAGTCTCACTCTGTTGTCCGGGCTAGAGTGCTGTGACACCAGCCTAGCTCACAGCAACCTCAGACTCCTGGGCTCAAGCAATCCTCCTGCCTCAGCCTCCCAAGTAGCTGGGACTATAGGCACACACTACCATGCCCAGCTAATTTTTTCTATTTTTAGTTGTTTGGGTAATTTCTTTGTATTTATAGTAGATACGGGGTCTCGCTCTTGCTCAGGCTGATCTCCAACTCCTGAGCTCAAGCAATCCTCCCGCCTTGGCCTCCCAGAGTGCTAGGATTATAGGCCTGAGCCACCATGCCTGGCCTGACCACTGACTTTTCAATGGGAAAATGGAAGCCAGAAGGCACTGGAATTTTACTCTCAATATCCTGAAAAAAATCCAAATAACTGACAATCTAGAATTCTAGCCAATGAAAATATTCTTCACAAATCAAAGTAAAATATACACATTTCAGACAAGAAAATTTGTGAGTGTGACACTAGCATATATATGCTCATTAAAGAAAATTTAGGCACATGGAAAGTGAACCTAGATAGAACATTTGTGCTGTAAGAAAGAATGAATAGCCCAGAAGTGGTAACTATAAGAGTAAATCAAAGGGGCTTCTGACATGGCAGAATGAGGTGCTCAACAAATTTTTCCCCAAAAAAGCAATAATAAAACTAGACAAAATTGTCAAAAACAACTATTTCAGGACTCTGGAAATCAACCAAAACCATACACGAAATTGAGAAGCAGTTATTCTGAAAAACCACTGACAACAGGTAAGAACCAGGGAGTATGTGGCATTCTTACCTTGGGCTGCTTTTATCCTCAACCTCCATTCAGCCTGCAAAGTTGTTGTTCTGTTGCGGGAAGGGGCCCAGTTGTAAAAACCTGCAGCTTCACTACTGGGGAGGACTATCTTGATTTGGAATGGAGTATGGAAACACTGCAAACCCAGCAATCCTGTCAATAACACTAGTGATCTCACCAGCAAATAAACAGGGCTGACCAGCAGCTCAGCTAGCTGGAGGCTACAGTCCTGGTTGGGACAAACGATGGGCTGGAAAACTAGCCAGAAATTTAATAGGAAGATCTAGAAAAAAATGAGATAGCTATAGAGGGCCTTGATAAGCAATCCATGTATCCACACAGGAGAGTCTAAAGAGGGTCTCGATGATCCGCACGTCCCTGGCTGACCATGAACTGGTGTGTACACACAGAGGAGACTTGAGTAGTCAGGCACAGTGGAAAGGAAAAGCTAGGGAAGGCTTAAAAACTGCATGAACTTGAAATGTACTGCTAATCCACTGGCAGAGGTTACTGGCTTGAAGTATCTGAGCACAAAGTCTGACCAATCATTGGAACCACTAAGCTATTCAGACACGGGAGTAATTACTAGAAATGTGGCTAGGCTTAAGAAGAGCAGCAATCAACCCGACAGAACCACTGCTTGTGGAATGGCTTTAAAGAGTCATTTAACTTTGGCCCTTGCTCTGCCAAATGAAGAGAGCTGAAAGGCAGTGTGGTTGAAGGGAGAGTGCTAAAATTAAGCCACATTGATGAATCATGTAATCCCTGCTGTCTCTTAGAAGCTTCAGCTATTAATATAAAAACTGGGACAACTAACACCTCACAGGGTTTTTATGAAGCTTGAGCAGAATAGTAATAACAACTAATTAAAATAATAGCTACCATTTTAATACTTATTAGTGACAGGTACTAAAAAGTCAAATAATACATGAAAAGGGCATAGAAGAATGCCTATTCTAACACATAGAAGTATCTTATCTGTTGAATAAAGTAACCCTGTTAATACCAATAAGTCCATGTGAAGTAAATAAGACAGTTGTTATTGTCAACCTCAATAGTTAAGAGGAACTACCTTATTTCATCACATACAAGATATCAGCAATTGTTAAGATGCATCATTATTATATATATACGACTAAACAAAAAACAGAATTGATTTTAAGATGCACCTAGATTTCAGGGATGTCAAACGGAAAAATTTTGCATCTTAGAATCAATAAAGCACAGAAGCTGAGTCTTCTTGTCTAAGGTCACGTAGTAAAAATAGTATCAGAATTTAAATCTAGGTCTCTAGAATTTGTCTCATGTTCATTTTTGTGTATTTGTTTTGTTTTGTTTTTCTCCCCACAAAATCACAGAAGACAGAATTTAGAACAAAAGAGACCGTAAGAGAATGTCACAGGAAGAGAGAACTCTCCCCTGTGCCTATGCCCTATTGTCTAGGAGAAAGGGATTGGAGAGACTTCACAGAACTCAAACTCGCTCTTGCTGCTCCATCACCACACTCTACAGCAGACAGGGCTGAGACACAAATAAGTGACTTAAACATGACAGCAAAGGGTAGACTATTACTAAGAATGAAGCATTCATTACAGATGAGCTAGGAAGGAACTGGCCTTTGCCAGTTCATCGAACTCTCCATCTAGGACTTTGAGAAACTGGTAGCCAGGAATTATGGGGAAAAGCCCTCTAGTAGTTCTGGAGCTTGAGGATGTGCCTACATTCCTTGGTCTGAGTCTCCTTCACAACTCAATCTTGTATGAACAATAGCAATCATCTGTGGACCATTTACTATGTGCTAAGCATTATACTTGATTTAATTTAACGTAGACTATAGTACAAATGAGGAAGCTAGATACAACAGAGAGACAAAACGAGGGTGTCCTCTAGTTTACATATCCTAGGAATGTAAGAACTTAAAGGGACATTTGAACTTGGCTAGCCCAACTCCAGTTTTGAAATGAGGAAGTTGAGGCCTCTGGCTAGAGCCGTTCCCTCCCTCTACCCACACCCATCCTTTTCCTGGTTAACGTTTCTCTGACCACCAGGTTTCAGTTCAAACATCTCTTCCTCGGAGAAGCCTTCCCTGATCTTCCCTTAACTGTCAGGCTTCTCTGCCTGCCACCCACTGTGAGGGTGGGTCTGTTAGCTGTTGCTTTCCCAAAAAGATAGTGTAGTAAGTACCCTGGAGACACAGTAAGCACTCGAATATTTGCTGAATATACAAAGAAAAAATATCCTATTCCTGGATACTGAAAGAAGACCTAATCATTTTAGGGTCAGAAATATTAAATTTCAGGCAAAGACCAGAAAGCATAGCTTAAGATTCATTTGGAAAAAGTGATTCGTTTTCTCACCTAATATGAATCATGCTTTATAAAAACAGAATAAAAACCATTTTACTCATTTTTACTACTGGTATAATCACAAGAAAGGCAGAGCCATGAATGTCCTTGCGGCTGACTGCTCCTCCTCTGTACTCCCACAGGAACCTGTGAGTAGTTAACTTTCTTGTGGCACTTGGCACTTGCCAGTCTTCCCCTCCAGAATGTGAGCTCCTCAAAGGCAGGGATCTCTACTAGTGTACTTATCCTCTACAGTACCTGGCACCCTGTTACTACAAGTTCAGTGTGCCAAACACCATACCACCAGTTTAACTATATATTCTTTCTTAACCTTCACAAAACACAAAAGAGTCCCGTGAAGTAGACATTATCCCAATTTTTCAGAGAAACTGATGCTAGAAACCATTAAGTAACTTGCCTAAGGTCATACAGTTGGTTCTATCTGGAACAGGAAGAGAAAGTCTACATCTGACTCTAAAGACATGAAAGCACTGGATCACTTTAGTATATGAAGTAGGCCATGTCACTAGGGACCATTCAGAGTAAGAGCAGTTGGGCTTTATGTCCCAGGTGAAGTGTAAGGCTAGTATAAAAATTGAGTTTCTTATGATAACTCTAAGTCATTAAGAAAAGATTAAATAATTTTCTCTTATTTAAGAAAGGGGAGAAAAGAGAAACCAAAAGAAGGTAATACAGACATGAAAACTCAAAAAAAACATTTTACTAAATTGGAATTCAACAGACCATCAATGCCACACATTATCCTTAAATAGTCAAAAGCAGAAAGCATGAAAAAGGACTTCTTAACTATCAAGTTAGATCAAATACGTCCTATAAACTTTTTTAGAAAGTCTTAAATGCTTGCACAGGATTTGTGTATTCTTAATTGGCATTAACTGGCATGTTTTTCCAGAAGAAGCACTTCATAAAAAAGAATATTTAAACAGCCAACACTTGAAAGGTGCCTAACTAGTCTATGAGGAAGTATAAATTAAATACCACTATCCCACCAGAATGGCTAAAATTAAGAAGGATAATATCAGTTTGGGCAAGGATAGGGAGCAAAAACCTCACACTGCTAGTAAGGATGTAACTGACACAAATACTTTGGAAAATGATTTGGCAATATCTGCTAAAGCTGAATATAACCTACAACCCAGCAATTAATTCCACTCCTGAGTACATACCTCAGAGAAATACACATGTATGTTCACCAAAGGATATATTTATTATAATAAATGAACTACTACATGTAACATGGATGAATCTCACAATTATGCTGAGCAAAAGAGTATACACCATATAAAAGTTCAAAATCAGGAAGAACTAACCTATTAAAAGTCAGGAGACTGGTAATGGTTCTCTTTGGGAAAATCTAGTGACTGAAAGGAGAACATGAGGTGCTAGTCATGTTCCATTTCTTGATCTAGTTACATTGATATGTTCCCTTTGAAAAGTCATCAGGCTATTATTTGTGCACTTTATATGTGTGTGTTATATCTCAATAAAAAGTAATGAAAATATTTTTTTAAGGAGACCAAACAAGGGAAAAATATAGGAGGCGACTGCTGAGATAAATTAAATGAAGTCATCTCTTCCTGATATAATTTCAGGCCCTAAAGCCTAAAGGGCGGGAGTTGGAGGATCTCTCTGGTCTTCAAATTATACGACCTCAAAAGGTAGCCACCTATTCCCCTATGTGTAAGATCACCTCTCAATAAAAGTACATGTGCCCTAGAATATGAAGTAACATAATTTCAAATTCTCACTATCAGTGATAAAAGAACCAGAAAAAGCATGAAATAACCACCCCTTTCCAATGTGAAAAAAGAAAAGACTTGGTGAATGTATCTGAAGGGTTGTACTGCATGGTGAAGAAGAGGGGATGGAGGGGCGGTTTGTATTTAATATTCTTAAATACTTCATTCTAAAATAAATCAAAAGCCTTTGGAGGAGAGAGGAGTTTTCTGATGTTATTTCATGTGGCTGAACAGATGATCTGGGTGTTCTATCTAAGCCATACAACATTAATACAGTAGAGCTATTGTCAATCTTCTCATTACAAAGACTTTACTTTATACTTTTACAAAATAGTTGTCAGACAACGAGCAATAATTCCTAAGTTGGTACATTCAGATACTGGCAGATACAGCCTGCCACACACGTTCAAAGACTTTAATGCCCACTATTTTTACTGTATAGACCCAGATTATTTTTTATTTATATTCAACCTATACATACTTGCCCAATTTCTAGTTGGAATAAATTATTCAAGTACTAACATCTAGGGACCTATACCACTTAAAATGCAGTAGCAGAAGATCAGGATATTTATAAGCTTTGAAAAGTTCACTGCTTACTAGTTACCCACAAAAGGACCTAAAATAATTATTACCAAACCTATAATGATTATTTATTACCATAATATTGCTCAATATATAATCACAATAATCACAAGGAATTCATAAAAGTTGTTCTAACTTTCTGAAGACATATAACACATCTTGCTGGAATTGCATACTGATTTTATAATTAGTAGAAGCACAAAAACTCTCTTTCTCCATCTTCTTCACCTGTATTCAGACTTTATGTCTCAACTTAGGAATTACTAATTGTTAGAAACCTTTCGTAACTCCTCCCTCTAAACTGAGATAAATAACACTTCTACATGTTTTCACAGCATCTTGTTCTTTCCTGGTATTATAATTGCATGTATTAATTACCTCCATTTCCTCAAATCATGTGGTTAACCAGACAAAAGTTAGAAAATCTTGAAGATGATGCAGTTTAACAGAGGGTAACATAATTTGACATAAACAACAGACACACACATAGAAATTAAATGCTAAATCATTCAATTTTAATTTGAAACACAAACTTGGTTTGGCTTGAGAATCACTCAAGCTAGTTATTCATAAAAAGTATTTGAACTGTTCAGTCAGGTTTTTCTACAAAGATTTAAAAACAGCTCAGTCACAATTCCAACAGAAGTTTAAGGTTCTGATAAATGTCACATGCTTTCCCTAACATATATGCTCTAGCACTCTGTTTATTTGATTATAAAGCCCATTATTAACCTCTATTAGACTTCAAGCAGACATTTAATCCGTTGTAGGAAGTGTTATGTAAGGGAGGCGAAAAAGCAGGGCTCTTGAACATCAGTTTTACCAGTCATTAGCTCTGTGACCTAGATCAAGTTCCTCAGCCTGCTGAGCCTCATTCCTTAACTATAAAAGAGGCATATCTCTTACCTTGCACCACTGTTATGAGGATGAGAAATAATGTATATAACACATCCAACATGCTACTTAAATGATAAGTGGGTACTTACTAATTGATACCTCTCATTTATTAAAGAAAAATACATGTACAGAGAAATTTCAAAACACATACAAATTAGCTATCACCAATCTTACTCCCACCATGAGATTTTTAATAGTCTAATAAAAGTTAAAAATTCATTTTTGGAAAAATATCTAATGATTAGATTAACTTTATATGTGTTAAAGGCAAGGACATGTGTATTCATTACACAAATAATTTGTTTCTACTTCTGTATATGCACAAAATCAACTTTAGAAAATTTAGTCATTTTCATCATTATTACTTCAATCATTTTAGTTATTAACTAACCCAATGACCCTTCAACAATATCAAAGATCTAACCTCTCCTTTTCTAACCCAGAAAAACATGATTTGGAGGGTGTGACTAGCTAAAGCCAGGAACATTAAAGTTGAAATACACATTCACCATTAATTGGGGTTTTTTTATTTTTTATTTTGTTAAAATTTTTTATTTCGGAATATTATGGGAGTACAAATGTTTTGGTAACATGAACTGCTTTTGTATAGACTGTTAATTGTTATACGCTAAATATATCTGAGAAGAAACTATGACTCTCACCTATAACTTGAAGACATCTCTACTATTTAGCCTGTCAAAGGCAGATTATTCCAGTTATTCAATGCAATAGACATTTATCTGGGCAAAACATTATACTAGGGACTACAGAAAATAGAAAAATACGTAGGGAGATCTTTGTCCACCAGATGCTCCCAATTTTGCATCACCTGTAACTATATCCCTTTCAAAATCTCATTCTCATGCTACTCAGCCCTTTACTATCACCTCCTATTGTTGTAGTCATTTCTCTCCTGCCCTGATCCTCAATTCCCTTGGCCCTGTCTCTCTGTCATATTGCCCAGCAAAATCTCAAACCACCCCTGCTCATTCCATTCCACTCATACTAACTTCTTAGCCATTTGAAGAACTCAGTACACCCCTGTTTTTGTACTTCCCTGTTTCTTGCCCCAGAACAATCCTCCCCAAAGAAATACACAGCTTGTTCCCTCACTTCTTTCTGCTCAAGTGGTATCTTCCATATGACTGCCACGGGAAAACCACTACCACCCCTGGAAGACACTTCCCTTGTCTTATTTATTTTACTCCGTTATATTTATTACCATCTAACATATTCCCATTTATCATCAGTTCTAACATGAACCTTTTTCTTGCATTGTGAGATGAATTCCGATTTTACAGAGTAAAATCAATAGGTCCTACACTCTTTCACCACCAGGTGGCAATCATCAAGAGTAGTGCACATCCTTAAAAATAGCTGTCTTTGATTTCAATTCTTTTAAGTTAGACACAACTGTTGGAAATACATGTGCTGAGCTTAATTGCCACTTAAAATACCTCTCTTGATTTAGTTTGAAACAATAAATCCTGTATATAATAGCTATCAACAGTTTGAATTCAAAAGATTAAAAATAATTAAGTGTCGACAACAATGTAAAGTAATCAGAACTCTCATAGACTGGGGGTGAGAGTGTAAATGAAACAACTTTGGGAAATTGGCAACTTTAACTGATCATATGTATATTCCTAGCAACTGCACTCCTAGATATATACCCAACAGAAATGCATGCATACATTTACCAGAAGACAAATAGGAGAGTGTTTATAGCAGCACTATTCACATTAGCCCAAAACTAAAAACTAACCAAATGCCTATCAATATAAAAATGAATAAACTGGCCAGGAGTGGTGGCTCACGCCTGTAATCCTAGCACTCTGGGAGACCGGGGCGGGCGGATCATTTGAGCTCAGGAGTTTGAGACCAGCCTGAGCAAGAGCGAAACCCCATCTCTACTAAAAAATTAGGAAGAAATTAGCTAGACAACTAAAAAATATATACATATATATCAAAAATTAGCCAGGCTTGGTGGTGCATGCCTGTAGTCCCAGCTACTCGGGAGGCTGAGGCAGAAGGATTGCCTAAGCCCAGGAGTTTGAGGTTGCTGTGAGCTAGGCTGACACCATGGCACTCTAGCCAGGGCAACAGAGTGAGACTCTGTCTCAAAAAAAAAGAAAAATCTTGAGTTTATTTTTCCATGTCTCCTTTGACATCACAGAGGCAAAACCAAACTACTCTGGTCTAAGGATCAAGCTCAAACTATAAATTAAGAAAAACAGTCTGTACCTTAAACTTTTATGAATAAAAAAGAATACTAGCAAGCCCATCAGAGTCCAGCTTAGTTCACCAGAGTGAAAATTTATGTAAAGCCTTAGCTAGAAATAAAGTATTCAAATCTTTGTCTAATCCTTCAGTAGCTGAGGATTTGTGATTACAGGATATAACTTAGAAGGCAATAAATACATTTATAGAGGAATTCATCTATTGAAGAAACATCTGCTGAGCATCGTGTATGTGCCAGGCACAATGGTAACCAGTAAGGATAAAAGCATTTAAACTGCTAACTATATCACAATAGCCTAAGAACTGCAAAATCTTAAGCAAGGAAAAAATCAACAAATTCTGCTTGTCTCTGTGCCTGGCAGTGGTTCTTAAGAGATGGCAAGAAGAAGGCCGGGCGCGGTGGCTCACACCTGTAATGCTAGCACTCTGAGAGGCCGAGGAGGGCGGATCATCTGAGCTCAGGAGTTCGAGATTAGCCTGAGCAAGAGCGAGACCCCATCTCTACTAAAAAATATATAGAAAGAAATTAG
>VBSM01001265.1:39352832-39374892 GCA_008086735.1 Cheirogaleus medius | reverse complement strand
AAAAAAAAAAAAAATCATAATCTCAAAGAATACCCTTAAAAGGAACATAACAAATCAATATTTGTCAAATAACTACCAAACAGAAGTATACTGGGAACTAAGGGGACATAAAGATATGCAGATAATTTCTGACCTCCCAGAGCTTTCATCTACTTTGGAAAACAGAATGTTCATGAACAATTATAATACAAGCAAATGTTGTAAATGGTATACTCAGGAAACAATTACAGTACAAATCTGGAGTTGAAATGGACCTAGTCTTTTAGGTCAATCCTCTCCCTTGTCTTGAATCCATTCTGTAATACCCTTCAGAGACAGTATTCAGCCTAAGTGCACAAGGGATGAACGTATCACAACTCACAGATACTAGGTTATTAAGAAACTTCCAATTTCCTTTAGTACTAAACTTGACAATTGATATCTCTGACATTTCGCTTTGACACTTCTTGCTTTATTTTTATTGTGAAGGTACATTCTCAGTCTTTCAAATGCATGTTTTGGCTTGTGAGTATCTTTCAAATTTATTTTTAGAGCGATTTTTGTGAAACCATGGATAAATAAAAAATTTGTGTTATTTTCAAATATCAGTTCCATTGTGGAACCAATGCTGTAAAGACAGCTCAAAATATCAGTGAAGTGTTTGGGAAGGATGTGGCTAATGAATGCACAGTACATCAATGGTTTGAGACGTTCCATTCTGGGGATTTTAATCTTGAAAATGAGCCATGTGGGAGACCTGAGATCAACGTGGAAAATGATGAGCTGAAACTAGTGGAAGCGAATCTATCTCAACCTATGCATGAATTAGCAGCAAGGTTTGATGTTACTATTTCAACAATATCAAACCATTTGAAACTAATCAGCAAGGTAAGAAAGCTGGATAGATGGGTACCGCATAAGTTAAACGAGCATCAGAAGAGAAATAGTCTCGAAACTTGCCTTTCTTTGCTGCCATGACATAAAGGCGAAACATTTCTACATCATATTGTTATGTGTGATGAACGATGGATTCTTTTTGACAATTGGAAGTGTTCAGCACAGTAGTTGTATAAAGATGAAGTGCCAAAACACTGTCCAAAATCAAATATTCATGAAAAAAAAGCTAATGGTGTCTCTTTGGTGGTCCAGCACTGGTATTATCCACTACAGCTTCATGAAACCTAGTCAATCGATTACTGCAGATGTCTACTACAAACAATTGCATGAAATAATGAGGTTGCTTGCAACTAAGCAGCCAAGATTGTTCAACACAGACGGGCCAATCCTCTTGCAAGACAACGCTCAACCACATGTTGCACAAACAACTCTGGTGAAACTATAGAAGCTAGACTTGGACACTCTTTGTCATCCACCGCATTCACCAGATCTTACACCAACTGACTACCACTTCTTCCAGCTTTGGACCACTTCTTGTAAGGAAAAACATTCAATTTTCAACAAGCTGTGGAAAACGCCTTTCGTAATTTCATTGCCATTCGCTCTCCAGGCTTCTTCACTACTGGCATAAACAAGCTACCATTAAGGTGGCAAAACTGTGTCGATAGTTTAGGCACATACTTTGATTAATTGTACTTCTTCTTGTTTGAGATATGATAAACTAAACTTCTGATTCGAAATCAGTCGTTTTATATTTAATGACCTATAGTTCCAATGCAATTAAAGATAGGAGCCAAAAGGAGATCAAGGTAAACGTTAATATCCAGAGAGATGATGTTTAGAAATGTAGATGTGGAAATGAAGTGAATATCAAGTAAATCCAATACTATAATATAGAACAATACACTAAAGTACCACTATGGCATATGGTCCATTATGACACAAATCCAGGGGGAGAAAAAAAAAAATCAATGTGATGTTGTAAAACTATCCCCATCTACAGAAACATTTAACTATAGGAAAGGAGACAGAATATATCAATGCAAAATTCTATTCTATCTGCCCCCAAATCTCCCCTAGCTCTGTCTACAGACTACTACTGTTTCTACCTGAGCCAGGAAAGAAGGCAAAACTAATATTTACTCAGTAGCTATTATATGTCAGGCATGGTGCAAGGCATTTATCATGTATCATTTAATATAAGTAGAACCAGAACTTTACTGGTGATTAGACCTCCCCAGAGTTGGGATCAAGGAACCTGTCTGGCCTAGGATCCAAATCTATAATATTTTAGAGACATTTAGATGACAGCTTGATGAGGAGGAAAGTGTAGAAGAGACTTGAAGACAGAGGTCTGGACTGGAGTTTTGGTCGTGCAGTTGTGTGACTCTGCCAAAGTCCCAGGAAACCCTCTAGATATCCGTGTCTTTAGATCTTCCCCATCTACCTTATAGGTTGTCCTGAGGATCAAAATGGGATAACATATGTAAAAGGATCCTGTAAATATAATACATTACTGATACCCATTTATTCATTTAACAAGTAGTTACTGAGCATCTATACTATTCTAGACTCCAAGGTTACAGTAATGACATGACTGGCAAGGTCCCTGCTCTCATGGAATTTATGTTCTAGTAGGTGGAAGACAGTTAATAAACACAAACAAGTGAACAGCATTTCCAACAGTGATGAATGCTCTAAAGAAAATAAAATAGGGTGATATGAAAAAGAGTGACTAGGGAAAAGGAAACTACTTTAGATGAAATGGTTGTAGAAGGCCTTGCTGAAGTAACATAGCTAAGACCTCAAAGACCTCTTCAGCCAAGTGAAGAGCTAAAGAAACAAATGTTCTAGACAAAAGGAACAAGACAAGCTTGCCATGTTTGAAGCACTGAAAGAAGGAAGTATGCCTAGAACACAATGAGTGAGGAAAAGAGTGCTAGGAGATGAGGTTGAAAAAGTGGACAGAGGCCAAATCCAATGTGGTCTTGCACTTTTAAAAGGATAATTCATTACCATTAAGTTCTTCTCTTTTTCAATGTGTCCTAATAAATTGAGCCATTTATGCAAATATCCAGTGTACACGTTATCAAAAATAGAACACTTCCAACTTCCTAACTGAACAATGCCATCACTAAGAAACAAGTGGAAGTACCCTAACCCTATACAAAGGCCCTAGACATAAAATTCCTAAGAACTATATCTTGCACACATGCTGTGCAGCAGAGCGAGACCCCAACTCTTAAAAAAAAATCTAAACCAAGGTATCATTTATTATAATTTTTGGCAAGTCAAATAGTCAAAAACTTCTTTATAGCAAATGCAAGTGAGAGAATTACAGAATTCGAGTTTTTAACAAATTTAAAGTTTTTAACCAAACAAATATCAATTTTTTTCTGATATTTATCGAGCACCTACTATGTGCCAGGCATGTTCTAATCACTAAAGATTCATCAATGAACAAATCAATGATGATTTAACAATAATTGAGCAGATCTGTCAAAGTATCATAAACCAGGACTGAACCTCAACTTATTTTACGTTTCTGCATTTCATGAAGCAGGAGCTATATACTTAGTCATATGTACCTGTCAGAAAGCAAACTTACCAAGGAATTCTTAATCACTTCACTTCTATAAAATTCTGGAAAAGAAGAAAAAGAACAATAAGTGATATGAAAGAAAATAAGCTCATTAACTAACTCTTAATCCTGTAAAACTTTAAACATATGTTCCAGTAAAATATTCAAAACATTTTTAAGAAAGCTATTGTCTGTATTTTTATCTGTAAAAAAAATTAAAATAAAGATTAAATCAAAGTGTTTTAAAGGAAAAGGCATCAGTAAAGAAGGTTAAAATATTTTCAAATTTAATTTCATGATTGGTCCTTACTGGCTCCTTTTAATTTGAGCTCTTAAAAACTCAAACTTTCTTTTTCCTTCCCCACTTCCATTCTTGACAACTGAGTCCATCTCCTCTGCTTTTCTCAAACATTTCTCACGATTTTCCATCACAGTACTGTGGAATGAATACTGATCTATTCAGTGGCAACCAGGTAACCTAAGTGTTACTTTCACCTTTGTCACTGACACTGTGTCTCTTTAATTTCCTTGGAACCATTTCTTCATTAGACAACTTAGAGAATGAGACTAATAATTGAAGGTCCTCTATAAGCATTAAAATTTCATGATTCTACAAACCTTCATATATATTGAAAAATGTTACAAACTCCAAAGATATAATCAAAATGTGTCAGAGGTTCAGACAGACATTCCTAACAACCCTCCATCACTCCCTCTACTAACCCCAACCACCGTCACCTCCATGCGGCCCTGCTACTGCAGAGAAGAACCTTGTATCCTTATGCTGAATGTAAACTCATTTTATGTTTCTGCATTTTATGAAACAGAAGCTATACACTTATTTATATATACCTGTCAGAAAGCAAATTTACTTTAAGGATACAAGGTTCTACAAGTATAACACACACACCACTGCTACTTGATATGATTTTAGGTGATACATGGACAAACTTTTACTTTTTTCCTAGTACACTGACATTTCTACTGTACATATCCAACCTGTAACTGTAAGCTCTATGAGGGAAGCAGTGTTTGTTTTTTCAACTGCTATTAATATCTCCTCAGCACCTAAAACCATTCCTGGCACAGGGTAGACACTCAATAAATATTTTTTTTATTGAACAAACAATTTCACAGATTATGCTTAGATATAAGTTTAAAAATAGTCAACTTGAAAAATATTCAATATGTAACAACACAGATGGAACTCAAACATGGTACAACACATCAAAGTGGGCCACTAATGACTGAAGCTAGGGAATCTTCAAGCATTAAAAGAAAAGTGGACCTAGACACAAAATTCTTATGGGCAGGCTCTTTTGGTTAAAGAACTTCTTGACAAACATACCATCTATATTACTTTATTATATCTTCCTTTAAAAAAAAGATAATTATTCTATTTTGTAAGAGATAATCCCAATGTATTAAAAAATGAAAAAAACACAAGTTTTAAGAGAAGACTTACAACAAGATTCCAATTTTTATAATTATGCTAACAATGCTTCTCTGAGATGATAGGATGAGGCTGCTTACTTTTATTTTTATTACTTGCCTGGCAGTTTCATAATTTTTCCACTATAAATAATTATTTTTAAATAAGAAAAGGGATAATTCTAATTTTTTAAAAAGGAATCTCCTACTAATTAACATTTAGGTTACTGCTAATTTTTGGAAATTTCAAATAATGCTATAAACGGTTTTATAGATATATATCCTAACACACTTGAATCTATAGGACAAACTTTCAGACGCAAAACTGTAAGATCAAAGAACAAGTACAGTATCTATGACTTTGATAGGTATTGCCAAATTGTTCTCTAAAAATATTATAACAATTTATATCACATATGAAAATATCTGTTTCCCCACCAAAATGCAACCCCAAGTATTATTCCTCTCATTAATTGACTATATACACAAATAAATGTATGTATGTATATAATGTGTATAGATATATATATTCTAACATATATGTATCATACCTTTTTCAGGAAATAAAGCAAAAAAGGGATTGTAAAGTGTTCTTTTTATTACAAGGGACTTTTATGTTATACTTAATATATTTTTGTATTGTTTGAATTCATTATAAGTACGTATTACTTTTAAATCAGTGAAAAACACAAAAAAGATATTCCTTTTTCCTTGTGACAAAGAGAATTCCTTAGCTTAATCCGCAAAGTGTCTAAATTAAGCAGTTCTCAAAATATATATCTCTAGCTCTAAGAAGATTAATAGTATCATTATTTCTTCCAAAACTTTGCTGACTAGCCTACCATATAAATTAAGCAAACTGAACAATTTGCCTTCTCCATTAGACCCTCAAAATAGACCTGCCAATTTAAATGAAGAGAGGTCAACAAAGGAGCCATACAATTTGAAAACAAATCACAGAGTATGAGGTAATTTCTAACAAGCTAAACTTTGGCCTTTACTGTCTATCATTCTATTGTATCTAAAATATCATCAGTAAAATTTGCAGCAGGGTGTGAAAAAATTAATAATGAATTTAAAGTTAAAAAAATAATTTCAGTCCCCAGTCCACCATGTATAAGCTTTATGACCCTGGACGGGTCAATTAACCTTCCTGGACCATAGTTTCTATACCTTTCGAAGGAGAATGACACCTGGAAAATAACAGGGCTGTTATGAGGCTACAATGAAATACTGAATTAAAAACACTTTATAAACTATAATTTTTATTAATAAAATTTTATTACTTTTATTTATTCAATTTCAGCAAAATCATCGTAAGTAAATTTTCAGAAAGATATCCAAGACCTATTTCTACATGAAAGGGACCATTAGACATAAATGCTTCCCTGTATCCATGCTAAGACCTAAACACACAAAGCAATCACAGATTACAAAGCATGGTGTCAATGGCAAGTTTTGGCTGTTAAGCAGCATTCCATTCACTCAACAAAGGCTTTATTACTGCTTTAACCAAACTCATAACAGGACAAATACAAACTTAATACTGCAAAACTATTTTTCACCTAACAGTTTGGCAAAAATTCAAGTTTGCACAGTTGGTTGGTGAAGCTGTGGGGAAAAAAGGCACCCACACATAAAACTCCCACAGAGGACAATTTTTCAATATCTACCAAAACTATGAGTACACACTGTCTTTATCCCAGTAATTCCACTTCTTGGAATTTACCCTATAAATATACTAGCACTCATATAAAATAATATACTTATAAAGTTATTCATTGCAGTACTGTGTGTATAGCAAAAGACTGGAACAACCTAAATGCCTATCAATAGGAGTCAGTTAAATAAATTATGGTATATCTGTCCAATACAAAATTATGCAGGAAAAAAAAATTAGGGATGCTATGAACCAATATGGAAAAATCTCTAAAACATACTAAGTGAAAAACACAAGGTATAGAAATATAAATAATATGGTACTCTTCGTGTAAAAAAGAGAAAAAAGAGAGGGAAGGAATAAGAATATTCCTATTTGTTCTTGTATTTACATAAAGAATCTCAGAAAGGATGAGCAAGAAATGAATAACAGTGGTCATCAGGGTGAGGTAGAAAACTAGGGTGAGGGGGGACAGGTCAAAGGGAGGCTTTAATATAAACCTTTACATATATTTTGAATCATGGATTGTAGTACCTATTCAAAAAATTAAATTATTAATACAAAGAAAAAAATATATGAGAGCCTCGCATGTGCCAAGCATTGTTCCAGGTACTAGACACAGAGCAGTGAGCAAAACTAACCTAAAAATCTCTGCCATGTCATGTCTCATGGAGCTTACATTCTAGCAGAAGGAGATATGTAATAACCAAATAATTAAACATATAGCATGCCAGGTGATCTTAAGTACCATGGAGAAAAGTAAAGCACAGAACACAGAGGAGGAGGATGGTCACAATTTTTAAAAGGGTTAGTCAGTGAAACATTTGGAATAAAGATCTGCAAGAAGGTGGAAGGGCTAGTCATGTGGATATCTGAAGGAAAGAGTACCCTAGGTCAAAGAAACACAAATGGAGAGGCCTTTAAGTTGAAGTTAACTTGATGTGTTCAAGGAATAGCCAGAAGGTCAGTGTGGCTGGAACAGAGAGAGATGGAAGAGTACCAGGAGATGAGTTCTGAGATGTAACAGGGAGCCAGATCATGAAAGGCCTTCTAGGAGCTAAATCATAAGGATTTTAGCTTTTACTCTGAATGAGATGGAAAGCCACTGTAGGGATCTGAGGAGAGGAATAGAGGATCTGATGTTCATGTTAACAGGATCTTGGCTGAGAACAGACTGAGGGGGGTACATAGGCAGACTAACCTGTTACTTCAACAATTCAAGCAAGATAGGACAGTGATCTGGAGATAGTAAGAAGTGATTAATTTATGAATATATTTTGATAGTTAGAGCGAAGATATTTGCCAAAAGACTAGATATGGAATATAAGAGAAAGAGAACAATCTGGGATAATTCCAAGGTTTTTAGCCAAGGAAATGGAGTTGTCATTTTCTTACAGAAGAAAGAATGCAAGATTCAACAAGGCAAACTGTGTAGTTATAAAAAAAAAAAAAAATGAAAATAAAAAAAGAATATAGAGATGAGTCAGAGCTGGAACACCAGAAACTCAGTTTTGAACATATCAAGTTTAAGTTACCTACCAGACTCCAAATGGAGATGCAGAATAGGCAACTGGATATGGGAGTATGAGTTCAGAGGAAAGATCAATAGGTGACATTTAAAACTATGAAATTTGTATGAGATCACCAAATTGGATTACAGAGAATTCACCTTCTGATGTATTCAAGCTAGTTGGTATTACAGGAGAGGACAGGCATTTATATTCCACAGGTGAGAAAAAAACTCTCACTGAAGAACAAATTTGATTTTATAAAAATTCCAACTTTAAAAGACAACCAGGATCAGAACCTAGTTCCCTATGCAGTAACACAAGGCTTTGTTCTCTGGGGGTATAACAACTGATATTTGATTTGAGCTACCTTAAAAAGTAAACAATCTCCTAAGAGCACTAAAAAGATGTTAAAAGTAAAAAAATAAAATTCACACATAGCTTTTTTGGATCTGCTGTGAATTTAGCTAAAATAAAAGAATAACTTAGAAATCAGCATTTCAGATGTTCTTCCAATAAAAAACTTCTTTGTAAATTAAGAAATGATACCACTAAACAGACGGTACAGGTTTAGTGAAAAGAGCCAAATGGTCTTTTATTGTGGTCATTCTATAGCAAGAGCCAAATAATGATCATGACAAATATTTGTGTTTGTCATGACAGGTCCAACAAGATGAGGTGATATTAACTAGAATTACTAAGGAAAGGGCTTCCCAGCTCTTACTGTGGTAGTTAAAAGTTATAAAGCCCAAAAAAATTCATGAATAGACTTCATTCAACCATGACATTTTGGAGCAGGAAAAAGTCTCAGAAATCATCAATCCCTTCATTTTAATGATAAATTAACTAAAACTTACAAAAGGACTAAATGCCCTACCCAAGAGGCTTGCCAGTTAGTGACAGATTCAACATCACTACCAGATCCTGCACTTCCCTGTGGTCTGTCACCAGCTATTCCCTAATTGTGTTAATGATCATCACATGGAGATAACTTCTAGAAACAGTCAATGACAACTTCTAAATTCAAGATGTAATCTGAGCTAGAAGAAACAAAAAACAAAAACAAAAATCACTTTGCTTTCATCATATCTCTAGACAAAGTTTTTACATCATGATCATCAACCAGTCCCATGACTACTCTCTTTTTAGAAACTACTATTATGATTAACATTACAATACTAATAATAATTCCTATCGTTTTCCAAATTCCTAATATGCACTAAGTACTATATTGATTACTATTATCAGAGATAACACTGGACAAGAACACAGAAGTTTATTAAGATAATCAAGGACTGATTATATAGAAACCTGCCAAAAATTAAAAATACTCCAACACTGTTATATATTGCTAGTGATATAACCAATTAGTGACTAAACTAAATGTATTAAGGTCTACAAAAATGCTTATGTCCTTAGACCAAACAGTAACCAACTGTTTCATTTTCCTTCTGGATACATAGGAAGACCACATTTCCCAGTCCCCTTTCCATCTACAAAGGACAATGCAATTGATTTTTGGCAAATGGAATGCAACAGAATTGATGTGGCCAATTTAAATTTAAAAACTTCCCACAAATAATCCCTCTCTTTCTTGTCATACCAGAGGCCAAGTATTGAGGATAGCAGCACCCCAAAATAGAAGGAACCTGGTACCTGAGTCACCACTTAGAGAAGAGCTGCCAAGGCAGCACCTGATAAAAAATACCTGCACTGGACCTAGTGTAAAAAATATATTAAGCCACTGAGATTTGTGGAATTTGTTATAGTAGCTAGCATTAATCACTCAGATTAATAATCATTTTAAAAATATGCAATGGTTAGAATAAAAAATAAGGAAATAAAATTACATGGATATGGTGAAACTTAGAGTCCTTTTTGTCAATCTTAAAAATTATTTTAACACTATTTATAATGGAGGGGTTTCTATACTATATTTTTTTTTCTTTTTTTTTTTTTAAGACAGTCTCCCTCCCTCCCTCCCTCCCTCTCTCTCTCTCCCCCTGCCGCCCCCCCCCCCAGGCTGGAGTAGAATGGAGAGATCATAGCTCACTGCTCACTGCAGCCTCAAACACCTGGGCTCAAGTGACCCTCCTGCCTCACTCAGCCTCCCGAGTAGTTGGCATATGCTGCCATGCCCGGCTGATTGTTGTTTTTTTTTTTCAAAGAGACGGAGGTCTCACTGTATTGCCCAGGCTAGTCTCAAACTCCTGGCCTCAAGCAATCCTCATGCCTCAGCCTCCCAAAGAGCTGAGATTACAGGCATGAGCCACCACACTAGGCCACTATGCTATATATTTCTTGACTGAGTTTTTTAATAAGCAGATATTAGTATTGAAATTTAAAAAAGAAAAAAGTTGTTAAACAATTACTGTTTTACTAATGATAATTAAAACTATAAAGATAAAATGTCATTTGAATTTTTCACCTTTGCCACAGGACAAGATTCAAGTAAGTCTCAGTACCTCTTATTAAAACAATGCCACCTTTTGTTAGCACACATAGATCTTTAATCACACCTTATCAAGTGTTACCACACTATCTCAGTTGATCCTCATAAAAATCTGCCTTGCCGACTTCATAAGACAGCATTATCTCTACTCCACATATGGGGAAAATGAGGTTCCAAAAACCATGATCTTCATCCAAAGTAATGAAGCTAGCAAAGCTAGTATTTTCACTCCTAATCCAATGTTCCTGTCATTTACCATGCTTTCTCTCTTATACCATCCCAAAAAAGCCAACTTATTATACCTCAGGACTTTCATCTAATAATGTATCCCAAAGATGGTGTGATTTTGAAGCAAAAAACTGAATTAAAAGAAACCATGCCATTCTTGTGAAAATGACCCCATATACACAAGGAATTAGATATGAAAAGATATAAACTAGGTTCCCATTTTACCATAATATTAAAGAAACTGATTATATTTTTTTAAAAAGTAAAATTAATAAAGTATACTGGACTCATATAATCTACTTTAAATGTTAGCTATTGGAACATTAACAGCTAACATTCATAACGGAATGATAAATGTGTCAATATAAGGCTGTTATCTGAATTATCCAATAGCCATGTTTCTTTAATATACATAAATGCTCATGAGATATTTTCAGACAGCATAACAATTTGGGTTTCCAATAAGCAATAACAGCAGGAGGCACTGAGAATCACTTATGTTACAAAGGAATAAAAATGAAATGTAACAATATGTGGGTAGCAAGCCCACAGATTCCTTTACCTTTATATATCTTTTCAGTACTACACAAGTGAAGTGTGAAGTAGGTATCAAGGAGTTGATGGCCATTTCGATTAACAATGTTCCGGGCAGCAATGTTCCGAAGATGTCGAAGACGCCGCTAAAAAAATAACAACAAAAAGAGAGGGCATTGAGCCTTTTTCCTCCTATAAAATTTTCTCAAAGTTACAGTTCAAATATGAAATATAATAGGCTGTCCCAGACATGTATTTGTTGAGCCAGAAATCATAACCAAGTCTCTTATTTATGCCTCCACATCCCCTCTGTCGAATAAGAATTATATCTGCCCTATCTCATTTATAAAGTTGTTGTGACCACGAAATGACAACAGATGTGAAATATTTTTGAAAAGCATAAATCTTATATAAGTGTTATATACCTGCATAATATAGTATTAGTATTCCATGGAATATAAACTAAGTAGTAATTTGCTTTTATCCACAAAAGGATTCTGATAGACATACAAAGTCCATCTCATACTAACAGAAAATCAGCAGTTATTACATATATCCACCACTGTTGCTAGTTCAATCTGGATGCCAGATTATTTGTACAACCAGGAAAAGATCAAAGCCAAAAAATAACAACAGTAACTCACTGGTCACTCCATCTTGCCAATAATTCAACTATTGTGAGTTTAAATTCTCACTTTATCAGCAGCCAACCAGTCTCTATTTCCCAACTAAGCCTCCTTCCTAGCAACTTCTCCAGCCAGGATGCTTGAATTATTTGGAGTCACAAGTTTGGAAATGCAAAAGCTCCACAAGCAACAGTAGAAATCAACAAAAATACAAGATAAGCTTAAGGGACAACCAAATCATCTCATATGAAAAAGAGAATATTGGCAATGCTGAAAGTTGGCAATGCACATCAGATTCATCCCCAAAACCTAGTTCCCTGTGTTAGATAATTATCTTCGGAAACTTAAAAATAGAAACCAAGTGCTTAGTTTTAAAATATACCTAAAGTTCTCCCTCGGGCTGAAAGCCAGTCCTTTTTCCTGAAATAAATCCATCTTCAATTACATGTGCAATCAGCCAGAAGAGCCAGGTCTTTTTTCCAAGCACGTACCAACCCAATCCCTTCTCCCAATCTAGAGATTAAGATTCTTTAAGAGAGAGGGTTATTGTCTAATAAATTTGTTTAATCCTCTAAGTATGAAAAGCCCCAAATGTATTTATAAGTTTTCTGGGCTTACTCGAAAAGATTCATTTTCCCACAACTTCCAATGGTTTTCATTTCACACTTGGATCACAGCAACCATCTTTTCCTGCTGTATAGTTTTCATTAGCCCTTTCAGTCAAAATTTTAAATTACCTTAGCCCTATGCTTTTGTTCAAATAACATCGATCCCCAAAGCTGAATAGGAAATTTCAATTTTTAAATTGGAAATAACATGGCTTTAGAATATTTGAAATACTACCTATAAAAAATTCTATGTAGAGTTTAAAAACACTCATTAATATATAAAATTAAAGCCTATACAGCTTTGATTTGAGAAATGGATGGATGTCATTAGCACACAAATCAACTACTTGAAATGTTGACAGTGGGCAAAAGGCAGTATGATCCTAAAATTCCTTAACTTTTTACAAATCTTTCAAATGTAAATTCGAACAGGAGACTTAAGTGGCACGCATAGTAAATTTGAAACATCTGTTTTAGTAAAAACAAAAATCACTTATTAATATGATTGTAAACTGGTGCTTCTAAAGAACCGAAGCTATTTTAAAACTTAAGACTAGTCTACAAGAAATTTATTTGTTTTGTCTTAGAATTTTGTTTGTTTTGGCCTTGTAGAAACTATTCTCCCCCACCAACAGTCGTGTAGAGTTTAATTCCACCTCCAGCATCAGGAATGTGCATATGATTTATTCTGGCCAATCAGCACATTCCATTCCTCTGATCACAAAATATGATCCAATTAGGGCTGGCAAAAGACCTAGAAATTGTATTAAATTGCTGAGAGTTCTTTTTTGGCCCCCTACTGGCCCTGAACCTAGAAGAACACAGGGCTGGAGATACTGGCAGCCATCTTTCCATCACAGTGAACTGTAAGAATGAAACCAACAAGGAAAAGAGCACAGTCCAGCGATGCAGAATTCAGGTCCTGCTGACACAATTTAAGTCTGTGGATCAAACCATACCAAAATGGGCCCTGAGACAAGAGCCTAGAAGAGATATGAAAACCCCAAGCCAAGAGTCATGGCAGCTAAACCCAGAAGTGGCAAGGGAAGGATGGAGTCCATCTGCCAGCTGCTGGCTGCAGCTGAAGTGGAGTTTGAAGAAGTTTTTGAAACAAGAGAACAATATGAAAAGTTGCAGAAGGATGGATGCCTGCTTTTCGGTCAAGTGCCTTTGGTTGAAACTGATGGAATGGTACTGATGCAGACTAGAGGCATCCTCAGCTACCTCGCTGCTAAGTACAACTTATATGCGAGGGACCTGAAGGAGAGCGTCAGGATCGACATGTACACTGATGGCAACCTGGACCTGATGATGATGACGATAGTGCTGGGTGTGTTCAAACCCTCTGAGGAAAAAGGAGAAGGCCTTGCTTCAGTAGTGAAGAATGCTAAAACCCAGTACTTTCCCATCTTTGAAAAGATTTTGAAAGACCACAGAGAGGATTTTCTCATTGGCAACAAATTCAGTTGGGCAGACATACAATTGCTGGAAGCTATTTTAATGGCAGAAGAACTCGATGTTTCTGTTCTTTCTCACTTCCTTCTGCTAAAGGCATTTAAAAGAAGAATCAGCAACATCCCCACAATTAAGAAGTTCCTGCAGCCTAGGAGTCAAAGAATGCCACCCTGATAGCCACTATGTTGAACTAGTCAGGAACATTCTGCAGTTCTGATGGCAGCAGGTCTCATGATAGCAAGAGCAGTGATCCAATTGCAGCACCAGCACACGCCATCTAGAGTGAACAGTAGAAACAAACTGTAGATTCTAGGAGCTAAGCGTCTGAAAAAAACAAAGCCATGCTGCCATCAATGGCAAATGCTGAATAAATGCAGTATGAAACCAAAAACAAACAAACCATACCTATGGTGAGTACAATAAGGACAAACATTAGCCACCAAAGATTACAACTAGAGAGAGGACTTAAACTGTAACTGTTTATTAAGAATTTATCCTATGGCAGGTTAGTAGATGAAGAGTAACATTCTAACTTAGTGGCAAAGTACAAAGAAATGCTTCACTTTGTTAAACGTACCCATTTTTAGAAAATAATCATTTCTGTTGGGTCAATCCATTTTTGTTGATAAATTTTAAACTTCAATATAGGGGACAGCAAGGCTTAAAATATAGTCATATCACACACCAGAACTAACAAAACCCAAAGCAATTTTCAGTAGTGAAATATGGCACTGAGGCCAGGCACAGTGGCTCACACCTATAATCCTAGAACTTTGGGAGGCCAAGAAGGCAGGGAAGGTCACTTAGGGCCAGAAGTTCAAGATCAACCTGGGCAACACAGTGAGGCCCTGTCTCTACAAAAAATGTAAAAATTAACCAGGTGTGGTGGCATGTCTGTATCATCTCAGCTACTCAGGAGACTGAGGCAGGAGAATCACTAGAGCCCAGGAGTCTGAGGTTGTAGTAAACTATGAAGATGCCACTGCACTCTAGCCCAGGTGACAAAGCGAGACCTTGTCTCAAAAAAAAAAAAAAAAAAAGGAAATGAAATCAAATATGCCACTGAGGTTCTATATTCCCCCTATGTTTTACCTTTCCCTTGTAGGCATCTAAAATTTTCTGGCTTCTGAGGTATAATAATGACCAAAGAGAACTGATGTGTCCTTGATCTAGTTCCACGTCAGTGCAGGAGAGTGATTCAAGGAGGCTGATGACCAAAAGAAGGAGGAAATGGCTCCCATTCACCCTCCTTTCCTGTACCCCTCACTTAAAAAACAAAAGTACTATGGTTCTTAAATATAATTACCCCACGAAATCCCCACCATCATCAAACTAAACCATTCCACACACAACTTTTATGACTCTCAAGGCCACAGAGGGCAGTGCCTTCAAAACAAATTTTGAGTCTAATTTGTTTAATCTACAAGAGGTATTATAAATTAATAATATAATCAATAAGGCCGGGCACGGTGGCTCACGCCTGTAATCCTAGCACTCTGGGATCCGAGGCAGGCGGATCGCTCAAGGTCAGGAGTTCAAAACCAGCCTGATCAAGAGTGAGGCCCTGTCTCTACCAAAAATAGAAATAAATTAATTGGCCAACTAAAAATATATAGAAAAAATTAGCCAGGCATGGTGGCGCATGCCTGTAGTCCCAGCTACTCGGGAGGCTGAGGTAGTAGGATTGCTTAAGCCCAGGAGTTTGAGGTTGCTGTGAGCTAGGCTGACGCCATGGCACTCACTCTAGCCTGGGCAACAGAGTGAGACTCTGTCTCAAAAAAAAAAATAATAATAATATAATCAATAACATAAAGCCCAATGGAAAAGAGGTTAAGGATATGAAAAGGCAGGTCACAGGAAAAGAAAAGGAAATGGTCAATGAACACATGAAAAGATGTATAATCACACCTATAATTTAAGATACACACATTAAAACAAACATTCTACTTTGTGGCAGACTATAGTTTCCAAACATGGTTGCCCCAATACATCCCATCTCACATGCTCTCTTACAATGTGATGTTGCTACTCTTCCACTATAAAGTGAGGTCTATGTTCTCTCTCACTTAAATGTGGGCAGGCCTATGATTATAGCAGAAATGATGGTATGTGACTTCTGAGTCTAAATCATAAAAGGTGATATGGCTTCCACCTGGTCCTCTTAGGATGCTCCTCCTTGGAACCAAGTGATTATACTATAAGGAAGCCAGGCAGTTACATGGACTTCACAGGTGTTCTCCACAGCCCCAGCAGGTAGCCAGACATGTACATGACTGTGCCCTGAGCCCTCAAGCCTCCAGAAATGACATCAAATTGATAAGTAAAGATAAGTCAATTCCACAAAGCCCAGATGAAATTGCACATTCAGGAGCAAAATGAATGATGATGTTGTTTTAAGGCATTAAGTTTTTTATTTGTTAAGCAGCAATAGGTAATCAGGGATCCTCAAACTACGGCCTGCGGGCCACATGCGGCCCGCCGAGGACATTTACCCGGCCCAACCGGTGTTTTTGCCACCGCTGCCTGTCCTGCTTAGCAGCCGACTCGTCCGGGGCCCACAGTGTGCATGTGTGGAATGTGCGCCGCACTCTCCAACAGCCCTCCAACGGTCTGAGGGACAGTGAACTGGCCCCATGTTTAAAAAGTTTGAGGACCCCTGAAACTGAAGAGACCTATCTGATTTAACAGTCAAACTATTTTAGTCTCTGTTGGGACTGATACCAGAAAGGACAACTGGTCCAATTTTAAGCAAGGGCAATTTAGTAACAAGCATCAAATTTTAAAATGCATATAACATTTGACCAAGCAATTCCACAAGTCACAAAAATGTATGCAAATATGTTTACTCCAGTATTGCTATAAAAGCAAAAACTGAATAACCACTCTTAAATTGTGGTATGTTCATGCAATGGAAAATTATATAACCACTTTTTTAAAAGGCTATTGAAAGTACTGGTATGAAACACAAACAAAAGAGCTAAAAATTGTAAGTGTTAATGTAAAGAAATATTACTATATGCCCTGAATGATACAGATCAGGGATTGGCAAATTTGACAAGGGTCAGAGAGTGAATACTTTAAGCTTTTCAGAGCACATCCATTTTCTGTCTGCATATTCTTCTTTTTTAGCATACAATCCTTCAACAGTATAAAAATCATTCTTAGCTCCTCAGTAGTTACAAAAACTAATCACTGTTAGCCATAGTTTGCTAAATCCTGATGTAGATAAACATAGATATGAGATAATTTCTTAAACTAGCATTTACTTTGGAAATGTAATCAAACTTGTCCTGGACACCTTTCATGCCTACTCTAACCCCTGGTTTCATTTCTTTTTCAGGTCAGGCACTTGTTCTTAGCCTGAGACCAGGCTGAAATAGCTGAAATAACCTGGGCCTTAATTCTTCCCTGCCATTGAGCCTGGCAAAGAAACTAACAGATAATTCACAGAAAAGGACATACAAATACCTCTTAAACATAAAAAGATCCTCAATCTCACTCAAATGAGAAATGCAAATTAAAACTACACTAAAATTGGCATAGACCAAAAAATCTCACAACATATTCTGAGTTAAGGGAGTAGCAAAAAAGGCACTTTTCTGAAAGGGGTTTCATTGGTACAAACTCTAGGGAGGTATCTTCATCTGTTTTCTGTTGCTTTTAACAGAATATTTGAAACTGAGTAATTTATAAAGAAAAGGAATTTATTTCCTACAGTTATGGAGGCTGAGAAGTCCAGGGTCAAAAGGCCGCATCTGGTAAGAGCCTTTTTGCCAGTGGGGACTCGGCGGGGTATCACGTGGCAAGGAAGCTGAGCATGCTAATATGCTAGCTCAGGTCTCTCTTCCTTTTCTTATAAAGCCACTAGTTCCCCTCCCATGATAACCCATTAGCCTATTAATCTATTAATCCAGTAATGTATTAATCCATTGATGAGGGCAGAAACCACATGATCCAATCACCTCTTAAAGGCTCCACCTCTCAATACTACCACATTTGGGATTAAATTTCAACATGAGTTTTGGTGGGGGCAAATATTCAAACCATAGCATATGGTAATCTGACAATGTCTACCAAAATTACAAATGCACATATTCTTTGATCCAGCGATTCCACTTCTGCATTTATGCTGAAAATATATTTGCAGGTATGCAATATGATGTATGTAATGGAGTACTGCTTGTATTAGCAAAAAAACGGAAATAACTAAAATGTCCATCAGTAGGGGACTAGCTAAATTATGGTATGTTCTACAGTGAAACACTATATGGCCATAAAAGATAAATGATACGGCAGCTCTTTGAGCAATGATATAGAACAATTTCCAAGATATACTATTAGTTTAAAAAAAAAAAGCACATTTTATATAGTTGGTGTGTTTAGCATGTTATCATTTGTGTTTAATAGGGAAAAAAGAATATAATTTTAAAAAGTCACAAACTATGACTGATAACACTGGTTGCCCCAGAGGAGAGGAAAGAGGTATTTAGGGCACAGAGTAGTATGGAGACTGTTCACTCTATCCTCTTACATATTATACCTTTTAAACTGTGAGTCATATGAACATATTACCTACTGCATTTTTTTTTTTTGGCAGAGTCTCACTCTGTTGCCCAGGCTAGAGTGAGTGCCATGGCGTCAGCCTAGCTCACAGCAACCTCAAATTTTTGGGCTCAAGCAATCCTCCTGCCTCAGCCTCCCTAGTAGCTGGGACTACGGGCATGCGCCACCATGCCCGGCTAATTTTTTCTATATATTTTTAGTTGGCCAATTAATTTCTTTCTATTTTTAGTAGAGACGGGGTCTCACTCTTGCTCAGGCTGGTTTCGAACTCCTGACCTTGAGCAATCCGCCCGCCTCGGCCTCCCAGAGTGCTAGGATTACAGGCGTGAGCCACCACGCCCGGCCACCTACTGCATTTTTTAAAATAAAATTAAATTTACATTTTTAAAAAACAGAGATGGCAACCAACCTTTAAACACAGGTATATGAGATATCTACTTCCAGAAGCACAGTGACACAGTGGTAAAAGCTTAAGCTAGAGTTTGAGCTGAACTCTAGGGTGGATCTACTATTCACTCGTGGACAAAGCCACTTACTCTCTCTGAGCCTGTTTCCCCTTCCAAAAAAATGGAGATATTTCCACCTGCCTATCTCTGTGGGTTACAGTATAGACCAAATTAAATAATGGATATAAAAGCTCTCTGAAAAATTATAAAGCACTTTATAAACATAAAGTATTACAAAATAGAGATGTCAAGAGAGGGATGTGGTTAACAGGGAAAGATGATGAATTGATTTAGGCAATTCTAATTTGAAGAAAAGAGACAGATTTAGAATTCATCTATATAAATAGAAGTGATAAAGTCACAAAAGTATAACAGATCTCTGAAGGAGAAACATTCAATAAATAGAACTGCAGAACTGAAGAACTATAAAGGACCCAAAGGTCATCTAAGCCTTTGTCACTCTGCATCACCTGGGAATGTGTTGAAAATGCAGAATCTCAGGTCCTAACACAGACCTACCCAATCAGAATCTGTACTTTAACAAGATTCCCAGGTAATTCGTATGTGTATTTTAGGCTTAAGAAGCACTGATCTTTTCTCCTTGCAAGTCTATCATTAAAAAAAGAAGAAAAAAAAGAAGCAGCAGCACTGATCTAAGCCATCTTACTTACTTTTCAGATAATAAAATTGAGGCCCTAAGTAAAGAGTTCCTACAGTTAATAAGTAGCAAAATCAAGATTTGAACCCAGGCCTGACCTCCTGGGCTGGGTACATCAAGTATTTGCTTCTCAGATACCCTGTTTCAAAACCTTTGAGATAGCTTTGCCTTTCAGGCCTCCCATGTTTCCACCCCTATTTCTAGTCAGCCATCTAGACCCATCAATTCTTTCTTTGCAATTACTTTGGCATATGCTTCTTCTTTTCCACATCCTTCACTACCCTAAAACTACTGTTGTTCATACTATGAAAACCCAGCTTCCTCCTCTTGTGCATGTATCAATTTCCTCTTCAGAAAACAATAGCTCATTTCCAAATAGCAAGCTCCATATAATTGGTTAAGAAGGTACAAGTCATTAAAAAACCTTAAAATTTTAATAAGCTGACTTCAGGGAGAATCTGTGTTTGAAACCTACACATTCTCAAATACTATAAGAATGATTTTAAAGAGATTAGCTACTCAAACACGCAGACTAGAAAGCTATAATTCGGTAATTCTAACCCAGGGCCTTCATGTCTTCATTTCCATTATTTCTTTCCTATTAACTCCTTGTCTTTGCCCTAGAACTAAGCCAGTTGCCTTTATGTAACAAGGTCCTTCTATTCTAATCAAGTTTTACCAAATACAGCCAGTCATCCTTTGGTATCTGCAGGGGATTCATTCCAGGAACACTTTCAGCCCCCTCATACCCCATCTTGGATACCAAACCGGAGATGCTTACGTCCCTGATATAAAATGGTATAGTACTTGCATATAACCTATGCACATCCTCCTGTATAATTTCAATCATCTCTAGATTATTTATAACACCCAATACAACGTAAATGCTACGGAATAGATATACTGTATTGAGGTTTTTGTATTCTTTTTTATTGTTATATTGTTAATTTTTCTGGTTTTTTCCCAAAAATTTTCTATCCATGGTTGGTTGAATCTAGAACCCACAGATGCAGTGGACTGACTAGAAATCCAAAGGCCCTAAATCTGTTTTCCATTACCATCTTCTGTCCCAATAAGCTCTTACCATCCACAAACATTCTCATATCTCATATAATTCTCTCCTATACACTGTATCCTAACAAACTAAAGTACTTCAACATTGCTTGAGTACCCATGATGTGCCAGGCACTACATAATAAAGCAGAAGTCTAAACACCTCTGAATACCTTTCCCACATAAATATAAGAAAATTAAAAGCCCTGCCCCATTTCCATTTCTGCAGCAAGAATTTTTTATTTTTTAAGAGTAAATAATATGGGAAGACTTTTATAGATGCTCAGCCCCAATAGGGATAATTGACCAGACAGACTAAAACACCCACAACATGAAGGCTAACTCATATGCAATACCCTGTACACCACAGCACTAAGGAAAGAGATTCCCTTGTACAAACTGAGTATTGAGTTCAATTAAATCTACCTGAAAAAACAAAGGGAGGGTACTTCAGTTCAAATCCAATTGTGAGCTCCAGTGATTCCAAACACTGTTTTTGTGATATGGTATAAACTTAGAAGGATTGAGTTTGTGTCCCAGTTCTGCTATTTCACTTGAGAAAGCATTTAAACTCTCTCACCTTCGGGCCGGGCATGGTGGCTCACGCCTGTAATCCTAGCTCTCTGGGAGGCCGAAGCGGGAGGATCACTCAAGGTCAGGAGTTCGAAACCAGCCTGAGCAAGAGTGAGACCCCATCTCTACTAAAAAAATAGAAAGAAATTAATTGGTCAACTAAAAATATACAGAAAAAATTAGCCGGGCATGGTGACTCTCTCACCTTCAGATATCTCATCTGTAAAACAGAGCTAATAATAGTTTCAACTTCAGAGAGTCATAATGGGGAGTAAATGGAGAAAGGGCAAAGTGCTCTTAAATCACAGTGCTAGCATGCATGACAGTTCAATAATGTTACTACTATTATTCAATCACCCTAAAGTTTCCTTAGCCTTTAGCAGTCAGTTTACCTGTAGTTTCAAAACCTATCCATCTAACTTGAGCTATTACAGGTTTGTGAAGGCAGATGCAAAGATAAAATTGGAAAACTGTATTTTATTTTTTTTTATTTTTTTTTTATTTCAGCATATTATGAGGGGGGAAACTGTATTTTAAATCCAACAAGCAAACAGAGTAAGATAGTAGAAAAAAGCTCTGAATTTAGAAACAGAATAGTTGGGTTTGAACTCTAGCTCTGCCACGTTCTTTTCTAGGCTTAGTTTTCTACCTGTTAAAAGGGTGGTGGGAGAGGTTTCTACCTACTATGGCTAAAAATACTATGAGAATGGTTTTAAAGAGATTAGCTACTCAAAACACAAGGCAGCATGCAGAAGTTAAAAAGGTTAATGGTGGGAAACACATTCACAAATAATTTTTTTTTTTTTTT
>VBSM01001265.1:39324756-39352732 GCA_008086735.1 Cheirogaleus medius | reverse complement strand
CCTTGGCCTCCCAGAGTGCTAGGATTACAGGCGTGAGCCACTGCACCCAGCCCACAAATAATTTTTAAAGGATACTTCTGAAATCTATGTAACAACGAGTCATAAATTTTGACTGCAAGAAAAAATGGCAGCAAAAGGTAATCACAAAATTGGACTAAAACGAACACCTGTGTGAAAGTTGTTCATATGAATTGGGTCACTCTTGTCATATCTAACTAAAACCTGGTCAAGAAGCCAGGAGGAAAAAAAACACTCGAGGCACATAACATTGCCCCAAGAATGTAATTCTCTGCAAGTCTGGCTGCTAAAACTGCCTCTTGTAACCTGAAATCAGCTTTATCTATTAGCTACTGAAACAACCTGATACAACCCTTAAGACTAGTTTTACCCACCACAGTCACTCACCAATCAGAGCTTGCCAGCTCCCCAAAACTTTACTAGTACCAATGAACTTTCCTGCAAAACAACACATAATATTTTTGCTTTTACTAAAACCTCCAACCTTCTCTTTGTTCTTCGGACATACTGAAGACCACCCAGCCTATGTGTATGCTCCAAATTGCAATTTTTGCTTCCCAAATAAAACACTTTAATAAAATTTAGAGATTTGTCTCTATATTTTATTTGACTTCAATACCTACAATTAAGTAAACAAACACCAAGTCATTCTTCATGACCCAGCTCCAGAATCTACACTTTTGAGACATCCTTCCTGACTTCCCTTCCCCACCATGATCATTACCCCAAACCAAGATGATCATTTTTTTCCTCTATGCTGTGACTATACTGTGTACAAACACCATCGCAGCGCTTACCACAATCATGCTTTATTGTGTTCATGTGCCTGTGTCCCCGCAAAAGAGGAGTGATTCTTAAATACAGAAACCGGGTATCATTCCTCTTTATACTCACACTACTTAGCACAGACCCAGCACAACATAGATAACTCAGTTAAGTGTCTGATGAATGAATCAATGAGTAAACCATAAACAGAATTAGATATTTCACTGTGCCATGGAGGATAGTACCTTTAAGTATTAAGTAACATTTAAGGTTATATTTCATACATAGTTCTTAACAGCACTTATATTTTTTCACAACTCTTTTCCTTTCTGTCTCCTCACTGACTACAAGCTCCTTCAGAACCAAAATTGTGTCTTTTTATCCCAAGTGCTATTGTGCAGCCACACAGACACTCAATAAATGTTTGCTGACAATGAAAGAATGAGGAAGGAATGGATGAGCAAATGCACAAACAGGATGAGCAAATGCACAAACACCACTGCCTCACAGTTCAGGTCTCTATCTTCCCTTATTTAGAAACTTCCTCACTCTTCTCACCACCATTCTCTCCATAAGACTGTCTTCATACATGTGCCTACGGTACAATGCCGACTGGTTATAGAGCCAGTGTAAAGAGTTAGGAAATCAGCCGGACCCGGTGGCTTACGCCTGTGATCCTAGCACTCTGGGAGGCTGAGGCAGGAGGACTGCTTGAGCTAAGGAGTTAAGAAACCAGCCTGAGCAAGAGTGAAACCCCGTCTCTAGCAAAAAGAAAAAATAAATAAATAAAATAAAATAAAAAACCCAGCCAGGCATTGCAGCATGAACCTATAGTCCCAGCTACCCGGAAGGCTGAGGCAGAAGGATCACATAGAGCCCAGGAGTTGGAGGTTGCAGTGAGCTACAATGACGCCACTGCACTCTACTCAGGACAATGGAGTGAGACTCTGTCTCAACAACAACAACAAAAAAAAGTTGAGAAATCATGGTTTTGCCACTAGCATAAGCAAGAGTGGATCAGACAAGAACATCAATAAATGACAAATCTGGGGGGAACGAGCAGAATATACACATGGTCTTAAAGTGTCTCCCTATAGACTGTTTCAAGGGCACTTGTACCCATACGTGCACACGCCACACACACACACACACACACACACACACAGAATTAGAGTTGAGAAATCAGACAATACCTTGACTGGGTGACCAAAATTAACCCTCCCAGTGAGAGACAAATGAACATGAACATGAACATGAACATGAACACAAATGAACATGATGATGTGCCTCCAGAAGTGATACCTTATGAAGGACATATTACCACCAATGCAATATTCCAATTGGAAATGCATAATCTGAATCTAATCATGAGGGAACATCAGATAAACAAAAAATGAGGAATGTTCTATTTTTTAAAACAGGGAGAGATCTGTATTATGACAATGACATTTAAAACGACAAAGAGAAGCACTGGAAACGTCTATGCTAAAGAAAAGACAACTAAATGTAATACCTAATCCTAGACTGGATCCTGAACTGAATGGGGAAATTTTCTATGATGGACATTATGGGATCAACTGATGAACCACAGATTAAAGTATCAATGCTAAACTTACTGAAGTTGATAACTATATTATGGATATGAAAGAGAATATCCCTATTCTAGGGAATACATAATCAAGTATTTAAGGGTAAAGGATCATGATGTATATAATTTAACTTTAAATGCCTCACAAAAAAAATGTATCTACATTTGTATATACATAGAGAGCAAGCTTGCAAATGATAAAGCAAACAGAATAAAATGTTAACAATAAATCTGGAAAACAGGTATATAGGTTTTCCTATACAAATTTTGTTTTCGCAATTTTTCCATAAGCTTAAAATTCTTTCCAAACAAAAATTTTAAAAAAGGACAAGACTGTTCTCCCCCTCTACCTAGAGGATAATATCCAAATTCCAAAGCATAGCATACGTGGGCCTTTATATTCTAACCCTGAACTACCTCTCTGTGACCCTGCCATATAAGAAATACATTTCTAGCACAGAGCTCCTAAAACTCTATGTATAAGAGAGATAGAAGCATCTTTTGTTATAATTGTTAGTCCCTAGTTCCAGACACAAGAGCTTTTAAGACTCTGGATCTCTGGAGTGATGAGAGTGTCTTTTGTATGCTAATGAGATGACTGGTAGCTGTGGGCCCCTAGAGAGCATCAGGACACAAAGACCAAGGCATGATTGGAGGACTGTAAATTTCAGCTCCACCCCCTGACCTCCAGGGAAGGGAGAGGGGCTGAAGATTGAGCCAATCATCAATGGCCAATGATTTAATCAAGCTTGGCTATGTGATGGGGCCTCCATGAAATCCTAAACAACAGAGTTTGGAGAGCTAGAGTTGGTGAATACATCAAGGTGCTGGATGGGGATGCACCTAGAGGGCATGGAGGCTCCACGCCCCTTCCCCTATTTATCAGTTACATTAGGCTATTCCTGAGTTGTATCCTTTATCATAAACCTATAATATTAATAGTTTAAATAAACTGTTTTCCTGAGTTCTGTGAGTCATTCTAGCAAATTACTAAACCGGAGGAGGAGGTCGTTGGAACCCCTGATTTATAGTTGATAGCTGAGAAGTACAGGAGGCCTGTAGTCCCAGCTACTCAGGAGGCTGAGGCAGGAGGATCTGCTTGAGCTCAGGCTGGTCTCAAACTCTTGAGCTCAAACAGTCTGCCCGCCTCGCCCTCCCAGAGTGCTAGGATTAGAGGCGTGAGCCACCACGCTTGGCCACAGAACAAGTTTTAACTATCTCTGCAGGTTAGCCCAACCTTTAAGTGCATTGCTGAGGTGGGGATTGGAATCAGATGTTAATATTAAGTACTTCCCAAATTTATTTGTTTACAGAATTCTTTTTCTATGGAGTATCTCATGGGACTAGCTTTTCCTAGACCATTTTTTGGGAGGCAGGAAGCTACCATAACCAATAAATCATAAAGTAAACAAAAAAGACTTGGGAGCTCTGAAAGTACCACAAAATCTTGTAAAATGCATGAACTTAATTTCCAGGGTATCCCTGAGGCTTTTACTCAGAGCCTTTTTACTCTGAACTTTTAGAAATTATTCCAACAAACTTAGTTTTAGGTTTCTCAAGTTGCAGCAGACTAGAAGCAAATAACTAGAAGAGGGAAAAGGGTCTACTACAGGGAGGCCACTGACAGTTCTAAGGAATGAATGGTAGCTGATTACCTGAAAAAGCAGTAAGGTGTTTTCAAAAGAAGCTGGAGTTTCATGAAGAGGGACAAATAGTCCTTTAACTCAGTAGTTCCCCGTGGCCTTATTATCTGCTATAGTACAGATAATAATTACTCTTCACTAATATACTCTTTAGTTTTCAAGAAAAGGTTAAATCATCAATATCCTCTTATTTTTTTTTTTAACAGTTAAGAAAGCAGGGAGGTCAGGGGACCACCAGCACTCTGGTGCTAAGGTGGCAGTGATCAATATCTTCTTTAATGTAGCAAAATATGTAGTGCATTTTAGAAAAATTGTAACAAAAATAACAAGAAATTGATACTTAAAAATAAACTTAAGATCTTTTAAAAAATTAAAAATTTAATTAATTGGTACTAAATTCCTTCCATATACCAGATATTGCATTAGGCCCTAAGTGTATGTTTTTTTCCATTTTCTGTTATTGTTATAATTTTAGAATATCTTTGAATATAGTTTTGCAGCTTGTTAAGGCAAGTATTAGTATTCCTTTAATATGGTGTGGTGCGAAGACTTGTAAGGCTGATTCTAGGTATAATTAAGGTTCCTTTGGGAAAAGCACTTCTTTCTGGTCCCCAGGTTTTTAACCTTTACAGTGAGAAGACTGGCTTATCTGTAGCTCCAGGTACACTTTTAACCTCTGTGTGCCTCCATTTCCTCGGTTGTCAATGCCTTACTTTTGACCTGCATATTTTCATTCTACAAATATGTGTTCAACTCTGTTCTACACCATCATTCATTGAACAGTTATTTTTTTTTTAGTTTCTACCATGTATCCACAGTGGTTAAGAATACGGACACTAAAGCTTGACTGCTTATGTTCAAATCCTTGTCCCACTGTTTTCTAGCTAGGCAGTCTGGAAGTTATTTAATCTCCCTGTGCTTTAGCAGGGTTCAGGTAAAATGGGCATAGTTATAGCCTACCCTGAAGGGTTGTTGAGAGGATTAAATGAATCTTAAACTCACTTACAAAGATGCTTGGTACCATAGTAAGTGCTCAAGAAATGTTAGTTGTTGCTGCTAACATTACTATTTCTATTTGTCAGGCACCAAAGATACAGGATCAATAAAGGCACTATCTCTCCCCTGGAGGAACTAATAATCTAATGGGTAAGGCAAATATGTGAGCAAACCATTTTAGTGTAATATAAGAGATGGTATGAACAAAATGCTGAGGTGAGGAAAGATGGGAAATGCATGCTAGCAAAGGGACCAACTTGAGCAAAAAGGTAAAAAGGTATAAAAGGGAATGGCAGACAATTAAGTGAGGCCAGAGTTTAAGGAGCTTGGAGGAAAATGTTGGAAACAAATGAGTTGGAGAGTATAGATGCTCCTTGATTTGCCATGGGGTTATGTCCCAATGAATCCATCAGAAATAGAAAATACCTTAAGTTGAAAATGCATTTAATACACCTAAACTACTGAACATCATAGCTTAGCCTAGCCTACCTTAAATGTGCTCAGAACGCTTACATTAGCCTGTACTTGGGCAAAATCATCCAACACAAAGCCTATTTTTTAATAAATTCTTGACTAGCTCATGTAATTTATTGAATGCTGACCTGAAAGTGAAAAACAGAATGTCTCTCTGGGTACTTGAAGTATGGTTTTTACTGAACACGCATTGCTTTCGCACCATCATAAAGTCATAAAATCCTACGCTGAACCTTCCTAAGTGGGGACCATCTGTACTACCTGTTCTACTTACAACATTCCTGACAACAAATGTGTGGGTTGTTTTTTTACCTGCATAAACCAGTTCTCCTACACCAGCTGGGTGTCCTAAGATTCAATTCAATTCTGATAGTATCTACCAGGCGTTTTTCTCAGATCCCACAAGTTAAGGGGCTCAATGCCACAAGACTGCTCCCACTTCAGAGGTCAGGCGATCCTCCCACCTTGGTCTCCCAGAGTACTTAGGATTACAGGCGTGAGCCACCACACCCGGCCCATGTTTAAATGTTTGATAAAAATAATTTCAGGACCCATAAATAAACTTTTTACTGGAATACTGCCACACTCATTTGTCTGCATATTGTATAGGGCTGTTTTCTCACAATAGCATAGTTGAATAGTTGCTACAAAGATCTTAGGACCGGCTAAGGCTGAAATATGTACTTGCTGGCCTTTCACAGAAAAAGTTTGCTAACCCCCTATTTCTCACTTACTAGAAAGTAAGGCCCAGGAGGGCAGGGCTTTTGTCTTGACCACTATTTTATTTCCATCACCTGGATGGTCTATGGCATTTAATTTATAAGCATTCATATTTGTGGAATGTTGGTGAGGAATTCTTGAAATGAACTTTAAGAAGCTAAACAAAATGGAGTCATTATTAAGAAAGTCTTTCAATTACACTGGTCCTTTCAGGACACCTTAATGAATAGAAGAATGTCAGTGAGAAAAGTGATACTGCTTTCATCCACTAAAATGTTAATCTCTATTTAAATATGAGAGGCAGCTTTCCAATTTTCTAGTAGATTTCAAATAGCTGCATTTGTATATCAAAGATGCAGCCAATGTGCAATTAACAAATTCTGCAATTTGGCCAGGTGTACCCCTGTAGTCCCGGCTACTCAGGAGGCTGAGGCAGGAGGATCTGCTTGAGCCCAGGAGTTTACGACTGTAGTGTGCCATGATTGCATCTATGAATAGACACCGTACTCTAGACTGAGCAATATGGCAACACCCTGTCTCTAAAAAAAGAAAAAAGAAAGAAAGAAATTCTGCAATTCTACAATGTCTCCATCTAATACCAGACTGATGTCTTTTTTTTTTTTTAAGAGATAGGGTCTTGCTATGTTGCCCAGGCTGGCCTCGAGCTTCTGGGATCCAGAGCCCCATGAGTAGCTCAGACTACAGGCCCGCCACCACACCCAATTTAGACTGATGTCTGTCTTTTTTTTTTCTTTTCTTAGAGACAGGGTCTCGCTCTGTCACCCAGCTTGGCATGCAGTGGCGAGATCATAGCTCACTGTAGCACAGCAGTCTTGAACTCCTGGGCTCAGGTGATCCTTCTGCCTCAGGTTCCTATGCAGCTGGACTACATGTGCACACCCCCATGCAAAGATCATTTTTTTTTTATTTTTTTAGAGACAGGGTCTTGCTATGTTGCCCAGGCTGGTCTGGAACTCCTGGCCTCAAGCAATCCTCCCATCTCAGCCTCCTGAGTCAGACTGATGTTTTTTGATATAAATGTATAAACTAGTCACTCCAGAACACCTGGGGAGCTGCTCTTTATTTTTATATTTATATTAAACATCTTTCATGTAGCATAAACTCCATTAAGTCAATTCATGAAAACAAGTCTAAAATACCTACTATATGCACAATACTATAAAGGCACCAATTCTATCCTGTAATGAATACAGTCCTGTAAAATATCCTAAACCTATTTATAATGACTACCCAATAGCCTACCTGTCTATCTTGTTTTATGATCTATTTTCAGAATAAAAAATTAGAAAGCTTTCTCTATGTTGCTGTTTCTCATGTATATCTAGATATTAACATTTTAGTGGATGAAAACAGTACCAATTTTCTCAAGGATATTCATCTTTTCATTAATGGAGACAAAGTTAAGAAACAGTTTTTTTTTCAAAATGCAAAATAAGACTATTTTTATTTTATTTTATTTTATTTTATTTTTTTGAAACAGAGTCTCACTCTGCTGCCCAGGCTAGAGTGAATACCATGGCGTCAGCCTAGCTCACAGCAACCTCAAACTCCTGGGCTCAAGCAATCCTCCTGCCTCAGCCTCCCAAGGAGCTGGGACTACAGGCATGCGCCACCATGCCTGGCTAATTTTTTCTATATATCTTTAGTTGTCCAATTAATTTCTTTCTATTTTTAGTAGAGACGGGGTCTCCCTCTTGCTCAGGCTGGTTTTGAACTCCTGGCCTTGAGCGATCCACCCGCCTCGGCCTCCCACAGTGCTAGGATTACAGGCGTGAGCCACTGCGCCCGGCCTTTATTTTGTATTTTTGAAAAGTTTAGTTTTCTGGATTAGCACTCATACAAAAGAATGACTAGAATTGAGGAAGGAAATAATTCATATGCTCTGAAAGACATAAGTAGGTTGGCAGAAACAAGACACACAGTTTTGAATCCTGTGCTTAACACAATTCAAAGGCACTTTACAAGTATCTATTGAATAAATGGCCGACAAGTTTTTCCTACCCCACATTTAGAATTCATTTTAACATAGGCTAACATGAACACATGAATTACTCATAATTCAGAGTTAAAGCCTTTGTCAGAAAAATACATAGTATGTTAAAGATCACCAACGTTTTCCTAGAAAAAATAGATCATAAATCTGACTATCACTTTTACTTTTACTTCTTCCCATTTTTCTTACCCAGGAGTCTAATGAAAAAAGTCAAAGGTAGCTGCTAGTTTCAGCTTCCTAATATTCCTCATTGTCAAAAAAGTCTGACTCCATCTTTTGGGACATTATAAAAACCATGGCAGGAAAAAAAATGCCAGATATTTCATGGACGAACATACAAAGTGAAGTGAGACTCCAAAGTGCTGAGTTCTAAGGCTCAACTTCAGCATTATCTATCTCAGCTTTTGATCAATAAACACACTTTATTAGAATTTTCACAAAGAATAAGTAAAATGCCTAATAACATTACTACTAAATAGGGTCTACAGCAATCAGCACCAAATATTACACAGAATGAAACTCCTGCCATCAAAAAATCCATAATTACCAGATGGTTGCTGTTTCAGAAATAGAATCAGGAGTTCTTTTTATTTTTAGACAAGGTCTTACTCTGTCACCCAGGTTTGAATGCAGTGGCACGATCATAGCTTATTGCAGCCTTGAACTCCTGAGTTCAAGCCACCCTCCTGCTCCAGCCTCCCAAGTAGCTAGGACTATAAGCATGCACTATCACACCAAGCTAAATTTTTTTATTTTTGGTAGCGATGAGGGTCTCACTATGTTGCTCAGGCTGGTCTTAAACCCTTGACCTCAAACAACCCTCCCACCCGCCTCCCAAAGTGCTGGAATTATAGGCATGAGTCACAATGCCTGGCCAGTTCTTAAGTAAAATATTCAAAAAAGGATAGCCATGGTTAAGTACCCAGGGACAAAACAGGAAGACTAATCACTTACACTCCAGAGGGACATTCCAAAGCTTCACTCTAATTCACACCATAAAAGTGGGGTGAGAGGGTGAAATCTGAGTGTTCTGCCCTTTAAGAGAAGTTTAAAATACAGCATCTCCCTCATTTTAATTATAGCCTAAAATCCCCAAAACTGTAAAGCTAATGTGTCAAAGCATAGAGTGAAGTTTAAGAAACAAGTTCTCAACACACCCAGCCAAGCACAGTGGAACTGCTCACAAGACCCAGGTTCTGGTCATTTCTCTGCCACACGCAGGAATAGCAAGACACTCAGTAGAGATCTGTTAAACTAATACTCTTTACTAAATCCTTGAAGGCAGGAATAAACAGATGGACCAAGTCTATGGCCAGGCAAATAGTTTCACCTCTGAGGACTTCAGGTTTTGTATCTGTAAAATTCCATGATTCAGAATGCATGTTTCCATCTTAAAATAAGGCAGAAAACAAGGTTATGTGCTACTAAACCAAAGTATACCACAAATTTTAAAATTTCAACATCTAGTTTTCCATGCTCTGTGTGCTCTTCAACCTTTATAATCTAAGGAAGCAATTGGTAAAATACCAAACAAGGCATTGAAAAAATTTAACTAACAGTACAAGATATCACTGTCATTAAACCTAAAACAAAGTATAAAACCTAAAATGTTTCAACCCCTCTCTTAAGATAGATGTCTTTAATTTTTCTTTTTTTTTATTTTATTTTAAATGTTTACATTCTTTTATCTCTTTTCTTTTTTAACAGCAGCATGCCTGACTTGAGATGTCTTTAATTTTTCTAAAACACTTTTAGTTTGTAGCTGCACACATTCCAGTACATTAAAAATGACAAATATCTCTTTTTCTCCCCGGCAATGTCTGACAGGTAAAAATATACAGCCTACCAAAAATATATATTTGGAAACTATGAAAATCTAAATTTTTTAAATTTTACCGCACACTTCAGGCCTAACTTATTAGTTTCAATTCTGCTCTTGCTCTATTTCCATTCAGTTTCACTTCTGAATTTTCTGCCACAAAGTTAAGCACTGTGATCCTGTGGAAAAATTTTAAAGTAAACACTAAATAAGAACATAGCTTTTCCTTTCAAAGGAAAACTAAACATTTTCACAGGAAAAACAAAGAACAAACAATTTCCTGATGTAATTTTGTCACATAAAAATAATTATTTTAAGATGCTGATGTCTTCTTTAAGTTTCCGAAGTTTCCTCATAGGGTATTTTTTGGGAGTGGAGGGCTGGTTTAAAGACTAGTCAAGTGCAGTAGTGAAAAGGAGGAAAGAGTAGAACTGTAACGGACTGTGATCAATGGAGATAATTCACTACCTTCACACCAGCCCCTCATACAGTTTTACTTACGAGCACCAGAGCAGCTCAAAAATTGCCATCATTTTATGTTGTACGTACACAACTATTTGTTACATTTTTTTCGTTGAGTCACAAGGGTCTTAATAAATATTTGTGGAAGGAATAAATGCACATGGCATGGTGCTATGCTGCATGGGGCATATGCTCCCAATAAGATATAGGTTTTTTTAAATTTTTTTGCCTTCAGCAGCCTTACCAACAAAACATTTTTTTAAATACTAGAAAGATGGTTAAATTAGATTAACAAAAGGGATCTAAATAAACATAACCATATAAAGGGAAAATATATAACACGTACAGCTAAGTTAAGCTTTCGATCTGCTTTTGTGCTTCTATCATGTTTTCCTTGTATGTGTTTCAATCCCATTGGATCCAATCTTTCCTTTAGGCTGTAAAGTTCTTCAAAGGAAAGAGTCATATCCAAAAAAAAGGTGAAAAATAAAAATATACTGAGTTCCTACTAAGTAATCAGCACAGTGCTAGGTGCAGGTGCTATGGGAAATAAAAAATAAAGCATTATGGTCCCAAACCTTGAACTTAAAACTTTTCACCAGAACCCTGCAAAGACTGGGTGCCTAAGGCAAACTGGAATCAAAGACCTAGACTGCAGTCCTTGTGTTGACATTCTGTATAACTTTAAGAGAGTTACCTAGACCTTAGATTGCACATCTGTTAAAGGAAGTGATTACTGATATAAATCTCCCACGCAGAATTCCAAATAATTTATATAGATACTCTGCCCTCAAGGAGGGAGAGCATAAATGGCCTCTCCCTCATGTGGGCTACACATAATGACTTCCTTCCAAAGAGCACAACAGTATAGAGGGTGAGGCGGAGAGAGTAACCTTATAGCAGAGAAACCTGACAAATACTACCTGTGGTATTGTAAATTCTACTAAGAAATACATATATTTTGGGCCGGGCGCAGTGGCTCATGCCTGTAGCACTCTGGGAGGCTGAGGTGGGCAGATCGCTCAAGGTCAGGAGTTCGAAACCAGCCTGAGCAAGAGCGAGACCCCGTCTCTACTATAAATAGAAAGAAATTAATTGGCCAACTAAAATATATATAGAAAAAATTAGCCGGGCATGGTGGCACATGCCTGTAGTCCCAGCTACCCGGGAGGCTGAGGCAGGAGGATCGTTTGAGCCCAGCAGTTTGAGGTTGCTGTGAGCTAGGCTGACGCCACGGCACTCTAGCCGGGCAACCAAGTGAGACTCTGTCTCAAAAAAAAAAAAGAAATATATATTTTGGTCTTTGTCCCCAGTTCCTAGCACAGAGCTCCTAAAGCCCTTGTAATTTCCTGAGCAATACGGGTGCTAGGAGAATCTTTTCTTCTAGTATTTGGTCTTTGACCTGGTTCCTGACACAGAATGCCTAATCTCTTAGAATTTCCTGGGTGATAAGAGCATATTTTGTTCTAATGAGGCGATTCTTGGTGGGCCCCTAGACTGGGGCTGGTCACCAGAAGATGAAGCCATAATTAGGAGCTTGGAATGTTCAGGCCCACTCTCCATCCTTCCGGAATGGAAGAGGGGCTGGAGATTGAGTTAATAATAAATCATGCCTACATGATGAAGCCTCCATAAAAAAATCCAGCTACTACAGGTTTTGGAGAGTTTCCGGGTTGCTTAACACATAGAGAGTAGAGTGGCCCTGAGAGGGGCCACTTCCCCCAAACTTTTCCCTATGCATGTCTTCCATCTGGCTGTTCATACATATCCTTTGTAATATCCTTCATAAAAAAAAAAACCAGTAAGAGTAAGCAAAGCATTTTCCTAAGTTCCGCTCTAGCAAATGACTGAACCTGAGGAGGTGGTCATGGGAACCCCCAATTTATAGCCAGCTGGTCAGAAGTTCCTGAGGCCCAGACTTGAGATTAGCATGTGAAGTGGAGGGGGCAGTTTGTGGGAATGAGCCTTTCACTTGTGGAGTATAATGCTAACTCCAGGTGATAGTGGCAGAATTGAATAATAAGACACCATATACGTAGCCACTGGAGAACCTCTCAGTATGTGGGGGAAAACCCCCATACATCTGGTGTTAGAAATGCTATGCCGAGAGTATTACAGGAGCAACAGCTGGTTTGTTTTTCCTGTCATATACTACTAATACCTCAGCTGGTGATGATGAAAGCTAACATCAACAGTGATAAATCATGTTAATAGTATGTATATTTGCTATGATATGATGAAAATGGAACTTTACGTTTGAGGCCTTGCTCTCAAAATAACACAACTCCAATCTAATCATGAAGTGGGAGTGGGGAAAAAAACAGACTAATTCCAATAGAGTGACATCCTACAAAACTACAGAATACCTGACCAGTACTCAAAACTGTCAAGGGCATCAAAAACAAGGAAAGTCTAAGGAACTGTCACAGCTAAGAGGAGGCAAAGGAGATAGTACAACTGAATACAATGTGGTATTCAGGATGGGATCCTGGCATAGAAAAAGGACATCACATAAAAAACTAAGGCTCCAATGGGAAATGAATAGATAAATAAAATGTAGTATATACCTACAATGGAATACTATTCAGCCTTAAAAAGGAATGAAATTCTAAAGCGTGATAAATTCTAACGCGTGATACAACATGAATGATCCTTTTTTTTGTTGTTTTTTGTTTTTGTTTTTTTGTTTGTTTTTTTTGGAGACAGAGTTTCACTTTGTTGCCCAGGCTAGAGTGAGTGCCATGGCGTTAGCCTAGCTCACAGCAACCTCAAACTCCTGGGCTCAAGCAATCCTACTGCCTCAGCCTCCCGAGTAGCTGGGACTACAGGCATGCGCCACCATGCCTGGCTAATTTTTTTCTATATATATTAGCTGTCCAATTAACTTCTTTCTATTTTTTAGTAGAGACGGGGTCTCGCTCTAGCTCAGGCTGGTTTCGAACTCCTGACCTTGAGCGATCCACTCGCCTCGGCCTCCCAGAGTGCTAGGATTACAGGCGTGAGCCACCACGCCCGGCCCAACATGAATGATCCTTGAAAACATGCTAAGTGAAATAACACAGTCACAAAAGAACAAATACTGTATGATTCCATTTATAAGAGGTACCCAGAATAGACAAAATCATAGAGACAGAAAGTAGAATAGAGTTTACCAGGGGCTGGTGGGAAGGGAGACTAGGGAGTTGTCTATCGGGTTCAGTTTCTGTTTGGGATGATGAAAACGTTCTGGAAATAGATAGTGGTGATGATTATGCAACATTAAGCATGTTCTTAATGCCACTAAATTGTACACTTAAAAATTATTAAAATGGCAAATTTTATGTTATATATATACCACAATTTTTTTTAAAAACTAAGCAAATCTGAATACACTATGGACTTCAGTTAATAATATCCCAATATTGGCTCATTAATTACAAAAATTGTACCATATTAGTAGCAAATGTTAAGAATAGAAGAAAGTAGGTGTAGAGTATATAGGAATTTTCTGTATTATCGTCTCAATTTTTCCATAAATCTAAAGCTGTTTTAAAAAATAAAATCTATTTTAAAAAATTCAAGTTAGACAAGAGTTAATAGCCCTAATATACCCCACTTTCTTCCAATAAAAAAAACAGGACAAGAAAAAATGTTCTTCCAATCAATGAAAAACATGAGCAAGCAATCAGAAAAGTTAATGCCAAGGGCATGAAAAAGCAATTTACAAAAGAAGTTGTTAAAATGCTAAATAAACCCATGTGATATTCAAACTCATAGGGTTCTATATGGATAAAAGAGATCACGTACTTAGCATAGTGTCTGGTATACAATAAATGGAACTGTTAAAATGTAACTAATAAAGAAATGCAAATTTAAGTAATAAAAATATATACACACATATATATGTATTTTGTGTGTGTGTGAATGTAATCTGCATACATAAAATTAGGTTGGAAAACATTGAGAAAACTTAACGATACCCAAAGTTGGCAAAAATATGGAGAAACAGTCCCTGTCATAAATTTGACCGCAGGAGTGTAAACAGGCACATACTTGTTGAGAAACCCTCTGCCAATATCTTCTAAAGTTAAAATATATATACACACATATATATATATATCCCCTTTGATTGATTTCACTGCTCAAAATTTATCCTACAGAAATATTAGTGCAAGTATACAAAGATATCTATATATTGATATTCACTGCAACAATGTAATAAAGAAAAACTGGAAAAAGTCCACCAATAGGGTGTTAGTTAAAAATATAACTGTTATCATGCAAAATGTGGTAAAGATATATATATATACACACATATATATACATACACACACTGATGTGAAAAACTATACAAGAAAAATAATAAATTGCAAAATTTTTAATTTTTTAAAAATGAAGAGATTAAACCAGGTTAGGAATAGTTAATCTGGGGTCTTCCATTTATACTTCAAGGGAATCAAACCTGCATGAAAAAGTGTGTATTTATGTATTCATGTAAGTGCATTTCCTAAGAAAAGAGTTCATAGCTTGCACTGAATTGTTAAAAGACCAAACATATGACCCTCACAAAGGGTCACTAACAATCACTAAAAAGCCTTCTGAGCTCTGAGTATCTGAGAAATGTATTATGAGTTAGGTAATACACAAGTGAGAAAGCCTTTGGGGAGGAAAGAAATGCTCTGAACTAAGCTTTTAAAGGCATATTAAATGCCTCTACCACAAAACACAAACATTTATCTCAAGACTCCTAAATCTAAAAGTATGTAGGAAGTTATTCTTCAGATGAACCTATATTCATTCACTGGATAATTACAAACCTCAATCGAAAATTAAAGAGCAACAGTCTTCAAACTGTGTAACTAATCCATTCTTAAATTACAGTCAAAGATCACATAGAAGCAAAAGGAGACAAAGATTAAGTAGTAGTCCCATTTGCCACAGTCAAGGAGCTGATATGGACTATACCTAGTACTTATTCATGTTAAGGTCCAGGAGTTATGCAGTCTTAACTTTTTTCTTAAGTGGATAAAACAAATAAATTAGGTCTTATACATAGTTTTGTGGGCTTTCTTGGAGCAAAAACAAGTCTTTTCCCAGAGGCAGATGGGGCAGAGGAGTCCAAAACTTTGGGAATTAATGTTAATACATATAATAAGTTAGTATTTTAAATATACAGCCACTTTTAGAATCAACAGGACTTAATGAAAATTGGAATAAATGAGTAGATAATAGTAGGGATACTCTCTATCCTAAAATGAAAATAAACCTTAGAACAGTGGTTATCAACCAAGGGTAGTTTTGTCCCCTAAGGGACACTTGGCCAAATCTGAACACATTTTTGGTTGTCAGAATTGGGGAGGTGCTGCTGGTATCTTGGGATGTGGATAAACATCTTACAGCCTCATGCCCAGCCACTCTTCACCTCCAAAATGTCAACAGTGCCAAAGTTGAGAAACCCTGCCTTAGAAGTGGGCTGGGGGACCACTGAATCTACTTTGACATAACTTCATCATAGAAATCCTAAATCAACACAGTTTGTTTATTTGTTTAGAGATACTGACATCTTGCCAACTAGCATGGGATGTAATAAATGCATGATTGAATTTAAGAGTATTATTTAAAAGAAAGTTAATAATTGGCTTTACAATTTATCTAAACCTTTGAAATTTTGTAAAGCCGTGGGCAAAAAAAAGACAACAGATTAATGCAAAAGCAAAAGTTTTATACACACATACATATACACACCCTATGATTCTCACAAAAAACTGAATAAATGAAACCAGACACAAAAGAATACATTTTGTATAACTCCATTTTATGTAAAGTTCAAGAAAAGGCAAAAACTGACCTCTTGTGTTAGAAATCAAAAAAGTGGTTCATTTACAGAGAAAGGAAAGGTAGAGATGGGAGAGAAAATAAAGAGGGCTTCTGAGATGTTAATAATTTTGTATTTCTTAATCTGGGTAGTAGTTATATAACTGTGTTCACTTTGTGACAATTCATCAAGCTGTATGCTAGTCATCTGTGTACTTTACTGTATATAGATAATACTTCAACAAAATTTTTTTAATATTATATATTTATATCCTAAAAAAATCTGAGCATTTTTTACCATTACCTAGGTGAGGCTAAAATGAGAAAAAAAAAAAAAAAGGAAAAAAGAAAGAAAAAACAAATCTGAGCATTTTTATCCCCAAAGCTAAATTAATGTCAACTGCAAAAGTAAAAGTGTTTTGTTATACAGGCTGCCTTCCAAGAATTCAAGGATGACACCCCCAGAAAGCTGTAAATAGCACACTCAGCACTCATACAGCATTCAGCTGTACACTTAAGCCACTATATATCCCTAGGCACTGATCCAAAAATTTGACAAACACTAACAAATGCAGCTGAATTTATTCCATGGACAGTTTGTTTGAATTATTTCCCCCAATCTTAAACTGTGAACTGTTATCAGAGAAGGCTCTATGAAGTAAATGATGCTTTCTCTTTCCTAATCCCACATGTTCTCAAAGCTCCCCCAAACTGAATACCTCTTGGTCTCTCAACTCCTTAGGATTTCTCCAGGCTGTTACTAACAGTGCCCACCATTGCTTCTCCCAGTATCCACCCTCACACTCCCACCTCCAACACATACGAAAATTCACACTAATGCTCATTCCAGAGACTAGTACTCCCAGCCAGACTTGCACTCCCAGCATCTCACAATACAATGCAAACCTAAAACCCCTACTGTTTTCCACAAGCTGCCTGCTCAACAGCACCACAAAACCAGGGCACAAGCTATCCTGTCTTTTCAATCCTCTTCTACCACACAAAAAGCCCCTGCTTCTACACACTTCGGCCTCTCTACTCAATGGCCACCACTGTGGCTATTATCTCCAACTCTTCCCTTCCCTTTAGCTCTCCCCCTCTTTTACTGTATTCAAATTCATTCCATTTTCCATCCACTCTCTTCCCTCTGCTTTCTTCTTTATGAATCGTTCTTAAGTCCCACTGGCAGGGATGGAAAGTTGGAGAAACAGTATGAAGGAACTCTGTCCCTTGTGAAAGTGGCAGAGAAAAGGTCGCTCAAGTATGAAGCAAAAACACCACGTGCATGGGCTACAGAGTCAGACTCTGGATTCTGAAACCCAGGCCCATCACTTTCTAACTGTAAGGCTTTGGACAAGCCTCTGTTTCCTCAACTGCAAAATGGGGACAGTAAAAACAGCTATCTCATAAAATTGTAAAGATTAAATGAACTAATGACCTCTGAACACTTAACACAAATCCAACACGGCAGGCTCTCAATAACTGACAGTTTCTCTTAGATCTTTCTTTTGGAAGGAAGAAGGAAGGGAGAGGGGGAAACGTACTTATCTTTAAGTCTCTTTAATGCTAAGACTCCTCCAAAGCGAGAGCAAGGGATAGAAGGAGGAAAGAAGTACTCTTACAGATATAGGGGTGAAACAAAGAATTTGTCAGATCCTCAAAATCAGTGTTACCTCTTTCTTATGCCCCTACAATGTGGATCCAAGAAGCCCTCAAAGCCCTTGCTAAAGAATGGGAAGACATGAATACATACATCATCAAATCCTTCCACAGAGACTCATGAGAGGGAATGAAGTAGGAAAGAGCCCCCCTAATTATTAAGATGCATTCCTTGGGGGTGTAAGAATTAGGAAGGAAACCTCAAAGTCCCAAATATCAGTACGTTTCTCTAGAGAGGCTGAAAGGAGTACTTCATAATCCGGAGAGACTAAAAGTAAATGCTGGAAACCCTGAAGTCTCACGGCTCCCGCAGGAGAGTGCCAACTGGTTTCTCCGTAAGCGGAGATGGCCAGGTGGAGAGAAAAAGGGAAAGCACTTTCGCTGTCTCGTGGGACACAAGGGCTTCCCCGTCCCTTCCCAGGAGGGATGAGGGGGAGGGTCTGCACAAGGGAATCCCCAGCTCCTACGGGGCAGAGGCGGCCTCGGGCCGGGGCCCCAGGGAGTCTCACTGGCTCCCTGCCTGTCTCCTCACAAGCCCGTCTCCTGTAACGGGACTCTCCCAGGACGCGGAGAGGCTCAGCCATCCCTGGACCCCTGCCCGCACAAGACCTCCTGACAGCCTTCCTCAGTCCTGCGAGCTGCCCCGGCCACTTCTCTGGGTCTCCTGGCTTGCACAGGGTCAGCCCGGAGCCAACAGGGGCTCCACGCGGGCCTCCCCCGGTGCCCCCCGAGCGCCGCGAGCCCGTGGGCTTACCTGCTGAGACGGCAGCTCCACATGCAGGGCCCGCGCGGCAGAACCGGGCGGCAGCGCGGCGGCCGGGCCCGGGGGCGGCTGGGGGACCTGGCCCCCGACGGACGCTGAGGCGCTCATCTCCACCCGGGGGCCGCCGAGCGGCGGGGCGGGCGCTCCTTCGGCATCCGCCGCCGCGTCCTAGCCACTATCCGCCGAGCCCCTGCAGCCTAGAAACCCGCCACCCGAGAGGCAGGACTGCTCTATACCCCACTTGCCACCGCCGCCGCTGGCTAAGGAAGAGCCATATTACCGCAGTGCAACCCCCTCCACCCCGCCGAGACCTGGCTCGCTCATTGGCCCTGCTCTCACGGGGGCGGGACCCAACGACAGTCAAGGGACGTGCTATTGGGTAGAAGGTCTGCCCATCACCAGCTGGAATGGGCCAGGGGAGGAGGGACTCGAGAATGGCCTCAATTGCGTCTGTCAAGCCGGGGTGAAACCTGGGGCGTTGCTTCTTTTTTTCCTAACATAATTGGTTCTTTCACTACCAAGGGGCAGGGTTTCCTGGTGGAGCCGAAAGGGCCATTGCACGAGATCGCTGTCAATTCTCTGTAAAGGGAAAGAGGGGTGGGGTCTTGATTAGGTAGAGTGCGCGCCGGGTCTCCGGTGTCACGTGCAAAAGGCTCGCGAGTCACCTGATTAGTGAGAATCAATCTTCTGAGCCACTTCCGCCCTAACTAGTTGCCATGGTAACGGGCCTCTGGTGGCGGGTGGGGACCCGCTTGGCACCAGCTGGGTCGTGATAGCTGATCTGCCATTGCAGGCTCCTTGAGCAGTCTTTTCCGGTGGTGTTCCCGTCAACGTTCCGGCATTGGAAAGGAATGCTTTATGGTTCAGCAAAGAGCCACCACACAAGATGCTCTGAGACCAGAGAACCGTCCAGCAGTCCCACTTGCTCTTTCACGACCAACTCCAACCCACAAGTCCACGCTTCTCGCATTCATTCAACTAACTAGTACGCTGAGCGACAAGGTGTGCCAGGCACCCAGGACGCCTTTTCACCTCTACCGGTGGGTTGCTTATGCTGTCCCTAGAAAGCCTGTGCTACTTTTCTCCTCCTGATTTGCTTTTTATCCACCAAATCTCAGCTGGGGCAGGAATCCCTTCTTACAAAAGGCTTTTCTGATCCTCTCTGGGACACTGAGTTAGGAACCTTGCCTCTACCATAGTCCGGATTATTCTCTTGCATTGTCGTTTAATAGGTGTCTAACTCACACAAGCAGCCACTCTCCCTCCTCCCCACTCTCCCCACACGCATACTGTGAATTCCTCAATTAAGAGGAACTTGTCTGAGTCATTTCTGGACCCCCAGTGCCTGATAGAGAAGAAAATCAGGAAATGTTTTTTTAAGTGAAGCCCCTGCTCAAATGCCACCTGGTCCACAAATACTTCTTTGAGAGCATCTATAGCAATTGCTTCTATAATGAATAACACTAAGTCATTCCACAGGATATTGATCTGTCTTTTTCCCCCCACTGGACTGTGAGTTTCTCTACCACCTGGACTGATGTAGCCAAAGAACACAGTATTTTAGAGTCAGACACAACAGGAATCAGGCTCTGCCAACTTCTAGCTGTGTATCCCTGAGCAAATCAGTTGCCCTCTCAGCTTTAGTTTTCCCATCTGTAAAATAGTAATAGGGTTGCTGTGGGAATTAATTAAGTTAACATATTTAAAGTTCCCATGCAGGACCTGGCATGTAATAGTTGCATTTTTTTTTAATTTGGTGAAAGATAAGCATACTATCTTTCCAGGGTGTTCAGAAGCCTGGAAAATACCATGGATTTGATCTCAGAGCTGGATCACATGCATGTCACACTGTCTCCTATTCTGAAACATTGAGAGGTTCCTCATGGCTGGAGCCTAGGGTGTGTGATCAGGTGTTTGTTGAGAAGGGAGTAGCTGGGAAATCCCAAATCTGATCTGGTTCAACTCATGTAGTGCCAAGAAACACCTTTCTGTGTCTAAGCTGTATTAGTTTTTGGGGCTGCCATAACAAATTACCACAAACTGGGTAGTTTAAAACTAAGGAAATATATTCTCCCACAGTTCAGGAAACCAGAAGCCTGAAATCAAGGTGTCAGGAGGGCTGTGTTCTCAGAGGGCTCTCGGAGAGAATCCCGCCTTGTCTATTCCAGCTTCTGGTGGCTCCAGGAGTTTCTTGGTTTGTGACTGCATAACGCCAATCTCTGCCTTTGTCCTCACACGGCCCTCTCCTCCTCTTCCCATGTCTTCCCTTCTTTCTCTTACAAAGACATTGTGTTTGGATTTAAGGCCAACCCAGATAATCCATATTTCTTGAGATCCTTAATTTAATTACATCTACAAATACCCTTTTTTCAAATATGGTCATATTCACAAGTTCCAGGAGTTAGAACATCGACATCTCTTTTGGGGGGCTATCATTCAGGCTACTACCCAAGTTAAGAAAATGGGCCTAGAGAGAGAACACAGAATCACTTCTTCCTCCTTTGGGGATTAGTTCTGAATATTTACTTTATTTACTTTATTACTTTATTCATTCAACAAATGTTCACTGAGGGCTTCTCTGTGTCAAGGCCTTTGCTAGATGCTGGGAAACCAGTCCCGGATCCATCCCTAGAGGAGATGCCAACTCCTTATATGGGAGTCCAATAAGTAAACAAAGAGTGATAATCCATTTGCTTGGTGTTGGGTCTGAGAGAAGCCTAGGGGCAGTGGGAGCCAGAGGAAATAGCTGAGAGTCAGATTTCACTGTTGAGGTAACCAGGGTTTTTAAGAGCCAATAAGAGTTCACCTGGTGGAAAGGGAGGGAGGAAAGGACATTCCAGCAGAGAGCAGGATCCATTCTTTCCACAAGCCTTTACTGAGGTTCAGCTCTGCACAAGCTGACTACTGAGTTCTGGAAATGCAGAGCTCCAGTAAACAACCTTCTCAGACTTTACTACCCACATGGCACACACACCAGGAGAACTGGAACTCCCACCCCTAGGGATGTGGGGGAGAACTCAAATGGCCCACCGCTTGTTAAACATTCCAGATAATGTAAAGTATTTATCACAGTGTCTTAAATATAGTGTTCAATAAATGTTACCTATCATTATTTTCAAATGTGCTATTTCATTATAAAAATTCTGTTATTATTTGGATCGTATTTCATAATATAGTTGTTTCAACATAAAAATATTTTAAATAATTTAGATAATTTAGATAATTAGATAATAATAATTTAAATAAATTATTTTAAATAATTTAGAATTAAATTATAATATTTATACAGTGTTATATATTCCCCCAGATAAATGTTTCCAAGTTCAAAGGACAAAGATTGTAAAGTGGCCAGATACAATATACATACAATGAGAGAAGGAGATTCAAGGTCAAGTGGTAACAGTGGCGACTCCTCAGGGCCTGGTAGACAAGGTCAGAGCAGGCTTCACAAAAGTTTTAAAGGTTAATTGGGAGTTAGAGAGATAAACAATATGTGTTTAGATCTGTTTGGCTCAAGTGGTGTTTTAACAGCTCTGTTTACAGGGCTAAAAAGCCAAACCCATACCAATCTATTTTTCCTCCTGTTCCTCCTCCCACTTCATGGGCCTGATGCATTGAGTAAGTAAGAGCAAGATAGTGTCTTTCAGTGTCTCAAACTTTATTAAATTAACTTTATCCCCTTCCTTTCAACAGAACCCTCTTTCTTTCATTCACTTTCTTATTTAGTGAAACACCCATTAGACCTTTGGCAGGTGTCCAGCCAGGGCACTGCATTTTAAAAAATGATGCAGATAGAATCTCTGACTAAAAGGAGTTCCCAGATCGTTTCAATACAAAGTGGTAAGTACAATAATTGAGATGATATATAAAGCACAGTGGAAGCACATGAGTGGAAGTCACCATGTTGTCTGGGAAGGCTTCCTAGGGGAGAAAGAGTACTCTAAGCAGAAGGAACAGCACAAGCAAAGATGCAGAGGATGTGGCATCAGTGTAGTCTAACAAAGGCTGCATGGGAGAGCAACAGGCAGAGAGGCTGGCAGAATCTAGTGACAGCTGAGAAGTACCTGACTACCAGGCTGAAGAACTTGAGTTTGATCGTGGGCAACAGAAAGTCACTTAGAAAGATGGCTCAGGCTGCCCTGGAGAGGTAGCTGCGAAGGGGCAGGACTAGAAGAGCAACGTGAGAACTGTAAAACAAAGAAGAGGCAGGTCCCCAAAGAGCCTGCACACACCAAACAAACCAGAAAAGCAGGTCCTTGGGTGGCATTTCTCTTTTCCCAACACTTCAAGGTCCCTTTCTCAAAAAAGCCTTCTCAGATCTGAACTAACTGTTAGCTCCTCTGAGCTCCCACAGCAGCCATCCGACCTCTCTTCAGTACATGTATCCCTGTGCCTAATGTGAACTAAAATTTTAAGGCTCAACCCCCACCAGCTGACTGAATGGACCCCCTTGCGGCCAAAGGAATATCCTAAAATTAAATTGTCTGCCAGGAGGAGCGAGGTCAGATAGGTCTCATCATGCCCCCCTCCCTTCTTGGGGACTTCCTTTGTAACCCATTAACAGGCCTAAGGGTATGCAAGACAAACCTGCAGGTCCTCGATTTACACAACAAGTCTATGTCCGGTGGCTTATCTCGGAGAACAGCTCCTTATGTTAAAACATTCCAAGCTTTTAGACAAAGCTTCATGTCTTTAACCAATGTACCCTGTCTCCCTGAAATGTATAAAAACCAAACTGTAACCCAGTCACATCCAGTCCACTTGTCCAAGGCCTCTTGGGAGTGGCTCTGGGTCATGGTCCTCAAATTTGGCTCAGAATAAATCTCTTTAAAATTATTTTACAGAGTTTGGCTTTTTTCCGTTGACACTAGCCATGTACTGAGTGGTTTATGTCTGTCTCTCCCACTCTGCTGTGAACCCCTGCTTTCGATTTCTCTCTGAATCCTTAGCATCCTGACACAGAAGACAGGCTCTGTAGGCTTCAATGAGCAAATGGCTGAATGAAAGAAGTCAACATATTAATGGATAAATGCTTGAGTAAGTGAATATTTGGATCACGTGGGGGCCTCCATTGCACCCCCACTGGACATAGCCCCAGAAAGAGGAAACGAGCTTGCCCAAGGCCACACAAAGTTTGTAGCAAAGCTGAGACAAAGACGTGGGCCTCTTGTCCCCAAGACCAACACTCGTGCCTCAATTCCGGTGGTTTTCACACTGCCACCAACATTGTGCACACAGGAGCTTGTGAATTCATGGGCTAGCCAGGCTAACACATACTGGATACAAGCACATCTCACGCAGGGGCTGATAAAGTGAGACTCACCCGGAGAACACTTTCCTTGGGCACGGACTTTGACAGTAAGGTCTGAAGGATGAGTAGGAGTTAGCTGGACAGAGGAGGCTAGTGAGACCAAGAGAAGCAGTTTGAGCAGAAGGAACAGCCTTAAGCAGCAGCATGGAGCACTGCAGGAACTACAGAGAAGTCCAGGCAGGAGTGGGCAGAGAGAGGCAGCTGGTGCTGAGGAGGAGAGGGAGCACCTGGCTGTAAAGTGGTGTAGCTGAAAGACTCCCAAGTCAGGGCTCAGCAGCTGGAGGTCTGTATGGACCTGCAGCTTATTAGCTGCATGATTTTAGGCAAATTGACTTCCCTCTCTGAGCCTAGAGGTTTCCCTGGGGGCTGGAGACAACTAGTATTTGCTAGTTACTAACAAATTACTCTGATCCATCCTCACAGGATCCTGTGAAGTAGGTATTATTGTCCCTGCTTTACAGATGCCTAAAAAGAGGCTCAGCTATGGAAATGACCTGTCCAAAGTCTTGTGGTTCTTGGTGGAAAACTGATGGTGTGGACCCATGTCCCAAGCCAGGCCAGGTCTCTATCCTTTGTGCCGTACTTCTGGTTCATAAATAAAAATTGCTCAGATCTTAGTTTCTAAATACCATCCACCGCTAAGAGGAACCAGGACTCTTTGGAGATGTGGCTGATTCCGGGATCGGGCAAGAAAAAAAGGACAAGATGATCCTGGAGCATCTAGTTGTGCCAGAAAGTAAGGAAGTGTTCAGAAAAAATGGGGACAAATGGTGTCACAAGGACACAGAAGCCAATTTGAATGGGGTTCCCGTTGCCCAAATCTGAGGCAGTTTGGGCATCAGAATAAATAATGATAGAATGACTTATAACCCAGTGAATAAAATAGGGATCCATGAGTCATTATTGATAGCAATAAATAATAAATGTTTTATAAGGGAGGAGATGTTTGTATAGTCTCAAAGTACACAAAAAAGTAATTTTATAGTGGAAAAGGCAGTCTTAATTAAGTGATCAAAGTGATCATCATCAGTAATGGGACAAATTGAAATCATGTGCCACTTGATAGGATGTGGTGAGAAGAGCCCATCATCACATCTGTGCTATTTCTGCTGAAGGTGGTAACCTGAATCAATCATAAGGGAACAACAGTCAAAACAAAACTGAATGGCCTATAATTGTCAAGATTGTCAAGGTCATGATAGTTAAGGAAAGACTGAGAAACTGTTTCAGATAAAAGGAGATTGAAATAACACGTGACTCTGAACTTGATCCTTTTGCTAAAATGGACATTATTAAGACATATGATGAAATTTGAATAGGGTATGAGGATTAGATGGTAGTAATGTTTCTATGTTAATTTCCTAGTCTTCATAATTTTACCGTGGTTATATAGGATACCATTCTTGTTTGTTCAGTGTGATGGGACATCACATCTGCAACTTATTCTCAAATAGTTTAGGGCAAAAAATTCTTTGTATTGTATTTCAATGTGAGATTGTTTCTAAAAAAATTATAAAGAAGGCCGGGCGTGGTGGCTCACGCCTGTAATCCTAGCACTCTGGGAGGCCAAGGTGGGCGGATCATTTGAGCTCAGGAGTTCGAAACCAGCCTGAGCAAGAGCGAGACCCCATCTCTACTAAAAAATAGAAAGAAATTAATCGGCCAACTAAAATATAGAAAAAATTAGCCGGGCATGGTGGCGCATGCCTGTAGTCTCAGCTACTTGGGAGGCTGAGGCAGAAGGATCGCCTGAGCCCAGGAGTTTGAGGTTGCTGTGAGCGAGGCTGAAGCCATGGCACTCTAGCCAGGGCAACAGAGTGAGACTCTGTCTCAAAAAAAAAAAAAAAAAAATTATAAAGAAAAAATCTCATAATGTTCATTGCATAATAATCTATTTCTATAAACAAAATTAAAATGTATTTTTATAACATTCTTCCCATGGATGAATTAATTAATCCATTTACTTGTTTATTAAAGAATGTTAAGGCAGACTTTGCTGAAAGGGGAATACAACAATGGGGTTTTGTAGCAGGAGAGAGAGATCATTTAATTCCTTAAAGCTTAGATTTTAAAAAACATAATAACTTATTAGTGCTTGGGTTGTGCCAGGCATTGCTGTAAGCAGCTTTTGTGCAACCTCACAACAGTGCTATGAGATTAGAAAGTGAAAGCAGTCAGGTTATTTCCCCAGGGTCACATATGACAAGTATTGAACTGGGATTCTAAAGCAGTCTAACTCCAATGTTGTTAATCCTACATTTTACTGCCTCTAATGAAAAAGTGATACTGCATATATTTTAAATAAGTTTTATTTATACAGTAAGGTCATACTTATTTTTGGAACACATTTTTATATCATATATATATTTTTTCTTTTTTTTAATTCTTTTTTTTATTATTTTTTCCTAGCCGTGATGTCAGATGGTGTGTGTATATCCTATATATTGAATAAAAAATATGCTCTTCATGTTTAATTAGAAGAAAAACACTTTGATATATCAGTTTTCATCAAAAATAATTATAAATCTCAAAAATGATTTGATATTTTAGAACTGAGAGAAGGAAATTTTTAACTGTGTGCTAGTGTGATTAAATGGTATGTTAAAAAAATAGGAAATAAAATTGTGTTTTTGCATGATAAAAAATGTTAGATGGAAATACATGAGCCAAAACTCCCTAAGTGGAAAGTGGTAAAAAATATTTTGAAAAAGAGTTTGCAAGGAAGGGAAATAGGAATATGAAAAACAAGTTTGAAATATATATGGGGCTTGTGTTTGTTACAAAAATTGTGGTTGTAAAAACTCAAGCACAAGGAGTGGGGGAAGTCCCTATTTTTCTCCTTCTCCTAGTGATCCTATTATAATTCATTAAATGAGAACTTCTTCTACCCGCTCAGAAGTATTAGGGAAAAATGCCTTCCAAACTTGCAGTAGAGGAAAATCTGATTTGTGAGAAGACCAGAGTCTGCCACCAGTGGTACAACTTGTCTATCAAGTGGTAAAAATAGTATTAAAGGTCTATATTAAACCACAAACTGGGTAGCTTAAAACAACAGAAATGTATTTTCTCACAGTTCTGGAGGCCAGAAGTCCAAAATTAAGGTGTTGGAAGGGCTGGGCTCCCTTAGACGGCACTAGGGGAGAGTCCTTTGCTCCTTCCAGCCTTTGGTGGCTCTTGGTGTTCCTTGGCTTGTGACTGCGTAACTCCAGCCTCTGCCTCCATCTTCACATGGACTTCTCCCCTTGTCCCCGTCTCTTATAAGAACACCTGTCATTGGATTTAGGGCCCACCCCGATAATCCAGTGTTACCTCATCTTGAGATCCTTAACTTAGTTACATCTGCAAAGATCCTTTTTTCCAAATAAGGTCACAGATTCCAGGCGGTAGGACATGTACAGATCATTTGTGAGCCACCATTCAACCCACTGCGCCATTCCTATGTGTGAACCTGCCCCTCTTTTCTCTCAAGCCACCCTGCCCAAAAGATGGAGAAATTATACGGTGTTATTCTGAGCTAGATTGTTTTAAATTAAGATGCTAATTGTAACCCCCAGGGTAACCACTAATAATTCAAAAATAGACAGTGAAAAAACAAGATACTTAAAATAATGTATTAGAAAATACATGTTTAACACAAAAGAAGGCAGGAATAGAGAGAGAGCAACAACAAAACATAAAAAACACACAAAAGAAACAGCAAAATGGCAGATGTAAATCCTACCTTGCAAGTAATTACATTAAATGTAGAGAATAAATAATCAGAAGGGAGAGAGTAGAAATATGGACATTAAAAAAAAGATCCAGGGCTGGGCGCCTGTAATCCTAGCACTCTGGGAGGCCGAGGCGGGCGGATCGCTCAAGGTCAGGAGTTCTAAACCAGCCTGAGCAAGAATGAGGCCCTGTCTCTACTAAAAATAGAAAGAAATTAATTGGCCAACTAAAAACATATAT
>VBSM01001265.1:39280639-39324656 GCA_008086735.1 Cheirogaleus medius | reverse complement strand
AAAAAAAAAAAAAAAAAAATCCAACAGTATTGTGTCTACAAGAGTCACACTTTATTGTCAAAGACACAAGTAGATAGGTTGAAAGGAAAAGGATAGAAAAGATATTCCACGTAAACAAAAACCAAAAGAGCACTAGGGTGGCTATACTAACAGGCTATATACATAATAGACTTCAAGACAAAAATTGTTACTACAAAGAAGAGCATTTTATAATGATAAAAAGGTCAATGCATCAGGAAGAGATAACAATTATAAACATGTATGCACCTAAGAGCAGAATCTCAAAAAACATGAAGCAAAACCTGACAGAATGGAAGGGAGAAATAAACACTTTAATAACAACAGTTGGAGAATTCAACACCCCACTTTGAATAATAGGCAGAACAACTAGGCAGAATAGCAACAAAGAAACAGAAGATCTGAATAACACTATAACCCAACTTGACCACATAGACATCTTTATCTGTAAAACACTCCAGCTTCTAGGTCAGGGTAGGAGCTGGATAAGGGTCGAAGTGGGAAAAGGAAGCTTAGGAAGCTGTGTGGCATTTGCCTGAGAACCACCCTCAGTGCCCCCTTGTGGCCATGTCTAGGAACCACAAGCAGAATCATGGAATTAGCAATGCAGGCTGAGACGGCAGCCCCACCACCTCCACCCAAGGGCAGAGAGTCTTCCAGTAAAGGAGGTTCCAGTTCCCTCTCTCAAGCTAACAACTCCCAACCCAAGGCAATGTTCACGGCATCTACCTGGAGTCACCCACACACAGCTTCAGAGCTCTGGCTGAAGGGAGCTCTGGGACAGCTCACACAGCATCTACCTGGAGTGGCCCCCACACAGGGACGGCTCTGGGCAGGCTGCTGTGAGACATTATTGTCCTGGGTTACTATCACATTCTCCTTAGAGATGGCTGAGTTCCACAGCGCACAGCAGGTGTTCACTATTCACAAAACTGATGTTTGGGAATAATGGCCTACCTTTGAGGGGTGGCCTCAGTTAGGGCCCGCGCTTGGTCTGAAGCCAGACAGAGGCTGCAACCCAGCATCGGGTCAGCCTTAGACTGGGGCTGGGCTGGGGCTGAGCTGGGGCTGAGACTCTCATCAAACAGGCCTTTTCTCCATCCTAAAGGACATGCTTGCCCTCTAACCTGAGCTCTCTGGCCTGAGGCCCACAGCTCTACAGAATCCAGCCTCCGTGAGCCCCTCAGAGCACTCCCTCTCACTGCTCTGCCCTCCTGCCCCTCTGGAGAACCAACTCCCTACCCTCCCGAGGCAAGCGCCATTGCGGACTCCTCTGCCACCACCTCTCCCTCGTTCCAATCAGCAACATCGTTCAGTCAGGTCTCCCCCATCTTTGCACCTACTGCTCTGCCCATCACTCCTCCCCTTCCTGGCAAACTTCAGCCACCCTTCCAGGCCCGGCTCAGGCATCACCTCTCCAGTGAGGCACCCCACGTGGGGTGAGAGATGCCTGCATATCCTCGGCTGTTTCCAGTGTTTGCTCTCAAGCAGCCCCCTTGCAACTTCTGGCACAGTGCAACCGTCCCTCAGGTGGGTGAACGGCAAGGACAGGCAGGACAGGCATTTTGGCAGTAAGGAAGGTGGAATGAGGGCCTTTGGTCTCAGCGGGGAAGGGTTCCCCGGTGCTCAGTACCCACTGAACTGAAGGGAAATAGAAAAGGGAGGAGAGGTATCTTGTAATCGCTAGGGTGACGGCTGGCCAGGCCTCCCTGCTTTTGGTGTGGCTGAGGCCAAGGGCAGGGAACACAGTTGGATTGATCTAGAAGGACCCTTCCTGCTCAGCAGGGCCTTACAGCTGGACAGTCCTTTACCCCATGTGGCAGGCAGCCTGTGAGGTGGCTCCCAGCGACCCTTGCCTCCAAATACCCACTCCCCTGTATAATCCCTGCCCTCCAGTGTGAGCTGGACCTCGTGACTTGCATGTAATGAACAGAATATGGCACAAGGGATAGGTTATCACTTCCAAGATTAGGTTATAAAGGACTGTGACTTCCTTCTTCTATTCGCACGCTGGCTCTTCTCACCTACTCTCTGAAGCCAGCTGCCATGCCATGAGCTACCCTAGGGAAAGGCCCATGTGGCAAGGAACTGAGAGTGGCCTCTGGTCAGCAGCCAGTGAGGAACCAATTCCTACCAACCACCACTGAAATGGCCTTGAAGTAGATCCTCCTTTGGGAGAGTTTTGAGATGCTTGCAGCCCGGCCAACACCCGATTGCAGACTTGGGAGACTCTGGGCAGAGGACCAGAGGGCCAGGCTAAAGCCTCAACTGCTTTTTGTTTTTTTTTTTTTTGAGACAGAGTCTCACTCTGTTGCCCGAGCAAGAGTGCCATGGCATCAGCCTAGCTCACAGCAACCTCAAACTCCCGGGCTTAAGCAATCCTTCTGCCTCAGCCTGCCAAGTAGCTGGGACTACCGGCATGTGCCACCATGCCCGGCTAATTTTTTCTGTATATTTTTAGTTGTCCAGCTAATTTCTTTCTATTCTTTAGTAGAGATGGTGTCTCGCTATTGCTCAGGTTGGTCTCGAACTCCTGAGCTCAAATGATCCTCCCACCTCAGCTTCCCAGAGTGCTAGGATTATAGGCGTGAGCCACCAGGCCCGGCCAAGCCTCAACCCTTGACTGTGAGAACTCTGAGACTACAAATGTTGTTGGCAGCCACTACATTTCAACATTACCTGTTACACAGCCATAGATAACTGACACACTATAGCGGGGCCACGTGGGCCAAAGGAATGAGGGGCAAAGGGCTCAGCAGGCAGCCCAGCGGGGTGGTGGGTGTCCCCAAGTGGCAGTGGTAGGTGTAGATGCAGCCCCAGCAACAACTCAGAGAGGCTGCTCATTTCCATTTATTTGTCCAGGCATATACAAAAGTTTGACATGGTACAATAATCTCATCAAGAGAAAACAGGACACGTAGAGGCAGCGCTGGGTTTCCTCCCTGGCCCCACCCCCTCAGAAAGGCACCAATATTCGAGGCATGGGCCAGGGGCCACATGTCCTGGAACCAATCCACCACTCAGAGGGGCCAGGCCCCTCTGTGCACAGAAGGGGGACCCCTTCCTCACACCCAGACTTGGGGCTTTGGGTTAGGTAAACCGAGGCCACCAGGAAGCATCTGATCCAGGCAAAGCCAGAGTCTGCGCCTTGTCCGTCTCATCAGCCTCTTGAGGACAACCAGTCACTCCAATCAGAACACAGTGGCTGACAATCCCAGAGATGGTGCACCCGGAGCAGCCCTGTGCCCGGCACCGCCTCACCACCACCCTGTCCTCATCCTGAAGGCTGTCCAGGCTCAGATTTGACAGACTGGGGGTGGGGCGAGGGTGGCAGAAGGGAGCATCAAGCTGGAACATTCCAGCTGCTCACCACTGTCCCCACAAAATGGAGCAACTGTACCCTCCTGACTCTTCCCCTTGGCAGGAGGGACTAGTCCTGCAGTCAAGCATGGGGTGCGGGGATAGAGGTGTTTGCATTAGAAGCGGCTTCTGCTTCCCATCCCTAGGAGCAAAAAGTGAATAATCAAACTGGCCTGAGTCACTAACGGCTGTCCTTCTTCCCCAATCAACCAGGACTGACTTTTCTCTGTCATTTCAGGAAGCGAAGAAGGGTTTGGTCGAGAAACCATAAAGACTTAGATTTAGCCCCCACCTAGAACAGGACAAACTGGAAGTGAAAAGAGCTTGAAATATTGACTTTTTCTTTCTTAAAAAAGACCTAACATGGTAATGGTTTAACAAAATTATTATAATTTCTTTTAAATAACCCACAGACACCCATGACGCTTCCAAATTTACAGAACAAAAAGCATTCGAGAACTTGGTAGAAAACAATTTGCAGCTGGTTCCTCCCGGGAGGTGGCCCCCGGAGGGCTGGCTCAGTTCACCTCCAGGACCTCGGTCTCGGGGAGGCCGAACTTGGTCTTGTGGTTGTCGAAGAGCTTCACCAGGGCCTCCACGTACATGGCGTGGTACAGGTCGATGTCCTGCTGGCTCGGGTGCTCCAGCTTGGGGATGGTGATGGGCTCGCCCACTGCAGGAACGGGGCACAGGCCTCTGGTTAGTCACTGCCATTCCCCTGGGCGCCCGCCATGATGCTGATGGTGGTGACCCTGTGCTACTGGCCCCATGTGTCATGGCCTGTGCTGAATGCTTTATGTGCTTCGACTCTGACTGTTCCCTTTCACAGATGAAGATGCTGAGGCCCCGGGGCATGGGAAGGGCCCTGCCCTGGGACACACAGCCGCTAAGCAGATGGGATCAAGGCTGACTGAAACCACCACACTCTGCTATGAGTTCCTGCGAGAGCTGTGGGATCAAATAAACAGCTTTGCTTTTGCTCTGCTCTGTGCCGTTTTGCCTCTCTGAGCCTCAGTTTCCTCATCTGTTGTTCCATGGGATCCTTCCTCAGAGGGCTGTTCTGAGGATTCTGTGAGTAATGTGACATGCTTTAAACAGTGCGGTAAGGGTGGGAAAGGGAGGAGGAGACCAACATTTGTACATCTGTGCGCTGTTTTATTTTCTTAGCCTGCTTCATCTCCGTACCCAGTCCATCCCTAACCCTGCCAATATTGTCCGAAACTTCTCCCAAATCCACGCACTCCTCTTCCATCTCCCACTACTCCTCCCTCAGTCCAAGCCACTGGCGACCACAGAGCCTCCTGGAGCTTCCATTTCTGCCCCTTCTAACCCATTTTCTATCCAGTAGCCCCAAGGATCACTTTAAACTACAAAACTGAACCTCCCTCCCAAAGACCTTCAAGCAGCTTCCCATTCTCCAGGTGAACAGCAAACGCCTTCACACTGCCCACAGGACCCTGTCCCCACCCCAGCCACACCTGCCCACAGAAATGGTCCTGCTGCCTCACTGCTATTTTGTTCCTGTCTAAAAGCACACAGACACCTGGTCTGAGAACACAAAGTATCCGTGTGAGCTTCGGCCCCTCAAGTCCACTGCTGAGGGCCACATGCTCCTGTGGAATCTCTAGCTTGTGACTCGTTCACACACACACGCGCACACACACACGTGCATGCACACACCTACGATAGGCAATTCTTTGGAATCCTCTGAACTGTCCCAAATACACCAAAAACAACACAGCTGAGGGCCAAGTGCAGCCAGTTTTTGGCTATACTTCTGTCCGTACTTATGCTGCAGTCATGTTGATGTTTTATTTCTATTCTTCAAAAATCTACACAATCTTGTTTCTGGAACTTTACTTTAGCTATTGTTTCTGACAGAAACTCTCCTGCTCCTCTCTTTGGCTGGATAATTCCTATCATTTAGCAATGTAAGAGTCACCTCCTCCCTGGGGTCCACCATGACCCCCAAGAGCACCCACACGTCCTCGTCATTTCTCCCCTTGGTCCTTGCTGCAATAGTCTTTCCTGTAGATGAATGGGCACTGCAAACCCAGAGACTGAGGGTCTTATTTTCTCACCTGTCGCAGTGCTTGGTTCATAGCAAAGGCCCTATTCCCCCATCCCCACCCCACCCCTACTGATCACTCCCATCAGCACCCAATACATCAAAGTCCTTATGGCTAAGAGCATGGCTGTCAGAGCCAGGCCCGCACTGGAATCCTGTCTCTACCACCCACTAGCTGTGTGGCCCCCTGCGTTCAGGACAGCCCTTGGGCTGGGGGCTCACCAACAGTGGTGATGGGCTTGGAGTAGGGCACCAGCCCCCAGGTGTCAGAGGAGAAGAAGCCTCGGCCATGGAAGATGCATGGGGCGAAGCCAATGTACTTCTGGAACTTCTTCTGGACCCATCGGCCCCAGGAGCCCTCCTGGAAGATCACCTGCTTGTACACCTCATTCTCCCCAAAGGAGTAGGTGGGAACCAGGTCAGCTCTGGAAGGGAGAAGGCAGGTTGTGTCAGCCTAATTACTGGTTTCAGTTCCTACAGTCGGCCCTACAGGGCCTGGACACCAGCCAAGCTCCCTCCTCCCACAGGAGGTACCAGAATCACCTAGGGCAGCCAAGCTCACTACCCATCACTACCCCTCACTACCCATTTCTGCCCACCTGCTAGTGACTGGGGAGCACATCTGGGCTGGGACCCCAGGCAAAGGGAAGGCTGAGTGCCCTGCTCTGGAATTCCTGCTCTTTACCCTCCTCCCTCAGGGCCTGCCTCCGCTGGGAAGTTCTCCCTGTTCCGCCCCCAGCCCAGGTCACTCTCAGCCCTGGACTCACCCCACCATCACCAACCCCCCTCTCACAGTCTTAGCACACTGTGTTGTCACTATCTGTCCCTCCTCCCTCCCCCACCCTTGGTGCTCCCTGAGGGCAGGGACTGGGTCTGATTTGACTGTGTCCCCAGGGGCTGGCCCAGGGCCAAACCCTCAGAGCAGCCTCTTCTCCCGAAGCCTGATGTAAGGTCCTGAGGGGACAGAGGAGAGAGCTGCTGTCCTGCAGCCACACTTCGGGCTGCGTGGGGCCTGGCTGGCGAGGCTCAGAGCCTTCCCGAACTTGTGTAACTGCACCCTGCGCCTCTCCCACTCTGGCCCATGGCACTGCTGGAGGCCCGTCACCCCAGGACCCTGCTCCTCCCGGGGTCGCCCGGAGCCCACACATGAGAGGACAGCAGCAGCACTTGAGTCCAAACAGCTTGGCTCTGCACCTCACAATGTGTCCCTGACCAGGTCACTTAGCCTCACTCAGTTTTCTCCAGTGGGAAATGGGGATGTCATCACCTGCTGGGTTGCTAGGGAACCGAAGGGGACTGTAAAGCGGATGTACTTTGTCAAATAGAATGTGCTGAACAGGTGGCTACACAGAATGTGCCCCTGGTTTTCTAGAAAGGGTCATAAAAAGCTGAGCCACCCAGCTCCTCTCCTCCTGTTCTCAGGATGACCCCTCCAAAAGTCCTCACTGCTGTTTCCAGCCGTGCCAGCCTCCCCACTGTCCTCTTGCTCTCCTAGCAGGGGCCACAGGCTGCATCTCTGTCCTACCTGGACACCCAGCCTACACGTGGGCAAACTAGGTCCAGACTGCCATCTGGGCTCCAACTTCCCCTCCCTGACACTATGACAGACCCCTTCTAGGCCTTCCCAGGGTCTGGGCCCTGCCTTCAGGGGCCACGGGGCCTGCTGCCCTGGGCTGAGGAAAGCACTGGAGGGGCATGTGTAGGGAGGCACTTACCCATGGCGCAGGGCCAGTTTCACAAAGCCCTTGCGGTTCCGCAGGTTGACAGCATTCTTGCCAGGCATGGAGCTCAGGGACTCAGCGGCACCCCCAACCACAATGATGACGGCATTGCCACTCCCGTTCTTTGAGAGCAAGTAGTCTATGGTGTCCCGGTTGACAGGGCAGATGCCTGGCAGGGAGAGAACGACAGTCAGGGTTGCCCATGAAGGCATTCCCCACCCCCTGCACACGGTCAAGTGTACGACAGAAAGAACCCTGGACTTGGGCCCCAGACCTAACCCAGTCCCTTCGAAGTTGTCTGGTCCTGCCTCAGCTACTCATTTTTCTGAGCCTCAGCTTACTTATCTGAGATGGGGATAATGACACAAGGTTGTTTTGGGACCTCATTTATTTGGCAAATATTCCCTGAGGTCCTAACTCTGCCGGGCTGGTGCTAGGTGCCGGGGATCCCAGTGAATCAAGCTGGTGGGAGGTCACAGGCGGTGGACAATGACAGCGCCATGGACAACAATCAGGCTGTGTGGAGGGCAACACAAGGGCTAGGGGTGCCCAGAAAAAGGGTCAGAGAAGGCTTCCTTGGCAAGGTGCTATCCGGGTTGAATCCCGAAGACTGCATGATCGGCCTTCCTGCTCAGCCCTAATCCACCGTGTCTGCAATAAGTCCCATCTTCCAGTGCAGGACCAGCACTAGGGAACGGTATGTTGGCTCCCTGCATCACCCTGCTTGATGGGAGAGGCCCAGGCCTTGACAATGGCACTCAGCAGGGGTAGGCAGAGGTGGATTCTCACCTCCAGACATCAGGTACTCCCTCAGCACTGGGACCCGGAAGTTGCCAGCCAGTGTGGCCAGGTAAGGCCTTATGCCGGGGAACTTCTTGCTCACTTCTGTGGCCTCTGTGCTGAAGTTGCAGAAGGCACCCAGGCCCATGATGCCATGGGGGTGGTATCCAAAGATATAGTTCCTGGTGGTCAGCAGGTTGTGCGTCTTCACCAGCTGCAAGGAAAAGTCTGGGTCAAAGGAAACTGGCTGGGAGAGGGGTACTGGGGCATGCCCAGAAGGTAGGGGAGGGACTGGACATGTCACATCCCCTGGGACTCTGTGGGCCTGAAGGACTGCAGTGACTGTCCACACGTGACCTCAGACTCCCATCACGGGGCCACAGTGCTCGTGCTTGTCAGTCATCCTTTGGACTTTGAGTCCCTGGGAAGGGGTGGGGAATTTTCTCTCTCACTCCTTTATTCCCCAGCCAAGCACACACCAGCTCTTCTTATCTACTCTCTGCCAGACTCCTGCCTTCCCTGCCTTTGGGCCCATCCTCCTTGCCATAGCCAGACTGACTCTTCTAAAACCCAAATCCAACCCCTTCACTCTCAGACTAAAGAGGGTGTCCAGCTTCCATCAGGGTCAAGTCCAAGTTCCTGAGTTTGGCAACTGGGGCCTTGGCTGCAAGCTCTGCAGCCACTGTCAGTCTCCCCACCCTGTGAGCTCCCTGGAGGTAGGGTCTACCTGGCTCTGTGTCCTGAGGGCTGACCGACAGCTCACAGCATGAGCCATGCAGCCTGCCTCCTACTCCCCTGGGCCAGAGAGGGGACAGTACAGCAGGCCTGAATGGAAACTTCCTGCCACTGGGTTCAGCTCAGGTTCTGAACAGGAAGGACAGGAGGACATGGCAAGTGACAGCCCTTGTGCCAGCCAGCCTGGGGAGGGGGGTGGGGAGGAGGTCAGCTGTACAGCTGCAGCAGCTGAGGACCTGACCTGTGGTACTGTCAACAAAGCTGTCCTGGGACGCTCCAATGACCGGCTTCCTCAGGGGCCACCACGTGCCCTACAGCTGGTGGCGTGGAGGGGTGGGGAGTGCAAAGTTTTCCTAAACCCTGAGCATGAGAGGCACTGAGCCTGAGACACCCGCCCAGCATTACAAGGAACATGATGAGGGTGAAGGGTGCTGAGAGGGTTGGAGAGGAAGGGTATTTTGTTCATAAAACAGCACTTTTTTTCTGATCAGAAAAATAATAAATACTTATGAAGAATTTTTAAAATATGGGAAAGTAAAAAGAAAATCAAAAACACCTGTAATACCTCCATCCAGATAAAATACTCTGACACAGTGGGTCCTTTCTCTACTCAAATATATCCATGCTCTTTTTTCAAAAGCCACAAAATTGAGGTTAGATAGTTGGCAACATTTTTATATCATTTTCTATCAAATGTTTCATAGCTACTTGTCCTTACCAAAGTCCCTCAGTTACATGTCTTCTCACCGCAACATCAGTATTGTATCGCACATCTGTGCTACGTGGAACAGCACTCACTCAAACCCCCACTGCTGGACATTTTTAAAGCTTCCAAATTTTCTCTCTGAGAAATAATGCTTAAATAAACACCTTATCTTTGTCCACATATCTGATTGTCTTCATGAGACAAACTTCTAGAAATACAATTCCTGGGTGAAAGGGTATGAACATGTTGGTCTTTTGGGCTGCCTGGTCTCAAGAGAGGTGGCATCAATAATATTTCCACCTGAGTGCTGGGAAGAGCCCTTTTCCTGCCCTGGCCCAGCTGGAAGCAGAGTCACTGGCCACCGGCAGAATATCAAGAGCCTGGGTTTTCTGTGACTTTAGGCCTGGGGACCTCCTGGCTGAGTAAAGGACCTCGTGGGCAGTTTCAGGGGAGAAGGTGCTGGTGGCTGGCCTTGGAAAACTGAAATCCACATCTTCAGATGACAGAGGCCTGAGGGAGACAGACAGGGTGCCTGACACCATTCCCAGCTCTGGGACTGCCTGTCTGTGTAAACGTGAGCAAGGCTCCCTCTGTCTCAGCCACCACTGCATGGGACATTTGTACTCCTTCCCCCACTCTGCCTTTGGCAAGCAGATTAAAGCGGCTCAAAAACCCAGCTGTCCTCCACATAAATGGGGAACAGCACAGCCTCACCCGCAGCTGGTGGGGGCAGGGGCAGTGAGGGGACCTAAAAGTCGGGTTTTACATGAGCTTTTCAAGATCGTTCATCTGATGTTTTGCCTCCTAAAGAGCAGGTCTGCCCACCAAGTTGGCTTTCAGTAGAGCTAGAATTTAAAAGCACTTTGTGCCTGTTTCCATGAGAAAGGAAGGCACTGGGGTAAGGGTGAGGCAGCGAGCGCCAGGCTGGAAGTATGCTCCTGACAGCTGGGCCCAGGCCTATCTGATGACCAGGACCCCAACACACCGAACGGGCTGGCAGAGCCCTGAAAGATCTAGGCCACTCCTTGGCTGACACGGGGAGACTGCAGCCTGGAGAAACGAGCTGCTGCATCCCAAGGAGGTCGCAGAGAATCATCCTCCACGTCTGGACCAGGCCACCCAGCTGTGCTTTTCCCTTGGCTGCTGGGATGAAGATGTGTCACCTGGTAGGATCCTAGCTGGCTCTTTAAATGATCTCCTCCCTCTTCAAGGCTCTATCTGATGGGACATTTGGTTACATGAGGTGCCTTGGGGCACGTGCAGGTTAATGGCCCCTGGTGCAGTACCCAGAAGGATGTAGGCATCTGACACAGCTTTGATCTGTTTTCACATCACACCCCTCCCCTGAGGGCGGGACAGAATGTCCATTCTGCAGGGAAGGGGAAGGATACTGCTGATGAAGGCTCTGTTGACATGCCTGTTCTTATGTCCCCTATCTCCTGTGGCAAAGTCCCAGCCCAATGGGGTGCCAGGCCAGGCCTGCTGGCTAACGTGAGTCTGGGACACGTTCCTGGCAAGCCACTCCTTACACCATCTCCCAGGACAGGAAAGGTGCTCAGTAGGCTTGTCCCACCACACAGAGGAACAAAGTCAGGCCCAGAGAGCAGCAGGGACTCGTCCAGGCTTACCTGGCAGGGCACGACGGCAGAGGAACACAGGAACACAGGAGTAAGAACATGGGCCCTGAAGCAGACAGCCTGGTTCCTACACTTGCCCTGCTACTGACTTAAGCTTTGTGACCTTGGACTGTCTCTCTGCTCTGGGCTTCAGTCTGCTCATCTGTAAATGAGGCAGGTGGAGAGATAGAGGACTCTAAGCTCAGAGGGTCTTTCCTAGTCTCCTCTCCAAAGATCCTGCCTATGCCTCAGGGAGAGGTGACCAGGGCCCTGTCCACTCCCCTTCCAGGCAGCTGGTGGTCTTGGTGGCTGTTGCTAACATGTGAGCCCCACGTCTGCCAGGAGAAGGGATGCTCTATGGCCAGCTGAGCTGCTCTGGTGGCAAAGAGCCCCACGGGGAGGGGAGTGGGAAGGTTGGGGGTTACAGCTGAGATCTTCATGACACAATCATCGGCAGGAGGCTGGGAAAAGGGGCTGGGGCAAAAGGTCACACACAACCTTGTAGAGCGTCAGACTTGACATCAGATCACCGAGGGCAAATCCCTGCACAGAAGGGGAGCCTGAGGCCCCGAGGGGCAGGGCTCAACACCCCAGCCTGCCTCAGGCCCAGCCTGGGTCTGCGCCTGGTGCCCAGGAGCCTTCACAGGGCCAGCTTGCATGTGTCCTATGGCTCCAACTCCTAGCTGACTCTGGGAACAGAGATGTGGTGAGGATATAGGGGCCTGTTTTGGTTCTTTCAGAAGGTGAAGATCAGGTGGGGAAGGATGCCTGCCTGTCTCAGGTGTAACCAAAGGTCATCAGGTCATCCTGTTCTGGGTGAAAGGGCTACTGGCCTCCAGGGGGCTGCCTGAGGACCAGGCCACAGTGGCAGGAAAGATCACTGGGGCCTGGCCCCTGAGGTGAGAGAAAAAGCAGAGAGAACAGAGTCTATAATCACTCACATCCAACCATAATTTATCACATGAACAGCTCCATTTTGCAGATGAGGCAAATGAGGCTTGGCAAGCTTGAGAAAGTCTACCATGATCCCACGGGCAGAAAGTGACAAAGTCTAGCAGGATTCACTAGACAGGGAGCCCACCCCAAGGGCAAGGACCAGGGCTGGCTCTTCTGTCTCCTCGTGCCCAGCACGGAGGACAAGGAGCAACGATGGCAGGTCAGTTCATGGAGTGACAGAGCAGGAACTTACACCTAGGTCTCCAACAGCAAAGCAGGGAGAAGGAGACCCAGAAGTTGGAATCAATCCAATGGGGAAATCCGGGGATTGAATCTCCCAGAGGAACAGGCAGTAGGAATTCAGGGGAAGAGAACCCGGGTCCCGGATTCAGGAAGCCTGGATTCCAGCACTGCGCTGCCGCTGCACTAGACTGTGCAGCCTGGACAAGCCCTTGACCCTCTTCTGGATGGAGTTTCTTTACCTCCAAAATGAGAGTGTTGGATCCTATGATGCAACATCCTCCCAGCAACAATAGCCTCATATTTTTTACAGCCAGAGAGATGGGATCGGGAAAAGAGGAAACCCTGACCCCAAGGAGCAGGAAGGTCCTGGGTAAACTGGGTTTAGGCTGAAGGTAGGAAGGAGGAGCTGGCCCTGGGCCACCCCCGCCATGCCAGAGGCAGCGGAGGAATACAAGGTTATCTAGGCACAGCCCCCGGGCAGCGCGCCAGGATGCCTGTCTCTGACTCACCACAGCAAAGGTGCACCACGCTGCGTCACGCACAGAGCACTTTCGCACTCACGCGCTGACACCGCTCCACAGCCCTGCTGCCTTCTGCTCGGCTGCCCCAGCAGCCAGGGTGTGCCAGGGCTGCGGTGCAGAGTGAGCTGTACAGACAGGTCCTTCCCCTTCAGGGAAAACCTCCAGGATTCTGCCAGAGCTATCCACGCTCCACCAGCATCGCTCCCACGCACCCGGGCCCGGATGGCTCTGCCTTCCCGGTCCAGCTTGCAGACCAGGCAGGGCCCAGACAGAGCTGGGATGGAAAGCCACACTGAGCCACCAATTATCCCGTCAGGACCTCAGGGTTAGCCCCAGAGAAGACCGGTGCTCAGAAGAGCAGCGTAGGGTCCTAGAATAGTCACTGGTGCAGCAGGAAGGAAACTCAAAGACCGGCTTGGTCTAAACTCACTTCACGTGGGGAGGCTGTGCCCTGGAAGGGACAGCATCTCACCCAGGGTCATGCTGGGCTTTTCCTGTCTCCATCCTCCAAGCCCGTGGGAAGCCTGAATATCTGCCCAAGTTTATTCCCGCAGCGTGCTGTGGTGGGAAGAGCCCAGGCTTTGAGGCAGGACAACTGGAATCTCAGCTCAACCACTCACCAGGTTCATTCAGCTTTGCTACTCTCTGACCCTCAGTTTCCTCTTCTGTAAAAAGGGGATAAAGCTAATGCTTACCATACAGGGTGCTGTGAGACTCCTTGGGGAAAGGTGCTGGCTCCTGGAAGGCCCCTGATAAATGGATATTTTCCCTCTTTTCTCTGCCTCCTCATCGTCTTCTCTACCCAAGGCTCTTCTCACACGTGGGTGCCTATGCTCCACTGTTGTCTCTGCCTCCTTGGTGCTACTCGTCCTTTAAGGAGCAGTTCTAGGAGCAACACCTTCCCCGACCCCTTCAGCTCCCAGGGTCTCCCCCTTCTTTCCCTGCACTTGGAATTACCTGGGCCCTTACTCACACAGCCATGACCCCCCAGCAACTGGCTGAGAGAAGTGATATTTCTCTAAGAACTTTGGGAGGAAAGAAAGCCCCTTACACTTACTGTTTTAAGTTCTATCCCTGGTTCAGGGCAGATAAACGTGGACTACTTTAGTATCGCTCTTGATAAATCACCTCCATTTTAAGTTATGCCCTTAATATTCACTGAAAGGCAGACATGCAATGGCCATTACATGTACTATGATACCTGCTCCTGATATCACTCAGGCTCAGTGTTTGTAACATCTTTTAGATCCAAATCCTAGAACAAGTCTTGTTTCCCCAAAGAACCAATACGCTTCTTCATCTCCCAGAACGAAAACCTAACAACTATCATGTTTCCCTTTTTTCCTTGGCTGCCAGGAAGCTCAGAGCTGACTATGAAGCTCAACTATAGCAATTTCATTGACTCTTCTGGCTGAAATACGAGTATTTCCTCCCCCAAGTCTTGCTTTTTCTCTTTATCTGGTATGGCATCATATGTATCCTAAGTTGCCTCAAATCCTGCATAAAGCAGGGTGTGGTATGAACAGATGCTCATTTGGGAGACTCCACATGGTTCAACTCAGCATTCATGGTCACTGTGAGTGGGTAGCTTAAGGCCTGAGTTGATATTTCCCATCCATTCCCACCATCCCAAGATAACACTCACCACACTTTACCTGGATGGGAAAGTAGTCTCGAAAGTAGCGCCACACAGCCCAGTTTCGGACCCACTGCGACCTCCTGCCACCTTTCAGGGAAGAAAATACGGTGTTGGGAAGAAGTGGGGGTGATTGAATATTTGGGCAAGGCAGACAAGACAGAGCCAATTTGAAACCCCAAGGCAGGTGACTATCGCTCCAGGCAGCATCTTTGCCCCCTTCCCAGTGGGCCACTTCCACATCGTTCCCTCGCGTTATGCAAACCTTGATGGACTGTGAGCTCCTACAAGGACCAGAATGGTGCACTTCGAGGAGCTTTTAACCCCACACCCAAAACCACACACTGGGCCAGCCAATGCTTTTCACAAGTAAGTGTTAAGTTAAAAGAAACAACTTGATGAACTTTAACTAGTGCAGGAGGGAGCTGCGAGGGAGTAGGCAAGGGAGGCCTGCGTGCTTACCTTTCTTGGGCGTGTTCCAGTCAAACACCAGCCAGGTGAAGTAGAGCACAGAGATAAGCCAGCAATCAGTGCAGAATGTGTACATGAGGATGAGGCTGCAGGTCACTCCTGGTGGGGAGGCAGATGGCCACATGTTAGCCCTGTCCTCCCTGGCTGGGCCCCATCTCCCCTCTGGGCAATAGTGGAGTAAGCGTTTACTGTGGCACTAAGCTAGGCACAGCTGGAGCCATGGGCGTGGGGGCCCACAGCCCCTGAGAAGCGGCTAAGGGGACACTCGGCCTGGAGGGAGCAGGCTCAGGGGACACAAGCGTCACCTGTCTGATGGGCTGTTGCGGTGTTGAGGGGCACACGGGCCCCATGCTCTCTGGGCAGTAGCACCAGGGGAGGTAGGCTTTGGCTTCTTGTGAAACTGTTCTTACTGCCCCCTCCTTGTATGCTCCACCTACGCCCAAGTGCCCAGCACAACTGCTGTAGATAAGGGGAAGGAACAGCCACCAAGGGTCTGTGCACCTCAGGGGTGAGGCAGGGTGACTTTTACCCCATTTGAGAGGTGAGAACACTGAGGCTCAAGGAGGAGGTAACTTGTCCAAGGTCACCTGGCAGGACAGTGGCAGAGGCAGGATTCAAACTCAGGTCTGACTCTAAAGTCCATACTCTTGACCAGGCTTTAGAAGGTCACCAAAAATGCGAAGTCCCGGACTGGCACTGGAGGGACCTGAGAGAGGGGATTCCTGCCCCAGGAGGAGTGCTGGCCCCTTCCAACATAAAAACGGAGGGTCAGGAGTCCCAGGCCAAAGCTCGGAGCTTGTCAACCTCCCCAGAGTGTCACTTGGAAGACTGGAGGCCAGCTTCCACGGGTGACCCCGTCTGGGCCCGCTGGCCACAGATGGAATAACCTAGCACAGCAGGGAAGGGAAGCTCGTGCCAAGCCTGGTTTATCTCACGGCTCACCCCTAGGTGCCCAGCTCAGACCTCATCTCTTCAAGAAGTGTTCCCCAACATCATACTATCCATACATGGATCTCTCACCCTTGAACTCCCCACACTAGGCGGGCCCATTTCTTTGCCCCTGGGCACTCAGCACAAGGGCAGCAGGCAGCAGGTACCCATGCCAGGCAGAGGCCTCCTTCCAGTACCCCCTCCCCTGTCCAGGGCGGGAGGCCGACCCTTGTTGTGTGCCCACCCTCTGCGGGGCGGGAGCTGGTCATGGTGCTGCAGGGATGCCATGTTCTGTTCCTTCCACCATACTGAGCCTCCTCTGCTTTCCCATGAGAGGATAAGATCAGATATAGACTCTCCACGAGCCTAAGGGCAGGGAAATAGTGGCCCCGTTGCCCCCAGTCCAGTCCTATTCTAGACTCCAGAGCCAGTTTCTCCCCAGGATGGCTAAAAACAGGGCAACTCCCTGGGGAGTGGCAGTGAACACAGACTGTCCAGAGTTTCAGCACCAGCTTAGGAGTGTGACATCACAGATAGGGAAGATGAGTCTCTAGGGAAGCGTTTGCAGCCTGCAAGGCCCTGTTAAAGGCAAGCTGTGAACTATTGAAGGCAGCTTGGTGAATAGCTATGTCTAAGTGAAGGCTGCTTACAAAGTCATACTGTGTAGCAGTTTGCCACAGGCTCCATTTTTTAGGCCTGGAGAAGGGACCACTCTAGTCCCCTAGTCACAGGTATACAAGCTCCTGAGTAGCTAGGTAGATGCTCCAGGTGGGCCTGTGAGGTTTGAACAGGCAAGGGTCTGAGCAGCCTGGAAACCTAGCTACCAGCAAACCCTTAACTCTCTCAAGGGGTGGAGGGACCAGAGGTGGCTGAGCCCCAGGCACCACAGCCTAGAGGGCTGGTCTCTCTGGGAAGGTGGGTATCCCTACCCACCTGTCCTTAATCTGCAGCTAAGGCAGCCTGGATGGAGAAGAGACATGACGGGGAGTCCAGAGGCTGCATTCTAGTCCCAGCCTTCCTCAGCTGGAGACCCACGCCCCGGCCCTGTGCGACCACAGCCCCCTCTGACACTACCCATCTTATCTCTCATCAGCCTCTGCCTCCTCAGGTAGATGGCCTCCGGCAGACAGCCCTTCAGCCTCTGGCTCTGGATTCATCTCCCCAGCCCCAGCAACCAACACAGGAAAGGTTTATTGAGCAAAAGAATGAACTAAACCCACCAAATGACCTTCCTTTCTCAGAGCCTAACCCTTGTCCTCGGAACACAGGCTCCCGGTTCTACCCTCTCAGGTCATAGGGCTGCAGCAGGAACCAATGTGGCTGAGTCCATGAGACATAAGCAATGTGCTTAAAAGCCTCACTTGCTCCACACGTGGAAGGCTTGGGACCACCTTCACACATCACCCTCTCCCCACATATCACTATAGCCCACAAAGAAGCTCGGGATATAAAACTCTGGAGCCCGAGGCCCGTGGTGCAGGGCAGTTTGTGGACGCTTAGGGGCAGGGGAGGCCACAGCTTTGCCTCTTAAGAGCATGGACTCTGGGACAAACAGACCTGCAGCCTTGGCCCTGCCACTTACTGGCCATGCCCCATCCCTTAATTTCTTTACAGGGTGTTGGAAAAATTAAATGAGATGATGTTAGAACTTAACACAAAGCCTGGCACATAGTAAGTGTCTAGGGACTAGGATTGGGAAACAAATGACATCTAACTTTTCATTCATCTCTTATGGAAATTTAGCATTTCCTTCACTTATGAATGTAAGTGCACCACAGAAGTATTAGCAGTATCTGTTAACATGACACCAATAGATAACAAAGGTTTTTCATGTCACATTATAGCACTTGCAAATATCTTGAAAAATCATTTGTTCTCATCATTAAGAATTATAGGAATTATTATAACCGCTGCTATATCTTTTTATTTAATATAATAAAAAAGTACATGTGTTACTATGTCTGATTAGGTTTTCTAATGTGTATTAATATTGCAATATCGCTTGTTTCCTTTGAAATCTGACGTACTTTGTGTGACCCATTTGAAAACCCCGAGAAGGGCCATAGCCTTCATCAGAATGCCAGAGGGCTCCAAGGCACAAAAATGGCGAGAAACCTGTAGTACCAAGGGAGCCGGATGAGGCCAGGGAGCTCTGCAACAGCAGGTGAGCCTGTGCCCGTGGTGTGAGGGCGGAGGGTGGGAGCAGCGGGCGCTCAGGTGGCAATTAGCAGGGGCTGGCAGACCTGCCTGTCCCACCAGGCCTGGCTCCTGCCCACACCAGGGCGTGGAGAAGACGCTGGGCCGGTTTCTGGGCTGTGGTTCCACAAGCTGCTCGGCTGCTCACCAGCCAAGCCCTGAGCCACCAAGGCAGGGAGCGTGGCTTCTGGGTTCAGCTGGAAACAAAGGGAGCTGGCATGGCAGACCAGGGGTCTGGGAGGCTGAAGTCCCTGGGTTCTTGTCCTGGTCCCATTATTTTCTTCTCGTGTAACCCTGAATAAGCCTCTGCCCCTACTGTTCTGCTTCCTGTTTGAACAATGATGGGGTTACCTGTGCTCTCTACTCCAGGATCCTAGTAAGTGGCCAAATGTAAGCCAAGCTGGGGGTTTGAGGGAGCCAGTTTCATTTGCTCTGTTCCCCAAACCAGTGTTTGTCTTTTTAAGGCTGTATGACCCTAAAAGAATCTGAGGACCCCATGGCCCTTCTCTACAGAAAAATGTGCATATAGCCTTATATTGTTTGCATTTAATTTTAGAGGTTCACAGAGCCCCTCAAAGCCCCCTTGGGCCTAAAGAGAAGACTGGCTGTTTCAGCCTAGGTCCACTAATTCTGGGATTCCAGTAAGGTGGGCTCCCTAGGGAGTGCACTGGGCTCTGCTTAAATCCCAGCTCTGCCATTTAATGGGCTCCACAGTGTCAGGTAGTCAGTGAACTTCTGGGAGTTTCCATTTCCTCACCTGTGAAGCAGGGACGTGAGGAAAGACATCTCTGGGACCTGGTACATTGTGGGGGGTTGATAAACAGAACCCTTGTCCCATCCCTTTGCCCTGCAAATGAAGTCTCAGAGCCCCCCAAACGCCTACGGGAAGGACAGCCGCTCAGCACTGACAAGGTACCCTGACAGTCCCCTACCAGACTGTCCAGGGCGCAAGAGTGGGCCACGCAGAGGGACTCGCTCACAGGAACTGATGTGCACACTATGATGCTTCACGGCAGGTTTGTGTGCCCTGACGTGCTGAGGCTACTTGCTATGCTGAGGACACAGGGCCTGGGGAAGGAGAAGAGGCATCTAGGAGAGCAGGGGGTGGCCCAGGCACAGGCCCTTCCCTCCTCCCAAACAATCCTTGCCATCTTGACCCTGGCCTGGGTGGCAATCCAAGGAGTGACTGGATTGCCACCTAGCCAGTGATCTGCCACCTAGCCAGACCTGCAGAAAAAGCAACAGAGCACAGGCGTGGGCAGTGCTGAGAGACAGAGGGAGCGGGCCTTGGGAAGCAGCTGGGGAATGTGCTCCATACAGGTGGGTGAGGGGTGGGGTGGGCACCACCCATGTAATGGGGCCAGCACCACCAGGTCCTGTGCCAGCTGCTCTCATTCCCTATCTTCAATCTCTACAAAAGCCATGTGAAGGAGGCATTTTCCTCACACTTGCGATGAGGAAACTAACATTCAGAGAGTGCGAATAACCTATGTAAGGTCAGAGAGCTTGTTTGCAGATTAAAAACTACCTGGCAGCATACCACCCTAAGGCAAAACAGCATACCTGCTGGAGAATGCCTGTTGGGGGGAAGCTAGCTAGCACTGTGGGAAAAGCACAGGCTCTGGGGGTCCTACAGACCTGGATTCAAGCCTGCATAACCTTGGCCAAGTCACTTACCTTCCCTAAGACCTGAGTTTTGACATCTGTAAATGGGACCCATACCACCACGTCCCACTGACTCTCGCTGAGTCCTCATGCACACCTAGGGGTAGAGCACTCAGTCTGGGACCCAAAAGGTGGGAGTAAGTGGGTGGAGGCTGTGGGGCAGCCTGTGTAACAGCTGCTCTTACCCCCTCACCTCCTGCTCTAACCTCTGTTGGGGAGGTGGCCCCTGCCTGCCCACCCACCCTCCCTCGAAGCCCCAGCTTACCCAGCACAAGGAAGGACAGGACCCATTGTAGCACTGAGATGACCTGTAGCTGCTTTTCCACCTTGGACCTATTGAGCCAGGTGATGGAAAAGAGGTCCTGGAGGGCAGGGAGGATGCTGGAGCCAGTGCCTGCAGTAGAGAGGAGATGTCAGCCTACTGTCACCCTCCCCTCCAGCCTCAGGGTCCCCAACACCATCCTCTAGATGTGAGAGGAGCGTGGGCCACAGAACCAGACAGGTTCAGATCCCAGCCCCAGCACGCAATTGCTTTGTAACTCTGGGCCGTTCACATGCTTCCCTGCGCCCCAGTTTCTATATATACACAACGGGAATGATGTCTCCCCCACAGGGTCATTTTGGAAACCAAATGAGATATCTCAAGAGGCCAGCCCAGGGGCTGGCTTGGGGAGGCCCTCCACAATGGCCAGTTCTCTTCCCTCCCCTCCACCTAGTCAAACTCCGGTCCCTATCCTTTATCTGGATCTAGCACAAATATTTAATCTTTGCTAACTGTGTCTGTGAGGCCAAGGACAGAGGTTCAACATCCAATTTCCAATGTTTTTTTCACCAAGTGTACTTTGAGCATCCCTAATCCCTGCCCTGCCCCCCTTATGCCTGGAACTGATACCCCTTCTCCAAGGAGCTGAGCCCCCCTGCTACCCTCCACCACTACCACCTTCAGAGAGATTTACACTTTCAGCTCCATCCGAGTGCCCAAAGTGTGGGGCCCAGAAAGGAGCCAGGTGGGAGCCTTTGCTTCCCCAAGGGTCCCAGTGGCCAGTGAGCTTCAGGCAGCCTGGAGGACACCGCAGGCTGTGATTACGTCAGCTACCAAGCAAATGCCAAGCACAGAAATGAGGACAAGATGTGCCCCCAGGATGACACCCTGGACTTCAGCAGCTGAAGGGCACTGGGACTGGGAAGTCTGGTGACTGCAGGAGAGGCAGCTCTGGGGAAGAGCATGGAGGTCCCAATCCACACCCCACTCCTTCCAGCAGCCAGACTTCTGCTGAGCTCCCACTGCATACCCTGTGCTCAACCCATCTTCACTGAGCACCTACTGTGTGCTGGTCAAACACTCCTTCGCACTACCCACTCTGTGCAAAGCCCAAGGCACAGATGATTTAGTCACAATCTTGTCCTTGAGGTTCTCATGACCTTTTACCCTAGCCTACAAGCTGGAAGCAAGGAGGAAGAGAGGTTCAGTGGCTTACACTCAAGCCTTTGCTTATCTTCAAAATCTAAAGAGCAACAAGGTCACAGCAGAGTTTAGAAAAGGACATACCCTCATCAGCTGAAGGTTAACAATTGCTTTGACTTTTTCTTAGGAGGCAGGTAGGAAATGGTAGGTCTCAAGGTGGACACACTAGTCCTGTCCCCTTTACCTGGCCTGGTGGATCAGAGGGAAGGGCTTAGTGCAGCAGAAAAGTCAGACCTGGCTCCAAACCTTGGTTACCCCCGCTATGTGACCCCCAAGCAAGCCCACAGGGCTCACGGCCATATCCTCAGTGCATGGCACATACAGGGTGCTCAGTAGCATCTAATAACTCCACAAGCATAACTGGGGTGGAGGTGGCAGAATGTGAACTCACAAAAGCAAATAAAGAGGCTGGACCACAAAGCCATTCCAGAGGTTTGGCTCATCACTGCCCCTGCACCCTCTCTATAAAAATCCTACCATCATAGGACCTTTCCACCTCCAGACTTGCCCAATAAACCATCCTGGAGCTCAAGGCCCTCTGGAGTCATCTAGTGTAGTCTAATTGACAGCCAGGCAGATTGAGGTCCAGAGAGGGGAACTGAGTAGGTGGCAGAGCCAGGGCTGAAACCTGCAATTCTTCCCTTTCCCCACAGCAACTGCTGAGTGCAAAGGGCTGTGCCAATGGGACACAGCAGGGCCTGGTTAAAGTGTGCAGCAGCGGGGCCTGGACAGATGACTTAGTCACACGCTTGTCCTTGAGGGTCGCATGATCTTTCACTCTGGCCTCCATGTAGGACAGGTGAGTATATGAGGGAGGGAAGCAAGGTCCAAGCACATGCCTGAACCCCTGATCCGATGGCTGGCCGGCCAGGTCATCTTCCAGCATCGGCTCTGCCTCCTGAGCTGTGCAGGATAAAGTGAAGTAGGAGCCGTGGCCACCAGGGGTAGGTGGGTCCCTGCTCTACCTGGGGCAGGCTGGGGGCCCCGGCCAGAGAGAAGACAAAATGTATGCTAGCACTTTCCCACTCAAAGTGTGCTCTGGGAATGGCAGCAGTAGCATCACCTGTAAGCTGGCTGGAAAAGCAGGATCTTGGGCCCCCGCAGTGGGGCCACACAGCCCCAGTGTCAGGGCCCGGTCCAGGGCTGCGGGTGGGGAAGGTGTGTCTGAACACCGCCTTGCTCAACATCTGATAGCAGACTGACCACGAAGGCTGCACTTCAGGGCTCATGAAACCAGCATTTCCTGGGGTTCCTCTCACACCTGCCTGAGGGTGGCAGAGTCTGGGCCCCAATCCCTTAGATCTGAGACGGACCCTGAGCCAGCTCTGTCCCTGCCTGGCTGTGACTTCGGGCAAGCCACTTGAGTCTCTCAGCTTCAGTTTCCTCCCATGTAAAATGAGGGTAACAATGCCCACCTCCCAGGGCTGTCGGGAACATTCAGTTTAACAAATGTGTGTGGTACATTTGGCATTGGTCCGGTGACTAGGTGGTAACTGCTGTTGCTGCTCTTCCCGTCTGCCAGAGTGGGACGCGGTACAAATAATGAGCAAAAACGGAGTTTTTCAAGAGGTGCGCTGTCACCGGTTGTGTGTCACAAGAAGAGGCAGCCGAGCGAGGGTTGGGCAAGGGAGATGCCAAAAAGGCCATGAGGCCTCGCCAGGCCCTGAAGACGAGACCTGAGAGTCAGAGAGGAGGAAAGCAGGCACTGCAGTTTGGGGAACTGCTGGAACAAAGACGTGGCGTGCGTGCTAATGGTGCAGCCCAGCGCTCGACAGCCCGGAAATGGGGGTGCAAGACTGCCCAACACAGAAGCGGAGAATAGAGAAGTTGGAATGAGTAGGTGGCTTCCTGGAGGAGTGGGGTGCGGACAGAGATAGGACCCACAGCGTGCAGCACTTACAACGTGCCAAGCACTAACACAAGCCACTGGGGAAACAGCAGTGAACACAGCAGATACTGTCCTGCCTGTCAGGAAGCTTAAATTCTGCTGAGGGAGAAATAAAACATTGAAGGATTAATGTATGACGTCATGTCACGCAGTGATGAGAACTATGAAGAAAAATAATTTGAGCCAACGAGATAGAGAGAGGGGCAAGAGGATCCCTGGCTGTGGAGCGGCAGCACCAAGCACATGTGGGGAGGCAGCTGCCTACAGAGGTGGTGGGCAGGTCACGCCTCTGGACAGCCCACCTCTACTACTGGCGCCTGGGAGGGCAGATGCCAGTGGAGAAGGTACAGAGAACAGGGTTGGGAGTCAGACCTGGCCCCTAACTCACAGGAAGTGTGGCCTGGATGAGTCACTTCCTGTACAAGCCTCAGTTTCCTCATCTGTGCAGTGGGGCTAATACCTACCTCACCAGATTGCTGTGAGAATTAAGTAAGACAATGTATAGGCAAGAGCTTCATTAAAAAGTAAAGATGTACATGAATGCTCGTTAATTATCAGGTGAGCCTTGGTGTCCTCTCCCGTCTAATGCGTGTAACAACACCTGCCCTGCCTTGGAGCAGAGGTGTAGGCGACAGACAGACTTTGGATCCAAACCCTGGCTCTGACTCTTACCTGCCGTGAGACCCTGCAAGACATTTCCCCCTCCCCAAGAGTCAGTGTCCTCCTTAGCTATGATCCAGGATTGCTGTGAGGAATTGAAAAAACTTACAGAAGAGGGCCAAACAGCGTGTCTGGCATGTCAGAGAGCCGGGAGGATGCCAGTGAGGCAGCAGAGGTGTGAACAGGCTCTCGGGCTCCTTGAGTGGGGGGTCATCCTGCTCACAGCCCCAGCTCCAAGGATGCCACACCTGGGCCCATCTGGACCTAATCTCTGCCCTAGGCTTAGGTGAATGAGGACGTCACCCCCAAGTTCCCCAAAGGGCTGGGTACAAGTTGCACAGAGACAGAGGGATGGCTATACTGACCCCCGACATACCCTTCCAGCCTCAGAGGGGCCTAGGAAGATAGGCCAAGTGCCAAAGAGATGCCACTTCTTCGAGTTCAGAGGTGAGCCCTCTTCCAGGCCCCCCAGCATGCACGTTTCAGCAGGAGCCCACACGTGATGATGAGAGGGCCAGCAATGGTGGAGCTCCAGCTCCCGAGGGTCATGCCTGCTGCTATTAGAGTCCCAGTCCGGCCCTGCACATGAAGCTGGCCCCATTTGGTGCCTCGCCACATGCTCAGTCAGAGGCTCCTTCCCTCCAGGAAGTCTCCCACATGCCCTGCCCTGCCTGTAGCACCCCAGGTAGAGTCTGATTACCTCCAAGTCTAGTCTGCTCAGTCTCTTAGCACACACTCACCAGGCACCTGGCAGGCACTGAGCGCTGACCCTGGAGACCAGCTTGCTGACCCTTCCTCTGCAAAGCCTTCCTCTCCCCTCACCAGGTTGGACTGATCACTCCCCACGTGCCTCCATCTTACCCTGTCTGTACTCAGCCCTTTCTCATTATGGGAAAGGGGGGGTGTGTCTGCAAGGACCATGTCTCATTCATCTGGGTCCCTGTGTCCAGCACAGGGTCAGGCACAGAGAAGGTGCTTGGTCCATGTTTGCTGCATGACTGAATGCTCGAGGGGACTGTGATGATAAACAGGGCCTGGACAAGCACAGAGATAAGCCCATATCACAGCTGACTGGCCTGCACCATGACCGAGGGTCAAACAGAGCTTTCTGGGGAATCAGGAAGGAAAAGTGTCCTCCAGCTGGAGGGGTTGGCTAACGTCAGGGGCAACAGTTGAAGGCCCCAGAGGAAGGGTGAGCGGGGTGGAGCCCAAACATTAACATTCATACAACAGTGCTTTCTAAGCACCCTTTACGTGCCAGGCTCCGCACTGGGAGGGAGCTTCCAGGCCCTGCCTCTCTGCTTCCTGGGCATCTGCTAGAGGCGGAGTTCTGCTCCTGGGCTGCCCGCCCCAGATATGGCTGGGGAGACAAGGCTGAGAACAGTCACAAACAGAGGGGCAGTCAGGGCCAGGAAACGGGGAGGCCCCAACCCAGCCAGGAGGGTGTTCTTAGGGATGCCTTCCAGGGGGAAGTCATAGCTCAGGTGAGATGCCAGGCTGGCGGGAGGAAGGTACAGGAACAGGACCCCAGGTGGTGGAGTCCTGCAAATGGCATCTGCAAAGGCCTGGGAGGGAGAGAGTTTGATGAATTAACTGAGAGTAGTTTAGTTGGGCTGGAGCACAAAGCTTGTGTGAGTCTAGTTGAGAAAGTGGAGAGGGAGGCATGAAAGACTGGAATGTCTGGTCCTGGGAAGGAGTCCTGGTCTCCACCCTGAAGCCCAGGAAGAGAGCCAGCCAATGCCTCCATTTCCTCTACCAACCTTGAGATGGTGCCTAAGAGCCTTGAGCCAGCTATCCAGCCACCTACCTGGTCCCAACACACCTGTGAGCTCTTTTCTAGAAAGACTAATAATCCCCTTTATGGGCTCTGTTTTGCAAATTAGGTATCCTTAAAGTGGGACACATTGGGATATCTGGCCCAAAGGGGAAGCCAAACTCCTGGAAAGCCAACACACAGGCATGCTGGGTGGGCTGGGTGGGCTGGGTGGAAGTACCTGGCCCGGCCATGAGGACCCTGCAAGGGCTGTCGATCCTCAGGACCTGCTGCAGGGAGCCGGGCATGCTGGGTATCCACAGAGTTGTGGGGACTCTAGGCCTCTTCCTCCCCTCTCTAGGTTTCCCCACTGGCACTAAATTAGGGAGTTGGAGCAGATCAGCTGAAATCTGAGGTCCTGCCAACTTGGGCCTTCTGTGTTTTGCTAGAAACCACTAATGAATTTTTATCCACAAAAGATCCCCCTAAAGGAAATATAAGCCCCTCTTTGGGCTACTCCAGAGGCCCAGATTTTCACATATTTGGTTTTTATGAAGTAGGGTACAGTCCTGAGAGGTAAGGCCAAGGAAGTGAGGCTCTCAGAATGCCATGTTCCTGATACTCTGGAGCTACAACCAGCACCCTGGACATGACTGCCTTGGACCCCGGTGGCCTGCTTTTCCCACACCCACCCCGACCTAGCACATTCAAACAGTTACAGAAGTGGGAGGGGTTACCATGGCAACATTACCAGCTTGTGGGTACGTCACCACGGAATCTCCGAAATAGGCCCCATCACAAGACATGGGCGAGCGTGGGGAGATAGGTTCTTCTGGGGCACTTATGTTGGCTCCGAGGAGGATGAGAGCCCCATTTTCACCAGAAGTTGGGGACAAGAACGAGGAGGTGGTTGACCTCAAGCACCCACAGCAGTCAGGAGCAAGACTGGAAATATGTTTCTCCAGCAGAGCTGGAAGGAACCCATGGGAGGCATCTCATCCAGTCCTCCTTACTGTATAGATGAGGACGCTGAAGCCCCAAGAGGGCAGGGTCATGCCCAAAGTCACACAGGAAAAAGATGCAGAGCTCAGAACTACTAACTCTGCTTGAATGAGAAAAGGAGTTCACGTACCCTGCTTCTGTTGATTTGCCCAGAGGATTCTCAGCCTCTTTGGGTCTATACCATATCCAGGCAGACATGCTTATCACACTTTTGTCCATTTTACAGATGAGGAGACAGAGTAAGGAAGGCGTGGTGGCTTTTGAGGCTGCAGAGCAGTTCAGTGGCAGAGCATGGGCTGGACAAAGCCCAGGCCTGACTCCTGGTCCCAGGGCCTGTCCATGGGCCCTCAAGTCAGCCAGTGGCAGCTCCATACCAGGAGGCCCTAAAAGTGCTGGAGGCCAAGAAACAGACTGCACCAGGTTCCTTTCCCAGGGGCTCTAGAATCTTCCTCCCAGGTTGAGGTAGGCAAGCCAGCACACCCTCTCTGTCCCCCTTGTCTCTACCTCTCAGCACACCAGGCCCTCGGCCCAGGTTGGTCACTCAGAGGCCTGCAGTCAGACTGCCTCTTTCACTCAAATCTCGTGCCTCTATTTATACTATTCCCTGCACCTGAATGTTCTCGCCTGCCTGCTAACAACTATTCATCTTTCAAGACCCAAACTGAATGTCACCTCTTTCAGGAAGCCTTCCCTGACCCCAGGGTGATTAAGTTCCCCCACCCTCACTTCCAGGATTCCACACTTGCTCTTGCTTCCTTTCCTGTCATTGCTCGGATCACTCTGCACTGTCACCTTGTGAACATCATCCTGGTCTCACTTCCTCAAAAGCAAGGACTGCGGCTGACACATGGGAGGTGCTCAATCAATAAACTGGAGGGCCAGCAACCCAAGTCCCCACCTCAGTGAAGCCTTCCTGGATGCCCTAGAGCAGGGTCTGCCACTCTCCATAGTGTTGGGGGCCTGTTGCACATGTCATACAGGACAAATGACGAGGACTAACATGAGTGTCACAAGTTAGCTTATAAAGCAGTTTCCACTCACGTTAATTCAAACTCTCACATCCTTGAGAGCTCGAGGTTTCTGACCCTATTCTCCAGATAGGGAGAGTGAGATTCCCCAGAGAGGAAGTGAACCACCGAGCAATGTCCCAGAAAAAAGGCAGGACTGGAATCCTGGCTCTCGGGCTTCTAAGCTCCGGAAGCAATGAGGAGGACCATGATGAGCCTGGCTCCACCCACTTGGCACTTGGCCCCAAGGCCAGCTCCTTGCCAGACTGTGGGTGTCTCCAGGGCAGGGACAGCTGCAACAACAGCACCGAGCACAGGAGGGTCCAGGTACAGAGGAGGCCTGGGGAAGGCTCAAGAAATCACACCGAAGTTAAAAGCAGGGCTTCCTGCCACGAGGAACACAGGGCAGGCCCATTAATAGTTCATTCATTCAACAAATATTTACTGAATACCTACTATCTGCCAGGCACTGTGCTGGATGGCGGGGACTCAACACTAAGAAAGACAGACAAGGTCCCTGTTCCCAGGGGGCTGATATTCTCACGGGGGAGACAATTAAACAGACAAGCACACATGATAATTTAGGTAGCGATAAGGGCTATAAAAGTAAAACAAGATGTGGTGATTAGGGGTGGCGCACTCAAGGGGCAGCCAGGGAAGGCCTCAGAGAGGAGACGGAATGTTCAGGAGCCAGCCATACAAAGATCTGGGCAGAGGGGCAGCCCATGCAAAGGCCCTGAGAGGAGACTGAATGGGGGCAATGCTGGAGGACCAGGCAGATCACCGTGTGTCTGCAGCATGACGGTGACATGGTAGGAAGCAGGGTTGTGACAGCAGGGCTGCTCACGTGGGGCTTCACAGGCCACAAGGAGGAGTTTGAAGGCTTAGCTCACCTGGCAGCCAAAGCTCTGGGGGCTCTCGGTATGGCTATCCACCAGGGCAAGCTGGGGGAGCCTCCTCAAAAGGCTTGAGAAGGGATGAGTTGTCACCCCATCACGGAGACTGGAAGCAACCTTCACTCCTTCAGCAAACCGCTGAGCACCTACGGTATACAGAGCCCTACGCTCAGCCCTTCACAGCCTCAACACGCTTCTCTTGGTTTAAGGAGCCAAGCCACAGACTGGAAGATGGATCTGGGTTCTAGCCTGGCTTTGCTAACCCTGGAAATGTCCCTTCACTCTGAGGACCTCAGTGTTCCCACCTGTAACGTGAAGGTTGAGCCAGACCCAGCACTAACAGATAGCTATGTTTTTATGACTCAAGTACTTGCTGCTGAAGTTGGGACAGGAAGGTAGTGGTGGGGCAGGATTTCCACACCGGGCAGTGAGTCACCCAACCTGCTAATAAAATATTACTCTTGGTCCTCCTTTCCCAGCCCAGATGAGCCCTTGGTAACACAACCCAAAAGTGGGCTCCGTATAGCTGGGAAAGAGATGTAGGAGAGGGAGGAAGCTACACAGAATTGGAGGAGAGGGGAGCACAAGAGTGATGTTCTCATTCTGTGATTTCGGACTGGCTTGGGTGACTGTCAACCCTCAGTTCCAGAGTTGCCCCCAACAATCTAGCCGCTTAGTTTCAAGCATACCCACAGGGATGGGGAGCTCCATCCTCACCCACCCCAGGCTGTTGCAGTCCTCTACAGCTGTTAGAAAGGATCCCTCCATTATATCAAAACTTGCCCCTATAACCCCACCCCTGTTCCTGGCCTTGTTCTTTGGAGCCACACACAATAAATCAGCTCAGGATTTTACTGGGACCACCACCATCTCATGCTAGGTCCTGTGCTAAACCCTCAGGATATAGGCAGGTGTCTGAATAAAGAGCTCCCAGTCCAAGGGCAAAGGCAGGGATGCAGACGCAACTAACTCTGAAGCCTCCACACCTGGCACAGGACAGTCCTTCAGAGACTAGAAAATACCAACACTCCCTCTTCCCCTAGCAGGCACCTACCCACCATGCTCCCACAGCCGGCCTTTTCTTTTAGCCAAGAAACCAGACGCCAAGGTATCTATTTCAATCTCTCACCCATCACAGGACTTCCCTTCACAGAATCCATGGTCTCTCCTTGAACACGGCCACTGACAGGGTGTTCACCACTTCACGACAGTGGGACCTTATTTGCAGAGGCAAACTAGGCCACTGGGGAGTGTCTTCAAGGACCAAGAATGTAGAACGCAGGTCTAATGGAGATGCCCAGATAACACAAAATCCTTCCCCACTCCACCCAGTCTTTTGCCAAAGTCGATCCCAGAGAGCTAAACTGACTGGTTTGCAATTCATACCAGCCCTTCTTACATTCTATGATGTAATTCCTTGTACCCAGCAAGAAAAAAAAAACATCTTATTTTCAGGATCTAATAACAACATGGGGAAATGCTCCTGATAAGATAGTAAGTGACTTGGTTAAAACCATTTGCTAGAGTACAAGTTCTCCTGAGTAACAAACTCTAAGTCAAAAACGTGAGAGCAATGGTCACTGGCTCCTGGAAGACACATCTCACAGCCTGTGACAGCAGAACCAAGGGAAGGGGATCTCCAGGAAGGACCACCATATCCATATCCCATTACCTGAAGCAAAAACATTTTAAAAAGCAAGAACATGGGCAAGTCCCTTCCTTTCCCATGAAGGACATCAAAGGGCACAAGGGAATAGAAAAGGACCCTTAAGTGAGAGAAGGGGCTATCAGAGGCTTTTGGGTTGGGGACTTGGGGCAGCTCAAGCTGCCTGGCCCAAGATGGCCACCGCAGCTCGGTACCACTCCAAGGGCCATGAGCAGCACCCAGATCAAGAGGGGCAGATAACCACAGTGATAATCATGTAAGGAGCAATATGAATGCCCAGGACACAGTTAACCTGTGATACAGCTTCAGGGTTGGTTGCTCTGTAGCCGCTAAGATACTATCAATGACTTTTATTAACAGAAAGAAATACTCATGATATAACATTAAGAGGGGAAAAACAGGATTCAGAACAGCATATTCTCAACTTTATCTATATAATGTGTATAAACAAAATGATAAAGAAATCTATCAAAATGCTAACGGGAAGCTATTTTTGGATAGTCAATTTACCAGCAATTTTCATTTTCTTCTTGTTTGTATTTTTCACAATTTCCATAATTAGCATGTTTTATTTTTATAACAAAGGTGGGCAGATTAGGTGATTGTTAGTCACTAAAGAAAAATCCCAAGTCAGAGAGGTTCAGCAAGCAGAATTAAGACTTAGGAGGAGGGAGAGAGGCTTTTAGCAAGACAAACACTCAGACCAGGACAGCAGTGACAACCTTCCAGGGTCTCCCATCTGGGATTTGTACTTAATCCTTTGGTAAAGGCATCTGCTAAGAAAATCTTGGGCGCACTTCCTCCCACCTCAGTTTCCCTAAATACAGGTAAGAGGTGTGGGGTGGGGGGTGGAAAGGATGCTCCTCCTTGTACAGGGAAATCCCAATTCTGCCCCTGATTCACTGAGGACATCAGTTCCACCCTGGAGGACACACAGGGTCCTCTGCCCTGCCTTCTTAAGTATGCCAGGCTCAGATTTCCTATGAAGTGGGCTCCAGAGGCTGGGCTGGAGGATGGGCATGGGGCAGAGGACAGGGAGGGCACACCTGTCCCAGCCAGGTATGTCCCCGGTCTGGTGGTGGGAGATTGCAAAATTCTTGCCACCTGCCCCATCCAGTCTCACTGCCAAAGCTTGCTCCACTCGCTGAGGGAAGAGGGTAGGGACTGCCAGAAACAGGGCTGGGGGTTGGAGAGGAGTTTTCGAATATCTCTAATAACTGAGAAGGGTGGGTGGTATCACTCCCACATGAAGGATGAGGGGAGCAAGCTAGGGGATGGGAAGTAATGTAACAGGTAGCAAAAATTGATGAATGCCAGGCTGCCTGCATCAGACTGGGTAGCGATGATTTCCTCCTCACCCCAGATCCAGACGATGGGGAGGAAGGGGATGAGGAAGCTTCCCGGAAGAAGAGGAACCCAGACCTCAACCTGCACTGGCAATTTCTCCAGCAGTGTGTGCTCTTCTGACGAACCCCCCCCCCCAGCCTGCCACAGAGCCCCTTCCCGAAAATCTTGCAGTTTCATAACCGCAGGATGAAAGCCCCAAGGCCCTGCAGCCCCCGGTGCGGTGACAACTCATCCCACGGACACTCACCCCATCTCCCAGAGCCCTCGCGTGATAGCGCGGCTCCTCCATTCGGGCTCGTACTCCGGGCACCCTCGGCCCGACGCTCCCCTCGCAGGACCCCAGAGTAGGCGGCTATGAGGGTCTTCATGCTGAAGCGGGCTCAGGTCACGGCCCTGCCGGAAGCCGCCTTGCCCCGCGCCGCTGGCCCATGCCCCGGCCGCCGGGGCCAGGGCTTCGCGCAGAGCACGGGGGCCCGGGACGGCGCCGGAGCGCGGCGGGCTACGGTACCGGGAGCTGGAGCAGGCGGCCCGTCGCGGCGCCGAAAACACAGCCGAAAGCAGAGCTGAGGCGGCCGCCACTGCGCTCGCAGCGGAGCGCGGCACTTTATAACCTCACAACGGGGCGGGCCACGACGCGGGCCGGGGCGGGGTGAGCCGTTCCAACCGGCCGCCGGCGCCACTTCCTCGCGGGGGGGGGACAGCGGATGAGCCGCGGCTCGGCGCGCGGGCCCAGGGCCACACCGAGGGCCGGCTGTGCGCGGATTTGGCGGATGCGTGGGACAAGCGGGCCTCTGAGTCCTCTTTCCAGGGCCGTGCCGGTTACCCCGGCTGGTCCCGCCGGCCACCCCCCCAGCGCTCCCCCGCCAGACTGGTACGGCCCGGCAGCTAGAACGTGGGCCGGGAAAAGCGAGCACGTGCAGGGCAAGCAGAGGGCGTGCGGGGGCTGGCATTTTTGGCAGGGTCCTCCTTTGGTTGCAGATGCAAAGGTTCTGCATCTGGTCAGTGGTATCAGAATGAGTTAGGTTAGGACTGAGCTTCTGAACCACCCCAAATGCCCCTGCCTTTTCATCTATTTATTAAGAAACCTCATTGAGCAACTATACTCTGCTGGGTGCTGGGGACCCAGCCAGATCAGCTTAGGATCTGCCCTTGGGATGCTCACATTGGTGAGAACCTTGGGGGCGGCAGGCCACACGCGGGCACTGGCAACAATGCTGGGACAAGAGAGAAGCCAGGGGGCTATGGGACCACAGAGCAGAGAGGATCTTGCCCTGGGTTGGGGGCTGGGTGCACTTCCCAGAGAGACTGATGCACAGCAGGTTTGGAATCAGACCTGGAGTCCAGTTCCTGCCCTACCTTTATTGAGGCTCAGTTTCCATACCTGTAAAATGGGAATAATAATTATTATTTTGTGAGGTGCTTCGAGAAGTAAACAAGGTAAGGTATGAAAGAAACCCAGGTAGTGTCTGGCACATAGAATGTGTTCCAGAATTATTTTAATTGCCCATTAATGAGTAGGAATTTTGCAGATGGAGAATGTGAGGGCAAGGCAGAAGGATAGGCCAGCATGTTTGGGACAGGGCTGGGGGGCCTGGAATGGCTGGAGCCCAGGCAACTATGGGGGATGAGGCTGAAGTGAGAGGGGCTGGGGCTTGACCTGAGGAAGGCCTGTGAGTGCCACTCTTGAGACATGGGGGTGGGAGTGGAGTTCTTGGGAGAGCTTTAGGGAAACGACAGTGGTGAGATGGCTTCTCAGAGCCCTCTAGCTACAGAGTGGGAATGGACAGGACAGATTTCTTGGGCATAGCTTGAGCAAGCTAGCTGTGGGGCCACAGCATGAGGAGAGGGAGAGGTCTGTACCAGCTCTTTATGGGGAGGGGAGAATGACAGACACTGCAGTCATAGGGCAGCATCTGACATATGGCACTAGTGGGACCTAGAAACACTTCCATTTGTTCAACCCTCTGAAGGCCACAGGATTAAATCTCATTGCAAAAATATCACTGAACCCTAAGTTGGCCAAGAGTAGAAAGAAAAGTATCCTAGGCAGAAGGTCTAGTGTGTGGAGAGGCTCTGAGGCTAGAAAGAACTTAGTGCCTTTCAGGAAACTGAGGGAAGGCTAGTGGCCTACCTGTGAGGGGGACCTTGAGGGACTGGTATGTGCAAAGGCTGGGAGGTGGAAACAAGTGTGGCATATTTCTGGGCAAGCAGGAGTGTAGCCAGGTGAATATCAAAGGTACCAGTGAATTCTTGCATCCTCTCTTGAGAAAGGGTGCTGTTGGAGGCAGACTCCAGCCGGCCTGGAAGACCCCAGTCACGGTGTGGCTTGTGCCTGCTCTGGAAGGGTCTCCTGTAGAGAATGCCTTGGCCTGGAACCCCTGGCCACCTGTTTACCTCATAGTATGATCTAAGGGCAAAGTTTGGGCTAGGAAGTAGGAGGCCTGCGTTCTGGCCTCTCTTCTACCACTAACTTGCTAAGTGTCCTTGGGCAAGTCACCATCCCTATCTTATCTGTGTTTCAGATTTTGTACCATGGAATGGGGGTGACAGTTCCTATTTTGCTGATTTCACTTGAGTATTTGAGGCTCAAGTGAAATCACAACATGTAAATGGATGTTGCCACTATGCTATGAAAACTAAGAGATTGTTGTCTTAAATGGCAAGACTTTGGGTCACCAAGGCCTGTTTAAAACATTCAGATCCCAAGTTCATCTACTTCAGCCCATTTTTCCTGTGCACCTTCTCTGGGCCAGGCCCTGGTTAGGAAACCAAAGGAAATCCAATCAAGACATGGTGCCCTAACCAGTGGTTGCAAGACAGCCAGGCTGTGGTACAGGGTAACATGGGAGGCTATGCCAAGTTCAGCCCTTCTCTCCTGTGCTGTCACTGTCTGTCTGAAGTGTCTGCCTCTCTACTGGGCCAGGGACTTCCAAAGGGCAGGAACTTCATCACTCTACACCCTGGTGTGGGCATAGAAGCTTGGTCCCAGGTTCATGGAACCAATGAATGAGTACAATAGAGTCATGGAGGAAGAGGAGGGAATATAAATTGGGAAGGTCAAGAGGAGATGACACTGCTGCAGGACCTGAGATGATGAGTCCGATTCTGTAAGGCGAGAGGAAGGGGAAAGGTATCAGGCAGAGGTTATGGCATGGGCAAAGACCTGGAGGTGGGCCCCATGAGCACAGCCTGGTGTGGCTGGAAGAAGGATATAGGCAGAGGATGGATAGGAGATTAAGCTGGACAGGTTGATAGGGAGCAGATCTGAAGGCCTTTGTAGTGTTCCCTAGTAAGCTTGGGCTTCATCCTGTGGAAGATGGGCCAAAGCTAGGGGTGGTATGAGCAGCAGAGGCACCATGATCAGATTGGGGGTTAGAAAGATCACCTGGGTTGGTGGGGGGGGGGTTGGGGAATAGGGTCATAAGGTTGGGGCCCTAGTTTGGGCCCTTCACATGTGGGAACACTCACCAAAGCATACAGAGGCAAGTCCCAGGTCTAAGAGGCACAGTCACTTGCTTCTGCGCCACCTCACAGAGTGAGCAGCCCTTGGCATCCTGACTTCCAGAACACTCCCTCCCCTTGGCCTCTAGCTACCACACCCACGGCTACTGCTTAAGCAGCTTGGTCCGGATTGGAATTGGATGGAAATCAGACCCAGAGTTAGAGTACCCTAAGTGGAAGTTTCTTGGGAGCTTTCTGTGTCCTGGTGCTGTTCTCCCCTGTGTGAGGTGGGCATGGGGGGCTCACACTAGGCACTGACTTCTCCTGGCCCCTTCCCACACATCCTGACATCCCTAGGTCCCTGTAATGACCTGCCCTGCCCTTCCTACAGGTGTGTGAGCAGGATGGCTATAAGATTGTGTTCTGGGCCTGGTCACCTTTCCTTCATTGTCTCCCAACCCAGCCCACAGGTCAAACCAGAGACAGGTCAAGTCATGCCTCCAAGAAGGGCTTGACTAGGGTGGGCTTTACTGAGTGAGGGTGGCTCCTTCACTCCCCCTTCCAGTCACCAGCATTGCACTGCCGTTAGGGATCGTGTGTGCAGGTTTGCAGCCTGTGAGGGGCTTGCACCTGCACCTCTGAGACACTAAGTTATGGGGATGGCAGCCTTATCCCCTCCGTTACACAGATGAGGAGGGTAAGTGGCTGGCCTGAAAGGCAGAGAGGACACCTGCCTGAACAGAGGCACAGGGAGAGAGACAGAAACAAACATTTCCCAAGCACCCTGCTCTGCACCAGGCCCTGGCTTGTGGGAGCTCACCCAATCCTCACAGCCACCTGCAAGGGTGGTCACCACTCCCCTTAGCAAATGCAGTGCAGAGAAGTGCAGTGACTTGTCCAGGGTCACACAGGGAGTGAGTAATAAAGCTGGGGTTCACACCCACGTCTTCCTGAGCCTCAAACCCACACGCTTTCCCTGCCTCACAAGGCTGGGGGAGGGACCACCCAGAACACCAGAACTACTTGATGAAAGAAACTCCCACCCATTGTCACCTTTAAGCTCCCCCCATGGCCCTGTGAGGTTATTCCCCTTCTGCAATAGGGAAAATGAAAGCTCAGGGTATCAAAGATCTTGCCAGATGGCAGGGATGGGATTGGGATTTAGCCAGTTCTCAAGCCCCAAGGCTAGGGCCCGTGGGGTTAAACTTATTCCAGTGCTCAATTCACTTGGAGAGTGGGTGGAAGTTCTGACAAGGGGAAGGCAGCCTGGCATGGCCCTCTGGCCAAGAAACTCACCTCACTCCTTCTTCCCCACCCAGGAATTCTCCAGCCAGAGCAGCTCTGTAGCGTGGCTGCGCCCTCCCGGCACTCGTTGCCTGCCATTTCCAAGCCCCCTACTGTCCCTCTTCTGGGTGCAGTCATGCTGCTGGGTCATCAGAGCCAGACGGTGTACAGTCTGGGCTCCCAGGCTAAGGAGTCTGGATCTTATCCTCAGGGCAATGGGGAACTGTAAAAGTTTGAAGCAGGGGTGAAGTATGGTCAGTTTTATGCTTTAGATAGAGCATTGTCCAGGCAAGAACACCTTTAGCTGTCACCTCCATGACACCCTTCCTATAGGAAGGGTGTTAGTCAGGGTCCCTGCAGGAAACAGGCCACTCAAATTGGATAATTCAAGGAAAGTTTAATGCACAGACTGGTTATAAAGACGTAGACAGGGTATAGAGAGAGGGTTGGTGCGGTGCCCGAGGCTAGCAACCTTGTAGGGAGTGTGGCCCGAGGGACCCAGGGGAGGACAGTGACAGAGTGGGGGCTGTGTGGAGAGCGCTGCCTGATGGAAACTGTGGGCTTTGCTGAAGGGACGCAGACAACCTGCAAGGACTTGGCAGTGTCACTCTCTGCCCCTTCCTCCCTCCAATCTTCTTCCAGGGCTTCCCATTGTCCGAAGGGTAAGACGGTCTGCGGACGCAGTCTATATGGAGCATCCCAGCAGAGTACAGGTGGAGAAAGCAGTGAGGGGGTCTGGGGGTAAATGGAAGGGGTAGCACATGGCCCTAGGAGGACTCTCCCCTCTGTGTCTGCTTCCGACTCGTAGCTTCTTTCATAGCACCTGAAACTCTTAATGTTTATATACCTGTCTGTCCCTGGAGAGGCTGCTTGAGGGCCAAGGTAGAATCAGAGTCCTCCGTGTCCCAAGGTCCAACACTGGGCTTGACCCACAGAAGGGGCTTGGATGATGTTGGATGGAAGTGAGGAAGGGACGCAGGCGGGGTTGGGGAGGAGAGAGATGACCATGTCAGAGCCTAAACTAAAGTGGTGATAGGAAAAAGGAGAAGAAGGGGTGGTTTTGAGAGATGCTGAGGACTTGGTGTCTCTTTGACTGGGTGACATGGATGTCAGGCAGAAAAGAAGGAAGGGGGTGATCAAAGATGGCTTTGAATTTTAAACCAGAACCCAAGAGCACTGACCTCCCAGCTCTAAGGACAGGCCTTAGGGGGGCTTGGTATTGGCCTTTGGCCCTATCTTGTGTGACAGCTCTGGCCAACAGGGGAGGAGTAGGGCAGGGCTGAGACCCTTGGGAGCCAGCCATCAGAGAAGCCCCAGCCCATTTTAGAATGTTCTGTTGCAATATGTACAGAAAGCTCTCCTTGCATCATTCTGTCTGCATGTTTCTTACTCAACTCTCCCAAGGCCTTTTCCCTGCAGGGGCGCAGGGTGGTAGAGAGGGGACCTTAGAGTGCACAGAGAGCTCTTGATACATTCATTTTTCATCTGTCCTTCTGTCTGGCCCACCTTTCCTGAGACCCCCTGTGTTGGGCGCTGGGGGTACAGTCCCTGCTCCCCAGGAGCCTACAGTCTGAGGGAAGAAACAAACACCTAAGAAGACAGTTACTCTTCAACAGTGGTTTCCCAAGCTTTCTTCAGCAGTGAAACCCTTTCTTCAGATGCAGCCTCCTTTGGAAGCCCAAGAGGTGACATGGAAGGCAGGGACTGCTCCAGTTCAGCAGGGGTGGTCCCAGAGTTCCATGTGGTCCGCCACTCACTTATCCAGTCCGCTCACCCTCCTCTCCAGGGCTCTGGGGAACACAGTTCGAAACTCTCGCTGTATAGAATAGTATGTGCTGTGCCAGGGGGCGTGCTGAAGGCCGTAAAGCCACGGTGGAAAGTGCAGCCCCTGGTCAGACCCATCTTCCTGAGTTCAGGACAGGTTTGTTGATGGATTATCTTTATAATAATTACAAGTATGCCTAGACAAGGCACTTCTCCTAATCCAGATGCACCCAGATCCAGACCCCAGACTGGCTAGGCCCCAATCTTGCCACATGTTAATGTTGCATACTGTGTTCAAGCCTCAGTTTCCCTATGCTCCATCCAAATGGGAATAAGTAAAGTATCTTCCTCCTAGGGTTGTTGTAAAGACTAAAATAATAAATGTAAAGTGTCCAGCACAGGGCCTGGCATATGTCACTCGACATCTGTTGTTACCAGTAGAAGTTTTATGAGTGAAAATAAGAATTGGAAGGACAGATTTGCCTGGAGATGGGGCAACTTGTCCAACGGGCTTTCAAGAAACATAAAGGAGAAGAGTAAAATGCCCAGAGAAACCAGTGGAACTGGAGGACACTAGAAATGACAGAGAAACAGGCATCTTAGCAGAGGAGATGACCACAGTTCACAAAGGAAAACAGGTGAGCACGGGTCCTAGAAGCACAGAGGCCCAGGAATAGCAGTCTTAGAGGAAACTGGAAATGTCCCATGCTTGACTCAGCACATCTTTCCTAAGCAAAGCCCCCTGCAGTGGGCCCTGGGCTTCCGGGTGCAGACACAGAGATGGGTGAGACTCAACCCTGCTCTCAGGGAACTTGCAATTCAGGGAGGCACTTCTGGGCACAGATGGTGGTAATACAGAGAGTAACTTAGAGGTGTCAGTAACAGAGGATTACTGGGGGGATCGGGAACACTTTGTGAAGAAAGGAGGGCAGTTGAACTAGGTCACATCCACCTAAATAAACCACTGTGCTATACTATGCTGCCGTGGTTCTCAAACTTAGCAGAGGACTGGTTAAAACATGGCTTGCGGGGTCCTACGCTCAGAGTTTCTGCTTCAGTAGGTCTAGAGTGCGGCTGAGAATTTGCCTTTCTAACAAGTCCCCAGGAGATGCTGATGCTGCCTGTCTGAAGCTCACATTTTGAGAACTGCTGGACTGCTTTGCAGTGAGTGAGACTGCAATAGAGCACGGGCTCGCACTGCTGTGTTAAATTGCTCCAACTGCAGCTCAGAGAACCTGCAGGAGAAAGCTGGAATCTCTAGGGAATGGGATTCAGCTGGAGAAGGGTTGGGAGACTGGAGGTGGGCTCCTGCCATCCTGATTTTTCTGAAAGGAGAAGCGTCAGTTGTCATGAACTACAGCAGGCAGTGACAGGTGCTAAACTGCAGTGACTACTTCCTATCTGCCAGTATTGTTCTAGGTACTTTACATGGTTGAATTAATTTAAGCCTCACAACAACCCTATGGAGTAGATACTGTATTAATCCATTTTTCAGATGAAGAAATAGAGACACAAAGAGATTAGAAAACTTGCCCAGGATCACACAGCTAGTAAGTGGCAGAGCCAGGATTTAAACCAAGGTGATCTGGTTCCAGAGACTATGCTCTCTAACAGCTGCAAAATCCTGGCCAGACTCTGAGGTCAGTGGTATAAACTGCATTCTACAGAGGATGTTCCGTGGCCCTCAAGAGAAGGAAACATTGGTTATCAGGAGCTAGGATTGAGTCATCAAGGAGGAGTGGTGTCAATGCATCAGTTTCCTCTCCAGTGGCCTCTCTAGATACCCAAGCTGGCCTTGGCCAGTGGTGTCAGCATGCTTCCTGAGCCGGGAGGATGACCAGCAGACCGGGGTGGGCCCTGCCAGGGAGGAAGAGCTGCCTCAGGTAGGAGCTAATTCTACAGCGCAGTTTCCTGGCAACTCCAGGCTCCACCCTCAGCCTGGCCTTGTGGATTTTTTTTTTTTTTTTAATAAGTGACCTGAACAAGGATGTTGACACAAAGCTTGCATGAAACACAAAGAAGGTCAGGAAAGCAAATATTTTGGATGAGATAACCAGGATTAGAAGTCCCTGAAAGCCTGAAAGTAGAAAAGTGTTGGATCTGTAGGACAATGTGGAAGAGGAAGAAGTATACAGTCAGGTTTTGGCTGATGTTTCTCAGGCTCTTTCTTTGGTAACCTTGGCCTTCCCCAGGCTTTTGGGTATGGTGGGTCATGGAACTGAACAGGGTTGGGATTTTTTATTAGCCTGCCCTGTGAGGAAGACAGCATGTGCTCGTGGACACATGTAGAAATATACACAATGAGGCCGGGCGCGGTGGCTCACGCCTGTAATCCCAACACTCTGGGAGGCCGAGGCGGGTAGATTGTTTGAGTTTAGCAGTTCCAGCCTAAGCAAGAGCAAGACCCTGCTGCTGCCACCCTCTCCAGCCCCCTCCACTCCTCTCCCATCACCTCTCTCTGATATGGGTTCAGCTTTCTGGTCCCATCAGGTCACCTGCTGTGTCCCTGAAGACCTAGAGGTGCTTTTCTACCTCTGGGTCTCTGCTCACACTGCATTCTCTAACTGAAGTACCTTCCCCCAGCTTCCCCTTTTCCATGCCCTGCCTATCCGTCCCATCTCTACACATCTTCCTCCAAGAAGCCTTCTTTACAACTACACACACTCCCTGTTTCTAAACTTTCACTTAAATGTTAACACTGGGTCTCGGCTGGGACTTTGGAGGGCATGGCAACTCCCTTCTGGAAGTTCACAGCTTGGAGAAGCAGTTTGTAAAGCAATTTATCTGTCTATATTCCTTCCCTTTTCACCTGACTATAGGCAGGGACAAGGCTGATTCCAAGATCCCAGCACCCACCACAAGACCTGGCGCAGGAAAGACATTAGGAAACATCTGTGGAATTCCTGAAGGGTAAGGACTGGATCTTACTCATCTCGTCGCCCACTCCTGCCTCTGCAATCACGTGCACTCTAGGAACTTGGAAAATACAGGGTGGCATCTGGGATTAAATCTCATGGTACCTACAACAACTGTTGTCATTCATTCACTCACTCATTCAATACATTTATCACATAAGTGCTCTTTGCTAAGACCTAGTATAGATACTAGGGATGCATTGGTGAAGAGAAAACAGATCGAGTTCCTGGCCTCCTGGAGCTTCTGAAGTTCAAGGTCAAATTGAGAGAAGGGAGTAGTACAGTCTGCACTGGAGTTGGGAAGAGACCAGAGACTGATATGAATTAAGCCCTGACCTTGTGCATAAACTATATATACCTTGTTATTTAACCTTTACAACAATCTTAAAATAGAAATGAGTAAACTGAGGCATAGGAAGTGGTAGCTAATTAGAAGAAGAGCTGGGACTTGAATGCTGGTTATTCTAACGCCAAAGCCCTTGCTTGTTTTTATTTACCTGTGCCTGACGCAAGAGGGTTGGGAGGGGGAGGAGGAGAGAACAGGAGCAGGAGCGAGGGGGCCGGGGTGAGGGGGTGGGAGTGTGTGGAGGGGGTGGCTCCACAGGAAGGGTAGTCTAAATTTGGGGATTTCCCAATACTACCATTGGGCAATCCCCAGAATTAAGTCCACAGCTGGTTAGAAATAGGCTCAGACCTTAGATAAACTCCGGGGAATTTGAACCTGGTCAGCTAGCCCAGTGTAGCCTCTGCCAGGGCAACCCTATCACACTTGGAACTGGAAGCTCATTCTCTGCAGCGGTTTGAACATTCTGTAGCCCATGCTTCCCCTCTTGTCTGCCCCAAGCTGCACTATTATACAGAAGTGGAAGAAATGGCTTGGCCACTTCTGAGGGCCCTCCATTAGACATTTCATCTAAGATACCAAATATATTGGCATAAAGTTGTTCATAATAGACACTCGTTATTCTTTTAATATCTGTAGGAGCTGTAGGAGCTCTCTTTTTCATTTCTGATATTGGTAATTTGGGTCTTTACATTTTTTTGGATCAACCTGACTGGAGATTTATCAACTTTATTTGCCTGTTTTCAATTTCATTTACTTCTGCTTTTATCTTTATTCCTTCCTTCTGCTTGCTTTAGCTATATTTTGCTCTCCTTTTGCTTAAGCTTAGATTATTGATTCCAAGCCTTTCTCATTTTCTAATGTAAGCATTTAATGCTACAAATTTCCCTTTAAAACTACTCTAGCTGCATCCCATAAATTTTGATATGTTGTGTTTTCATTTGCATTCAGTTTAAATATAGTATCTTAAAATTTCCTGTGTAATTTCTTCTTTGACCCATTGTTTTCTTTAGAAATGTGTTGTTTCCAAATATTTGGGGATTTTTCAGCTATATTTTTGTGATGGATTTCTAGTTTAATTCCATTTTGATTAGAAACATACTTTATATGATTTCAATTATTTTAAATTTATCGAGCCTTGTTTCATGGACAGAATTATTCCTCCTCCTCCTCCTTTTCCTTCTTCTTCTGCAAATTTTTAATGTACACTTGAAAATAGTGTTTTCTTCTGCTGTTGTTGTGTATAGTGTTCTATAAATGTCAGATCAAGTTGTTTGATAGTGTTATTCAGATCTTTCATATCCTTCTGATTTTCTGTCTAAATTTATCAGTTATTGAATAGAGAGAAATTTTAAATCTTCAACTAAAATTGTGGATGTCTTTTTTCTTTCAATTCTATCAGGTTTTGTTTCATGTGTTTTGAAGATTTGTTATTAGGCTCTGTGTATTTAGGGTTATGAGTTCTTGAGGAATTGTTCTCTTTATTATTATATAATATCCTTTTTTATTCTTGGTAATATTGTTCTGATACCTACTTTGTCTGTTATTAATATAGCCACTCTAATTTTCTTTTGGTCAGGGTTTGATTAGTGTTTGTGTGATATAACTTTTTCCATCCTTTTATTTGTAACCTGTGCTGTGTTTTTATATTTAAAACGAGGTTCTTATAGACAGCATGTAGTTGGGTCTTTTTTAAAAAGTCTAATTTGACAATCTCTGCCTTTTAATTGGGTGTTTAGATCTTTCACCATTAATATATTAATAATTATTGATACAATTGGATTTAAATCTACCACCTTGCTATTTTCCATCTAATTTTTTATCATTTTTTCCTCTTTTCACACCTTCTTTTGTATTAATTTAGTATTTTACTATTATTCTATTTTATTCCTCTATTGGGTTATTTGGTTATGCCTCTTTTTAAAAATTGTGGTGGTTGATCTAGGTTTTATAATATATATTTTAAACCTATTAGTCTACTTTTGAATGATAATGTACTATTTCATGTATAGGGTAAGAACTTCACAACAGTGTATAGTACTTGCATTTCCTCCTTCCTATCCTTTGTGCTATTTTGTTATACATTTTATTTCTACAGGTGTTGATGCTTCTTTTTGCTTTGGATAGTCAATTATCTTTTAAAGTGATTAAAAATAAAAATAGTCTTTATATATTTACCTCCTCTTTTTTGTTTGTTTTCTTTTACAGTTCCCAGCACACTATTCATTTCTTTGTATAAATTCAGATTTCCACCTAGTATTATATGCATTTCACCTAAAGAGTTTTCTCTAAAATTTCTTTTTGTACAGGTCTGCTGGCAATAATTCTCTTACCATGTGTCTAAAAAAAATCTTTATTGGACCTTCATTCTTAAATGACGTTTTCACTGGGAATATAATTCTGGAATGACAACTTTTCTTTCCAGTAAAGATGTCACTCCATTGTCTTCTGGCTTGCAAAAATTCTCACAAGAATCTGCTGTAAATATTCTCTTTGTTCTTTTGTATATAATATTTCATTTTTCTCAGGCTGCGTTTGACACTTACTTTTTATCTCTGGGTTTTGGCAGTTTGTATATCTAAGTGTTTATCTATTTGTATTTAATTTTTATCCTGCTTGGGGTTCTCTAGAATTCTTGGATCTGGGATTTGTGTTTTCTTTCATTAAATGTGGAAAATTCTTGCTATTATCTCTTTGAATATTTTGTTTTCTTTCTTTTTTCCTTCTAGGCTCCAGTTACATACCTATCCAGACTGACATTGTCCTATAGTTCTTGGATGCTCTGTTCTCCCCTGTCTCTATACACACTTTTTTTTCTCTTTGTGTTTCAGTTTGATAATTTCTATTGTGAATTGACTTGCTGTTTCTTTTTTTTGTTTGTTTAAAAAAGACACATTTATTCAGCGTCATGATCAGACTATTATATTTGGCAATCAACAGCATGGGTGCAAAAAAAAAAAAAATCTACGTTAAAGCCCTTTGTT
>VBSM01001265.1:39264640-39276061 GCA_008086735.1 Cheirogaleus medius | reverse complement strand
CAGGCTGGTCTCGAACTCCTGAGCTCAAGCAATCTTCCTGCCTTGGCCTCCCAGCGTGTTAGGATTACAGGCATGAGCCATTGTGCCCAGCCAAGTTTTAATTTATTTATCTTGATACGAGGATCTAGGTAGGCCAGGTGTTAAAGTGGCTCACCTGAGAGAGGGAGGCAGGCCTCTGTTTGCTGTGTGACCTTTGGCTCAGTCCACGGCCAACTCTGAAGCATAGTATTCTTCTGTTTAATGGGAGTTGAACTGACAGTCTGGAGCTGTTTGAGTCTGTGTCAGGGAGCAGGGTAGGGAGGGAATCAGGAGACATCCTTGGAGCTGGCAGCCCGCAGAGATGGTGTCTATTTATGTAAATTGCAAATCACATAAATTACAAACCACAGAATGTGGGTAATCAGAGCCATCATGTTCACAGGTCACTTTTATTGCTAAAGTTTACTCATATTCACGATCTGATTCAGCCATGACAAGGGCGTCTGGGCTGTGCATATCAGGGATTGTTAATTTCAATTTAACAGTTAGGCAGAGTGAGATTCAAAGAGGGGAGGGGATTAGGCCAAGGTCACCCAGTGAGAGCGGGGTAGAGCTGGGCTGGATTCCAGGATCTAGACTCCCTGTGCAGTGCTCTTCCTACAAGCTCCCGTTGATGGGTTGCTTGGTCCCTGCGTTTCCACAGCAGCCTGCGCTTCTCTCTACTAGAGAGTGGCTAGGATGTGGCTAAGCAAAAGGCACCAGGAGGGGAAGTCCAGATGGCCGCTGGTTGGCTTTGCTCCTTTACCCTGGCACCAGACGTGAGTACCTCTGGGGTGGGGAGAGGATATCTCCCAGTGCTGTTTCCTGGCCCTGGGGCCTGATAGGGTCAGGGGAGTTTTGTTGAATGAATAAATAAAAAAAAAAATCTCCCCCCCCCTTTTTTTCCCCCCAGGCTTAGTGAATCCTAAACCTTCAGAGCTGGTGGTGAGCCTCAAGTTCCCTCTGCATTCCAGGCCTAGTACAGTGCCAGGCCAGGAAACTATTGGTAAATATTTATTAAAGGGATCATACCACCTAACCAAAGTCTTGCACAGATGAAAAAAAAAAAAAAACAATGAGGGGGTTGGAGGGAATGGAGAGGTTATTGTTTAATGGGTACAGAGTTTAGCTTGTGCAAGATGAAAAGAGATCTGGAGACGGATGGTGGTGGTTGCTCAACAATGTGAATGTACTTTAACACCACTGAACTGTATACTCAAAAATTGTTAAGATGGCAAATTTTGTTACTTATATTTCACCATAATTAAAGATTCTTTAAAAAGAAATCTGACAAATACATTTTCTAACCTGAAGAAAGAAAATAAAACAACAACAGCAATGATATTAACAACAAAACGCTTTCTGAATGAATGGTGGCAGGGAAAGGGGAAAAGGTTGAGCCTGCCTTATTTCCGTCCACATCACCAAATGGAAAGGAAACAGGCTTTGGCTGTGCCATTCAGATGCTGTCAGGATAGAGACACGCACTCAGTCCCACCCGGATTAGCTCACTGGCCTGAGCACCCACTGGGCACCCAGCCCTGTGCCTGGAGCCCCTGCGGAGTGTGTTTCTTCTTTGTGAAGGCCGCGGAGGCATCAGAGGCAGGGCAGGTGGGACTGGGAGAAGGGAAGCCCTTTACACTCTCCTTCCACCAGTGTCTCCTCTGTGCAATGTCCTTTGAATTTTACAAAGCACGGGAGTTGTGCCAAGTTGGTGAGGCTTAGTTATACCACTCCGGAATGATAACACAACAAGAGCAAAAATAGCCACCAGCTACCCAAGGCTGTCTGTGTGCCAGGGACCTGCCATGTTCTCCACGTTCATTATCCCATTTAATCTATCCAACAGCCTGTGAGGTCAGTGCTGCAGTCATTGCCACTGAAAAATGAGGAAACTAAGGTGCAGACGGGGTAAATAACTGATTCATCCATTCAAAGAGTGTGTCGTGTGCATGGGAAGTGGATTCGAGGCTTGAATCATGTCTCTGAAAGGCCACGCCTGACTGTGCTGCATTGCTGCCATCCACAGAAGGGGAAATAGAGCCCTTTAGACTCTGAAGTTTTGACTCTTGAAACTCCTGACATTTCATTTCGGAGGGGTTGACTCCCTTAAAGTTATTCAGCCAGGGGATGGAAGAGCGGAGGTTGGGATCCAGGTCTCCCGGTTTCCAGAATGGCACCTTTGCTACCACACAAGACCTCATCAGAGAATGAGAAGTCTAGATCTTGTCACCCAGCACCCCATCTGTCTCCTAGTTGTGCACCCTTGGAGGCAATGTGGTGATGGGTATTGGCAGAGGAATTCTTGCTTCATTGATCCCCCCATCCTGAAAGATTTCTCTCTCTCTCTTTTTTTTTTTTTTTTTTTTTGCTTTCTGACCCCGGGTGCTTCGTTTTCCAAGGAGAGATGATGGTTTGGGGGACTGAAGCAGCTCAAGAAGCCTCTCTGACCCAGGGCTACTGGGGGGCATTGCAGAGAGGGCCTTGGCCTGCAGGGGAGGTGGGGAGCAAGGTGGCAACGTGGGGCAATGAGACGAAGGGTAGGAGTGTAGCATGTGAAAGGGGGAGCCTCTGGGGACCACATCCCCTCTGAGTCTCAGTGTCCTCTTTGTACAGTGGGGGTGCAGGGATTTCTAGGCCTGTCCTCCCTGTCTTAGGTTGGACTCCCTAGAAGCAGGCCCTGGGATGACTGGCTTCTGAAGGAAATGCCACAGGAGATGCTGGGGGGAGCTGGGGAAGCAGGCAGGGAAGGGGACAGGCCAAAGGCCTCTGGCCCAGCAGCCTCAGCCTGATCACACACAGCTGCTCTGGAAGGTGACTTATGCCCCTGTGTTTGTTCCACCCTAAAGCCAGGCAGCTGCCTTTCTCCAGTTAGTCTTGGCCTAGGGCCACCGGAGGGGAGAACGGGTGATGTAACTCCCAGGGGTTTACCATCTCTGCACATGGGAAAAAGTGACTTTAGCAGTCCAAGGTGAGCCAGGAGAGTTGCGGGGCAGGTGGTGAGAAGGAAGGGCTGACAGCAGCAGGAATGGTGTGCACAGAAATGGTAGAAGGGACTCTGGTGGAGCGCGCCGGTATCCCCTGCACCGACCTCAGGATTCACCCTTATTGTCTCCAAATTCTAGGTCTCTCCCAACAGCACTGAACTGATGGGAGAAGGAGTGAGGGTCCCTGTACACTGGATGCCAGGAGCTTGTTGCTCAAGTGGGAGCTGTGGAGTGTAAGAGGAGAGTACAGGGTCAGGGGAATCCCAAAGAAGCAGATGTCGCAGTTTGGCAGGGCCGAGGGTCCTGACTCTCCCCTCTTCTCTCAACTCCTGCCCATACACACGCACGGGCTCACGCACACAGCCATGCACACTCAGACACAGGGGCATGGGAACACACGTGTGTGACTATGCATGTGGAGCACACACACTGGTGCACACAGACATGTACCCTCAAGTGCATGCACAGGTGTGTACACACTTCCACACAAGCCCACATACACACAGATACTCTTGCAGAAACATACCCATGGACATGAACACATGTTTGCACACATGTGTTCCTAAACCCTGTTCCAGAAGCATGGCTAGCCAAGGTCCTTTTTATTCCTAGCTCTCTGGGGAGAGAAGGGTAGGGAGACGGGCTGGCAGGGGCCAGGGCCAGGCCAGTTGCAGCTGGCCACTGAGGACTGAACTTTGGAATGGCCCAGATCACGCCCTCTCCAGAGCCCAGGCTCGTGTCTATCTGGGGCTGCCTGTGGAGGACTGATAATGGTGTCTGGGAGCTCAGTTGCTTCCCCTACCCCTAAGGTTTCACTCCCACCTTTTACCTGGGCCTCAGAGCACCAGCCAGCCAGGGGCCCCTGTCTCTGTTGTACAGAGGGGGAACTGCAGTTCAGGGAAGGAAATGAGCCAGGCCTCCTGACATCCAGCCCTGGCTTGCTCCCTCCCCAAGTGGCAGGAGCCAGCAGGAGCCTTGCCATTGGGAAGCAGGGACATCAGTACAGAATCAGACCAGGTTCAGCTCTGCAGGGCTCCCAGTCTGCTGGAGGCCACCAGCATTTTAAAAGTGTGATCAATGCTGGACTGGAAGGAAGCATAGGATCATGGAAGCCCAGAGAAGGCCCCTAACAGCCTGGAGGGAGGGGGAGTCAGGGAAGGCTTTCTGGAGGAGGTAATGTCTGAAATGACTTAAAAGACCAAGAGGAATTGGACTTGGGTGGTAAAAAGCATCTTAGGCAGAGGGAACAGCTTGTGCAAAACGCCATTGCTAGGGGAAGCAAGGTGAGAACCTTAGAGAATCAGGAGTTCAGCATGGCTGGAGGGCAGGGAGTGTCTGGGAAGGAAGATAGGAACCAGACTATGAGAGCTATTCACCAGCCAAGGAGTTAGAGCATCCAGAGGCAAGGACAATCCACTGGGAAGTTTGAATCAGGGGAACAGTAATAGGCAGACTTACATAGGGAGCATCCTTCTGCTGCAAAAGAAAGGGTGGATCCGGGGACACCTTAAGACAGATTTGAGGTGGACGACAGGACAACTGATTAAATGAGGGCTGGTAGAGGCTTTGCAGGCCAAGAGGCAAAGTTGAGGATATTATTCAGGTACTTATATAGCAAGAAACAAAACACATTTCTACAATTTTTTTGTGTTTTGTTTTGCTTTGTTTTTTAAGAGGCGGGGTCTCCCTGTGTTGCCCAGACTGAGTGCGCTATGCACCGGTGCGACCTCACTGCTGATCAGTGCGGGGGTTTTGACCTGCTGTTTCCAACCTGAGCTGATTCACCCCTCCTCAGCCAACCTGGTGGTCACCTGCTCCTGGGAGGTCACCACAATGAGGCCAAATTTAGTGGGGACACCCATCACATAGCACACTACAGCCCAGGACTCCTGGGCTCAAGGCATCTTCCTGCCTCAGCCTCCTGAGTAGCTGGGACTACAGGCTCCCGTCACTGCTCCAGGCTACAAAATTTTAATTGACAAAGCTCAAAGTAAATAACTGAGTAATACAAGTAATACAAGTCTACTAATAAGAAGCATGGGATTCTTTTTTGGAGCATGACATTTCACTTAACTGGGGCTTAGTGTTCCCTATCATTAAATTGATTGTAAACGTTCATCTGTCAAACCATTCTTAGCTCACAGGTCATTTAGACAGAGGCTGTGGTTTGCTGACCCCTGGTCTAGACTAATGGGGCCCTGGTGGAAGCAAGTGAGAAATAAGGAGACTCTGCCCTTCCCGCACCCTCCCACAAGCCGCAGTGCCTGAACCTCCACTGTCAGTGTCGTTACTAAGCATTACTGCTTCAGAGGGCTCCAGTTACTAGGATGGACTGAGATCCTGTACTCAACAGGAAGACACCAGGAATATGAAGATCCTGTAATCATGACATCTCAGGGCAAGAGGGACTTCAGAGGTTCCCCTCTAGTCCTCTCCCAGGGCAGGATTCACATATATATGCTTCTTGGAATGGCTTCTCTGTACAGCCCAGATGCGGAAAGTGGCTTGCTTGGGGTCATGCTGCAAGTTGCTGGTGGAGCTGGGATTTGAACTCGGATCTCAGGATCCCCAGCCCTGGTTCCTTTGCCTATACCACCATGTCCTCACTGACCAATGTGGAGGGGAGGAGAATATGGGAAAGAAATAGTGTCAGGTCTCTTGTGCCCTGGACACAAGGTGCTCTTTAAGCTTCTGCCTTCCCCTTCTACCAGATCATCCCTCCTAATTTACTTATATTTGCATATATCACCTCCAGGTGAGGACTCTGAGGCTCAGAGAGATTGAATAACTTGCCTGGCATCTGTGGTAGACTAAAAAATGACCTCCCAAAAGATATCTATGTCCTAGTCCTCAGAACTTGTGCATGTCCCCTTATATGGCAAAAAGGGGGTGCCTCTGTAATCATGTTAAGGATCTTGATATGGGGGGTTTATCTCAGATAATCTGGATGGGCTGTAAATGCAATGACATGTATCCTTATAAGAGAGAAGCAGAGAGAGGGAGATTTTACTAGACACAGAGGGTAGTAGAAGGTGATGTGGTGATGGAAGCAGAGAGAAAGAGTTGAAGATGATACTGGCTTTGAAGATGGAGGAAGGGCCCATGAGTCAGGGAGTATAGAAGCTCTAGAAGCTGGGAAGGCTGGAAAAGGCAAGGAAACAGCTTCTCCCCGAGAGCCTCTGGAGGTAACATGGCCCTACTAATGCGTTGTAAAACTGCCACTGTTGCCACTGATTTTAGACTTCTGGCCTCCAGAACTGTGAGCAAATACATTTCTGTTGTTTTAAGTGATCAAGTTTGTAATTTGCTACAGCAGCCTCAGAAAACTCACATGGTATCCCATAGCAATTTTCTTAATGTAAATAAACTTAATTTTAGTATATTTTTAGATTTACAGAAAAGTTGCAAAGACAGTACAGAGAGTTCCTATATACCTTTACCCTATGTAACATTTTCCATTACTATTGTGCACCTGTCACAACTAAAGAGCCAGGATTGGTACATTACTATCAACTAAACTCCATATTCTTTTCTTTCTTTTCTTTTCTTTTTTTTTTTTTTTTTTTTTTTTGAGACAGAGTCTCACTTTTTGCCCAGGCTAGAGTGCTGTGGCGTCAGCCTAGCTCACAGCAACCTCAAACTCCTGGGCTCAAGTGATCCTCCTGCCTCAGCCTCCCGAGTAGCTGGGACTACAGGCATGCGCCACCATGCCCGGCTCTAAACTCCATATTCTATTCAAATTTCACTAATTTTTCCAAATGCCTTCTATCTATTTCAGGAGTCATCACATCGTATCAGGAGTACATGCTATCAACAGGACTTATCACTGGTGTTGTTAGCCTTGATCACCTGCCTGGGGTAGTGTTTGCCAGGTTTTCCCACTATAAATTACTCCCTGTCCCTTCCCCCATCCAACTCTTTCCATACCCTACTCTTGGACACATCCCAATTCAACTGGGAGAGGATTAAGCTCCACCTCCTTGAGGGGGCATTAGCTACATAAATTATTTGGGATTCTTCTGTAAGGGAGATTGGTCTCTTCTTCCCTCTTATTTATTATTCAATCATTTATATCAGTTGTACCCATGGATATTTATTTTATGCTTTGGATTATAACCTCAGTACTATGTTACGTATTTTGTTGCTCAATTGTTCCAGCCATGGACGTTGGGAACTTTTTCAGTTTGGCTCCTGTGTCCCTTTGAGATGCCCCCATCATTCGGTTTTTGGAGTACCTCCTTACTTCCTGGCACTACAAGATTCTTCAGGCTCATTTTATATTTTCTCTGCCCTTGCCCTAGCATCAGCCACTTCTTCAAGTATCTCAGGAACCCTTTTCGCAGAGAGTGATATTAGAAACCAAGATCTGTGCTCTAGGTGTGCTAGTTGCTACTGGGGTACCGTTGCTTCTAGGCGTTCTCGGAAGACAGAGCTAGGAAATGCATGTATGTATGCTAACCCATCCATACATGCATATTTAGAATTATTTCTGTACCTATCTATTTGTATCCCTATTAAACTAAACATGAGTTCATACTGATGTTTCCTACTCTAATCCCTTACCATATGAGTCATTCTAGCTTCCTCCTTCTCCATCAGTGAGAAAACTGGCCCTCACCAACCATTTGCTTGTTTGTTCAATCTCATATACAAGTACAGCAGTTTCAGAATTGCTAACATACACCCCCCATGAGAAATTTAGCTTTACCAACTACAGTGCAGTGTTTATGTACATTTGAATTTGACATTAGTCTTACAGGTTCCAATCAAAATATATTCTTTTTTAAAGTTACTTGGGTAAGCCCTTATTCCCCCACTCCCTTCAGGGAAGTTTTCTCCTACATTTATAAGACAGTTGAGATTCTTTCATCATCAGAGTCTGCATTCCATCTTGGGATCCTGCAACTTTTTGGTTGATTCTTAAAATCAAATCTCTATACATTAAAATTCACCTTGTGGGTTTTAACAAACACATGGCATCACGTATATGCCATTACAATACCATACAAATTAGTTCTACCACCCTAAAAAATTTCCCGTGCTTCCCCAGGCAAAGGTTCTCTAAATCCCTGATAACGGCCAATCTGTTGTTGTTTTTTTGTTTTGTTTTGTTTTTGGCTATCTCGTGCATTGTATGTTTTTTTGTCTCTATATTTTATCCTTTTCCAGAATATCATATGAATGAAATCACACAGTGTATAGCCTTTTCATTCTGGCTTCTTTCACTAGGCAAAATGCACTTAAGATTCATCAATGTTGTGTGAATTTACAGCTCATTTCTCTGTATTTCTGAATAGTATTCCATTGTCTGGGTATGCCACAGTTTTTTTGTTGTTGTTGTTTGTTTGTTTTCTTTTTATTCATTCACCTATTGAAGGACATAGCGGTTGCTTCCAGTTCTGGGTGATTGCGAATAAAGCAGCTATAAATATTCATGTGCAGGTTTCTCTGTGGACTTGTTTTCCAATCAGTTGGGTAAATATCTACGAGCATAATTGCTGTGTTGTATAGTAAGCCTATGTTTAACTTTATGAGAAACTGCTAAACTGTTTTCCAAAATGGCTGTGCTATTTCGAATAAATTATTTTAAATTTCACAATGTAAATCCAAATTTTCTGATTCTTTCCTTTGTTTCCCAAGCTGGTAGTTAGGAGGTCACACTTTACTAGACAAAGAGTACAGGCTCTCCGATCAGATCTGAGTTCAAATCCCAGCTCCACTACTTATAAACTGTGTGACAGCAGACGAGTTAGTTAACCTCTCTGAGCCTCCTGTTGGAATTGAACTCTTCAAATACACATGATTGGGTTCTCTAGAAGTGGATTCTGAGATAAGTCTCAGGGTGTTTATTAGAGAGCTCTTGGGATCAATACCTTCAGAAGGAAGGGAAGGTAGCAGCATTAGAGGGAGAAATCAAACTGAAATGGCCCATGGGAGTTGAGGGGACCCAGGCTTTCTACCCTGGCTGGATCAGTCATGGGATCTGTGTGCCTGTGCATAAGCAGCTCTCTGCAGTGGAGGTGAACCCAGAAGGGCCAGGATGCACTTCCTGGGCCTGGGACAACAAGTCCTTCCTTGAAGGTGCACCTGGGTGGTGCATCCCAGTAGTCACTGCCTGAGGCAGAGTGGGAAGAACACTGAGAGCCAGGAGACCAGTCCTTCGTCCACCACTTACCAGCTATGTGACTTCAGGTAAGCCCTGCCCTTCAGGAGCCTCCTCAGGTTACCCAGATATAAGTGGCGAAGATGACATCCCCAACCAATCCGTGCACAGCACTTTGCAGTTTACCAAGTAGTTTGTGTATCTTAACTCACTTTTTTTATTTTTTATTTTTTTGGATTTTTTTGGTTTCGTGTATGTGTGTGTGTGTGTATGTGTATCTTAACTCACGACAACCTTACAATACCAATAATTAGGCACACCAATGAGTTTTAGGGCAGTGCCACTCTGGCGTGGTTCTGAACAGCATGTTACCGGCTCATGACAAAATAAGTACAGAAACCGAGAGCAACTGTTCAGAACTTTAGAGAACAATGTGGCAGAGTAATTTTATGTCCATTGAACCTAATAATAAAAAGTTGTACAATGTCTTGCTTATTTTTTATAAGTAATTTATGAAACTTATAATTTATATTATGTTTTACAAAATGTATTGTGAAGGATTAGGAAACAAACAAACAAACAAAAATCTGGTCCTGTGCCACTGACATTTTGAGGAGCACTGACCTATGGCATCCCCAAATGCAGGCTTTTGACAATTTTACTTTTTTTTTTTTAGAGGTGGCCTCTTTGGGTCTTTGATCATTGATATTCTATTGTTAGGGCCTAGGCTTTTTTACTGTTTTTGCTCTTTCAAGGGTCACTTTAAAAGGGATTGCCAGGAAGGGCCTGCCTGCCCATCTGTTTCTATGCACTTTGTCACTAAAGATGTAGCTGATGTGAATGGCACCAGTTCCACTGGCCGAAAGAGAAACACTCAGGTGGATTTTCTGGCATGGGGTGAGGGGAAGATGTAGAACCTAAGAAATGCCCAAATCTAGTTTGTAATAGGCACACCCTCTCATGGGTCTTTCAGAAACCATTTCCTGGCATTTATGAAGGGGAGGAGGTTGAGGAAGAAGTAGCATGTATTGAATACTCACTTATGGATGAACCATTTATGGATGAAGAAACAGACTCAGCAAGGGGTCGGGCCTTTTGCGGGGACACATAGCCAAGCAGGGGCCAGGTTGGGCAGGGGCTGACTGCCATTTCCTTCATGCCAATCTGCCAGGTCTGAGGCCAGAACCCAGCATGGTAGGAGCAGCATGTGACAGCTCTTGGGCAGGCAGCCCACATGTTGGGGCCAGGACTCCAGAAAGTCTTTTAACCTCTCTGACAATTGAACGTCATGTGGTATAAAGAGGTCACTGTGGGCGTCATTGAAACAATGCTGTAGAATATTGCACCCAGAGCCCAGCACATAGTAGGTCCTCAGTAAATGGCTCAAGGTGCTAACTCTGCCCTCCATGAGGTCATTAAGACAGATGTCCAGTTCAACCCAAGGCACCTTCTGCCCATGTGCCTGGGCCCATGACCTACACCAGCTCAAGGACCTTCCAGGGCTCCTCCCTACCTCAGGAAGAAATTCCTGATTCCTTTACCGGGCATTTGAATTCTACCAGACACTAGGCAAAGCAAAGTTGGGGACCCAGTCCCTCTTGGTCACCACTCTATCTCCAGCACCTGGCACATAGCAAGGGCTCAATAAACATTTGCTGAACAAAGACCTAAGCAATTAGCCTCCTTTTCTTTGAACCTCACCCTTGCACCCTGAATCACACCAGCGTGTGCCCTGCACTTTCCCTCCCCTCCGCCTTTTCTGGCTCAGCAGCTTCCCTCTGGACACCCCCCTTCCTCCTTCTGAACCCTAACAAAGCATAGTCCCTTGTGAACTTGAGTCTCAGCCGCTGCCACGTGGCTGCTGGTTGTGCTGTGCTGGCTGACCCCTGTGCCACCTGCCACCCAGTCACCATAAAGCAGTATCAGAGGGACGGCCCCAGCAGGCCTTTGTCCCCTTGGGTGATAATGTCTGAGAACTTCTCCCTAGGTGAAAAGGCAGCCTGATTTCCAGAGGAGACTGCAGTCGTCCCCATCACTTGAGGGCCTCTGACCCTCTCCCACGCCCGACAAACCCTGTGTCCTCTGCTGTCTGCGTCTGTGTGCAGGGTGGAGGAGGCTGCCTTCCCGCGCAGTGGTGAGGCCCCTGAGCAGGCTCCCAGGGGCCCCAGGAGATGCCGATTAGGAAGTGCTAAATTAATAATTGAACACTTGTATGTGTAGTCCTGGCACATTAGTTGGGAAGGCCAACTGCTATAATGAACACCCCCCAGGCCCTGTGGCTTAACCCAGTAAAAAGGATTTTTTTTTTTTTTT
>VBSM01001265.1:39254240-39264540 GCA_008086735.1 Cheirogaleus medius | reverse complement strand
TCAGTCTCTGTCCTCCAAGGCAGGCTGCCCCATGCAGCAGCACACAGCATTGGCACAGCCCGGTCTAGTCCCTGAGGGCCCGTCTACTGTCACTGTGGTAGCCAGCTTCCAAGCTGGCCTCCCATCTCCTGCAGTCACACCCTGTATGGAGTGTGGGCTGGACTTAGTGACTCACATATAAGCAATAGAATAGGGTAGAATTGATGGCTATGACTCAGAGACCAGGTCATCAAAGACAGGTGGCCTCTCTCCCTTGGCTCACTGGCTCTGGGAGAAGCCATGTCACTGGCAGCCCCACGGAGAGGCTGCACAGCAAGGAACAAGCCTCCTGCCAACAGCTGCATGAGGGAGCTTGGATGTGGGTCCTTCAGCCCCACTCAAGCCTTCAGAGACCACAGTCCCCACCAGCAGCCTGCTGCAACCTCATGGAAACCCCAAGCCAGAGCCACTTAGCTAAGCCACTCCCAGATTTCTGACCCTCGGAAACTGTGAGACAATAAATGTTTGCTATTTAAAGCAGCTAAGTCTGGGCGTGATTTGTTTTACAGCAATAGCCAACTAATTGAATCATCCTCAAAGGCAAGGCCTGGGTCTCCTGCCCCTCATCCCTGCCCCAGGCCTGGTGTGTGTGGATCGAGAGGAGCATGCATGCAAGAATTCATTTACTCAGCTGATTCCCACTCCCTGGGGATGCTGAGGTGTGACAGGGCTCGTGTTGCAAGGCTGGGGGCAGAGGGCAGCAAGGATTTAGTCTTGACCCCTGGGGTTCCCAGTCCATTGGGAGACAGAGAAGCCCACTCACCCGTTAATGACCATGACCCTTTCACCCCCAAAGCTAGCCCAAAGAAGGGGTACTAACTCTGACTCAGGGCAGAGGGCAGAGTTTGCAGGTGGGTGGGGTGGGATGAGGTTTGACAAAGGAGATGACCTTTGGGGGTGAGTGATGTTGACCAGGTCAGGGGGAAAGTGTGTTCCAGGAGAAAGGGAACAGCATACCCCAGACACAGCAAGTGCAGGAGCAGTGATGGGTGCAGGGGTGAGAGGTAACAGAGGAGAGGGTCCAGGGGGTGAGGCTGGTAAAGCCTAGGGAGCAGGGGATAAAGGGCCTTGAATGCCAGGCTGAGGGGAGTTTAGGCATGGCCCTGGGCATTGGAGACCACATAAGGGAGTTCAGTGTCGTTTGCGAGAGAGGACACAGGTGCTGCTTGTTGGGTGGGCTGGAGGGTGTGCGCTAGAGGCAGGGGCATGGTGCATAGGATTTACCCAGACAACGACACCATCCCCCCAGGGTGCTAAGTGCTATGTGGAGGAGGGTGACGTCTGGGGGACCCAGGGGAAACCCCTCTCAACCAGAGGCATTAGGGAAGCCATCTTTGAGTAGGTGAGATCAGTGCTGAAGCATGAGTAGGAATTCCTCAGGCAAGGGGCAGGTAACAGGGGAGAGGGAGATGGCATTTCAGGCAGAGGAAACAGTGTGGGCAAAAGGCCAGAGGTGACAAAGAGTGTGGCTGATATAAGGAACTGCCAAAGGTTCAGTGTGACGGGAGCATTGGGGTAAGGGAGGAAGAGCGATGGGGACGGAGGAAACTGGGCCAGGTGGTGGAGCGTGGCGAATGGCAGACTGAGAGGCCTGGGCTCGAAGAGGGCCATGCTCTGTCTTCCGCTGACCCCTGCAACTCCACTCCCACCTGTCTCTGCCCTGCTGTCTTTCCCGGGAGACCCACCTGCGTAGACTGCAGCCACAAGCCCTCCTTCCCTCTGGTTTCCAGCTGGGTTTGGGCAATGCGCAATAGAGATTGAATGGAGAAAGGAGCGAAGCAAGAATGTCCATTCCTGGCTCATCTCCCACAGAGTCACGGGAGCTGCCTGTGCCCTTGACCAGCGATGGCCCTGCATGACTCTCCTGGCGCAGGTAACTGCTGCCTCCCTCTGTCCTTCCAGGCCTTAGGTGGTAACAAGGTACACACCTTGGAAAATTGTTCTTTATTAAACCCTCCTCAAATTCTCCTCTGGTTCCTGCTGGGATCCAGCTGGTACAAAGCCTAGCAGTGCGGAGCCACGGAAGGATTTTGAGCAGGGAATGATGCAGTTGGATCTGTGTTTTGGACAGCACGTGGCTGCACATGGGGGGTGGCGGGGGTGGGCGAGCGGGGAGACTACCAGAGGTGTGGGGCTGAGATGAGGCCCTCAGGACAGACCATAGCTTGGTCATGGACACACAGGGAACTGCAGTGTGTGTGTGCACAGGGTCGGGGAGGCAGGGGAGTTCTGCTGCAGGCTGTTGTAAATTGATGGTAGGTAGTTTGTAAAGATGGCCATAATAATCCCTCATGTGCCCGCCCCCCCTTTTTTTTGAGACAGTCTCATCTGTTGCTGGGGCTAGAGTGCCATGGTGCCAGCCTAGCTCACAGCAACCTCAAACTCCTGGGCTCTAGCAATCCTTCTGCCTCAGCCTCCCGAGTAGCTGGGACTACAGGCACATGCCACCATGCCCAGCTAATTTTTTCTATATATTTTTAGTTGTCCAATTAATTTCTTTCTATTTTTAGTAGACATGGGGTCTCACACTTGCTCAGGCTGGTCTCAAACTCCTGACCTTGAGCAATCCTCTCGCCTCGGTCTCCCAGAGTGCTAGGATTACAGGCATGAACCACCGTGCCCAGCTGTCCCACTCCCTTTTGTAATAGGGCATTGCTGCTCTCCCCGTGCAGAGCTGAGGCCTATTTCTTACCCCTTGAATCTGGACTGGCCTTGTGACTTGCTTTGACCAACAGAAAGCAGCAGAAGTGACACTGCAAGTTGTGCAGCCTGGGACTCGAGTCCTTGGCTCTCATTCTTTTGGAATTAGCCGCCACTGAATGCTAGAAGTCAGTACAGAGAGCAGCTCAGCTGCACCAGCACCCTCGGCCGTCCCTGCCCAGCTGACCCAGCGGCTGGATGCAGCTGCATGAGAGCCCCAGCAGGACTCGAGGAGAGCCGCCGGTGAACCCACAGAATTGGAAGAAATAATAAATCCTGTCTTCAGCCACTGAGTATGGAAGTGGCTCATTACACAGTAGCAGATAACTATTATGGGCCATTATTTACCTCCTTTGCAAATCTTGCCCTTCATTCAAAGCCCTGCCCATGGGTCACTTCCTCTAAGTCTTCCCCTTGGCTGGAAATCATCACTCCTTTCTCTGAATGCCACTGCTTTTTTTTTTTAGAGACACGATCTCACTCTGTCCCCCAGGCTAGAGTGAAGTGGCATGATCACAGCCTACTGTAAAGTCGAACTCTTGGCCTCAAGCAATCCTCCCGCCTCAGCCTCCCAATGTGCTGGGATTACAGGCATGAGCCACCGAGCCTGGCCCCACTATTCCTATTCCTTCTCCTCTTATGACCTTATGCCACGTTGCCTAATAGGATAATAACAGGCACCTTTGCAAGACACTGGGTATGTTCATCACCTGACTCCTAATTTATATGGACTGCACATCATGACACAAAGTACGTGAGTAGCTTATTATCTCAGGAACTGCTCACAACATGGGAGGTGGATACTGCGATCCTTATTTCTTAGATGACCAAACTGAGGTTTGGGTCACTGAATAGGTGTAGAGCCAGGACTGGACCTCAAATTTACACTTCTCCAAATGCTCCCCACGTTGTAGTCATTGGCGTGATCTGCTTCTAGTGGGGAAGTGTCTGCTTCCCCGCTAGAGGGTGAGAGGGAGTCACAAGCCCTGGTCTGACCCAGCCATCCTGTTCCCTCACTACTGACACAAGTGCCAAACCCAGAAATCCAGAATTCTCAGAGCGTCTGTCCCCATCTTACCCACCCTGCAGACACATGCAAACACGCACCTTGCATCTGGTTTTCATTCTATGCTGGTCTGCCCTGGGTCTCAACAGAGCCCGTCCCCTGTCTTTCCCAACAGAATGGGGCCAGAGGTGGTAAGCTTAGGGTTGGATGCTCAGGAAGGAAGAGATCAACATGGTCTTCTCTGGCCCAGTCTGATCTGGCTTGTGGGAAGGTGAGATGGGGCCACAGGACCAGGCTGGGGCTCAAAGGTGAGGCTTTGCCCAGCCCCTGTGGTTGGAGAGCAGGAATGAAGAGAAGAGGGCTAGAATAGAATCCTTTCCTTTATTGAGTTGACATTTATGGAGCCCCCCTTTTGTGCCAAGGTCAGGGGCTGAAGTTACAAAGGACAAGAGGCATCCTCATGGAGCTCTCAGCTTACGTAATATCAGAGCTGAGACTCAGAGATCATCTTAGTCAGTCAGGGAAACTGAGGCTCAGAGGGAGGGAGGAAGAGGCCTGCCCACAGGTGTACAGCCTGTCAGTGGCAGAGTGCAGCACCCACCTTCTGGGCCCCTCTGGCTGCCATTCCATCCCTCAGAGGACCCAGAAACTTGAAGGTGCCTAGGGTGAGTGCAGGGGCTTACTGGCTCCCCCCTCCTCTCCAGCGTGGGGAGGGAGGAGCTGGGACATCCAGGGCACAGGACAAGGCGGCTTGTAGGAGAAGAGCCTGGAGCTGGTGGCTTCTTTGTGCTGTCACTCAAGGTTAGAGGAAGAGAAATCTCTCTTTTGCCTACATTTTCTTTCAGAATGTTTGAGTGATATTACAACAGAGGACAGAGACCTCAGAAATCATTCTCTTCCAGCCCTCTCTCCCATTTCACCAATGGGCAGACAGAGGCCAAGGAACAGGAGACTTGCAGCGGTTTTGCAGCAGCAATACAAATTGCGAATGCCAGAGTCTGATCTCCTCTTCCACATTGCCAACTGTGACTTGTGGCCTGACATTGGTTGGAGTTGCAGGAGTCTGGGAAGGCTCTTGAAGTTATGTCCAACAAATGCTTCCAGAAAGCCTTCTCAGATCACAGCACCTCCTGCTGGGCTCTCTGATGTTGGCCTTGTCCTTTGGAGCAGCCCTTCCCCTGGCTGGAGGTGCTCAGCAGAATTCCAAGTGTTGGTCTGAGGGGATATTGAACTTGAGCTTGTGGGCTTCGAAGAGATTGCACAGCTCCTTGATATAGCGCTGGTGCAGCCGGTTCACCTCCTGCTCTGAGGGCTGCAGCGTCTTCTGCACCTCAATGGGCTTCCCCACTGCAAGGTACAGAGGTGGACAGTGGCCCAGAGTGGGGACTGCTGGAGTCACAGGAGCCTTTGGAGCAGGCGCCCACCCCCGTGGTCATCCCTGCAGGAAAGTGCTCTTACTGCCATCCCTTTCAACCCTGATTCAGGAAATGGATTCTAAGATGTTAAGGCAACTCTAAGATTCCAATGGAATAACACCAATAGGATAATATCCTATTTCAATGTGCCAGGCAATGTGCTAGGTGCTTCACATGTGTTATGTTCTTTGATCTTAGGGGGATAAAAGCCTGTCATTATTCCTATTTGACAGGTGATGCAATGAGGCTCAGAGAGGTTAAGTACCTTGTTCAAGGTCACATAGCCAGGAAGAACCACTGCCAGGTTTTAAACCCCAGGAGTATGCCCTTCACCTTCAGGCTGTATGATTTGGGGAGTCTAAGATGCCATGATTGGAAGTGCCTGTATTTCTAGGATGGGGCAGGTTCATAGCCCAGGCATCTCTTCTTCCCCTGACACACCTCCATGCTGACCTGCAGACCCCTCACCTCATTCTAGGGAGGAATCAGGACGGCCCTAACCAACCTTCTTTTTGTGGTTCTGTCTGGCTGGGAGGGCAGCTCCCCTGCACTCTCCTCTTCAGAATAACTCTGTAGACAGTAGCAGTATTAAAATTCATGAAAATATTCCCACGTGACACAGGGCAGGTCATTATGTAGGGGTTTACCAAGTCAGTGCTCAACTAACAAATAAATGGATGGATGGAGATGAGATGAATGGACCTCTCGCTATAAACTTTGTCAGAGGAAGCTAGTTGAAATCTAAGAAGGCAAAAGAGGTGTCCAAATAGCTGAAAAAGAAGCTGTTAAGTCTATGCTGTAAAGCTCATGCCCATTTCTTAAAGGAACATCCCTCAGGCTCTAATTCAAAGCCTATTGATGGTTACTTTACACACAATTTTAACACACTTGGAATGCCCTTCCCTGGTATCCACCTTCTCCAAATAAGCCTCATTAGATCCTCTGGGTTAGAATTAAACCCTCCTTCTCTGGCATGATAAAAAGTCAGATAGATCCTGATTCAAATCTCAACTTTGTTATTCAAAGGCAGTGTGATCTTTTGGAAGTTATTTAACTTCTCTGAGTCTCAGTTTGTCATCAGTGAAATGGGGATAATAATCTCTGCCTCAGAGGTTTTTAGGACAAACTGAGCTGCTTCACGTGAGACAGCCAGTGAATGCAGTGCCTGGCATACAGCAGGTGCCTAGCAGTCAGCAGTGACCATTGTTCTTTGTGCCTCTGCTATAGCTCCACCCTACACTGGGTTAGGGTAATCTGCTTGTGTGTGTGTTTGCCAGGCTAGAACGTGAGCTCCATGAGGGCAGGGATGTGTCTGGCCCTTCTCCATGTCCCCTTGCAGTACACAGCCCAGGTCTCTATCTTGTAGCCTACCCACCCCCCAGCCTGGGTCTTGACTCACCCACAGTGGTGATGGGCCGGCGGTAGGGCAAGAGACCAAAGCTGTACTGGAAGATGCCACGGCCATGGAAGAGTGGGAGGGAGATGCCCATGATCTTCTGCAGCCGGTTCTGGACACAGCGCAACCAGGAGCCAGAAGAGTTCTCAACCTGGTCAAACACCTCATTTTCCCCAAAGGAGAAGATCGGCACCAGGGGTACCCTGGAGAGAAACAGAGGGGAGAGGGCATTGGGAGGCCCCAGAGGAGGCACAAGCTGAGAGCTCACCTAGCTTCCTGCAGGGACTCATCAACCAGGAGGTGGAACAGAGGACAGAGCCCTCGGCTGGAAGTAGGGGGCTTGCATGGCCCACTCTCTGACCTTGGGCAGGTCCTTCCCAGGGCCACAACTTCTGAGTTGCACCATGACAGGTAGACCAGAATACTTCAGAGAGTTCTCCCAGATATAAAAATCTGCATTTTTTTTTCTCAAAGATGCTTCACCCCAAGATGGGAAAACAGCTCTGCAATATGCCCCAAATCCCATTCTTCCAGATCCCATAGGTTTCCAGTCTAGTACCAGCTTTGGGGAATATGCCCATTCCTACCCAGTCCCTTTGATCATCCAGTCTCCTGTGTGTAAACTTTTCTAGGTATTTGGGCATGAAACGCCAAAATATAATCTTCATTGTGACTGAGAATGTCCCTGTCAAAATAGGACCCACATTACTCTCTGCTGTCTTCCCACCAAAATACAATCCTTGTCAATCTCCAGCTGAACTCAGAGTGCTCTTCCCAGAGGCTTGATACCCATGCATTAGAGCGAGCCTGATGAAGCCCTTGCGGTTCCGCAGTAACAGCCTGAAGGCTCCAGGCCTGGCATCTAGTGCCTCCTGGGCACCCCCTACGATGATGGCCAGCAAGTTCCCGCCGCCCTTCCTGGTCAGAATGTAAGCAGCACTCTCCTTTTCTGATGTGACCAGCCCTGGAGAGAGAGGAAGGTGGATCAGGTATGGGGTGAGGGAGCAGGGACTGCGAGGTTGGGTGTAGACCGAGAAAGGGATCACCAGCCATACCCAGAGAGGCCAGGGGTCCCCCCGCTGCATCCCACTCTAGCTGGGAGTTCCCTGAGTCCTCTTCCTCCTCCCCACCTCCTCACCTGGCCCGATGCCCAGCGAGGTGCTCTCCCGCAGCATGCTCTTGGAACAAGTACAGAGCTGTTGGCAGCCCTCCCTAACGCTCCTCCTCCCACACCTCCGGCCTCCTCTTCCTGAGCTACCTGGGGTGGGGAGCCTCACCCGAGGTCATAATGTAATCCCTGAAGAAGGGGACCCGGAACCACAGGGTCAGCATCATCAGATGGGGGCGGATACCCGGGAAGAGCGACGAGAAGCCTGTGCCCTCAGTGCACAGGTTGACAAAGGCTCCAGCCGACAGGACCCCGTGGGGGTGGACGCCCGCAATGTAGTTCCGGGAGGGGTCCAGCTCAGCCGTCTTCACCAGCTGCAAGGACAGAAACCTGGTGAGCCAGGGCTGGGCCTGCGTGCCAATCACCCTGCCTCTGCCCCTCACTGTGTGACCTGGGAAAACCCGCCTCTGAGCCTCGGGTTCTTCATCCATGTCTGACAGCCCTGGGCTCCTACGGAGATTCAGGTACCGTGTGTGAATGCACCTGGCGATAGGTACCGTGGTGCTGGCTGTGCCACGACTCGACGCTGGCTTTGGACGGATCGCTTCCCTCTCAGGCCCCTCATCTGTAAAATGGCACTATAGTATCGCCCCTGTGCTTGCTACCTGCGGGGGCTGCCGAGCAGCTCAGGTAGGGTGCTGCCTGGAATTCCCAAGACTGCCGACGCGATGCAACGTGAAGGCATCGAAGGGCCGCACGGGGGCGCCACCGCACCGGAAGCGCCCCATCGACAGCGCTCGGCGCCGCCCTCCGCATCCGTGGGTGCCACGTCCGCGGACGCAACCGGCCTCGGGCGCAAAATACTCGGAGAAAAACAATGGATGATTGTGTTCGTACTGAACATGTACGGCTTTTTTCCTTGATTCTTCCCTAAACAGCGCAGCATAGCAAGTATTTCCATAGCATTTACACTGTGTCAGGTATCGTGAGTAGCCTAGGGATGGTTTAAAGGGTACGGGAGGATGTGCTTAGGTTATATGCAAATCCGATGCTATTCTATGTCAGGGTCTTGAGCATCTTGGATTTTGGTATCTAGAGGAGTCCTGAAACGAATGCCCCAAGGATACCGAGGGACGACTACAGGAAAAATTGGCCCTTCAGACCTGGGAGCAGCATCCCTAGGCTCCATCAGGAGCGGATTCCTGCTGGGTTGAGGAGCGCGCAGACCAGGAGGCTGGCTGTGGTCCCGTTCACCCCTGCACCGTGCAAGCGTCTCACCCTGTGGCTCTCTGCCCCCCTTTCGCCACAACTTCATTGTCCTTTGTCCACTCTTTCCCCTCCAGTGCAGCCACTTGCCCGGGCCTGGTCAGGCCAGCAGACACTGCAGATGGAGTGGGAGAAAGAGCCGCTGTCAGCAGCAGCTCCTGGGTGAAGTAGGGGAGGTGGGGGTACGGTGCCTGAGTTAACAAACGCTGCTCCCGGCTAGTCCCTGGACAGGCTGTGCCAGGTAGCTGAGTCTGCAAAGATTACTGCTGTGGGCGGCGACCGTGGGGGTGGGGGCGACCAATCCTCTCCCCATTCCACTAGGAATTGCGGGGCCTACCGCTGTCAGTGCCCTGTGCTCTGGGAGCCCTGGCCATCAGAGTCCACAGGGCCCCTGGCCCCACATCCAGTCCCCCTGGCAGGAGGCTGCCTGATAGGACTGCCCCGCCCTCCCTCAGAGCAGCCTACAGGCATCAACGGTGCCCTGAGCCCATCTGCCCCATCCAGGCCTGCCAGCTCCACGTTCTCCTGCCACCTGGATGGCCTCTGCAGTCCCCTGCCACACGCCCTCCAGGTTACCCACTGACGCTTTGCAGAAGGGCTGCAGGGACCAGAGGTGGAGGGACAATTGCCTTCCCAGACAAGGACAAACCTACTTCACTTCATATGTAGTAGACGTGAAAATGTGGACAGAGCAGAGCAGTCCCTGGTTATTCTCAACGGGAAAGGTACTTCCTCAGGAAGCCACATGGTGGCGTTTCTTTAAAAATATACCTTGCTCCATGCACTGAAAAAATGTAAGCAAGTGCTTACATTTTCATTCTCTGCTAGTGGGAAGGTAATTTTGTTCCTTCATAAGGGCAATTTGACAACATCTATGGAAACCAAAAAACATAACTGACCTTTTAACCCAGCAAATCCACCGCTGAGGAATTTAGCCAACAGAATTTCTCACACTTGCACAAAATGACATCTGAACAAGGCTACTAACCTGAACATCATGCTTTGGTAATATCGAAAACCTGGCATCCACTCAAATGTACATCAACAGGGCCTCTTTAGACAAATTGTGAAACATCCATACATGTTGCTATGGCCACAGAGAAGTGTGAAGCAGCCCTTCCTGTCCTGATAGGGAAGATGGCCATGACAGCTTACTGAGTGAAAAAGCAAGAAGCAGGACAATGCATACAAAACACTGCAACTGTACAGAGAAGGGAAAATTAAATTTGCTTGTATATGGATACAACAGACACTGCTAGTCATAGCTACCTCTGAGGACAGGAACTGGGGAGATGGGAAGTGAAGTGAGGTGAGAACTTTTCATACCTACCTTTTTGTCTCTTTTTGATTTTTTTTTTTTTTTTTTTTTT
>VBSM01001265.1:39201058-39246309 GCA_008086735.1 Cheirogaleus medius | reverse complement strand
CCTCCCAGAGTGCTAGGATTACAGGCGTGAGCCACCGCGCCCGGCCTTAAACATCTCTTGAATTGAAAAGCTGCTCTCCATCTCCATGGCCTGACTCTAGCTTGCTCCCTGGTCTCTCTGTCACTCCCTACCCCTCATCTCTTCTCGCCATCTCAACACTGCCCAGGGGCTGCTGGGTCTAAGAGTGTGTGAATGTTCAGGTTCGGGACTAGTGCCAAATGGTCTTCCAAAATGGTACACCAATTCACACTCTCCTCAGGAGGATATGGGAGATGTCCATGGATCCACATCCTCTCTGACACTGGGTGTGGTCAGACTTATTTTTTGCTAGGGTGTAAAATCATATCATGTTTCAGTCTTGATTGGCATTTCCTGATCACTAATGTTGAAAATCTCCTTAGTTATAGGCATTTCCTCTTCTGTGAAAGAGTCTTAATTTTTACCCATTTCTCTATAGTATTGTTTGTGTTCTTCATATGCATTTGAAGAAGTTTTTTATGTTCTCATGATCCTAATCCTTTGTGATGACACATATTGTAAATCTTTTCTCCCAATTTCCAGATTGTCTTTTAAGGTGTCAATGGATAAATAAACATTTAAAATTTTAATATATTCATATGTACCAGTCTTTTATTAAACAGACTTTGCTTGGTTGGATTTAAGAAATCTTTAAGATTTTTAAAGTTTGGTTTTTGATATGTAAGTCTTAATTAATCTGGATTTTTATATAGTATGGGTTAGTTCCAATTTTATCTCTTAGCATATGGACAACCATTTTTTCCAAGCCCATTTGTTGAACACGCCTTCCTTTCCCCATGATATGCTCTGCAACCTCTGCCATGTAACAGAATTCTACACATATATGGGCTGAGTCTGGGCTTTTATTCTCACCTATTAGTCAACTTACCCATCTCTGACAGTGCCATACTATTATGAGAACTCACAGCTACACTGGGGTTCCAGTGCCAGAGGAGCTAGCCACCTGCCCTAATGGGAACTGAAGAACTGGACGAATGAGTCCCTCACATGGGACATTTGTTTATATTGGTGGATGCCCCTGTGGCTTTTGTCAGATCCACATCCAGTCTATGTCTGCCAAACCATTGCTCTGATGCTGGGAGTCTGAGGCAATCTGGCCCATGAGTCGGCCCTAGGTTTTCAGATATAAGATGCAAACTCAATATGTCATCCCAATAAGAAATAAATTCAATGTTGTATTATTTTCAGATCATGGGCAGGGAGGATGCCACGAGTTGGGAGGGCAGTTTTCCATCCCCAGGTCATGAAAGGCAGGAGCATAGAGTCAAGCTAGAGAGAGAGAAGAAACACACACACACACACACACACACACACACTCAGACAACTAGCAGGAGATATAAAGGAATAGGGTGTGGGTCACTTTAATTTCATGGGCAAATGCCTTAATGGTCCCTTTAAAGAAAGCAGCTGGAAAGTGGGGGACCTAGTCTGCTAGGGAGGAAAGAGGCCTCTAAGTTCTTATCGACGTCCGCTGGCTTGAGCCATTTGGGTGTGCTGTTCCCCTTCTAATGCCGAGGCAGCAACCTTTGCTGTGTCATTCCAGTTATAACTGACCCTGTGATGCCTAGGCATTAGACCTTGTGCAAGGTGACAAGTATTGTTTAATAGTGGAGACATCAAAGCCTACTGCAGAAATCAGGATCAGGCATTGAGTAAGGCATTTGATGAGCATAATTAAATAGACAAACAACATGAAGATATCCACTGTGACCCGAAATCCCACCCACAGCCACCCATTCCACTGTGTAGGGTCAAACCAAGTGAGCAGGTCAACCCTCCACCTAGAGCAGAGTGAGAAGGTTATAGACCTGGGTAAGGTTGTGAAATGCCTGTGTCTGTTGAGTCATGGCTTCTAGACTGCCTTGCACTTGGCTAGAGTTTTCTTTAGGTGTAGAAGTGTGGGGTGTACATTTGAGCAGAAAACAAGGAGTATACCAGGATCATGGGCTAAGCAGACACTGAGTTTGGAGAGAAAAGCAGAAATGTCCCGTGTCCATTTGTGTCTTAAGAGAGGCAGTCCATAGGCGTCACTGAAGTGGAGGTTTAGTGTAAGGAGTGAAGTTTTCTGTGGCACAAGGGGCAAAGTCACCTTCAACATCAAGATCTTGGGTTGAGGGCATGTCATCTGAGGCAACGTTATCTCCAGGGGTGAGATATTGGGCAGGACAATGTCATCTGGGATGTGGACGGGTGAATGCTTTTCACGTGAGCACCCACTGCAGTTGATGTGGGCCTTAGCATTTGTCATCCTTGGTTGAACTCTCCACTTCAGTGACATCCATGGATGACCTCTGCTAAGATATATGTGGCAACAAAGACATAAGGGCACTGTATAATGGATTACTACAACTTTAACACTGTGGTGCCAGCCAGCAGGACCCCCATACTCAGTGGTTTGCTGGAGGGCTTGAGTCTCTGGTTGCAAATCAATGAAAGCATCCAAGCCAGTAGTAGTAAGACCAATAAGCAACAGAAGAGTGTGCAAAACTCTATCCCTGGCAGAGTTTTGTTTTGGGTGGAAGTTTAGGTTCAAATGGGCCCCCTATCAGAAGAACAGCTGCCTGGCTAATGGGACAATCTATTGAGGTCCTCCATGGGTGGCCTGGAAGGGTATATTATGTCTCTTAAGTGGTGGAGACAAACTAGCTGGGAGGCTGTCAGAACAGGCACTAAACAGAACAGGTTCATACAAAATATAAGAGAAAAATATTTGCCAGTTCTCAATTGAATAGAACTAGCAATTTTAATATTAGATACTGGGTATGAGGGTCCTGCTGGCTGGGACCACAGTCCTGAGGTTGTAGTAATCCATCATACAGTGCCCTTATGTCTTTGGGGCCACATGTGTCTTAGCAGAGGTAATCCATGGACGTCTGAAGTGGAGATTTAGTGTAAGTGTCCAGGCTATAACTGGTTCTTTACTCTTTCATACATATTTTAGAATTATCTTAAATTTCAAAAACATCTTTCTTTGAATGTTGGAATTCATTGAATACACAGCTCATTTTGAGGAAACAAATATATGAACAAAAATGAAAAAAGGAAAGTGAATAAATTAAACTCCTAGGTTACAAAATCTAGAAAAAGAACAACAAAGAAACCCAAAATAAAGCACAAGGAATAAAATAATAAATATGAAAGCAGAAATGAGAGAGAGGTGAGAATATGAACAGATATAATTAATCAATTAAAAAATTTTTGAATCATGAAAAATACAAAGCATTAGCAAATGTAATCAAGAATAAAGGGACAAATAGCACATATGGAAAATAAGAAGAGTGGAAAAAATAATTGAAAGAGAATAAATTTTTTTATTCTGAGACAGAGTCTCACTCTGTTGCCCAGGCTAGAGTGAGTGCTGTGGCGTCAGCCTAGCTCACAACAACCTCAAACTCCTGGGCTCAAGCTATCCTCCTGCCTCAGCCTCCCGAGTAGCTGGGACTACAGGCATGCACCACCATGCCTGGCTAATTTTTTCTATATATTTTTAGTTGGCCAATTAATTTATTTCTATTTTTAGTAGAGACGGGGTCTCACTCTTGATCAGGCTGGTTTTGAACTCCTGAGCTTTAGCGATCCGCCCGCCTCGGCCTCCCAGAGTGCTAGGATTACAGGCGTGAGCCACCGCGCCCGGCCAAAAGAGAATAAATTTTTAAAAAATCATAAAAACTACTTTGTAAACTTCTCTCCAAATAAATTTCCAAACTAAACTGAGCCAATTAAAGATAAAACACCTAACATATTAATTTCCATAGAATATTAGAGAAAGGTATCAAGAAATTACCTCACAGAAAAGCACCAGGCTTGATGGTTTCGCAGAAGTTTAGCAAATGTGGAAAGACTAGACAGCCCCCAATGCTCCATAAATTGTTCCAGAGCTTTCCAATGGAAGGAAAACTTCCAATGTCTTTCTTATATACCAAATATAACATTGATATTTAAACTCAATTTTTTGAAAAAAGAACAAAAAATTACACATTTATTGAATTGCTTATGAATATTAATGCAAAATATTCAAATGAAATATATTAGAAAATATTAGAAAACAGAATTCAACATCACATTACCATACATCATGAACAGGTGGGATTAGGGCGGACATCAGTATAATGCATTGAATTAACAGATTTAAGAAGAAAATCATGATTATCTCCATAGATGTTGGAAAAGCCCTTGACAAAAACTCATCACAGAGTAAAATTATGGGTGTTTTGTTAATATAATAAAAAATAGGCATCTTGTTCTTAAAGCTATAGTCTTACTTAATGGGGAATTACTAAAGGTGTTTCTGCTAAGAAACGTGACAAACGAAGGAGATCCTCCGCTATTCAAATGGTACTGGAGATATTAGGCAAGGCAGTTAGAAAGGAGAAATCAATATGGAACATAAGAACTTGGAGGGAAAGGAGCCAGTTTACCCCTTGCAGATGATACGCTTGCATACCTGGAAAGCCCTAGAGAATGGATGGTAAAATTAGCTAAAACAACAGAAAATTCAGTGAAGTGACATAATATAAAACTAATATACACACGTGATATCTAGCTAGAGAATATAATGAAGGAGAAAGCCCTATTTATACAGCAGCAAAGAAGAAAAAATATTTAGGAATAAATTTAATAAGAAATATACAAGCCTATATAAGAACTTTAAAACACTCCTAAAAAGATGCTGAAGTAGAAATGAAATAAATGGAAAGACATTCTATGTTCCTGCTTAGGATGTCTCAACATCAGTTTGATAAACCACATCTACAAATAAGCTATAGTTAACATCATACTTAATGGTGCAATGTAAGTTCCTTCTTACTTAATTTATAAATTTAACACGATCCCAATAAAAACACCAACAAACTTTGTTTTGGAACTAGACAAGTCGATACTGAGCTTCATATGAAAAAGTAGGTATGAAAGAATAGCTAGGAAAACATTAAAGCATTAGCATCTGTCATATAAATTAAATAAAAAGGAATTGACTTTTGTATATTGAAAGTGTGTTTTAGAACCTTGCTATTTTTACTTATTAGTTCCAGGAGATTTTTTGTAACTTCTTACGGATTTTTTACATAGACAACCATGTAACTTGTGAGTTAGGATAGGTATACTTCTTCCTTCCCAATGTGTATACCTTTTATTTCTTTTTGTTTGTTTTATTGTGCTAGTGGATGAGAGAGGACATCTTTGCTTGGTTCTCAGTCTTAAGGCGAAGATATCCAGCCTCCCACCATTAAGTACGAGGTTGTTGCTATTAGTATCACTAATTAATTTACATATACAAAAACTGACATCTCAGGTACCCCTTACACAACCCCACGATGCAGATGTTAGTCCTGTCAGGCTCTGAGAGGTGAAGTGACGTACCTGAGATCTCACAGTTAATAGGAGGCAGAATTAAGGTTCAGTCGAGTTTGAGTCTTTCTTACTCCAGATCTCTCTCCCCTTCATCACACTCTCCATTCACAATTTTAACTGGTTTCCTTTCTTGAACAGCTCATGAAGTCCTCAAGCTCAGGAACCCCATGTCCTCACCATGGGAGATAGCGTCTAGAGCAGAGAAGAAGAGAGGAAAGATTTGCAGAGAGACCCAGAAGAAAGGAAAGTGGGTAGAGGGGAAGAGGAGGGAGAGGAGGAGGAGGAGGAGGAGGAGGAGGAGGAGGAGGAGGAGGAGGAGGAGGAGGAGGAGAGAGCCACCAAGCCCAGTAATGAGGAGATGCTCCCCCTGGTGGTCATTCTGAGAAGCTGTGGACAAGCTGGACTTCGTTCCTGGGGTGAGGCCTGCTGCCAGACCTGTTTGTCTTTTCCCAATAGGCCCTGCTCCCCTATTCCTACTCCTAGTGTCTCCAGTGTCCTGACACTCCTCCAGAGATGCAGAAGGCAGAATGTGGATCCTCTTGGCCAAGTTCCAAGCCACAGTCCCCCATATTCATCAAGAGCAAATTGATTCTAACTAAAAACTGCTTCCCCTGACCATTGCACTTGACCCTACTGTTGAAGCCCAGGGGGAAGGCATATCTTTTAAAATAGAAAAAAATATAATCACTTAATTTTAGCACTCATCATGAAAGATTTTGAGTCAGCAAACCCGCGTAATGGATTGCAGCTAATGTGTTTTCCTTGCAGAAAGTGGATGGCTGGTGTCCAGTTTCCATCCAAACTGCAGCCATCCTGCAAAAAGATGGCAGCACAGACGTGGCCCACCCTTCTCCTCTCCACTGAAACATCATGTGGTGTTCTCATAGCCAGGGGCAAAGCCTCAAGAAATCCCAGAGTCGAATACTGCTCAACAGGCAGGGAGCAGGGTCTCTAAACTGCCTTCCAGTCACCACCTTCATGACCATTATCATCACCAAAGCCACCATCATCACCATTAGCATCCCCACCATCCAACCACCATCTAGCTATAAGCACCTACTGTGCATCAGGCAGGACCTAGCCCATAACATTGCTCTCAGCTTAGTACCGTTAACTCTGTTTTCCAGAGAAGAAAACTGAGGCTCAGAGAGAATAAATCATTTCTCCAAAGTTAGCCAGTTGGTAAGAAACAGGGCTGGGCTTCAAAATGTGGTCACTCTGACTCTAAAGCCCAGGATTTTCCTACAGTGATATAACTTCTCTTGTTTTTTCCTTTATTGCCCTGACCCACTTCTTCCTTTGCTTGTCAGCTCTTAGTGGTTCCTCCTCCCTGATGCTCCCTAATTTCTGGCATGCCCTCAAGACTAAATCTTCTATTTTCTCCTGCATATTTTCAACTGTGATTTGTGTACTGCACTGTGGCTCCCTCATAGAAGCACTTACTATTTATAACTTTATGTTATAACCTTTATGTTCACTACTCTCCCATTCCCTCCAGACTTACAGTCTTTGAGGGCAGGAACTGTCTACTGGTTAGGCTCCCCAGTGTCCAGGGCTTGGTTCGCGATTTACTCAAAAGTTGGTGGGGTGAATTGGTAACTAAATGCATGGATGCATGCATAAGGACAGACACATTGATGGAGAAGTGGATAGGTGAACAAGATATTAATAGGTGGTTAAGAATAACTCTCAAATCTACATTCCTAACCCTCTCTCCATTTCTCTGCATCCTTATATTTCCTAATGCCTGTCAGTACCTTCCACTTGGTTCCTTTGCTGTCATCTAAAACTAAACCTGTGCAAACCTGAACCTCATTGGTGCTGATTCCTGCTTATCCCTTTCCTAGCAATGGTACAGTCCTGCTATTCCTCCCAGTGTCCCCTTTGCTGGTCCTCTGATTGATTCATTCAGTTGACATTTTTTTTTTTGGCTATGTGTTATGTGCCAAACACAGTTTTAGGGAATAGAAACATAGTAAATAAGACAGGCAAGATCTTAAGGGAACTCAAAGGATTTTGCACTTAACAATGGGTGGAAAGTGGGGTATCAAATAAGTAAGTACAAAAATTAATAAGGTAATTACAGAGCATAATGTGTGATACATGAAGGAAACTGAGTGAGGAAAGAGAACTAAGGGAACTTACACTAGCTCAGATGACTTGGGGCGGCTTGTTGGAAGATGTGATATTAAGCAAGACCTGAAGGAGAGTGTAAGCTGTCAAGTAAAGAACAGAAAGAACATTCCAGGCAGAGGAACTAGCAAGGGCAAAGGCCTCTGGGCTGGAAAGAGCCTGGTGTGTTTCAGGACCAGAAAGGTGTCAGTGTGACTGAATGGCAGTGAGCAGTGGGAGACTGAAGGTGAGGAGGTTGTTCATAGACCTGAGTGAGGTGGTGCAGGACAGCGGAATGCAGACAGCGGAATACTACTCACAGCAGAAAGGAACAAACTATCGATGCATGCAAAAACCTGGATGGATCTTAAGGCATTATACTGAGTGAAAGAAAGTCAACCTCAAAAGGTTACATGCTATATGATCCCACCTATATAACATTCTCAAATGTCAACATTTTAGAGATCAGAGGTTGCCAGGAGAAATCAAGGTAATCAGGGGAGGGTGTGACTGTGAAGTGGTAGCACGACAGAAGTCCTTTGTGATGGAACAGTTCTGTCTCTTGATTGTGGTGGTGGTTATATGAATCTATAGACAGAGTACAATGTCATAGGATTATATGCAAAGATGTACTCAAAAAACGAGTGCATGCAAAAACGGGTGAAATCCAAGTAAAGTTTGTAGTCTAGTTGATTTTGTGGTGCAATGTCAATCTCCTTATCTTGATAACATGCTATAATTAAGATGTTACCATTGGGAAAACTTGGATGTTGGGTACAAGGGACCTCTCTGTGCTATTTTTTGCAACTTACAGGCCTATAATTATTTAAATAACAAAAAGTTAAAAAGATATGCCATTTCTAATTACAAAAAAGAAAAAAAAACACTACACAAGAACAAAGAAGCACTGAATAAACAGAAAGCTTTGCCATCTTTGTGAGCAGAAAGTTTCAAAAGTCATCGAATAGGCCGGGCATGGTGGCTCACATCTGTAATCCTAGCACTCTGGGAGGCAGGAAGAATCGTTTCAGCTCACGAGTTTGAGATCAGCCTGAGCAAGAGCGAGACCTAGTCTCTACTAAAAAAATAGAAAGAAATTAGCTGGACAACTGAAAAAAAAAAAGTATATATATATATATAATTAGCCGGGCATGGTAGCGCATGCCTGTAGTCCCAGCTACTCGGGAGGCTGAGGCAGGAGGATCGCTTGAGCCCAGGAGTTTGAGGTTGCTGTGAGCTAGGCTGACGCCATGGCACTCTAGCCCGGGCAACAGAGTGAGACTCTGTCTCAAAAAAAAAAAATTCATCGAATGGAAATTCTACTTAAATATTCAATAAATTCAATGCAATTCTGTAAAACATTTCAGAAAGGTTTTTTTCCAGAAGGGGTTTCAAAGAATTTGGCAAGTTAATTCTAAAATGAATATGGAAAGATTAAAAGCAAGACTTCCCATGCAGTGCAATACTATGAGAGCAGAGATGTGTCAATTTTGTTAATTTTATATATCAAAGTATGGAACAGTGCCTGGTACCTAGTAGATAGCTCAAAAAATATTTGGGAGAAAAATGAATGACAGCTTGGAAGAAAAGGAGAAGAGGAAGAGGAGATATTTACTCTGTCAAATAGTAAGACCACATATAATTTTTGAGTATAATTTAGGCACAAGGGTAAATAAACAGACCAATATGAAGAGTTTAGAAACAGATCCACATACATACAAAATTTTTTATATACTAGAGCAGGAGTGGGGAACCTTTTCATGTTGGGAGGCTGCATTAATTTGGCTGTAATCAAATAAGGCTGCATTCAAGAAACTTCAATTAGATATACTTAAAATGCACATTATTTTATAAAAATCTAACTACTATATACTTAATAATTTCAAAAATGAAACCTATTTGTTAATATTAAAATTAATTAACCTTTTTTTTTGGCAGAGTCTCACTCTGTTGCCCCGGCTAGAGTGCCGTGGCGTCAGCCTAGCTCACAGCAACCTCAAACTCCTGGGCTCAAGCAATCCTTCTGCTTCAGTCTCCCAAGTAGCTGGGACTACAGGCATGCGCCACCATGCCTGGCTAATTTTTATATATATATATTTTTTTAGTTGTCCAGATAATTACTTTCTATTTTTAGTGGAGACGGGGTCTCTGTCTTGCTCAGGCTGGTCTCAAACTCCTGGCCTTGAGCTATCCTCCCACCTCGGCCTCCCAGAGTGCTAGGATTACAGGCCTCTGGGCCTGGCCTAATTAACCTTTTAATGGCTTTGTGTGTCTGCTTTTTGTTGGAAAGCATTTGAATATTTGGTTGCAGCATGGAGATCTGTAGTTCCAGTTGATCCTCTAGATGAATATCAGTCATTTGTAATCTTAAGGGTGTCTTGATTTGAGTTAGGTAGGAGAATGTAGATTCGCAGCAATAAGTGGTTGAAAAGCAAGAAAGCATTTTTGGAGCATGTTGCCAGGTATTCTACTACATTTTTCCATATTTCAATTGGATCTTTCTTAGCATCACACAAGGACTTTAAAATGTCATCTAATGAGAGCTCAATCAATTCCATCTGAGTTCTTCAGGTGCCTTGATGATATCAACTAGGTGAAGCTGAAATGCTAATTTGAGTATGATGTCATGATTCTCAAAGTCAGTGAATCTTTAATTGTATTCTCCAATTAATAGCTCTATAACAGCTGAGTATTCTTCGAATGATTCGCATATATCATCCTGCTCATTGATGTCCTTTGCTAACTAGGGAAAATGGTCATCTGAAATTTCCTTTTGAATAAATGTTCAGAAAAAAGATAACTTTTTGTAAATACTTGGATTTTTGGCCAGCTATCATATATAGACTTAGTTTTACCTTGCAAAGAAATATTCCAGTTCATTTTGATTTGACATGATACCACACAAAAATGCTGCATTCCTATAGAAACCTTCATTCAATAATTCACATTGTTATGCCTCAGCATAAGTAAAGAAAAAACAAATTCACATTGTTAATTCTCTTCTTCATAAAATGTAACTATCTGTTCTCACAGAGATAAAATTTTGGCTAACATCTGTCCCTGTGGTAGCCAACGAACTTTAGAATGATAGGGCAAATCTACACTGGATACCTTATTGTTCAACTTTAGCATGTTACTGTTATGAATGCTGTGTTGCAATTGCACAAATATAGTTAACAATACTTATAACTTGTTGCCAAGTGTCACTTAAAACAGTAGCTTTAGCACAAAGATTTTTCTAATGCAGAATATTAATACAATGAAAATAAATTAGAACATCTGCATCTGTTAATATTTTTTTATCTGTGCAATAAGCCTTTCAGGTTTTCCTGTCATGGAAGGTGTACCTACACTCTGTAAATTTACCAAATTCAGTCCAATTCTATGACATTTATCTTGAAAATTGTTGAAGATATCTATTCCCCATGTTCTGTTTGCAAGAGTGCCCAAAATGAGTAACTGTTCATGTCAAATAAAATATTCTGTTAAGACCCAAATGAAGTATAAAACCTGTGCACCGAGTTAGTAGTATCAGTTGATTCATCCAAAGTGATAGAATAACATATATTTTCCTTTTGAAGTATTGCATGAAGTTGATCTGTTAAGTTGAAGGTGAATTCATGCTGCTGATCAGTTATGGTTCTCTTTGAAAGAGGCAGTTGTTTGTACTTTGAAACGTTACAGGGTCTAAGTATCCCACAGCTTCGACAGTGCATTCTTTCACAGTTTCTACATCACTGAATGGCTTCCCTTTCTTTCCGAGTATATAAGCTACTTTCTAAGTTGCTTCAGTGGCATTATTTCCTGGTCTTTTGCTGCTTGAAAGAATTGTCTTTGCTTTTGCTTTTCATCTTTTAATTTCTGCAGTTTAACCTCTAGCGCCTCTCCGTCTAAAATATTTGTGGTCCTTATGAGTGTTATAATGCTGATGAGCATCGAATTTCTTTAATGTTGATATTGCAGTATCATAAAGCAAGCAAATCATCTTATCTTTAGCAGATGGTGGTAACATTGGAGGAAGGAAGGCAGGGAGAATATTCAGTATGGAACCTAAAATGTATCTGTGTCATTTTATTTAAGAGAACTGCAGAGCCATCACCAAGAGTCTCCCACTGGGGAAATCTGGAACAATTTGAGCATCAAAATAAAAAATGAGGGTAATTGATTAAAACTATTGCAAAAAAATAAGAATTTATGAATCTGTACTGGTATAAACAAAGATGCCAACTATTAATAGGAAATGTAGGAGTGATGGAGTTAGAAAATCACTATTTGGCAAACACTATAATAATAATTATTCCAGGCAAGAGTCACCAATAAATATTAAAACTAGTGGATGAAAGTTCAATGAGTAACAGGAGACCTACAGTGTCAAAGTATCTCGCTTTAGTATAATATTATACTAAATTTAAAAATTGGGAATGTTCAGCTTGAGAAGAGATCAGGGGATATAATAGCTGTTTTCAGATATGTCTTTAAAATGCTGTCTTATGGTGGTCCTAGGAAAGATGGAAATTGGAAAAATTCTTACTTTGGTTCAATAAAAGGAAGAATTTTTTAGCCTGTGTCTTCGTTTGGGCTGCTATAACAGAATATCATAGACTGGATGCTTAAAGAACAAACATGTATTTCTCACAGTTCTGGAGCCTGGGAAGTTCAAGATCAAGGTGCTGGCAGGTAATCTCATTATATCCTCACATGGTGGAGAGAGTGAGCTCTAGTCTCTTTCTCTTCTTATAAGGACACCATTCCCATCATGGAGGCTCCACTCCCACAATCTCATCTATACCTAATTACCTTCCCAAAGCCCCACCTCCTAATACCATTCCAGTGAGGGCTAGGGTTTCAACACATGAGTTTTGAGGGGACAAAACCATGTAGTCCATAACAATCTGCAAAAACAACCAACCAGGAAAAAAAGAGGTTAAGAAAAATATTCTATAATTACAAAGTTCTAGGATTCGTAACATTCATTTATTTTAGGTGGCTATAGGTTACTAAGTATGAAGTGTCCGATTTCCTTAAGTACTAAGTTTGACAGTTGATATTTCCAACATTTCACTTTGACACTTCTTGTTTTATATTTATTGTGAAGGTACATCCTCAGTCTTTCAAATGCACATTTTGGCTTGTGATTATCTTTCAAATTTTTTTAGAGCAATTTTTGTGAAACCACGGATAAGTCAAAAATTCATGTTATTTTTGAATATGAGTTTCTGCTTATTTTTGACCTTAATAAAGCTTTTTCATTCCATTTTCTTTCTTTAATGTGAATTTTTAGGTTAATAAACATTTTAGGGTAATAAGTTAATATTTCTACTCTCCTCACAAACAAATAGGGTTTTAGAATATTTTAAACTCTGATCTCTCCTTCTCATCCTAACATGGTATTATTTGCTAGTATTTTATTTCTGTGCTGTTTTCACATACCTCAAATTTGTTCATGCATGGCCAGATCCACATGCTTAAATAACTAAAATACTAAGACAGAGGACCTCAAAGCAGTGGTTCAAACAAAAGAGAAGTCTATTTCTTTCTCACATACAGTCCAGCAGTAAGCAGGTAGTCCAAGGCTGCTAGGCAGCTCTGCCCCATGGAATCATCCAAGACAGATATCTTCTGTCTTGTTCTTCTCTCCTCCCCTCCGCAGGGTTGAATCCTGGCACTAGAATATTCTTAACCACTACACCATACTCTTAAGGACTGTCTTAACCACCCAAATGATAACTCACCTCTACCATGTCTGCATTCTACCCCATGGGGAGAAAGACAAAGTTGAACACAAGCAACTTCTTTTAAGGAAGTGACATAGAAGTACATATGGCTGTTCTTTGCTGCAAGGAGGTTTGGGAAATGTAGTTTCTGGCTGGGTAACCAAGAGTCCATTTGAAACTTGGGGGTTTTTGTTATTACAAGGAAGAAGAGAAGATGGGCTTTGAGGTATAGACATACTCAGAATCCTGTATCCTCTTCCAATCTCTCTGTTTGCTTAAACCTTAGGCAGCCTCGCCCCCATGATGGCAAAGATGATCACCAACAAAAATAACTTCATGGTTTCCTATTTTAGCAATTCCAGTAGAGAATGAGGCTTTAGGATTGTTCCAGCTAAAGTCTGGGATTTCTTGTAACTGGTCCAATGTGGATCTCAAACTCATCACTAAACAGTCACTTTGGCCAGGGAGATGTAGTCCCCTGGTAAACCCGTGTGAGTCAACCCTGGAAGGTAGGTGGGGAAGGACTAACCCCACCCAAACCACATGGTCTTAAAGTAGGAGAGGAGTGGTTCTCAAAAGGCAAATAATGAGGTGCTGTTACTACTAGAATGGATGTTGAACAAGCCATGTAACAGATGACCATTAAACTTGTCTACTCCATAGATTGGAATAAACTGGGTACTCCAAAGAGGTTGTACAATTGAAGGTGTTTTTAAAACCCAAGTGAAAAAATGTGGAAGGTTATGCTATGATAAAGTTACTTAGTACACTTTTACTTACACTTCTCCTGTTGGGAGTACTCCTACTCATCTCTCATTAGTCATTCATTCAGCACCAGTGTTAACCTCTGTTGTGCTGACCATGATCTTTGTTAATTATTTGCTTATGCTTCTGTCTCTCAGTCCTCCCATAACACATCCCTACAATGGAGGGCTCCTCCAGAGCTAGAATCCATAGGTGTCCCACAGTGCCCAAGGCACAGAGTAGATATCAGGAGACTAGATTTGCTAAATGAAAGAAGGGTAAAGTCTCAATGACTCTCAAAATAGACACCCCCTTTCCAATTTTTAGACCTTCTTTTTTTTACCTTTGGAAATCATTATTAGACAGACATCATCCAAATCCCAGGGAGTTCTGCAGGATTAGGGGGAGGAAGTGTCAGACCAGATTATGTTGTTTATAGAAATGTAACTCCAAATGACTGGAAAGCAGTGCCAGGCATCATTTTATTTATGGAACTCAAATCAAATCACCAAGAGGCAAAGACCCAAGTAGGAGGAAGTTCAGCAAATAATTGACTAATCAGAGCTGTCATCTCATCCTATTTGATTTTAGGGTTTTAAAAAAAGCTGTGTTTTGCAATCAGTTCCTAATGTAAACACATAAATGACTTTCTTCCCCAGAAACACCAATACTCCCAGCTTAACTGATGTTGAAAACCCTGCCTATATTGTAGAGAAGAAGAGCTAGTGGAGGACAGTGCAGGAGACATAAATGGAGAGACAGCAAGGAGAAATCACAAGGAGGAACAAGAGATCTCCTGGAGAAGGTGTTCAAGTGGCTTACTTGGGAAGCTCCACTATGGGTCTTCCAGGATGCTAATAGCTACCATTTATTGAGACATTGCTGCATGTCAGATGTTGTGGTAAGCACTTTTAGTGCATTATTTCATTTTAATTCCGTAACTATCTTGTAAGTTCAGTATTGGTACCTCCATTCGTAAATGACGGTCAAAAAGTTGCAGTGATTTGCCCGTTGCCATGCAGCTAAGGCTACAAAATACAGGATTTGAATCCCTGCAGATTTGATTTGACTCAAAGCTTCTGCTCTGTCTGACTCCTTAACTATCCTCACAAACCACTTGGAGGCAGCCATTATTTCCTCCATTCTACAGATGAGGAGACTGAGGCCCAAGGATGACCCAACTTGCCCAAATGACACAGACAGTGTCAGAGCCAAACCAAGTCTGTCAGATTTCAAAATGTATTATGCCCCCAAGATACAAGAAGAGCAAAGGAGAAGGGCTAGAATGTGCCAGAAAGCCCCTGCAGGTCAGGCTCTACCCTTTCCTAGAGCACTGCATTCTACCCTTGGGGTAGGATCACCCACCAACCTCCCCGCTTAGGCCCCTTTCAAGAATCTTCTTTTCACCACCTCTCCCCCAGTGTGGCCAACGGACTGATCAGGAACTGGGTGGCTCTTGAAAGAGTCTAAGACACCCCTTCCCAAGGATCGCCTAGGAAAGGAACAGCCTTGGGCCTCCAGCCCACACCTTGCCCCACCAGCCTTGGGCCTCCCATTCCCACACATCTGAGCAAGGTCTGTGGGTAAGACTGACAGGTGCTTGAATCAGCAGCCAGCCAAACGGGGCTCAGACACAGCCTGGTGACTTTGACCATTAATGGCAGCTCCCTCTTTTAAAGCATATACTCTGGGACAAACATTTCACTGGGAGTTTCCTCCATATTTTTAAATTTAATTACACCCCTCTCCCGCAATGATTGGCCCTATTTTTACAAAAGAGGAGCCTCAGGCTCCTGGAGTGAAGCGCCCAGCGCAAGGACATCAAGTAGTCACGAGCTTGGGACTTGAACCCACCAAGGCCCCAGATTCCGCTGTTGCCTGGGAGCAGAGGAGGGAGGAGCTGCCAGAGTGGAAGGAGGAGGGGAGGGAGAGAGGGCGAGCTCCCAGCAGCGCGCGCTGACGACAGCAGGTGATTTTTTTTCTGCAGCGCGCTTTCTCTCAGCATCTTTCCTGGATTTTCCCCCCAGCTGAGCGGCAGCAAAGGGTGGGGCCGCTTCCCTGCAGCAGACGCGGCGGCGGCGGCAGGGGCTGCAGCATCATCGCCGTCACCGGCTGAGACCCGGAGCTGCAGAATAGGGTGGGGCCCCTTCCCAGCAGCAGAAGCGGCGGCGGCAGAAGCTGCGGCATCATCGAGGGCAGCGGCGGAGGCAGCAATGCTTGGTCTCCGCTGGCAGTGACGACCTCCGGGCTCTGCTAGGTGGCCGGCTGCGACCAGACGCCGGCGGGAAGGAGAATCGAGCAGGGTCCGCGGATCCCGTGGCTACACCGCCTGGCCCCTCCTCTGCGCCATGGCTTAAGCCTGCGGCCACCTCCCCTCGCCTCTCCTAGCTCGGCCGGGGTCTGCCCGCCACCGCAGCCGCAGGGAGGGGCGCGTCCCAGACAGCCTCGCCAGGGGACTGGCTCGGGGACGCCGTGCCTTTCGCCCTTCGGCGTCCGCTGCAGACTGCGCTCCCAGGCTGCCGATAGCCGGTAATCGTGGGACTTTACAGACTATTCTAGCGATAGCTCTCCCAGGTGCTCTCCGAGGGAGGAGGGCGAAGTAGCTCAGGCTATCAGTGGTGGGAGAAAACGGTGGGAACGGCACTGGGCGGTCGGGGTCTGAGGCTGAAGGAAGATTAGAGACTTGCTTTGGAACCACAGAAAGAAAGAGGGAGGGCCAGCTTTGCAGCCAGCACCATGGCGTGGCCGTGCATCACACGGGCCTGCTGCATCGCCCGCTTCTGGAACCAGTTGGACAAGGCAGACATCGCCGTGCCGCTGGTTTTCACCAAGTATTCAGAGGCCACCGAGCACCCCGGCGCCCCGCCGCAGCCACCGCCACCGCAACAGCAGCCTGCGCAGCCGGCTCTCGCGCCCCCCTCGGCGCGCGCGGTTGCCATAGAGACGCAGCCGGCCCAGGGCCAGTTGGATGCAGTTGCCCGGGCAACAGGGCCGGCGCCCGGGCCTAGCGGCGAACGCGAGGCGGCGGCGGCCCCTGGCCGGAGTGGGCCGGGCCCAGGCCTGGTCTCCGGCTCCGCCTCCGGCGCGGGCCCCGCGGACTCGGTGATGCGGCAGGACTACCGCGCCTGGAAGGTGCAGCGGCCGGAGCCCAGCTGCCGGCCGCGCAGCGAGTACCAGCCCTCCGACGCGCCCTTCGAGCGCGAGACCCAGTACCAGAAGGATTTCCGTGCCTGGCCACTGCCGCGCCGCGGGGACCACCCGTGGATCCCCAAGCCCGTGCAGATTCCAGCGTCCTCCCAGGCTTCGGCGCCTATTTTCAGCGCTCCCAGGCGCCGGCCGCAGAGCCAGGAGCGCTGGCTAGTGCAGGCCGCCGCTGAGGCCCCGGAGCAGGAGGCGGCTCCTGGCGGAGCAGGGGGCCTGGCAGCCGGAAAGGCGTCTGGTGGGGACGAGCGCGACACACGCAGGAAGGCCGGACCCGCCTGGATGGTGCGACGCGCGGAGGGGCTGGGGCAAGAGCAGACGCCGGTGCCTGAGGCCCAGGCCCAGGTCGGAGCTGGTGGCCCGGCGGCCGGAAAGGCGTCTGGTGGGGACGAGCGCGACACACGCAGGAAGGCCGGGCCCCCCTGGATGGTGCGTCGCGCGGAGGGGCTGGGACACGAGCAGACGCCGCTGCCCACCGCCCAGGCCCAGGTCCAGGCCACGGGCCCCGAGAGTGGCAAGGGGCGCGCAGCAGCGGACGCCCTCAACCGGCAAATCCGAGAGGAGGCGGCGAGTGCGGTGGGCAGCTCCTACAGGTGAGACGCGCGACGGAGCTAGTCACGCGTGCCCTCTCCCGCGGACTGCCCAGGGCTCATTCGCCCCCGCGCAGGCTCACATTCAGCCTCCGGTTCAGTCCCAGACCACACCCTCTCCCCAGCCGCATCCCAGGCAACCTCCGATCGCAGACTTCTGCCCGGGCCTATGTGAACGCTGTATTATCCATCCCAGCCTGCCCAGCCTTTGACTTTACCACGTTAGCCACCTTTTCCCCATCACGGCCCCACCTCAGATCCCTGCCTGCCCAACTGAGACCCTTTGCAATTTCCACACAGGCTGTGCATCCATCCTGCCCCACCCGACGCTGCATTGAGGGGTACTGCCCCTTGTTGGCTCAGCTGTCTCCTAGCCGCTTTGGTGCCTTTCCACAGGGTCCTCATCCTTCTAGAATTCTTTTCAAGTGACCTCTCCTCTCCTCCCCAGCCCACTTCACTTGGCCTTTCATTCTTCTGTCGCTTGCTCAGTCCCTGGGAATGCCCAAGCACCACCACCTTTTCTAGATTACCTGAAGAATCCTTACAAATCACTCCCTCCTTCCACTGGGGATTTGAAGTCATTTTCCTTCTGCTTCTTACAAGCTGTGACACATTGGGCAAGTTTCTTAAACTTTATGGGCCTCAGATTCTTATCTGTAAGATGTAATTGATAATAGATACCTCTTAGGATTATTCACTCATTTATTGATTTAACATTCAATATTCAACATATTTTTTACTACCTACTATAATATATGCCAAGCACTGTACTAGACATTGTGAGGATTAAATGAGCTGATTCAGGAGAACAGTTCATGCCTGGCACGTGATGGTAACGGGTATGTCTCGGTTCCATTCCTACCTTCTACACGATGCCTCATTGTTCTGATTTCCATTTTCTACATGCCTCCAGCCTTCTTCCCATTGAGGCATCTCCTTTCTCTCTCTTTTCCTTCATGTTCTCCAGATGTTCTTATCATTCTCTCACCACAAAGAGCTCTCTCTTTAGTACATTCAATTCCTTGTAAATGAATGCCTTTAAGCATGGAAATCCATGTATCGTTCTCTCTTTCCTTGTATTTTCCCTCGCCTACAGCCTCGCCTTTCTAGTCTGCTTTCTTCTTTTTTTTTATTTATTTAATTTTTTTTTTATTTCAGCATATTATGGGGGTACAAATATTACGGTTATGTATATTGCCCACGCCCCCCTCCCCCCTCGAGGCAGAGCCTCAAGCATGACCATACCCCATACGTTGCACATCTTACTCATTATGATTGTATATACCCATCCCCTCTAGTCTGCTTTCTTGCCCTTCATCCATCCAATATGTATTTCTGAATGTTTAGCTGGCTGTCAATCCTGCCTTTATGTTTCAATCAATAGCACGTAGCTAGCAGATCACAGTTGACTCGGAACATGTAACATTGGGTTTGGAGTCTCTGGGGAAGAAGGTGTGTATGATTAGTAATTGAGCTAGAAATGTTCAAAATGTGGCTTCATCAATGCCACAGCCAGTTAGTTGCCTCCTTCCTGCAGGAGGGTGTGGTGGTGGGGGGCAGGGAGGAATGCAGAGTTAGTGTCCTTGGCCAAGATCCTGTATGTAGCCTCATGTCAGACTAATGTGCTTTTCCAGTGAACATGACAAGCACTCCCTCGTATGCTGAGGAAAGACTAGCATATGTGAACATCCTCTCTTGTTAAGACAAAATCTGCCTCCCAGCTCAGCATTTCCCATCTTCCTGAATTCCATTTCCTGCTTGGCATCTCTTTCTTGGTTTATTGCTATCACAACCACACTGGCCCCCCAGGAGCACACTACTTCCTTTTAAAGGCCTGTATCAAGCAAGGACACGTATCTTTTTCCTTGGATAGCCACAGGGAGGTGGAATTTTCACCATATTTTTATGCTGCTACCAAAGGAGGATCAAAACAAAAGAGGAAGCAAAGAAGTAAGAGGCATAAAAAACAAACCATACTTCATTTCTTTTTCTTTTTTTTTTTTTTTAAGACAGAGTCTCACTCTGTTGCCCAGGCTAGAGTGACTTCATTTCTTGATCTTCCTTCCCTGAGAACCCTAAGGTGGCCCAACATCACAGATACCTGGCCTGGCCTGTTTTCTTTCTCCTCCCATTCTATCACCCTCTGGCAGGTGGAACCTTATCACTCACCAGGCAGGAGCTCTCTCTCCTCACCTCCATATAGTCAATGCCAATCAAGAGAGAGTTCAGATTCTTAAGCCTCCTTGAGTGATCCTATTCCGTTTATGTTTCCAAGTTGGCAGGACTTGCTTTGTTCAGGGATGATTGGCCAGATAGTCAAGGAATGGCCACATCTTTCAGATGTAACTCACTCCAAATTTTGGGTTTAACAAAATTTTAAGGTGATATAACAACAGCTTAACTATGCAGTAAGCATGTCATGCTTCACAGTTTGAATTACGCAAATACTGGAAATGATTGGATTGGGTGGAAGAATGCTATGCTTTCACAGCTGATGAGAATGGTTATTTTTAGCAACTATCAGAATTCTATCAATCTTCCCCCCAAAAATCTTTGAACACCTAAAATAATTTTTTTGAATTCAGGTCTTCTGTAAAATTTAATTATATCTATGAAGTTGGGGCCAGTAGTACCGTTTCCATATAATCAGAAGGGTTTTGAACATTAAGATAATGAGTTTTGCTAAGAAACATCAATTTGTTTAATGGACAGTTTAAGTGCATGACAAATATGATGTGAAATTTAACATTATTTTTTGTTCCAGAAAAAGAAATTAATTAATAATAGGGCAATGTACCTTGGGTGAAAGTAGATGTGAAGAAATAAGATGTTCAATAAGTTAAGTACACTGTAGGCCAGGCGTGGTGGCTCATGCCTGTAATTCTAGCACTCTGGGAGGCTGAGGCAGGAGGTTGCTTGTGGTTAGGAATTCAAAGCAGTCTGAGCAAGAGTGAAACCCCATCTCTACCAAAAATAGAAAAAGTTAGCTGTGCATGCTGGTACACACCTGTAGTTCTAGCCACTTGGGAGGCTGAGGCAGGAGGATTGCTTGAGCCCAGGAGTTTGAGGTTGCAGTGAGCTATGATGATGCCACTGCACTCTAGCACAGGCAACAGAGCAAGACTCTGTCTCAAAAAAAAAAAAAAAAAAATACACTGTAAAGAAAAAATACTTGGTAATTATAGCCTTGTCTAGAACATTGATTTTCCTTCCCTACTGTCTCACACTCTTTTCCTTGCTATGATTCTGGATATCTCCTGAATTTCAGTATGCCTCATGTCCACTATAGATGAGCTTTACATCACCTTAGAAGCCAAGTTGGGCTCCATTTCAATGATGATTTGATTTTACAAACCTTTGTCTTCTGCCACTCTACATAAATCATGGCATGTTTATATCATAGTGACTGGTTCATCTCATGGGCTTTACAAATGACATCTGTCACATGACATCAAAGCAAGCAATTCACTTAGAGAAAGACACATATCCATCAGCTTAATATATTGTTATGAAATGTAAAATATATTAATACATTCAACATTCAGAATCCTACACATGTTAATTGATTTTCCCCCTATAATATACATAAGATATCCTTTGACACTATGGCTTTGAGAAAACTTCCCTATTCAATAGTTCATCTGTGGCTGGGTGCGGTGGCTCATACCTGTCATCCTAGCACTCTGGTAGGCAGAGGTGGGAGGATCTCTTGAGGCCAAGAGTTCGAGACCAGCCTGAGCAACAGTGAGAAGCCCCCGTCTCTACAAAAAAATAGAAAAATTGGCTGGGTAGTCCCAGCTACTCAGGAGGCTGAAGCAGGAGGATCGCTTGAGGCGAGGTGTTTGAGAGGTTGAGGTTGCAGTGAGCTATGATGTTGCCACTGCACTCTAGCTGGCTCCAACAGAACAAGACACTGTCTCAAAAAAAACCAAAACAGTTCATCTAATTCATAATCCATTCATACTAGCCTGGGATTTTTGCATTCAAGTGGTATTGGAGGTATCTTTAGAATTATTGACAATCATGAGGTTGATTAATTTTTTTTTTTTTTTTTTTTGAGACAGAGTCTTACTTTCTTGCCCAGGCTAGGGTGAGTGCCGTGGCGTCAGCCTAGCTCACAGCAACCTCAAGCTCCTGGGCTCAAGCAATCCTGCCTCAGCCTCCCAAATAGCTGGGACTACAGGCATGCGCCACCATGCCCGGCTAATTTTTTCTATATATTTTTAGTTGGCCAATTAATTTATTTCTATTTTTAGTAGAGATGGGGTCTCGCTCTTGGTCAGGCTGGTTTCGAACTCCTGACCTTGAGCTATCCACCCGCCTCGGCCTCCCAGAGTGCTAGGATTACAGGCGTGAGCCACCGCGCCCAGCCTGATTAATTTTTAATACATTAATTTTACATAGATGATATTATAAAATTGAGAAGCATATCTTTATTTCCATTTTTAATGTTAAGAATGAATTGCACTGGGAAACCATTTGTGACTTTAGACCTGGTGTTCTCAGTTAGAAAATAGATGAGTCATAGGGAGGGGATTAAAATTCCTCTGCCAGTCAACCCCATTGCCCTGGCCATCAGATAATAGGGATAGATAGGATAGCAGATGCTCCCTATAGAAATGCTAATGAGAAGCTTTTCCTAGAAGAAATCAGGTGAGGCACCAGGAGGTAGAATTAATAAACCAGAGGCAAAATACTTGAAAAATGAGAGCAATAACAAGGAAGTCAGAAAGAAAAGGAACCTTTAATATCTGCCCTATGGCCTTGCGTGAAGGTCAGAGGAGGGTAATTCCGACTTAGCTTATGCTGTGCAGAATTGTCCTATGCCCCAACTGCCCATTTTCCTAATTTCCTGCTGGGTAAGTCCCAGCAATACTTCAAGGCTAACCTCGGACACTGAACAGCAGTGCCTTCCTTGGTCCTGCCATTCAGAATTAACTTTTCTTCTATTCCCTTTTTACTTTCTGAACTCTTATCATTTTCTGCTTGATTATAAAATACTTTTGTCCATATCTACCTCCTCTACCATATCATGAACACTTGAAGAGAAGGGTTGTATTTTGTTTATTTCTGTACCTTTCACAGCCTAACATTGTGCCTAGGTGCCATATATTTGTTGAACTCAATGGAATTTTTAGGGCTTGGGGAAATTAAAAATTTACCTACATATTGATTCATTCAGTTTCATTTATTTGAATTTATTTCAGAAAATGACCACTAAGCCCCTGCTATGTACCAGACAGGGCACTGGAGATACCAAAAGAATAAATTATAATCCTGATGTAAGGAAATTCCTTACAAGAGTAAGTCCACATCTTATTAGGTTAGGACTAGAAGTAAATGTTCAAATGGGGAAGGGCAGCAAACTTTGTAGACCTGACTCTGGATGCACCTTCACCTAGGGCAGTAGTCCACAATGTTGGCTGTGCATTGGAATCACTGGTGAACTTTTTTTTTTTTTTTTTTGAGACAGTCTCTGTTGCCTGGGCTAGAGTGCCGTGGCATCAGCTTAGCTCACAGCAACCTCAAATTCCTGGGCTCAAGCAATCCTTCTGCCTCAGCCTCCCGAGTAGCTGGGACTACAGGTATGCGCCACCATGCCTGGCTAATTTTTTCTATATATTTTTAGTTGGCCAATTAATTTCTTTCTATTTTTAGTAGAGAGGGGGTCTCACTCTTGCTCAGGCTGGTTTTGAACTCCTGACCTTGAGCGATCCTCCCGCTTCGGCCTCCCAGACAGCTAGGATTATAGGTGTGAGCCACCGCGCCCAACCACTGGCAAACTTTTAAAAGGCAAACATATAGGTGCCTTGCCCAGAAAATCTGATTTAATTGGTCTGGATATAGCCTGGACATCTGAATTTTTAAAGCTATCTCAGGTGATGCTAATATGCAACTCAGGTTATGACCTACTTCCATAAGGCTGGTTCTCAAAATTTAGTACACAACGAAATCACCTGGAAAGCTTTCCAAAATGCAGGTTCCTGGGCCACATTCTCAGACATGTTGATATAGAAGGTTTAAAATGGAGCCTAAAAAAATCTGTTTTTCAACAAGCACTCTAGATGATTTTGATGCAGATGAATGCTGGCTTTACTTGGGAAAAAAATACTTGGGGAGATTTGCCATCTTGAAGGTATTGAGTTTTTCCATAAACAAACATGGTAAAGCTTGCCATTTATTTAAGTTTTATGTTTTTCACTTATATGTTGTAATTTTCTCCACAAAATTATATGCATATAGTTTAAAGTTTTATTTCTATATTTAAGTCTTTAATAACCTAACTGGTTTTTATCTTTAAGTATGGAATGAAGTAGGGATTACATTTTCTCCCTATATGGAAATCATTTTTAAAATTTAACTTTTTTTAAAAGTTTAACTTTTCCCTAATAATTTATGATATCTCCTCTATCAAATAAGGGTCACATATCCTTAGATATTATTTCTGGGCTTTCTGTTCTATTCCATTAGTCTCAGCTAATGCCATACTATCTTATTAATATTTTCTTTTTTTCTAAGCTATTATTAATATATCTTATAATTATTATTCCTATTGTGAGGAGTTTATTTTATTACATTATCTAATTTATTATTGCTTATATGCATTAATTTTTATGTGTTAATCTTGTATTCAAGAATCTTACCATACTCCCTAATTAGCTTTGTCTGTAGACTCTCTTGGATTGTTTGTGGAGATAATGTATGTTTTTAGCAAACAGCAATTTAGTGTCTTCTTTTCTAATATTTATATATCTTGTTTTTTGTGTGTTGCTATATTGATTAGGACATTTGGTGTAGTTTTGAATAGTAGGTGATAACAGACATCTTTGTTTTGGGGCATGGGAATGTTTCTAAAGTATTATCATTAAGTATGAGGTTTGCTTTATGTTTTTATGAGATCAGGTTAAGAAACTTCTGCTAGTAGTTTCTAAAAATGAGGATGGGTGTTGAATTTTATTGAATGCTTTTTCTGCATCAACCAAGATGATCATATGATTTTCCTTTCCTTTTTTATCTGTTGACAGAATTTTTTTCTGATATTGAACCATCTTTGCATTTCTGGGATAAACCTTGTTTAGATAAAAATATATTTTATTATGCTTAATTTGGTTTGCTATTTTTTATTTGAAATATTTGCATATATTCATAAATTAAATTGGTCTATAATTTTTCCTTTTATATATTGGTCTTCTATAATATTGGGATCAAGGTTATACCTATAAAATTAGATAAGTAAGTAGATTCCCCTTTTTTTAGTTGCTTGAAACAATTTATATAAGAAGAACTATTCCTTAAATATCTGATAATATTCTCCTATAAAACCTTCTGGACCTGATATGTTTTTATGGATTTTTCTTTTTACTACCAATTTGATGTCTTAGTGTTTCATTTATTCAGATTTTATATTTCTTCTTGAGCCAATTTTATATTTCTGGAAATTTTATATTTCTTCTAACTTTGGAATTTATTGACAAAATTGATCATATCATTATCTTGTGGATTTAAAAATAATCTCTACTTATCTGTAGTTATAGCCCCTTTTTCATACCTAATATTAATTTATGCCTTCTCTAGTATTTCAGAATTTGTCTTGTTGAGGTATGTTTTGTTTTTTAGTCTTTTCAAGGCATAAAGTTTTTATTTTGTTGAGCATCCTTTTTCAGTCAATTTTACTCTTATTTTTACTATTCCCTTTCTTTTTATGCTCTGAGAGGTAGGCATATAGGTCAAGTTAGCCTTGCGTCCCTAGCTAAGGGGTTTGGATTTGCTCCTATAGACAATTATGTCACTGAAGGGATCTAAGCAAGGGAACGACATAATTTGATAAAGCTTCCACAAGCTGAGTGACTTGGGGGGATTAGAGAAAGAGGAGCCAATCTGGAGGCTCTTGAAATAATTGAGAGAATGGCAAAGCCTTAACTGTGGCTGTGTGACTGGAGATTTGTAACATAGCACAGGTACAAAGCAACTGATCTAAATGACCAATTGAGATGCAAGGAAGAGGATCTGATCCAGGATGACTCTTGTGTTTCTGGTTTGGGAAACTGGTAGTGGTGCTAGTTATCAGAGCAGGGAATATAGAGGGCAAAAAGTCAGAAGTGGAAGTTGAACTTACTTTTTAGGATATAGAATTTGAGTTGTTTATGTGATAATATGACAAGAGGTGTTCAAGGGTTTCAGTTGAGTAAATGGATCTGAAACTTGGGGAGAGGTCTGGGCTGTAAATATAGAATTGTAAACAGTCAGCTTGTGTGTGTTATTAAAGCCATGGAAAGAAGTAAAATCATCCCTGGAGAGGGAGTAGATAAAATTAACCATCAGAACATGAAGCCCTGGGGTATACAAGTATTTGGGGTACTGTCAGCAGAAGGGACATCCATGAAAAAGATATTGTGTCTATTTGGAAATTTTTACTGAAGACTATTGTAAGCAAGGCATTTTGTTAGATCGTTGATTGACCTGATGCAGTTAAAGATAACTCTCAGAGATATAATGTTGACTGAGACTAACCCACAAAGAAGATAAGATACATGCAATTAATTCTTGGTTACTTTCCTACGGAAAAATTGCATCTAATGCATATATGAACTTTAAAAAAAAATCAAGCCAGTGATAGTTCTACATCTACACTTACTAAGAATCATTCAATGTCCCATGTACAATACTAAAATAATCCAACAAATGTTTTAGGTTTAAGGGGCCATCTCTATAATGCAGCTTTGGCTTTACAAATTGTGTCAACTGTATTAATGTAGACAGGTGAGCTTCTAATTCTCTGCTGAATGAAGATAACTTCAAGATGGGCCGGAACCAGCAAACTAAAAACTCTCTAGTTTCACCATTAGAAATAATAATAATAGTAGCTAATTGAGTGCCTACTATGTGCCTGGCAGAAGGCCAGGAACTTTAGATACGTTTCCTTCTGTAATCTTTACAGTAGCTCTGCAGGAACCATGCTATTACTTCCATGCCAGCACTTAGGAACCACGGGCCTCTCGTATGCTGTTAGGTTTTAAGACCATCGAAAGCAGACTTTGTCTACACTAGTCTTTCCCTACACTCGGCACTTCCTCCATCTCATATTAACATGTGCTGTCTCAATTCAATTTCAATCCAGTAAACATCTATTTGTATCTACTATATATCAGGCCCTGAACTAAATCCTGGGAAGACAAAGTTGTCCTTGCTATCGGGATGTTTATTAGGCAGAGACAAATGTGCTGAAGAGTTATAGGTGCCCTGATAAAAAGTCTGTGCAGGGCACAGTGGAGCACAGAGAAGAGGGGGGTTAAGTCTGCCCGATTTGAGGGTTGTTGGGAAAGGCTTCAATAGAGAGGTGACTAGTAGTCTGAGCCTTGAAAGATGAGTGGGCTTTAGATGTAGAATGGATCAATCTGAGTAAAAGTACAGGCAGAGAAACCACAAGCAGTTGTGTGCAGGCAGAACTTGGTAGTATCATTGTGTGAGGAATGAATGGTGAGGGGCAGACTGGGGAAGTAGGCTGGGGCCCGCATAAAGGAGAATCAGGGTTAGATTTTAGATTTTGACAGCAGTGGGAAGGATGGATGTCAGGGGCCGGGGGGTGGATTAGGCTGGGAGCACAGAGTCCAGGGAGGAAACTATGGTCTAGGTGAGAGATGATGAATACCTCCAGCAAGGGAAGAATGTAAACAGTTGCTGATGATATAGAATAAAATGATGTAGTGGCTAACTGAAAGTAGGCAGAAAGGGAGAGGGAAGAGTCTAGGGCCAGGGGTCCTCAAACTATGGCCCGCAGGCCACATGCGGCCCGCCGAGGACATTTATCTGGCCCGCTGGGTGTTTTTGCCCATTTTGTGTTTTTACTTCAAAATAAGATATGTGCAGTGTGCATAGGAATTTGTTCATAGTTTTTTTTTTTTAAACTATAGTCCGGCCCTCCAATGGTCTGAGGGACAGTGAACTGGCCCCCTGTTTTAAAAGTTTGAGGACCCCTGGAGGCTATTTCTCAGGTTTCCTGCTTTGCATGTCTGGGGGAACAGTGGTATCCTTCACTGAGCTGGATAGCACAGTTTTGGACAAGTTAAGTTTGAGGTGTCTTTGGAAGGTCTACATGGAGATGTTCAGTACAAAATGAAAATGGAAACCCACACTGCTGATAAGGGTGTAAATTGGTACAATCATTTTATAAAATCTTTAATATTATTGATTCAGATTAAACACATGTTTACCCTATGACCCAGCAATTCCATTCTTGAGTATCTACCAGAAACGAGTGCAGAAGACTGGTACAGGAATGTTTATAGCAGTGTTATTAATAATAGCTAAAAACTAAAACAGCCCAAAAGTCCATCAACAATAGGATACATAAATTGTGGGGTATTCATACAGCAGAAAATTATATAGCAGGGTGTGGAAGGCAGAATAATGCCCCGCCTCGAAGATGTCCAAATCCCAATTCCAGGAACCTGTGAATATGTTACCTTATATGGCAAAAGGGACTTTGCAGACGTCATTAAGTTATGAATCTTGAGATGGGAGAGTAGCCTGGATTACCCAGGCGGACGGAATGTGTATACATGCAAGAGGACAGGAGTCACTATCAGAGTGATGCAGTGTGATGAAGGCTTGGCTGGCCACTGCCGGCTCTGCAGACGGAAGGGGAAACGCGCCTAGGGATGCAGGCAGCCTCTAAGAAGCTGGAAAAGGCAAGGAAATGGATTCTCCCAAAGAGCCTCCAGGGAGACCCACTCTGGACTTCTGAATTACAGAACTGTAAGATGATAAATTTGTGTGCCATTCAGTTTGTGGTAATTTGTTACAGTAGCTATAGGAGATTGATACACAGGGCTTCTCAATTATTGACATTTTGGACCAGATAATTCTTTGTTGTGAGGGGCTGTCGTGTGCATTGTCGGATGTTTAGCAGCATCCCTGGTGGGTACCCACTCCATGCCAGCAGTATGTCCCATCCCTCCCTGCCCTGAGTTGTAGCAATCAAAAGCATCTCCAGGCGTTGCCTAAAGCCCCTGGTCGGGGACAAAATTGCTCCCAGTTGGGAGTCACTGTTATATAGCAATGACAAAGAACAAATCACTGTGACACTCAATAATATGAATATTTCTCACAGATACAATGATGAGTGAAAGAAACCAGACACAAGAGCACTTACGGCATGATTTCATTTACATGAAGTTCAAAAACAGGCAAAGTAATTGATGGTATTGGAAGTTAGAATAGTGGTGACCCTGGGGTGGTGGGTAATTGGCTCAGAAGGAGCTCAAGGGAATCTTCTGAAGTGTTGGAAATGTTCTATAACTTCATATGTGTGGTGGTTGCGTGGGTTTGTACATGACAACTATAGAGACTCATGGACTTTATTCTATGTATGTTATACCTCAGCAAAAAATAAAAAACAAAATACAGCGAACTAAATGGAGATATAGTTCGATGCTCGGGAGAAAGGGCAGAACAGAGAGAAAGATCTGGACATCAGCCTGTTGGTGGGAATTGAGCTCGTAGGTGTTTGGGTGGGTGGGGGATAAAAACAATGTTGAGGCCAGAGCCCAGAAAGTAGCACCGACATCTCAGGAATGGACAGGCTGACGATGTCTGTGCGTGTCTCTCCCACTCGAAAGCAAGAGTGAGAGCACAGGCCCCACCACGGTCTCAGCCGCTCACCTCCCCTGCATCTGGCCTTGTACCTTACACACAGGAGCCGCCCCGCATGTGTGTTGAGTAAGAGTACTCCTCGCTGCCCCTCCCTTAGCCTAGCCTAGTCCACTGTCAATGTGTATTTGTTTTCAAACTGAATGAAGAGGCTTTCGCAGGACTCAGCCTGGTGTAACATCTTCTGGTGGGAAAATTGTGCCCAGGCCTCAGGCCACAAAACCCACCACAAGTGCTTCCCTGAAACACTGTTCCCTTGTGGTCACTGGCCATTTTGTACAGTGACTTCAAAAAATTTGCCCACATTGTGGCATATCCTAGAGTGCATAGTGCATTTTTGTAAGCCTCCTAGCCTTTGAGGATTGTTCACTATTGAATCATAATAATTAGGCAAAAGGTAGACAATGGCAGGATGCTAAAGAGCTGAATATTAGGGAGAACAGGGACATAATTGAGTTTCAACCTCATCTGCTGAGCATTCACTCTGTGCCAACTGCTTTAACATATCTTTTTATATAGACTTCGTAATGACCTTTTAAGGTAAACATATTTATGTTTAAGATGAAGAATAGAGTTAGGGAGGTCTGGGGACTGAGGTCACATAACCAGTCAGTGGCTGAGCTGGCTTGGGAATCTGTTTCTCCTTGTTCCAGCCCACAGCTGTGTCTTGCTTGTGCAGCTCAGGCAAACCCCTGCCACGTCCCCTAATGTTCACCCAGCCCAATGTGCCATTCGTGGGAGGGCTGCTGCCAACCTCTAGCTTTATGCTGCCTTTCTGGCCCCTACTCTTCTAAGCCCATGCCCACCTCCTCCAGCAAGCTTGTTCCTGCAGTGAGGGGGTGGGGTGTGAGTGGTCTCATCAATCCTTGTCCTAAGCTCCCCATGGATTCCCTTTCCCTCCAAGGCAAGACCCAGGCGCTTTGGCCTGCAGTCAAGGCCTCTCAGAATCTGACCTATCTGGTGCTTCCAGCCTTTTTGTCCACTGCTCCCTACACACACTTGATGCTTTTTCCGGGAGGTTCTCAAATCATAGCCTGAACTGGGCTCTCACAAGCCCCACACATAACTACTGCTGGATTTTGCTCATAATTGTTCCTCCTTCCCGTCTCCTATCTTCTTTCTAAATCCTTCCTATCCTCAGGGCTTTTAGTGCATTGAAAAAGAGACTTATACTATAAAAGCAGGGAATTAGGTTGGATTTATTTGATCCTAATTCCATAATAATAACGTAGTGGGCCTAAATTATGTTTATTCCGTGTTCAGACAGCATCTTAAGAGCATGCAAAGGCTGGGACTATGGAATATGAGGACTGCAGGTGAAGAACACATGATCCTGCTTGCAGGAGACTGCCATCTTAGGAGGAAGATAATATGGATGCAAGGATTGTGTCTAAAGTACCAGGCGGGCCCTGGTGAGGGTTAAAATCAGGGGCCGGAGATCTCCAGGGACACAACAGGGGCTGCTTAATGCTGTTGGAAGATTGGTGGAAGGGATGGTTGTGTGAGTACTGGAAGGTGTCCTGGTGTCCTGTGAAGAACGCAGCGACCATTAAGATTTGGTTTGAATCACTCCTCTTTAACTTAAAATCTGTATAATCTTGGGAAAGCTTTGATTTTTCTCATCAATAAATTGGAGATGATTTCTGTGCTTACTGCAGTGATGGAGATGGAGGGAGATAATGCTTGCACACAGTGCATGCCCATCACAGCAAGTGCTGGCCACATATATTATTATGATTGAAATAACAGAGTAGAATAGGTTACCAATGAGAGTCTTTCATTTATTTATTCAGGAAACATTGATCGCATCTTGTGTGAGGCACTATGTTAGGACCTGGGGGTAGAGAGATGAATTACACATAGCTAAAGGAGCTCCTGGTCTAGTGAGAGAAAAACATATTAAAAATTATAGTGATAGAGGGAGTACAATGATAGAAAGATGCACCAGGTATTGAGGGGATACGGAGGAAAGGATCTGACTCTGAGTCGCAGACCACTTCCTGGAGGGGATGTACCTGTACACTGTGTCGAAAGCATAGGAGTTACCGTGTTTCCCCGAAAATAAGACCTACCCATAAAATAAGCCCTAGCAGGATTTCTAAGCATTTGCGCAATATAAGCCCTACCCCGAAAATAAGACCTAGTGATGGGCGTGGCTACGCAGCGTATCTGCACAACCCATGCATTTTGTCACGGAGTGGTAAAGAAGACCAGCAGCCCTTCTCATCTGCCCCATAGTGACAGCTACTATCCCAGAGGTGACCGGAAAGGTGTGGGCAGCCCCAGCAACAAGGTTGGCCCCTTCTGTCAGGTCCCGGCCATCCTGTGCGTGCTGCAAGCTGAGGCTTTGAGGGGAAAATAACACATCCCCTGAAAATAAGCCCTAGGGTGTCTTCTTGAGGAAAAAAAATATAAGACCCTGTCTTAGTTTCGGGGAAACACGGTAGTTCCGTTGGGAAGGAAAAAGATTAGGAACTGTATATTCCTTTCTAGAGGTCTTTAACAATGACATAAGAATGCAGAAGGCCATTTAAAAGTACAATACTTAATTATAATTCCTGCTCCCCTCAGGTGTCTGGCTTTATTTGGGACTTCAATTTCAAGTTCTGCTCATATGTATTAACTAAATGATTTGGGGAAAGTTACTTAACCTCTCTTCTCTGATTTTGTTTCCTAACTGGTAAAATAGAACCACTAATACCTACCTTTCAAGGTTGTTGAAAGACTTAACATTCCATTAAGTCTGTTACTCTCTTACCTGTTTTATTTGCCATTGTACCCTCACTGTCTAGCTTCGTGTGTGGTACTTAATAGATGCTTAATAGATATTCATTGAAAAAAATGAACGAAAGGTGTATGTATGATGCTTAGCATAGTGCCTGGCCTATAGTAAGCATTTAATAAGTGGCAACTATCTTCATCATTGTCCCTAGTGGGTTGAGTACTACTTCGCTAACATAAAGAGATCCTTTTGCCCTTCTGTTTGTACACATTCTGAATTTCTGGGAACAGAACCATTAAATGCTCAGATCAGAGATTTTCTATGAGTTTTCTTTAGTCCAGCAAGCATCTCTGAGTCACCATGTTATAATCTATCTGTGCAAATCTGAATTGTATGGAGAGGCCCAGCTTTTGCCATTGTGTATATACAAAAACATTGCATGCATAAAACAGAAATTATAAAATTAGAATCTTAATGAAAGAAATTAGAAAATAACAAGTTTAAATTTGCTCTGAAAATGAATTCAGAGATGTTTCTGTGCTTACTAATGTGATGTTATCTAATTTTTACCAAAGTTTGGATTTTGGGTGGCACCTAGGTGCCATCAGTCAGAGAATGGGTTAATTGTGAACAAACTCGGGATAGAATTTTCCCCTTGGACTTCCCAGCCAAGTATCTGTGCTCTTGGACAGCATTATGCCAGCATCTCCTCAAATCTCAGGGACCCCGACGGCACCTCCCAAGGATTTGGTATATTTCACATGATTTTTCAGGGATATACAAGAAAGTCCATTTAGCCTGATAGCCTGACATCCTTATGGGCAGAGCGGGTGGGCCTTGTTTTTTGTTTTTGTTTTGGCAGGGGAGACAAGGTCTTACTCTGCTGCCCCGGCTAGGGTGCAATGGTGTCATCAAAGCTCACTGCAACCTCAGACTCTTGGGCTCAGCAATCCTCCTGCCTCAGCCTACCTAGTAGCTGGTACTACAGGTGGGTGCTACCACGCCCAGCTAATTTTTCTTTTTCTTTTCTATTTTTGTAGTGATGGGATCTCACTTGCTCAGGCTGGTGTCGAACTCCTGGCCTCAACTCATCATCCCACCTCTGCCTTCCAAAGTACTAGGATTATAGGTGTGAGCCACCATGCCAATGGCAGGGAGGGTGTCTTGTCCTTTCATCCCTTTCCCACAGAAGAGAGTTCAACCATTGTCTGAAGAATGACTCTCAGCGAGTGAATAGGCCCATTGCAATTCTTCTCAGAGCTTCCCAATGACCAAATCTCCCTTGTGGATTTAGTGAGCCACTGGATTAAATATGCAATTCACATGCTGAGATTCTGCTTCAGGGGTATAGGGAGAGAAGAAATGAGGAGTCATGGATGTAATAGGAGTGGGAGAGAAAAGTAAATTGAGGATAAGGAGTAGGAATGGCAGTGGGAGTATTTCTGCCCACATGCAGCACTGTGCCCAACAGCCTGATGACATGAGAAGATAGTCATGTCAAGGTTTCTAAGGATTTATTTGCAGCATTTTTCTAAAAAAAAATACTTATTGTAGCATGTATGTCAGTATACAATCATTTTACTACAGTTTTGCTCTGCAGAGGACACTTCTTCCTGAGGTTGGGCAAATACATAAGTCACTGGTAGAAATAAAAGCCAGAACTTAGTTTAGTGTTTAGATCACCCTTCCAACAGGAGTCGGGCTAGCTTTTGGCTATTTATTTCTTCATTTCCTGTTAGTGCAGCAGTCAGTTATTCATCCGTTCAACAGACATTTGTCAATCTCCTACTGCAGATATGTAACTTCCTGCCCAGGAGACACTTGCAGTCTAGGAGGGAAGACAGCCATGGTTGTGAAGTCCTAACTATAGCAAAGTGAATTATGTTTTGTAAGATGTCACATGCTTTTTGAGCAGAAGAACATTATCAGTTCTGATTTGAAAGATCAGAGACTTCAAAAAGGTGGGTAGCATCTGAGCTGGACCTAGAAGGACCAGTCTGATTTCAGTAGGCAAAACAATGAGGCAGGCAGGGAGGTGACATATGCCAGCGGAAGGGGCAGCTGGGACATGGAGAGCTAGATGTGCATAAGGGAGACCACAGATATCCAGATATGACAAGTGTTCCAAGCACAGGAGTGATGCGGCAGGAGATGAGTTTGTCTAGACCAGTGGTTGGCAAACTTCCTGTAAAGGGACAGATGGTAAATATTTTAGGATTTGCAGGCCAAGATGCAAAATTAAGGTTGTGATGTAGTTACTTATATAACAAGAGAGAAAAACAACTTTTCCCCCAAATTTTCATTGCTGAAATTCAAGATATAATAATAATAATTGAATGTAATCTTTTATAATACAGGTCTGCTAATGAGAAAAATATTTTTAGGGTAGTAACATGTGCTGAATCAGGGTTCAAAGTTAGTGTTCCCTTTCATCAAATTAATTGCAAACATTCATCTACAAAAACCATTCTTAGCTCACAGCTGAACAAAACAGGTAGAGTTGGGTATAGCTCATGAGCCATAGTTTGCCAATCTCTGAAATATGTAGCTGAGGACAGAATACTGTGCTGCCAAGTTTCAGATTCTGTTTAAGTAACAAATAACCAGCTGAACAGCATGCACGAGAATACTTGGTTTGACAGTGCCTTACTAAGCACATCAGTTATTCTTCGAAAGTGACATAGTCCTTCTCTTGTTTACTTACAACTGAAAAGCAACGGGAAGCTGATGTACATGTAAGAGTCTCTTTGTCTTAATATATAATGGATAACCAACGAATCTCTCATAGCAACCAAGAATACAAGGTACGAAGAGTCACCATTGTGAAATATTATTAGTCTCTGGCTGCTATGGCCAGTTTGTGTGTGGTTCCCCGGGGAGTTAGAACAAGGATTAAAAAAAAAAAATAGACAAGAAATAGGTGATACTGAAAGGTATACAGGGAGATAATCAACATGCCTATGATCTAGCACCCAAAAATAGCACAGAAGAGAGCTCTACCTTGAGAAACCCTGATCCAGCATTTCTCCAGAGTTGGCCAAAGGCAGGCTATGAATTGAAGAGAGGCTTGGTGATTCTAACTGCTAAAAATCCAACATAACAACACCATTCTCTGGGGAGCCTTTTAGCACATCATATAGTCCTAATCCAAACTGCATTTGTGAGAAGGTAATTCTTTGCAAGCCCTTGGTAGAGTGTATGGGTCATTCATTAATTCAATTCATATTTGTTGAGCTCTTCCTATGAACATGACACTGAGCTAGGCTCTGGGGATGTGACTGTGAGGTCCAAGGTTTGGGACATCCTGATTTACTCTGTGTTAGCTCCTACTTCAATGATAGGGACAAATATGATGATGAAGATGATGACAATGATGATGCTTGTGGTGGTGGCGGAGGAGGGGGAGAGGATGTAGCAGCAGAAGCATGAATGCTTTTAAAATAAAAAAGGTCTTTAGGGCTAGGGGTTGGTGATGGAGGGGGAAGTGTTCTGAAGGAAAAGTGAGGAACACAAGGGTAATTATTAGTAGTAATAATAGCTACTGATCTGGTAGCCATGGTATAGTAGACCAATCAATCAGAAAACCTTAGCTCAAATTCCAGCCTCTCCATTTACTATTTGTGTGACCTTGGTAAAGTTATTTCAAGTCTCTGAGCCTCAATTTCTTCCTCCAGAAAACAGGGCAATATTATATATGTCCTAAGTTATAGGATGTGAGCATGCTTTGTAAACTGTTAGGTCCTTGCAGTTGTAATTTCTGAATACTAATACTCAGAACTGTGAATGAGATCAGAACACACACCAGTCTAAACTCCTAGAGAGCAGTCACTCAGGGAACAGGCTCTGAGCTAAGTTCTTGGATTACAGCCATGAAGAAGACCAAGGACACAGTTCATTGTGGAATGAACTGTATAATGATAGACAAGGTGTTCAGCATGTAATCAATAACTAATGATTAAATACAGCTGTGATAAATTCTTGGTGGGGGAAGTACAAGGTGCTATCAGAGCATTTGGTGGGAGCTGACAGGCTAACTTAGACCAGGGGTTGGAGCAGTCATCTGAGGGGGTGGCATTTGGGCAGAGCCTGAGGGTGGAAGATGAGTGTAGGTGCTGGCTCTGCCTCCTGTGCGCCCCTGGACAAGCCTCTCCTTTTACCTGCTTCATTTTCCTTATCTGTCACGGGCTAGGGTGGGTTGGCCCAGTCCCCTCTAAAGTCCTTCTTAGTGCTAAAGGCCTTGGTGCTTGACGCCAAAGGACGACAAAGCACGGTCTCATTCTGAAGTAGAGGACACAGGGTGGAGGAGGGAGCATGACTGTGATCTGAAAGTCTGATGACAATGAAAGGGGAGCTCATGGCCAAGATCCAATTTCATCCACTCGATACTGCTCTCATTCCCTTCTAAATATCTGATGGCACCTTGTCCAAGAAATCTTCAAAGCATTTTCTATTTTCTTTTTTTTAAAGAACTTTAAAAGATACACTACAAAGAACAGTAAAACACACATATTCTCACTGTCCAGAATTTTAAATATTAACATTTTATCATATTTGCCTCCAGTGTTTTTTTCCAGCATTTTTTGTGTTGAAATTTTTTTTTTCATGTAAAGTTATTTTTTGTCCCCTAGACTCAGCCCCATTCTGCTTCTCTCCTCACCTCCCGGGAGGTCACCACTGTTAAGACTTGGGTGTATTTGCCTCTTTAGCCATAACTATGTAAGGCATTGCTCTATGTGTGTTTTCTCACATGGCATTCTATACTGTGTATCATTCTGTGACTTTATTTTTTTCACTAAACATTATATATCTTGAAAAAATACAAACACATATACATAAATACCCACACATATACAAATCATTCTTTGTAATGGCCATATCATCTGCCATCATATGAATATATCACATACTACTTATTTCTCTATTTGTATTTTGGTTTTCCTAATTTGTTACTATCACAAATAATGCGTCAGTGAATGTCCTTATACATGTCTCTCTGTGAATATGTTAAAGGGTAAGAAGTGAAATTGTTGGGTGTTCGATTATACACATTTTACATTTTACTAAAAATTGGAATATTGCTCTTTTTACTGGCTGGACCCATTTATGCTTCAACTAATATTGTATAAAAAGTACACTTTTTCTTATAATGTCAGATTTTTAAAATGTTGCCAATTTCTTAGTGTTGAAATGTGTTGTTTAATTCATATTTCCCTGATTTTCAGTGAAATTAAGAAACTTTCCATGTGTTTATTGACAATTTGCATTTCCCCTTCTGTGAATTGCATATTCATACCCTATACCCCTTATCTTAATAGGGTGTTATCTTTGTCTTATTTATCTACATTGATTCCAGTTTATCTTTTTTCAGTGGCTTATCTTTACTTTAACCTTTGTTTACAGTGTCTTTTGTCATGCAGAATTTTAATATAATCACTGTGGTTAGTCCTTGCCTTTATGGTTTGTTTTTCATTCCTAATTTAAGAAATACTTTACTATCCCAAAGTGATAAAGGTACTACTTTCTTCTGATAGTTTTAAGGTTTATTTTTCACATTTATATTTGTAATACATCTAGAATTTATTTTTTGTGTATAGTGAGAGAGGATACAATTTCATGTTCTTATATGTAGAAAGGCAATTATCCCAAATCCATTATTTGTTTGATTGTCATTCTTTTTCCTTTGATTTAAAATGTTCCCTCTATCATGTAGCAAGTTCCCTCATTTGTGTGGATAGGTTTCTGGGCTCTCTGTTTTGTTGCATTGATCTGTTTGTCTATTCCTAAACAAATGCCAGGCTTAGCTATTTGTTATAGCCTTATAATACGTTTAGATTTTTAACAGGACAGGTCTTCCTCTTGCTTGTTCTTTTTCAGAATTGTCTTAGTCTTTCTCAAACATCCTTTTATATTTATTTTGGATTTAGTTTTCAAGTACTACCAAAAATAATATTTAGATTCTGGTTGGACTTGGGTTAAATTTATAGATGAATCTGAAGATTAACATCTTTATAATACTGAGTCTTTCTATGCATAAAGAATATATGTCATTACATTTATTCAGATCTTCTTTTATATCCTTCAAAAAGGTGGGTTTTTTTGTTTTATTTTGTTTTTTGAGACAGAGTCTTGCTCTGTTGCCCGGGCTAGAGTACCATGGTGTCAGCCTAGCTCACAGCAACCTCAAACTCCTGGGCTCAGTCGATCCTCCCACCTCAGCCTCCCTGAGTGCTAGGATTACAGGTGTGAGGCGCCACGCCCAGCCCAAAAAGGTCTTTTTTCTAGATTTGTTACTATTAATAAGATTTTTTTACTGTTATCTTTTCTAATTGGTTATTGGTGGTGTATAGGAACAGTATTGACTGCTGTATATTTATCTTTTGCCTGTAAACTTGCTGAACTCTCTTATTAATTCTAATATTTCCTCCTCTGATTCTCTTGGGTTTTTCTATTTATCATGATTTTCCTTTGCTCCTTCTTTGATCCATTTCTATCTTCTGTTGAATTGATTACATTTTTCTGTACTTCCTTCTATGTAGAATTTACACATTCTACTTTGTTGTTGTTGTTGTTGTTTGGGTCAGGTGGTTTTTTTTTTTAGTGGCTATCCTTATTTTTTAATCTGTACATCTGACAAGTTAATCAAGCTCTACTTCTTGCCAACTTACATATTCTTGTTGTCTTATGTTTTAGCTCATCTTTGTTTTATAAGTACTCAATTTAAAAATAATTAGTAATAAAATTTTTATAACCAATGCTTATTTAAACTTGCTCCCATATTTACTAATACTTTGCTCACCATCGTTTCTTGAATCCCACTCCTGCCTTCTGAAAGTGTGTCCTTTGTCTGAAGTATCTTTATCTCATGCTTGTAGAGATAATTTAGCTGAGGTAGACAGTAACACTTTGAAGATATCGTTCCATTGTATGCTGGCCGCTGGTTTTGCCTATAAGTCTACTATAGTCATTCCTTCGACATAATCTTTCCTCCTTATATTTCAGATATCTTATCTCTTTGTGCTTCTTTCTGGGTACTTATGTCAATCTATCACCAATTTTCTCAAATGTGGTATTTACCTCATTCACTGAGTTTTTCATTTCTGTGATGTTTCATTTCTAGAAGTTCTATTTGATTTTTTCAAATATTGGTATTCTTATTTCATTGTGTCCTATTGTTTCATTATGATTTCTTTTTCTTTTTTAAAGTCTTTAAACATTTTAAATACATTTATATTTATTTTATAGTCTCCTTTAGGTCATGATATCATCTCAAGTTTTTGGATGCTAATCCTCATGGCAGATCATTTTCTCATGTGGCTTTAAGGTTTTATTGTGGATTGTAAAAATGGCCCTCTGGAGCAATTGTGCTTTAGTTCCTGAGAGGTGTTTCAAGGTTTCACTGGTTCATTTTTACCTTAATTCCTCAGCTTGGAAACTCTATACTCTGCAGGTACAGCACACAGGGATTCCACACCCATGTGTGACTCTCACTTAGGGTACAGATGGACTGTGGCAGATCCCCTCCCCCACCCAGATCCCTAACCAGAAAGGGGCATCCTTATACTTCCCTGAGCCAGCAACTCCCATACACAGTGGGACAGCTTTTGTGGCCTGCTTTATGCAGGAATTTCAGTTCCCACTTTCCAGTCTGCAGAAGGCCTGTCTCCTCCCCGTGCCTTGCCATTGGAGCTGAGTCTGTGGTCCGGCCTGCCCCCTCCACAGCAACGGAGTCACGTGTCAGGCTTCCTGCTCGGACTCGGGAGTGCCTTTGTTTCTGGCAACTGAAGGTTCTTTCTTTCTTTTGAGCTCACCTCTGAATGTAAAAAAGATTTTTTATTTTACTATATTTTATACAGTATTTCTACAAACTTTTACAGGGAGGGAAACTTAGCTTGGTCAAATTTTCTTTCTTGGATTTTCTATGTGAATGATCATATTATCTGCAAATAATGACAATATTGTCTCTGCCTTTGCAACCTTTCTTCCTCTGATTTCTTCAATTTTATCTTATGTCACCGTCTAGGAATACCAATACAACGTTGCAAAGCTTTTGTCATAGACTATTATAGTGGATGAGGAAATACAATATATTGGTAAACTTTGGTATTAGGCACATCTGGATTGAACCTGGGCTCTGTGACTTAATACCTCTCGTTTTGTGCAGGTTGCTAACTTTTTAAATCTAGTTTTCTCATTTATAAAATGGAGATCATAATGGTATTTACCTTGAAAAATTATTTTTAAGATCAAATGAATTACCGTATAAACTGCTTGGATTAGTACCTGATGCATAATAAAAGTATCATAAATATTAACTATTAGCAGTAGTAGTTGTTGTGGTAGTAGAAATAATGGTAATAGCTTTGCATACATTATATCTGGTCTTCACAACTCTGTTAGATAGGTATTGTTATCTGAGGCTCAGAGAGGCTGAATCCCTTGCCCAGTGTCACACAGCTAATAACTGAAGACATGATTCACACCCTTGAATGGGTTCTCTGAAGAACATAGCTAATAGTAAAATATGGTAAACGAAGTAAGAAGTGAGAAGTGTGGAGCATTTGTTACCTTAATTTTTAATATAATTTATTTAATGTATATTTATATAATTAATTTTTTTAAATGGTTGTGTTTAATAACTGGCTCACAAAATTCCAGAAAATTTAGCAGTTGACTCTCTCAAGCCATTGTAAGCTGGCTCCAGCACACCACTGGCATCTGAAATAGACATGGAGACTGGAAAAAGCTTCCTGAAGGACTAATGTTTGAGCGGGGTTCTGAGGGTTGAGTAGAAGTCTGCTAGGTAAAGTGCAGGGAGGCATCTCAAGCAGGGGGAATGAACAGAATGAAAAATTACATCCCGGACCTTCCAAGTAACATGGGTGGAAGGTGGGATAAGAGGCTAGAGAATTAGGCAGGGCTAAATCGTGAAAGCTCTAGGAAACCACAGGATGACAGTGAGTGAGTGACTGGATTTGCATTCTAAGAGACCTGTCTGGGAACTGCGTGGTGAGGTCTGGAGAGGGCCAGGGGTGGAGGCAGGGCACGCACTAGTGCTGTGGTGCACACATCAAGGTGCTAGGTAATGGAGGTAGAGTGGACAAGGCAGTGCATTCAAGACAACTGAGCAGAGTGTGCAAAGGCTTGGGGTGTGAGAAACCATGCACAGGAAACAGGATAGGATGGGGTGCCTGGACATAGACTTCCTGCCAGGAATGGCAGGGATGTGACTGAAAATCTGGGCACTGTTGGAGACAATCCTGCTTGTGGAGTGCACTGGCAGGAAGTGGGGTCAGAGATCTGTACTCTCTCTGAACCAATTATTGAACAACTGCTAAATCCTTTAGCTTACCTAATTGGCAGGCAAGTGTTGTATGAAACAGCATCTAGGAGGCTGACCATCTTGGTTCTTGCTACTCAAAGTGTGGTCCATTAGCCTCATCTGGGAGCTTATCAAAAATGCAGAATCTCAGGTCGTGCCCTGACATACTGGGTCGGACTGCATTTTAACAAGACCCCATGGGCATTCTAAAGTCTGAGAATTCCCAAGCTAGAGCAGGCTTTCTCTCAAGTGGTCCAGACCTGTGGTCCCCAACCCTTGGGCAGACCAGTACTGGTCCGCAGCCTGTTAGGAACCGGGCCACAGAGCTCTGCAGCCCCCCTCCAACCCCCAAATGTGGAAAAATTGTCTTCCATGAAACTCAGGAAGGGGGTGCTGTACAGCAGGAGGTGAGCGGTAGGCAAGAGGACGAAGCTTCCTCTGTATTTACAGCCGCTCCCCATTACTCGAATCACCACCTCAGATCCGTCTCCACCACGTCCATGGAAAAATTGTCTTCCATGAAACCGGTCCCCGGTGCCAAAAAGGTTGGAGACCGCTGGTCCAGACCACCTGCATTGGAATCACAGAGTCGTTGTTTACAATGCAGATTCCTGGGCTCCACCCAGACTCCTAGGTCAGAATTTCACCCAGACCTTCTAAATCAGAATTTCTAAGGTTGGGGCCAAGAAACTGAAATTTCACTATGCTTTTGCAGTTATTATTATTATGCATACCAACAGTCCACGCTAATTCAAAAAAGACTTGGCTCCAAACAGTCCTGTTTGAATTGGGTCAGAAAACTAAACTCCTTGAACTCTCCTAGTAAGTTATTTCCTTCCCTTTTTATGCAAAGCATATAGGTCATATAGGCAGACAGTAGGTACTCCACAGATGTTAGCGATTCTTGTTGTAATATTTGTGATATTTGAAACTGCACGGCCTCGTCAAGGCCAGAACTAGGCATGATCTAGGGAAGGACTTGTGTGCGTGCCTGTATGTGTGTGTGTGTGTGTGTGTGTGTGTGGTGTGTTGGGGAGGATGCAGGGCGCTGGTTAACTCAGATGCCCCCTCAGCCTATTCCCCGCCCCCAGTGCCGGCCGCCATCTGCTGTAGGAGCGGCTTGTCTGGGAGTCGGGGTATCCATGGGAACCAGTGTGGAGGTTGCCAAGAGGACTCCATGGCTGCCAGCCAGAGGGGAGAATGGAAATCAAGTGGAACCGAAAGTGACAGACTCGGGTGTGTTCAATGGAGTGGGAGGCAGTCAGCTGTGAGAGCCAGGGCGGGGCGCGGGCACAGCCTCGCTAGCGTTTGGGCACCCGGAGGAAACTCCAGACAGCTCCAGTGACTGCACAGCTGTGCCCGGGAGGCTCGCTTTAAGCAATCTGAACAGTAATTTAGTAATTTCTCTCTCTCTCCGTTCCACACCCTCCCCTATTTCCTCCCTCCCTTAATAGGATATTTAGTAAGTACGGAGGAGGAAAAGAAGAAAACTTTGTTTATATTTTGAAAAGAAAAATTTAATTACCTCAAATCCTAGCACTCACAAGCAGATGCTTTAACTTTGTTGGTTCATCTTTTTTTTCTATGCGTATTTTTTATGAGTCTTGAATCATGCATTTCCAATTCTATATTCTTTTTTTCTAAAAAGTTCTTTTGCGTCAGGCATTTAGCTTTGAGAAGAAAGCATGGGATTTGGAGTGGGATGGCTCCTGCGTTTGCGTCGCATATCAGCCTGGTCAAAAGCTAATGGTTGAGGCCAGAATGACAGGTTGGTCCAAATTGGATAGATATTCCTAAGTGAATGCTATGGTGCGTCTTAGCCAGCGGCACCCATTTTAGTCATCTTGCCAGTTTCCGAATGGGGTATTTCTTGTAAAGCCTTGTGCATAAAGAAAAAAACACTTCCAACAGGGGGAAAGGAGTGGGCAATTGTTTTGCTTAGATGTTTTTGAAAAGAGCATTAAGATTTAAAATGCTGTATTGACTCTGGAATGTGACATAATCGAGCAAGAAATGTGTATATGGGTCATTTCTCCTTATTTAGTGGTAGAGCAACCAGAGATCTCATTGTTCCTGTGAGCCCAAGAGCACTGGGGGGTAACAGTTAGGGACGTTGGTGAAGAGCACCCAGCGGTCCCGGCTGAGCAGTCATGTTAGAGGAGAAAATGGGCACTGCCTGTAGGGAGATCAAGATGCCATTTCGAGCAGAATGTTTCTCGGATTGATTCATGGGCTAGACCAGTTCTTTTTCTGATCAGCTTATCTGGTTCTGTATGATCTGGAGCAGGATACTTCGTCGAGGTAATAACGGCCACCAGGAGAGCCATTTGACAGGCTAGAAGGGACAGAGGAGAGCTCAGCAGAGCACTAGGCAAATCAGGGCCCAATCAGGCCACCTCAGTATTCTTGTATTTTCCCCAAGGCATGACAAACTCTTTATTTATACCATCAGGGGTCCTCAAACTTTTTAAACAGGGGGCCAGTTCACTGTCCCTCAGACCGTTGGAGGGCCGGACTATAGTTTAAAAAAAAAAACTATGAACAAATGCACACTGCACATATCTTATTTTGAAGTAAAAGAACAAAATGGGCAAAAACACCCAGCGGGCCAGATGAATGTCCTCATCGGGCCGCATGCGGCCCGCGGGCCGTAGTTTGAGGACGCCTGAATAATTGCATACTCTTCTACCACATGGATATAAGCTTAAGAAACAGCTCCATCCAAAGCCATAATTTTGATCCACTGATAGTTTGGTGACAGGAAGGAATTTTATAAGTAATCTGTCTGCCCTCCCACTTTACAGATGTGACATCTGAGGCTGACAGCTGGGTTTCTGGTTTGTCCGGTGGCACACAGAGGTAGGTTTCAGAATAGGGAATTGAATCTAGGTCTTTTTGGACTCCTGGCTTAGTGCTCCCATCTCTCTCACCAAGCAGCTTCCAGCTCCAGCTCTTCGGCCTGATCATATCTTTCACATCCCATCACACAGAAATACTGCAAAGTTGGCCCATTCAAGACATTATAAATGCCTAGGTTTGTTTTATTGGATGTGTTCCTGCCCTTTTTAATGTTTCTTTATGCGTCAATACTGTCTGTTTTCATGGTAACCTAGAAAGCAGGGACTGTGTCCTTTTCAACTTAGTGTCAGTAACTACTTTCTTGCACAATTCAAAGAAACCTGTGATAACTCAGCCACTCCATGTGGTCTGCCATTCACTTTTACTTTTTTTTTTTGGATTACAAACAACATAAATTTATTTCTCACAGTTCTGAAGGCTGGAAAGTCCAAAATCAGGGTGCCAGTAGATCCAGTGTCTGGTGAGGACCTGCTTCCTGGTTCATAGACGGTGCCTTCTCGCTGTGCCCCTGCATGGTAGGAGAGCCATTTTTACATTTTTGCTTGAGAAAAACAATGTAAGTTTGGGAGCAGTTTGAAAACTGATTTAGAAATTCTAATCTCAGCCCTTGCACTATGGTTCATACCTGTCAACGGAAAAAAGCCAATCTTTGTAAAATAATTTTAAAGAGATTTATTTTGAGCCAAATTTGAGGACCATGACCCGGAGCCATTGCCAAGAGGCCTTGAGCTAGTGGACTCGATGTGGTTAGGTTATAGTTTGGTTTTATATATTTCAGGGAGGCAGGGGTTACAGGTAAAGTCATAAATCAATATGTGGGAGGCATATATTGGTTTGGCCCAAAAAGGTGGGACATCTGGAAGGGGGGGCTTACAGGTTATAGGTGGGTTTAAAGGTATTTTGGCTTATAATTGGTTAAAGACATGAAGCTTTGTCTAAAGGCTTGAAATGTT